>CM055119.1:340858996-342058996 GCA_029206835.1 Rana muscosa
CCCGGCGTGTGACACCCCCCCTTCCATCAACCGTCCCGGGGTGACACCCCCCCTCCATCATCCTGTCCCCGGGGTGACACCCCCCCCTCCATCATCCTGTCCCCGGGGTGACACCCCCCCCTCCATCATCCTGTCCCCGGGGTGACACCCCCCCCCCTCCATCATCCTGTCCCCGGGGTGACACCCCCCCCCTCCATCATCCTGTCCCCGGGGTGACACCCCCCCCCTCCATCATCCTGTCCCCGGGGTGACACCCCCCCCCCTCCATCATCCTGTCCCCGGGGGTGACACCCCCCCCTCCATCATCCTGTCCCCGGGGTGACACCCCCCCCTCCATCATCCTGTCCCCGGGGTGACACCCCCCCCCTCCATCATCCTGTCCCGGGGTGACACCCCCCCCCTCCATCATCCTGTCCCCGGGGTGACACCCCCACCCTCCTTCATCCTGTCCCCGGGGGTGACACCCCCCCCCTCCATCATCCTGTCCCCGGGGTGACACCCCCCCCTCCATCATCCTGTCCCCGGGGTGACACCCCCCCCCTCCATCATCCTGTCCCCGGGGTGACACCCACCCCCTCCATCATCCTGTCCCCGGGGTGACACCCCCCCGCCCTCCATCATCCTGTCCCCGGGGTGACCCCCCCCCTCCATCATCCTGTCCCCGGGGTGACCTCCGTAACCCGGGGTGACCCCTCCCCCATCATCCTGTCCCTGTGGTGACCCCCCTCTATTATCCTGACCCATTGTATCCATGTTCCCTGATGATTGGTTACATTGAGGGGGGGGGGATTTACTAAAACTGGAGAGTGCAAAATCTGGTGCATCTGTGCATAGAAACCAATCAGGTTCTTTTGTCAAAGCTTAACCCCTTCACGTGGACCATGCGCAAACATTCGTTCTCTGCTTTAAGGGGTGATGCCTGTTTTTTTAGAGCGGGCGGTCATCCTTTTAGTTATAACAACCGATGTGGCTTAAAGCCAATCGGCTGTTATCCTACAGGAGCGGGAAGGGACGTCCCTCCTTCGGCCGCCCTTCCCGGGCCGCCGCCGCCGCCTAGGCTGAGACCCACACGAGGCCGGATTCGCCTTCAATCGGGTCTCCGATGTAATATCCCGGAAGCAACGTCACAATGTCACTTCTGCTTTACTCGGCTGCCAATGGCGCTGATTTAAAAAAGGACAGTATTCAGAATCCAGATTTTGACGATCTGAATACTTTGAAGCGCAAAGGAGGGATGTGGGTTCTTTTAGACCCCCGATACCTCCATAAAGAGTACCTGTCACCACCTATTAGTGTCACAAGGGATGTTTGCATTCCTCCTGACAGCAATAAAAGTGATCAGATTTATTTATTTTTATAAAGGGAAAATGTTTAACCACTTGAGACCCACGCTATAGCCGAAAGACGGCTGCAGCGCGGCTCTCAAGTGCCGGGTGGACATCCTGGTTTGTTTACATCCCGCCGCGCGCCTCCGAGGGTGCGAGGCGGGGAATAGCTGTGCGCACTGCATCATGTGATGCCGATGCGCATGCCTGGCGGCCGCAATGTCCGCCGGGTACATGCGATCAGCTTTTACAGAGGCAGGACCGTGGATCTGTGTGTGTAAACACAGAGATCCATGTCCTGACAGGGAGAGAGGAGACCGATGCTGTGTCCCTTGTACATAGGGACACAGATCGGGTCACCTCCCCCCAGTCAGTCCCCTCCCCCACACAGTAAGAACACTAATAGGGAACATATTTAACCCCTTGATCGCCTCCTAGTGTTAACCCCTTCCCTGCCAGTCACATTTATACAGTAATCTGCATATTTATAGCACTGTTCTGCTGTATAAATGTGAATGGTCCCAAAATAGTGTCAAAAGTGTCCGATGTGTCCGCCGCAATATCGCAGGCCTGACAAAAATCGCAGATCGCCGCCATTACTAGTAAAAAAATAAATATATATAATAAAAATGTCATAATTCTATCCCCTATTTTGTAGGCGCTATAACTTTTGCGCAAACCAATCACTATACGCTTATTGCAATTTTTTTTACCAAAAATAAATAGAAGAATACGTATCGGCCTAAACTGAGAAAAAAAAAAAAAAATTGGGGATATTATTATAACAAAAAGTAAAAAAATGTTGAGTTTTTTTTCAAAATTTTCTGTCTTTTTTTTTGTTTATAGCGC
Source organism: Rana muscosa (assembly GCA_029206835.1). Lineage (NCBI taxonomy): Eukaryota > Metazoa > Chordata > Amphibia > Anura > Ranidae > Rana > Rana muscosa. The sequence goes on from CM055119.1 coordinate 340,861,171, forward strand.
AAAAAATAACCGCAAAGGTGATCAAATACCACCAAAAGAAAGCTCTATTTGTGGGAAAAAAATTATAAAAATATAATTTGGGTACAGTGTTGCATGACCGTGCAATTGTCATTCAAAATGCATCAGCGCTGAAAATTGGTCTGGGTACGAAGGGGGTTTAAGTGTCCAGTAAGGAAGTGGTTAAAAAAAGTTTTTTCGTTTTTTTTTCTAAAGCACCCCCGCGAGCTTGCGCCGCAAAGAAAATGCATATGTAAGTCACACCCGCAAATGTAGACAGTGTTTAAATTACACATGAGGTATCGCCACAAATGTATGAGTGAGAGCAATAATTCTAGCAAAATACCTCCTCTGTAAACTCTAACCTGGTAACTGTTAATTTTTTTCTTTTAAAGCATCGCCTATGGAGATTTTTAAGTACCGTAGCTTGTTGCCATTCCACGAAGGTGTGCAATTTCGTTGTATGACATGTTATCTATCTATTTACTTGGTGTAACATCATCTTTGACGTTTTCATCTTTCTTCTACAAAAAAATTGGGCTAGCTTTACTGTGTGTGTTTGTTTTTTTGGTTTTTTTAATTCATGAACGTTTTCTTTTTTTCCTCCAAAAAATTGCATTGAAAGACCGCTGCGCAAATACCGTGTGATGCAAAAAATTTGCAACAATCGCCATTTTATTCTATAGGGCCTTTGCTAAAATAACATATAATGTTTGGGGGTTCCAAGTAATTTTTCTACCAAAAAAAAAAGGATTTAACTTGTAAGCAACAAATGTCAGAAATGGGCTTAGGCATGAAAGGGATTAACTGAACAAGCTGAAGTTAGAAGCTGATTGGGTACCATGCACAGCTGCACCAGATTTTGCACTCTCCAGTTGTAGGCCGGTGACTTGTCGTTCTGGTTCCCCTATCTGTATGGTTCCGAGCTCAACTGCGCAGGCGCAGCCGAACAGCTGTTGAAGCTCAGAGATTTCCGTCGGCTTGGCTTGCGCCTGCGCAGTAAAGAGGGAACCAGAGCGATAGGAGGAACCATAGTTTCGGCAACTGTGGACGCGCTCGCCCCCGATGCTTCATTACACATGCCGCTTTCCTCTTCATACAGCAAGGGGCGGCTCAGATGTCATATTGTGCAGTGCGATTTGTTTGTTTATACAAGTCACTCTATCCAGCCCCTTGCTGTATAGAGCGTCGTGGATAAACAAACAAATCGCACTGCTCAATATCACATCTGAGCCGCCCCTTGCTGTATGAATAGGAAAGCGGCGTGTGTAATGAAGCATCGGGAGCGAGCGCGTCCTATCTATATGCTTCCCCCCCTTGACTGCGCAGGCACTGCCGAACAGCTGTTTAAGCTCGGAGATTTCCGTCGCCTTGGATTGCCCTGCGCAGTCAAGCTTGGAACCATACAGATAGGCGGAACCAGCTTGGCAGATCACCGGGTTCACACTGGTCCGACAAACGCTCCGACATTGGGAGCTCATTGTGTGAAAATCAATGTTTCCCTAGGAGAGCCGTCTTGACTGGTCCGACACATGTCGGTCCGACTTTGAAAATGCTCCCTGTACTACTTTGGTCCGACTTTGATTCTTCTTCAACCCATTGAATATCATTGAAGTCGGATCAAAGTAGGATCCTTGTCCTAACCATCTGACGTTTGACATCTGACATGGTGATTACAGCAGCAGTAAAAGGAATTTATCTCGCACTGGGATTTTTTGATTGGTCAAAGGACAAGTCAGACTATCACAAAGTTGGATCAAAGTAGTATCCTGTTCATTCAAGTAGGATGGATATAGGACTGATGTCGCAGAGCAAAGTAGGATGAAAGTGTATGAATGCCGTGTCATATCAGTGTGAACCCAGCCCTAGTAAATCAACCCCCATTGTGTTCATGTTCCTTGGTCGGGGAAATGCTCTTACTGGTGATTGGTTACATTGTATCCATGTTCTAGAACATGTCGTTTTTTTTTTTTTTGTTTTTTTTTTTGTTCCATCCCAGGGCAGTAAGATGGAGCTCCCACTGTGGCTGGTGAAGGGGCTGTACGACAACAAGCGGCGAATCATCTCCGTGGAACTGCCGAAGATCTACAGAGAGGGCTGGCGCACAGTGTTCAGTGCTGACGCCAATGTGGTGGACCTCCACAAGATGGGGCCACATTACTACAGCTTTGGCTCACAGCTCCTCAACTTTGATAGTCCGGAGAACACAGAGATCGCACAGACCCTGCTACAGGTAACTTCACTCAGGCATCTTCTGCTGATAAGAACTGTCTATACTACAATTCAGAGCAAGAACATTGGTCAGGTGTGATGGAATCCAACCTAGAGAGAGGATAACTAGTCAAGAGTACACACTGCACCCAGGAGAGGGTAACGGGTCAGGTGTACACGCTGCACTCAAATAGTGAGCATAACCGGTTGGGTGTACACGCTGCACTCAGATATGATAACCGGTCGGGTGTACACATTACATCCAGAGACAGACTGTCCAATCCAGTGTACACGCTTTACTCAAAGACAGGATAACCAGTCGGGTGTACACACTGCGCCCAGAGACAGGATAACTAGTCGGGTGTACACACTGCACCCAGAGACAGGATATCTAGATGTCCTGCACTGTGAGGCAGGGAGAGGGTAGCCGATCACCTCTACCATACTGCAATCCAAAAAGAACATAACCAGAGATTGAATATCCAGTCACGTGTACCACACTGCATCCCATGGAGAGGATAGCCATTTAGCTGTACCATGTTATGACCCAGAGTAAAGATATCTATCCAGAAACCCAGGCAGATGATAGTCAATCAGGAGTAGTGGCCTGTGGCCTGAAGACCAGATGACCAGGTAGTACCACACTGTGCCCCAGAGAGAGAGAGAAAGAGTAACTGCTCAGCCAGCCAGCCAGAGAGAGGACATTCAGCCAGATGTACTGCACTGTCACTCAGATACATGATAACTGGTTTGCTGTAGTGTACTGCCACCCATATACAGGAGACTGGGGTGGATACAACACATTGGGTTTATGTGAGGAGGCAGCAATGACAGCGGAGGGAAGTATTGCAGAGTAATGATGGATGGGGAGCACAAAGTGTTATCTTAAAGTGAGCCTTTTGTTTGGAAGCACTGTATAAAGCAGCAGTGACGAAACGGGCACTATAATGTTTGGGTCTGTGAGATCTGCTTGTACCCTGGCACCCTCGGTAAAATATCAGTCACTGTAATGTCTGCAGCCTGCTGGGTGTTTGCATACTGGGCAAGTCAGGATCTGATTGGACAGGTCCTTTGCTGGTCTCCATCCTGGATCAGATAGTCCCACAATCCCCCTCCACATATGTTCCTCACTGGCACTCTGTGTGCTAGAAGTCCGTATAAGATATTGAAGGGCATGCATGAGATTGCAAGCTGAAAATGTAAGTTAATGTCTCCCTCTTCTCAGACTTTCATCGGGCGCTTCCGCCGCATCATGGACTCCTCCCAGAACGCCTACAATGAGGACACCTCCGGCCTGGTGGCCAGACTGGATGAACTAGAGCGCTTGTTGTTTCGGGCAGGACAGGGGGGCCTCAATGCTTTTCAGAACTGGGAAAGGGGGCAGGCGGCTCAGATCAGGGCCTCCAGCCTGGTGCAGAGTTACAAGAAGAGAAAGTTCCATGAGACAGATACATGACGCCTCTCCTGAGCCTGCACTGCCTATTCATCATTAATGTCTTATATGAGCGATGGGTGATGGACAAGATTCTCTGAGTGAATCAATATTAAATACAAAGCCAATTGCTGCAAGGGTTTTGGATCTGCGTCGTTACATTTCCTAATTGTACATAAATAAAATATAACCGCTGAGCAGGCCTGGGGTTGTCTGGTCTATATGTTTTATACCACTTTGTTTTTCCCTCCTCCTCTCCTAATCTGATACAGTGGCGTTCAACCTTACAGAAAATGGTCAGAGACTGTGGGTATGTCGCAAGAGATTGTCAAAGACTGCAAACATGCTATAGACATTGTTGGAGACTGTGAAAGAAATATTATATAGTAGAATCCAGAGAAATATTTTTATGAAAATTTATTTTAACATCCCTGAGTAGGCAAGTAATACAACGATTACTGCCTGGTGGGGGTCAGAGGATTGCACAGCAAGTACCAAAGGGCCACATGTTGCCCTCATGCCATAGGTTGGGCACCAGTAGTGATTAACCACTTCCCTACCACTGGACGTCATATGGCGTCCTGGACTTATGGGGGGATATCTGAATAATGCCTGCAGCTACAGGCATCATTCAGATATCCTTCTTTTCAGCCGGCGATTCTGGGCACCATAAGAACGATCATAGCGGCAGTTCCCGCCACTTGATCGTTCTTATAGGTGCTTCTCCGGGCTCTCCCGTGCCATCAGGGGCTCGGAGAACGAATCGGCCGGCGCCAGATGATGAGGATAGAGATTTCCGGCGATCTCTGACAGTCGGAGGCCTGGGCGCGACGTTATAACGTCACGCCTGGGTACCCGGAAGTAAACAAAGCCGCAATCGTGGCTGTCAGCATGAGATCGGTGAATTTTTTTTTTCCCCGATCTCATGCTTTCCAGCCTGGAGGAGAGATGTGGGGTCTTAATGACCCCGCACCTCTCCATAAAGAGGACCTGTCACAATGGATTCTTATTAAAAGGGATGTTTACATTCCTTGTAATAGGAATAAAAGTGTAAAAAAAAATTAAAATTCAAAACGCCCCTGTCCCCAGTAGCTCGCGCTCAGAAGCGAACACACACGCAAGTCCCGCCCACATATGTAAACATCGCTCAAACCACACGTGTGAGGTATCGCTGCGTGCGTTAGAGCATGTGCAACAATTCTAGCACTAGACCTGTAACTCTAAACTGGTAACCTGTAAAAAAAAATTAAAGCGTCGCCATGGAGATTTTCAAGTAACGAAGTTTGGCACCATTCCGTGAGTGTGCAATTTTAAAGCGTGACAAGTTGGGTATCTATTTACTCCGTGTAACATCATCGTTTACAATATCTAAATAAATTGGGCTAACTTCACTATTTTTGTTATTTTTTTTAATTCATGAAACCGGGTTTTTTAAAAGGGCGTTTGAAAATGATTGCGCAAATACCGCGCGAGATAAAAAGTTGCAATGACCGCCACTTTATTCCCTAGCCTAGGGCGTCTGCTAAAAAAAAATAAAAAAAAAAAAATGTGTGTGGGGGTTCTGAGTAATTTTGTAGCCCAAAAATTATGAATTTTACATGAAGGAGAGAAGTGCCAGAATAGGCCTGGTAGGGAAGTGGTTGATAATATGTCTGATTGTTATAGAAATTTACAGTATCGGTTACCCAACTTATGAATTATAGTAAAAACACGTTTATTTACCATTTATACTAAAATCATTTGGGGGGGGGAACTACTTTGGATCCGACTTTGCCCTGCGACTTGAAGCCGACATACGTCTGACTTTCAATGAACGGGGATCCTACTTGGATCCCCGCCAATACCAGGCACTGTGTTTGGTATGAATTCAAGATTCAAATTTTAAATAAAAAAAACGGCATAGGTTCCCCTCCAGGAGCATACCAGGCCCTTCGGACAGGTATGGATTTTAAAGGGAACCCCCTAAGCCGAAAAAAACGGCATGGGGGTCCCCCTCAAAATCCAAACCAGACCCTTGTCCGAGCACGCAACCTGGCAGGCCGCAGGAAAAGAGTGCCCCCCCACCCCAAAGCACCCTGCCCCCATGTTGATGGGGACAAGGGCCTCTTCCCGACAACCCTGGCCGTTGGTTGTCGGGATCTGCGGGCGGGGGGCTTATCGGAATCCAGGAGCCCCCTTTAATAAGGGGGCCCCCCACCCTATGTGTAGGAGTATGGGGTACATTGTACCCCTACCCATTCACCTGGTGGAAAAAATGTCAATAAAAAAACACCACACAGGTTTTTAAAGTTTTTTTATTACACAGCTTCGGGGGTCTTCTTCCGACTTCGGGGGTCTTCTCCCAACTTCGGGGGTCCCGCTATAATTCTGAGTGTGCGATCTGCAACGATTTATATAGGCCTCTCATGGCGTCAGTCACAAGCTCCGGGTGGCACCGGAGCATGTGATGTCATGGGAGCATGTGGCCACCTGGAGCATGTGACTGTGACGTCATGGGAGCATGTGGCCACCTGGAGCATGTGACTGTGACGTCATGAGAGGCCTATATAAATCGTTGCGGACCGCATACCCAGCATTACAGCGGGAGGAAGCGACGAGTGAACATCGAGGAGGAGAAGAGGGAAGAAGGCGACGAAGAAGACCGGGCCCCCGCTAGCAAAAGAGCTGGAAGAAGATAGCCGAGGCCCGGCAGAAGAAAGAAAGAGAACCGGAGAGCGCGGCGACGACACCGAAGACCCCCGGAGCTGTGTAATAAATTACTTTAAAAACCTGTGTAGTGTTTTTTTTTTATTGACGTTTTTTTTTTCCACCAGGTGAATGGGTAGGGGTACGATGTACCCCATACTCATTCACATAGGGTGGGGGGCTGGGATCTGGGGGCCCCCTTATTATATTCCGATAAGCTGGCAGACCCCGACAACCAACGGCCAGGGTTGTCGGGAAGAGGCCCTTGTCCCCATCAACATGGGGGCAGGGTGCTTTGGGATGGGGGGGGCGCAGGTTGCCCCCTGCCCCAAAGCACCAAACCCCCCATGTTGAGGGCATGCGGCCTGGTACGGTTCAGGAGGGAGGGGGGGCTGCTCTCTCGTCCCCCCTCTTTTCCTGCAGCCTGCCAGGTTGCGTGCTCGGATGAGGGTCTGGTTTGGATTTTGAGGGGGACCCCCACACAGGTTTTTCGACTTAGGGGGTTCCCCTTAAAATCCATACCAGACCGAAGGGCCTGGTATGCTCCTGGAGGGGAACCCATGCCGTTTTTTTTATTTGAAATTTGGTGTGGAGTTCCCCCTCAAGATCAGCAGAGCACAAGTCGCATGCAAGACCACGGTCTGACTTTGATTCGACTTCAATGATCGTCAATGGGCTGAAGTAGGATCAAAGTCGGACCAAAGTAGTACAGGGAGCATCTTCAGTGTCGGACCAGTTAAAACGGCTCCCATAGGGAAACATTGATTTTCACACGTCATGCGACATGAGCTCCCAATGTCGGAGCGTTTGCCGGACAAGTGTGAACCCGGCCTCAAAGGGAGTGCACCTAATTTTAGCTTGTTACCTGTATAAACCTGTCCACAGAAGCATTCATTCAGATTCCTATCTCTCCACCATGGTCAAGACCAAAGAACTGTCCAAGGATAAGATTGTAGACCTACACAAGGCTGGAATGGGCTATAAGACCATCGCCAAGCAGCTTGGTGAGAGGGTGACAAATGGAAGAAACACAAAATAACTGTCAATCACCCTCGGTCTGGGGCTCCATGAAAGATCTCACACCGTGGAGTTCCAATGAGCATGAGACTGAGGAATCAGCCCAGAACTACACGGGAGTATCTTGTTAATGATCTCAAGGCAGCTGGGACCATCGTCACCAAGAAAACAATTGGTAACACACTAGTCCGTGAAGGACTAAAATCCTGCAGCGCCTGCAAGGTCCCCTTGCTCAGGAAAGCACATGTACAGGCTCTATATAAAGTACTAATGCGCAAACCAAAGGGGTAGGAATGGAGTAAACTAAACTAAAAATAGTAGCAGCCACCTGATGAGTGTTCACACACTAATAACAGTATTGAAAAATGGGGGGGGGGGGGTAGAAGGTAAATGAAACTAAATATATAAATGTGCATCCATCATCAATAATACATATTGCAAATAATTTATAATAGCTAAAATAAATGAATCTTCATAAAAGTGCTACACTTATCTTGCACTTTTATGTACAGGCCCGTCTGAAGTTTGCTAATGAACATTGAATGATTCAGAGGAGAACTGGGTGAAAGTGTCAAAATCGAGCTCTTTGGCATCAACTCAACTCGCTGTGTTTGGAGGAGGAGGAATGCTGCCTATGACCCCAAGAACACCATCCCCACCATCAAACATGGAGGTGGAAACATGCTTTGGTGGGGGGGGGGGGGTTCTGCTAAGGGGACAGGACAACTTCACTGCATCAAAGGGATGATAGATGGGGCCATGTACCGTCAGATCTTGGATGAAAACCTCCTTACCTTAGCCAGGGCATTGAAAAGGAGTCGTTGATTGGTATTCCAGCATGACAATGACCCAAAACACAAGGCCAAGGCAACAAAGGAGTGGCTCAAGAAGAAGCACATTAAAGTCCTGAAGTGGCTCCAGACCTTAATCCCATAGAAAATTTGTGGACGGAGCTGAAGGTTCGAGATTCCAAATGTCAGCCTCAAACCCCTAATGACTTGGGGAGGATCTGCAAATATCAGTGGAAAAAATCCCTCCTGAAATGTATGCAAACCTGGTGGCGAACTACAAGAAACGTCTGACCTCTGATTGCCAACAAGGGGTTTGCTACCAAGTACTATGTCATGTTTTGCGAAGGGGTCAAATACTTTCACTCATTAAAATGCAAATTATTTTATAACTTTTTTTAAAATGTGTTTTTCTGGCGATTTTTATCTTTTGATTCCTATTGCGGTGGCCCCGTTCACAATAATGACAGTTGGCCGGCAGCCTTAGCTATTTGCGGCTAACTGCAGCCAGCAATTACCTGCGGTGATCGCAGAGAAGGTGCGTCCAGCACCGATTACCACAGATAATCGTTGGCTGTGCAGACACCCTCGAATGCCTGCGACTGCTGGTGACCTTTCATTGTAATGAATGGGGCTGGGGGCCACACCTAGACGCTCAGAGCCGCAGCAGGAATCGGAAGGTTCCTGCCGCTACAATGTGCACAAGCCTGCGGTGTGAATGTAGCCTATTTCCATTCTGACAGGGAACATTGGCATACAGGACTGCTGTACAATGGGCTCACTTACCTCTCATATGAATAGGAAGAGTCTAGTGGGCCCCTGGTTGTGCAGTACTGGGCCCCAGGTGTATAAGGTGCATCTTCTGTTGTGTAAATCTGTTTACCGGGAGCCCTCTATTTTGCTGAGTTTAGGCCTCCTGATTATTGTGTTTAGAATTGATAAACCAAGTGCCAGGAAATTTTTCAGGTCCAGCAATAATCTTTCTTTTAATCATGTGACCTAAAACCTGGGCATAGAACACAGAAGGATCAGCAGCAGCATTGTCGGTATTTCACGTCACTGGATTACACTATTTCATATTCCAAAGTGTTCCCCTAGAAATGATGAGATATTCTGAGACTTCTGTAAAGGAAGAAATAATGAGCCCCCACCCAGCCAATCTTTTCAGAGGAGACACTGGGGGGTCCAGCTCTATTTTTTTTATCATTTAGCCCCTTTCTGAATGTCAACAGAGCAGCCATGTTGTGTCCGGAGAGCCCCATACACAAGGCACCATTATAATGAATGCTGCCTCTGCTGGGTTCATATGATTGCTGTCTATCATTAGTGGTCTGGCTGGGGGACTGCAGGGGGCTGGCTGTGTCTCCTGTACATCCTATATCTATAATGTATGTATCGAGCACATGGACAGGGATATGGAGCACTGTTTTCCTGCACTGCTGAGGACTGCAGCCAATATCTGAAATGTGCAGAGCTGCAGGATGTGATTGATGGCATTCTGCCCCTCTTCCTGGAAGGCACGGGCTTGTACATTCAGCTGCAGCCTATATATAGAGAAGAATTACTGGGAGCAGATACAGAGAAGATAGCCTGAACTCAGTATGTGAAATAGCACTTTATGGGTAGAGGAAACGTACTGGGTGTGGGGTGTATAGGGGATTTGGAGAACATAGCCCAAACTCAGTATGTGAAATAACACATCATAGGTAGGGAGGAAATACTAGTGTAGCGCCCTGCTCCCAATGAGTGTGCGCTATATGTTAAATTATAGTTATCAGAGCAATAGTTTGGCTCAGAGGGATTGTGTTATAAATTGCACTCTGTTTCAGTTCAGCTGGTTGTGTGATTTCCCTCCTGACAGTAGGTGTCGCTGCCACCACTGGTCAGGATTGGAAAGGCTACAGGCTGGACGTATTGGGTACCTCTTTCCTAGCAAGCAGCCCAAGGGGTGTGGTGAACCCGCTGTGCATGCTGGGAGGAGGTATTTAAGTAACAGACGCCATTAGGGCAAGGAGAGATTCTGGGGTCGTGTCTTCGGTCCCCACCTGAGGGCCCTCAGGGAAATGTTGGCAGTTTCCGCCTCGGGGCCGCGTTGGCCTGAGACTTCGTTACTGACGGGTAGGCCCAGGAGTTGCTGGGGCCTACTGATCCAGGGATGATCCTGTGTCGCCTTGCCTGCTGGAAGGGACCAAGCAATTGAGGACTCAATTGGAGGATGCATCCGGATTCTAATCTACCTCACAGTGCTGCCAGAAAGGCTGAAAGATTCTAACACTGAGAGCTGTGTTCTTCATTCAGAAGGTAACCCAAGTAAAGGTTATTCCAAGTCTGTGGCAGAGACTGTTCTAATTTACACCAAGTCTGTGGTAGAGACTATACGTGATCGAGCTGTACATCGGCTGCTAGGCCAGTGAGATTGGGCCTATCCGATGTCTGCTGAGTCCAGCGTGGAGGCAGTTATTCCTCTGGACCTAGGAGAATTCTTATGAGTCACAATTAAGGTACCTGAGTCCTCCCCATCCCTTCATGACCTCTGTTGGAAACTTTATTTCAAATAAACCCTTTAAAGAGACTTTTGTGTTGGTGCAAACTTCTTCTAGACAACTCTTCAAGGAAAACCCCTGAGACGGGCATACGGAACAGTGAGGTAACGTGCAAGGCCCAAAATTAAACCAGCGGCCCCTGCGGGGGTATTGCTACACTAGGATTGGGGTGTATGGGGAATTTGGTGAGCATAGCCGGAGATCAGTACATGAGATAACACGTCATATGTAAAGAAGTCCTGGGAACGGGGTGTATGGGGTAGATGGAGTTATGCATGTGAAATAACACATGGCTCTACAAGACTCTGGTTCGGCTGCACCTACAGTATGCTGTCCAGTTCTGACCACCAGTCCTCAGAAAGGATGTACTGGAAATGGAGCGAGTACAAAGAAGGGCAACAAAGCTAATACAGGGTCTGGGAGGATATTAGTTATGAGGAAAGGTTGCGAGCACTAAACTTATTCTCTCTGGAGAAGAGACGCTTGTGAGGGGATATGATTTCAATTTACAAATACCGTACTGGTGACCCCACAATAGGGATAAAACTTTTGTTAAACTTCTGTGGAAGGGAGTTTAACAAGACACGTGGCCACTCATTAAAATTGAAGAAAAGAGGTTTAACCTTAAACTACGTGGAGAGTTCAAGGATGTGGAATTCCTTTTCACAGGCAGTGGTCTCAACGGGGGGCATCGATGATTTCAAGAAACTATTAGATAAGCACCTGAACGACCACAACATACAGGGATATACAATGTAATACTGACATATAATCACACACATAGGTTGGACTTGCGTCTTTTTTCAACCTCACTAACTATGTAACCTCATAACCCCTCAGCTCACTCCCTCTCCTTACATATCACTAAATTACTAACAGATATTTCAGGCTGGATGTCACGTGCTTCCTCCCCCACGTGCCCCTTCCCCTGATCTCTGTCAAGATTGATGGCACAACTATCAGCCTATCCCTGCATGTCAAGGTTCTAGGTGTAATCCCGGACTCTGATGTATCCTTTAGGCCCCACGTTCAATCGCTGTCTAAATCTTCCAGTCTCAACCTCTGCAACATCTCCAAAATACCCCCCCCCCCCCTTTCTAACCAATGACACCACAAACCTCCTAATTCACTCCCTGGTCATCTCTCACCTCGACTACTGCAACACCCCCCCCATTGGCTTACCTTTACCTAGGCTATCCTAGGCTACTCCTCTCTGTCAATCCCTCAATTATAACTTACAAAGCCATCCACAACTTAGCCCCCAGCTGCTAGTGGTGCAACGGATCGTCATTGATCCGTGATCCGAACGGGTCAACATGTTCGGATCGGCACACCACGCGATCCGCGGATTGAGCTCCGCTGCCTCGCCCATAGGAAAGGCCGTGGCTTTGGCCTAGCTCCGGAGCGGCGGCCATCTTGGTACACCTGGCAGCGGCCAAGGTGAGCGGCGCGCTGACGTCATCATCACCCGCCTGCTTGTGTCGTCTGCGGACGGGTCTGCCTGCTGTCGTTTCTATTCTGGTAAGAGCAGAAAATCTTCTTATATATACAGTGGGGTTATATACAGTGGGGGAGATGTGGACATTACAGTTGGGGGAGATGTGGACATTACAGTGGGGGGAGATGTGGACATTACAGTGGGGGAGATGTGGACATTACAGTGGGGGAGATGTGGATATTACAGTGGGGACTATATATGGTGGTGATCCGAAAAATGATCCGATCCGTGACTGATCCGAGGAACGATCTGAATTGTGAGTTTTTTGATCTGTTGCACCCCTACCAGCTACATCACTAGCCTAGTCTCAAAATACCAACCAAATCATTCTCTTCGTTCCTTCCAAGACCTCTAGCTCTCTCGTCACCTCCTCCCATGCTCGCCTCTAGAGCCTCCCCCATCATATGGAACTCCCTACCCCAAAACTGTCTGATTATATCCTAATCTGTTTGCTTTTAGACGATCCCTGAAAACCCTCCTCTTCACAGAAGCCTATCCTGCCCACACCTAACAACTGTACTTTTATTTATTTTATTATTATTATTTTATTTATTTATTCATTTTATTTTCTCCATCAGCTCATCCGCCACAGTTATTACCTTTTGTATCACTTGACCCTTCCTCCTAGATTGTAAGCTCTAACGAGCAGGGCCCTCTGATTCCTCCTGTATTGAATTGTATTGTAACTGTACTGTCTGCCCTCATGTTGTAAAGCGCTGCGCAAACTGTTGGCGCTATATAAATTCTGTATATTAATATATAACATCATTTGGTAGAGGAGAAGTACTGGAAGCGGGATGTGCACATGTGGAGTTATCACCTTATTAAAGTGTATGTGAAGCACTACCCCCAGATTGAGCCGCTGGATTGTTTAAATCCTCCAGCCTGTTTCCCATTAATGTCCCACCCTGTACCTGGACCCAAGTGATAGTGACTTCCTGGAACTTTTAAATGGGCTTTAATAACAGGAAAAGCCCTGAAGAAATAAAGGGTGGGTTAAATAAAAATGAAATACAATAGTAATCAGATATATGACAATTGTAGTAACAGCCTCAGGATTAAACACCATAATAAAGAACAACAATACTAGCAAGATAATCTGTCTCCAAGGGGCCCTGCCTATGCCACTGGCCAGTAGGACTAAACTCAGTCTCTGACAACACTAGGCCCTGATCCTCACGTTATAGTGCTCTTTCCCTAACCGGGGATATTGTAATCCTCAGCATAAGGAAAGCACAGCCCCCCCTGTCAGGAATCCTCGGCAGCTAGGGGGCAGTGACAACAATAACACATAAAGTTGGCCCTGGGGCCTCTCACCTCCTAGGTACTCTGGTGAAGTGTGACTGGGTGCTGTGTGGTCCTGCCCAGATGGTTCTGGGTAGGAACAGTATCACAGGTCCTAAATGCTGTCAGGTTAAACCCATCAAGCCTTGGGCCTATCTCGCCAGCCTGCACCTCTGTGGAACTCTGGGTCTCATGCAACAGCACAACACTGTAACGCAGGATTCTGGAACAGCAGAATACTCGAACAACAGCACAGTCTCTGGATCATTAGCACTCCTCACGGCCAGGGCCGCTGATAGGGGGGACCACCAGTCCTCCTGTAGGGGGCCCGGCACACAGAGGGGCCAGGACAGGGAGGGGGATCGGCGTGGCGGCAGAACCATGCCCTGTGCAGTTCTCTGCACCAGCTGAAAGCCTGTTTATCTCTCCCACCAGATTTTAGTTGCAAAGGTGAGCATAGGGGGCATGTAGCGGTAATCAAAGAGGGGGGGGTTGAGGTGCAGAGGAGGTGTTTGAGGTGCAGGGTTGCATGGGAAGGGGTGGGGGGGTTGAAGTGCAGAGGTTAACAGAGTAAGGGTTTGGGGGGCAGAGGTTAGTAGAGGAGAGGTTGGAGGGCAGAGATTAGCAGAGGTGGGATTTGGGGTGCAGAGGCTAGAAGTGGAGGATTTAGGGTGCAGAGGCTAGTAAAGGAAGAGTTTGGGGGGCAGAGTTGTACTGAGAGGGAGATAGGAATGCAGAGAGATGGGGGAGTTTACTGTAACTACACCTGTTACATTGCTCGTCAGTGTAAATGTCCCAATTAAATTGGTGGTTGATGACTGTAAATTCTCCTGTTGTGTTGAGGTCAGTGTAAATGTCTCAGTTACATTGGGGATCAGTATAGGGTGCCCCCTTACATTGGTTATAAGTGTAAAAATCCCCACTTACATTGGTTGGTAGGATTTTTGTAAGTTATATTATGTTTGTGTCTGCTAATAGTGATTTTAGTGCATTTTTTGTGAAAATATTGTTTTCATGTTTTCGGGGGGGCCTTGTCAGATAGGCTGTATGGGGCCCCATGATTTCTAACAGCAGCCCTGCTCACGGCTGAACATACGGTACCTCTTTTTCCTCTGGTCACTGCAGTCAGCAGCTCTCAATACTGCAGCATGTGGTTCATTCCACTGGATGTGGCAGCAGCCAATGAGAGACCTCTTCCTGCTTCCCTCTCCCTGCAGTTGTCCATAAAGCCGTGCTGGGGAGACAAGCAGTGACAAAAGAACAATGCTCTGCCAGGCAGCTTAAAGGGCCACAAAACCAAGAGGCATCGCATATGAAAAACCAAAACATTTTATTTTGTTTTGGAAGGGTTACAACTCCAGTCATGTTTGTCTTGCTGTCTGTGTCCCTGTCCCCGCTGGCTAACTTCACCCTCTCTGTTTGTCCTGATGTCGCCATTGTCAACGAGACAGATGGCAAAGGACAATCCTTTCACCAGAACAGACATAGAGCGGAAATTGTCCAATGTGGATACCTGTTCCAGTGATAACTAACTTTGGAGAGACTGTTGCTCATTCCCTGTTGTGTCTCCAGGACAGGAAATAAAGGGAAATTTCCCCAATGGGACCCAGATGGCAAAAAAAACCTAACAGGGGCTATAACCGTTTTTTTTACTCTATCCACAATTTAAAAAAAGGGCACAAAGGGGCGAGTAATGCAGGTGCTGCCAGCTACCCCTATAAGCTGCACTTGGAAGGAAAACTATTATGGTAGAAGAAAAAAATTAATGCAATGAACCTGATTGCATGAGATGAGAATTCCTTTTTTCTGAAAGATGGAGAAAGCCACTGATCACATATTGGATGATGGCATCCATTAGCAACCGACCCTGTTCTGGGGCCACCCATTTTGGTGCCCCCTCTGACATCTGTCTTCTCTGCTTTCTGCCCTATTCTCCAGTACCTTCTGCTGTCCACTATATTCCCTTGGATGCCCCCTCTGTTCTAGGGTCCCCCTCTGCTGTCCGCCCTGTTTTTGAGACCCTCTGTTTTTTGCCCTGTTCTGGGGTCCCCCCTGCTGTCTACCCTGTTCTTGGGTTTCCTCTGCTGCCTACCATGTTAGGGGTTCTCTCTGTTGTCTTCCCCCGTTTTGGGGTTTCCTCTGCTGCCCACTTTGTTCTGGGGTTTCCTCTGCTGTCCGCCCTGTTCTGGGCTCCTCTCTACTGTCCACCCTGTTAAGGCGTCCCCTCTACTGTCCACCCTGTTCTAGGGTTCATTCTGCTGTCCACCCTGTTCTGCCTACCCCCCAACCCTTTTTTATTGTCCACCTTGTACTGGCTTCCTTTGGCTGCAACCCCCCGTTCTGGCCCCCTTCTGCTGTCCACCCTGTTCTTGAATCCCCCCTGTTGTCCACCCTGTTCTTAAGTACCCCCTGTTGTCCAGCCTGTTTTTGAGTTCCCTCTGCAGCCCACCCTGTTAAGGGGTCCCATCTGCTGTCCACCCCGTTCTTGAGTCCCCGTCTGCTGTCCACCCCGTTCTTGAGTCCCCGTCTGCTGTCCACCCCGTTCTTGAGTCCCCGTCTGCTGTCCACCCCGTTCTTGAGTCCCCGTCTGCTGTCCACCCCGTTCTTGAGTCCCCGTCTGCTGTCCACCCCGTTCTTGAGTCCCCGTCTGCTGTCCACCCCGTTCTTGAGTCCCCGTCTGCTGTCCACCCCGTTCTTGAGTCCCCGTCTGCTGTCCACCCCGTTCTTGAGTCCCCGTCTGCTGTCCACCCCGTTCTTGAGTCCCCGTCTGCTGTCCACCCGGTTCTTGAGTCCCCGTCTGCTGTCCACCCCGTTCTTGAGTCCCCGTCTGCTGTCCACCCCGTTCTTGAGTCCCCGTCTGCTGTCCACCCCGTTCTTGAGTCCCCGTCTGCTGTCCACCCCGTTCTTGAGTCCCCGTCTGCTGTCCACCCCGTTTTCGAGTCCCCGTCTGCTGTCCACCCCGTTCTTGAGTCCCCGTCTGCTGTCCACCCCGTTCTTGAGTCCCCGTCTGCTGTCCACCCCGTTCTTGAGTCCCCGTCTGCTGTCCACCCCGTTCTTGAGTCCCCGTCTGCTGTCCACCCCGTTTTCGAGTCCCCGTCTGCTGTCCACCCCGTTTTCGAGTCCCCGTCTGCTGTCCACCCCGTTTTCGAGTCCCCGTCTGCTGTCCACCCCGTTTTCGAGTCCCCGTCTGCTGTCCACCCCGTTTTCGAGTCCCCGTCTGCTGTCCACCCCGTTTTCGAGTCCCCGTCTGCTGTCCACCCCGTTTTCGAGTCCCCGTCTGCTGTCCACCCCGTTTTCGAGTCCCCGTCTGCTGTCCACCCCGTTCTTGAGTCTCCGTCTGCTGTCCACCCCGTTCTTGAGTCCCCCCCTGATGTTCAACCTGTTCTTGAGTCCCCTCTCCACCCTGTTAAGGGTTTTTATCTGCTGCCCCCCCCTCCCTCTTGTGAGCTTTTCTCTGCTGCCCCCATACCCCCTCCCTGTTCTGGGTTCCCTCTGCTGCCCTTCTGTTCTGGGCTCCCCTCTGCTGTCCTCACAAAGGCCCCTGGGGAGGATGTGGGAATGGATTGGTGGAGTTGTTCTGTGAATTCATTCTCGCTGTCTTATGATTCTTCATTCTCAGATCTGGTGTGTAGGTGTTGAAGGCTTGTCAGCGTCCTCCTGACATTGTGCAGACTTTATCAGCTCTTCACATATTTTCCCTGAGCTAATTGTCACTGAGCCAAATAAAAAATCCAGACCAATGCGTCATCGTTATTCTGAGCGCAATTTGTTCAGTGTGAAATAAAAACTGTCAGTATTTCCTCAGAGAAAATGGAAGTTTCAGGCCTGCTTTGAATGGGGTTGTATATAGTGTAGAACTGACACATGCCATTTCACTGCACACCTCAGTTTACAGTATGTCATTACTCACCTCTAGTGTGACCACATGATCTACTGCTGGTCTAGATCCTCTTTACCTGTGTATGAGGCCTGCACAGCCAGGAATATCAGCAGGATACAGATCTGATGCCTGACCCCTCCCTGCCATCAGTGAGAAAACAGATCAATAAACCCGCACATCACCAAAGAGATCAATACAACCACACACACTCTAGCATCACTGAACAATTAGGATCATAAAAATCCTTGAGCAGATTAAAACTCGAGTGGGAAATGTACATCCAGGGCCAGGGGGCTACATAAAAAAAAAAGAGGAGGAAGGAGGCCGTCTGTGATTGGTTATCTTTGGCACTTTGAGGTTTAAGTCACTAAGCTAGTGCAGTTCTATGGTTTGCAATATTGTAACTTTGTAGCAAGTCACAATGTGAAAGGCTTCAGTAGGGCCTGATCTGTGTCAAACATTTGTGAACACAGCCAGGAACTGCTTAGGCACCAGGATATACATAATTGTGTCATCTGTGAGCCAGCACACAGGTTATTTCTTGCTACCCTAACAGCAGGTGGTCTCGTATCCTCCTGCTCCAGCCCTATAATGTGAGCGAGTCTTTGTTGTCCTCACAAACAACATTGGTCCACTGCTCCTACAATTTCTCTGAGGTCTATGAGAGAGCGGCTGCATGACCATAGAAGAGGAGTGGCTTCGCCAAACCGATTGTGACTACCCAAAATGGTGGGAGCTTCCTGTTCAATAGTCCATCACATAGAAGACTGCAGAGCTCTGCCTGGACACGCAGTGCCTTCTGAGAGGTTTATCATGAAGTTGTTCCTCACTTTGCTCGTTCCATCCATAGGGAGTGCCTGTTTATTCAGTGAATTGTTTCCCGATATTACAGGAGAGTTATTTATGAACGTGGGAAAAATCCACTCTGAACTGACTTACTGGCCTACAGCTGCTCATCAGATTCAGGAGAACATTGACGGTTCTATTATTGCAGCTATCCTTGCTGACTCAGGGGCCAAAAATGTATTTGGGCCCAGGGACAATGTTCCTCCATATTGTATTTGGCCCCCGGGACAACGCTCCTGCATAGTGAACTTGGCTCAAGGGACATCGCTCCTGCACAGCGTACTTGGCCCCAGGGAGAGCACTTTTGCATAGTGTACTTGGGCCCAGGGACAGCGCACCTACACAGCATACTTAACCCTAAGGACCTTGCTCCTAAATTGTGTACTCTTCCCTAGGGACAGCACTGCCGTACAGTGGACTTGGCCCAGGGGACAGCGTTCTTGCACAGTGGACTCAACTCCAAGGACAGCTCTCCCGCACAGTGTACTTGGCCCCAGGGATAGCACTCCTGCATAGTGTACTTGGGTCCAGGGACAGCACTGTGTACTCAGACCCAAGGACAGCGCTCCTGCACAGCATACTCAACCCTAAGGACCTTACTCCTGAATTGTATACTCGGCCCTAGGGATAGTGCTCTTGCACAGTGTACTTGGCCCCAGGGACAGCGCTCCCGCACAGTGAACTTGGCCCCAGGGACAGTGCTCCTCTATAGTGAATTTGGCCCATGGGACAGCGCTCCTGCAGAGTGTACTTGGGCCCAGGTATAGCACTTCTAAATTGTATATTAGACCCTAGGGATAGTGCTCCTGCACAGCATACTTGACGCCAGGAACAGTGCCCCTGAACAGTGGACTCAGCCCCAGGGACAGTGCTCCAACACAGTGGACTCGGCCCCAGGGACAGCTCTCCCGCACAGTGTACTTGGCCCCAGGGATAGCACTCCTGCATATTGTGCTTGGGTCCAGGGACAGCACTTCTGCACTGTGTACTCAGACCCAAGGACAGCGCTCCTGCACAGCATACTCAACCCTAAGGACCCTACTCCTGAATATTGCACTCTGCCCTAGGGATAGTGCTCCTGCACAGTGTACTTGGCCCCAGGGTCAGTGCTTCTGCACAGTGGACTTGGCCCCAGAGACAGTGCTGCTGCACAGTGGACTCGGCCCCAGGGACAGTGCTGCTGCATAGTGTACTCGGCCCCAGGTAGATCGCTTCTGCACAGTTTACTTGGTCCCAGGAACAGCACTCTTGCACAGTGGACTCGGCCCCAGGGACAGCACTCCTGCACAGTGTACTTGGCCCCAGGGATAGCACTCCTGCATAGTGTACTTGGGTCCAGGGACAGCACTTCTGCACTGTGTACTCAGACCCAAGGACAGCGCCCCTGCACAGCATACTCAACCCTAAGGACCCTACTCCTGAATTGTATACTCGGCCCTAGGGATAGTGCTCCTGCACAGTGTACTTGGCCTCAGGGACAGTGCTTCTGCACACAGTATTCGGCCCCAGGGACAGCGCTCCTGCATAGTGTACTTGAGCGCTCCAGCATAGTGTACTCGGCCCTAGGGACAGTATTTCTAAACAGTGCACTCCTGAATTGTGCACTCTGCCCTAGGGATAGTGCTCCTGCACTGTGTACTTGGCTCCAGGGTCAGTGCTTCTGCACAGTGGACTTGGCCCCAGGGACAGTGCTTCTGCATAGTGTACTCGGCCCCAGGGAGATCGCTTCTGCACAGTATACTTGGTCCCAGGAACAGCGCTCCTGCACAGTGGACTCAGCCCCAGGGATAGCACTCCTGCACAGTGGACTCGGCCCCAGGGACAGCACTCCTGCACAGTGTACTTGGCCCCAGGGACAGCACTCCTGTACAGTGTACTTGGCCCCAGGGACAACATTGCTGCATAGTGTACTTGGCCCCAGGGACATCGCTTCTGCAAAGTGTACCTGGCCCCAGAAACAGCTCTCCTGCACTTCCATAGTGTGAAATGCGTCAACCTACCTGCATTGCCTGTACTCATCCAGTGCTTTTAATATTTATGCTTCAATAAAGACTTTCTATTTTACTCTCTGTGTGGGTGTGCTGCCGATCCAAATATTCTCTGTTCCTGCACAGTGTACTTGGCCCCTGGAACAGCACTCCTGCACAATGTAATCGGCTCAGGAACAGCACTCCTGCACGGGTTACTGGGCCCCAGGGACAGCTCTCCTGACTTGTGTACTCTGCCCTAGGGATAGTGCTCCTGGACTCCACACTTGACTCCACGGATAGTGACTCTGCACAGTGTACTTGACCCTAGGGACAGCGCTCCTACATATAGTGTACTTGGCCCCAGGGACAGCGCTCCTACATAGTGTACTTGGCCCAGAGGACAGCGCTCCTGCACAGTGTTTTCGGCCCCAGGGACAGCTCTCCTGAATTGTGTACTCTGCCCTAGGGACAGTGCCCATGCACAGTGTACTTGGCCCCAGGGTCAGTGCTTCTGCACAGTATACTGAGCCCCAGGGACAGAACTCCCACACAGTGGAATCGACCCCTGGGACAGCGCTCCCACATCACATGGTGTACTTGGCCCCAGGGACAGCGCTTCTGCCAATGGCAAATCATTCATTGGTACAAGGTGTCCACTGCACACGAGCCCCGAGGGGGGGGGGCACTGTGCTCTGACCCCACACTGCCCCCATGGATGATCCGTCTCTGGTTGGTATCCTGGTTGACAGTCGGGGAGGATCAGTGCGGCGGTGGGGGCAGTTACAAGCACCAATCTCCCTGTGTGGCTTTCATTGAAGCAGCTGAAAGCTTCTTCTCTCCCTCCCACGGATTTCAGGTGCTTCATTGAAAGCTATCCAGGGAGATCGGTGCTACTGCCCTCACGAGCATCCCCAACTATTCCCCTGTGTGCTCCTCTGCATAGTATACTCGACCCCAGGGACAGCGCTTCTGCATTGTGTACTCATCCATAGGGATAGTGATCCTGGACAGCGTACTTGACTCCAGGGATAGTGCCCCTGCACAGTGTACTCTGCCCTAGAAATACTGCTCCTACATAGTTTACTTGGTTTAAGAGACACTGCTCCTCCATAGCATACTGGGCCCAAGAATAGTACTTATGCACAGCATACTCTGCCCCAGGAACAACGCTCCTGCATAGCATTCTCCACTCCAGGAACAGCGATCCTGCAGGGTATACTCTGCCTTACAGACAGTGCTTCTTCACAGTGTGACAACTAAGGTCCCAGTCTGTGGGACTTAGATTTTTCCTCAGACAACCCCAAGGTATGGGGTGCTAGTGGTGAACTCCTAGGTTCAGTGTTAGTGGTATACCCCAAGGTTCAACATTATTACTGGTGTACCCCAAGGTTTAGTTATTAGTGGTGTACTCCAAGGTTTAGTGTTACTATTGGAGCACCCCAAGGTTCAGTGTTGTTAGTGGTGTACCCCAAGGATCAGTACTATTAGTGCTGTACCATAAGGTTTAATGTTATTAGTAGTGTACCCCAAGGCACAGTGCTATTTGTGCTGTACCCCAAGGTTCAGTGTTATTAGTGGTGTTCATAAACACGGAATCAATTAAGGAGAATGATCTGGGTGTTCTGGTAGATCGTAGACTTGAAGCCAATGATGGAGAAGGATTTGGGTGCTCTCATAAATCATAGACTTAGAATCAATGATGGGGAAGGATCTGGTAGATCATAGACTAGGAGTCAGTGATGGGGAATAATCTGGGTAGACTAAAGACTGCCGCGTACACACGATCGGAATTTCCGACAACAAATGTTCGATGTGAGCTTTTGGTCGGATATTCCGACCGTGTGTAGGCCCCATCGGACATTTGCTGTCGGAATTTCCGACAACAAATGATTGAGAATGCAAAAATGGGAAGAAATTCAGGACAGCCGCACTCCAAAAAAGTTTTTGCCTTTTTATTAAAAAATGGACATAAAAAATACATGCCACAGCAGAACAGAACGGACAGAAGAGCTGACGCGTTTCACTCTAACAAACAGTGCTTAGTCCTAGCAATTTTTCCGACAACAAAAGTTCTTGCCGGAAATTCCAAACGTGTGTATCCAATTTCGACGCACAAAAATCCTACGCATGCTCGGAATCAATTCGACACATGCTCGGAATCATTGAACTTCATTTTTCTCTGCTCTTTCTAGCGTTGTACGTCACCGCGTTCTTGGCGATCGGAATTTCCGACAACATTTGTGTGACCGTGTGTATGCAAGACAAGTTTGAGCGAAAATCCGTCAGAAAAAAATCCACGGTTTTGTTGTCGGAATGTCCGATCGTGTGTACGTGGCATTGGAGTCAATGATGGAGAAAGATCTGGGTGTTCTCGTAGATCGGGCATGGCCCGCGGCACTCAGCCATTCGGACCGCCGCGGTACCGCCATGTAGGAGCCTTTTCTTCCTCCTGCCGTTGCTCTGTAATCCTCACAGAGCCGACAGCGGGAGGCGGAACAATTCTGGGTGGAGGGCGGAGCTGCCCGAGGTTATCAAACAGGCGATTGGCTGCTAGGACTGTCCTTCATCCTAGCAGCCAATCACCTGTTTGTTACCTCGGCCCTCCATCCAGAACTGTCCCGCCTCCCTCCCTGCAACTCCTCTTCTGCCCCTATCCAGACACGCTGTGCCTCCCTCCGATCTGCCTGTGTAAGGTAGGACAGTGAGGGGGGTGAAGTTAAGAGATAACAACTGAATGTGTGGGGAGGATGCCGAGCCTCAGGATTGCAGTGATGTGGGGGGGAGTGGCTGAGGACATCAAAGAGGGGGAGCTAAGGACTGTAATGTGGGGGGACTGAGGACTGTAATGTGGGGGAGCTGAGGACTGTAATGTGGGGGGACTGAGGACTGTAATGTGGGGGAGCTGAGGACTGTAATGTGGGGGGACTGAGGACTGTAATGTGGGGGGACTGAGGACTGTAATGTGGGGGGACTGAGGACTGTAATGTGGGGGACTGAGGACTGTAATGTGGGGGACTGAGGACTGTAATGTGGGGGGACTGAGGACTGTAATGTGGGGGACTGAGGACTGTAATGTGGGGGACTGAGGACTGTAATGTGGGGGAGCTGAGGACTGTAATGTGGGGGGACTGAGGACTGTAATGTGGGGGGACTGAGGACTGTAATGTGGGGGGACTGAGGACTGTAATGTGGGGGGACTAAGGACTGTAATGTGGGGGACTGAGGACTGTAATGTGGGGGAGCTGAGGACTGTAATGTGGGGGAGATGAGGACTGTAATGTGGGGGAGCTGAGGACTGTAATGTGGGGGAGCTGAGGACTGTAATGTGGGGGGACTGAGGACTGTAATGTGGGGGGACTGAGGACTGTAATGTGGGGGGACTGAGGACTGTAATGTGGGGGGACTGAGCACTGTAATGTGGGGGGACTGAGGACTGGAGTGTGGGGGAGCTGAGCACTGTAATGTGGGGGACTGAGGACTGTAATGTGGGGGAGCTGAGGACTGTAATGTGTGGGAGCTGAGCACTGTAATGTGGGGGAGCTGAGCACTGTAATGTGGGGGAGCTGAGGACTGTAATGTGGGGGAGCTGAGCACTGTAATGTGGGGGGAGCTGAGGACTGTAATGTGGGGGGAGCTGAGGACTGTAATGTGGGGGGAGCTGAGGACTGTAATGTGGGGGGAGCTGAGGACTGTAATGTGGGGGGAGCTGAGCACTGTAATGTGGGGGGACTGAGGACTGTAATGTGAAGGGACTGAGGACTGTAATGTGGGGGGGGGGCTGAGGATATTAAAGTGGAGAGGGGAGGAATGTAATGTGGGGGGGGGGGGAGGCTGAGGACTGTGATTTGGGGGACTGAGGACAGGGATGTGGAGGGGGGACTGAGAAGAGTAATGTGGGGTTATTATGTAAATAGGGGCAGAGGACAGTACTGTTAATGGGGGTTGATGTTAAGGAAGTGTGAGGACACTACTGTGGAAGGAGTGGAGGGGGATGATGTAAAGGGGGAGCTAAGGACACTCATCAAGAGGGGATCTTGATGTAAAGGGGGAGGGGACTATGATGTGCACTGGGGACTAAGGACGCTGATATAAGAATGGGTTAAGATCTGTGCATGTGCATTAGGTGCACACTTCGTGGGTGGATTAGCCTATTTTAATGGGCTGCACTACCCACATGAAAACCGAAAGTCCTTGACCTTTTTTAAAAAAAAAAATTGCGCCGCACCAAGCCACATTGTGCTGCAGCAACAGGTCAGATTTTAAGTATTACCTTTGAGAGATGCAGACTAGAATACTGCAATCACTGAGCAGCAAATGATATCACCTGTGGTATAGTTCAGTTATCTTGAAAACCTGGCCTGTTAGTGGGTCCTGAGGACAGGAGTTGAGAACCACTGCCTTAGAGAGAGGTGAGTGAAACACTGAGGAGGGAGGCTCCACCCTGAATTATGCCAGGGAGAGGTGAATGGCACATTGGGGAGGGAGGTTGCATCCTGAATGATGCTAGGAAGGGGTGAGTAGCACAGTGGGGAGGGGTAGGTTCTACAGTGGGGAGGGGTAAGTGACAAAGTGGCAGGGAATCTCCACCCTGAATGATGGCAGGGAGGGGTAAGTAGCGCAGTGGGGAGGGGTGGATTTCACAGTGGAGAGGGGTGGGTGGCTCAATTAAGAAGAATTGGTTGCAGCGTGGGGAGGGAGGCTCACCCTGAGTGATATCAAGGAGGGGTGAGTAGCACAGTGAGGAGTGAGGCTCCAGACTGAATGCCAGGCAGGGGCGAGTGGCACATTGGGATGGGTGGCTCCACCCTAAATGATGCAAGGGAGGGAAGAGCTGAATGTCAAAATGGGGAAGGAGGCTACACCCAGAATGATGCCAGGGAGGTTGAGTGGCACAATGGGGAGGGAGGCTCCACAGTAAATAATGCCAGCAAGGGTTGAGTGGCACAGTGGGAAGGGGAGTGGGGCAAATGCCAGTGTAGCAGTAAATTCTGTATATACTTTCTTTGCAGCACAAACCAATCAATACCACAACTGTCGGGCACACTCATCAATTAACCCCACAGATGCCGGGGAGAAAGCAGAGCATGCCGCACACAATTAACCCCACAATTGCAGAATAACTTTACTATGCAACAAGCAAGCGCAATCTAAAGCAACATTTCACACAAAGAAGGAGGGATGTTTCATCCGATCCTCTCCCCCTCCAGCAGCTTCCACTCCCCCTACTGTATAATTGTATCTGCGTTAATTGCAGCTGGTAGTTTTGGGGGGTGGGGGTTCCAATTGATTGTCTGACGTTCTGAGATTTAATTTTTTTGGGTGGGAAAGTCATTCTGGGGTGTCAGTGGAAGAGGGTGGGGGTCTATCAGTCTGGGGTGTCAGTGCTGTGGGGGGTGGTGTCAATCTGGGGTTTCTAGTTGAGGCGGGTGGATGGATATCAGTCAGGAGTGAAGGGTGGCTGGGGGTGCAAGGGAGGTGGGAGTTCGGAGGGGTCAGCCTGAGCTGTCAGTAATGGGTGGGTGTCAGTGGTAGATGGTGGGTAAGCAAGTGTCAATCTAGGGTGCCAGTGGTTGGCGGTTAGGGGTGCCAGTCTGTGGTGTAAGCAGATGGGGGTAGGCGAACATCAGTACTTAGGCGAGTGCCAATCTGGGGTGCCAGTGGTTGTCAGTCTGGGGTGTCAGTGGTTGGGGTAGGCAGATGTCAATTGTTGGGGGTGGGTGGGGGGTGTCAGTCTGAAGAGTCAGTGGTAGGAGGTGAGTAAGTGGGTTTTAGTCTGGGGTGTCAGTCACTGGCTGTGGGGGGTGTCAGTGGTTGGAGGTAGGCGACTGTCAGTCTGGGGTGTCAGTTGTTGGGGTAGGTAGGTGTCAGTCTGGGGCATCAATGACTGAGGGTAGGCGGGTGTCAGTGGTTGGGAGTAGGCGGGTGTCAGTGGTTGGGAGTAGGCGGTGTCAGTCTGGGGTCTCAGTAGTTGGGTGTAGTCATTTGTCATTCTGGAGTATCAGTGGTTGGGAGTAGGCAGGTGTCAGTCTGGGAAGTTAGTGGTGGGGTATAGGCAGGTGTCAGTGTTTGGTGGCAGTTGGTTGTCATTCTGGTGTGTCAGTGGTTGGGAGTAGGCAGATGTCAGTTTGGGGTGTCAGTGGTTGGGGGTCAGCAGTTGTTTGTAGGTGGGTGTCAGTCTGGGGTGTCAGTGATTGTAATTAGGCAGATGTCAATTTGGAATGTCAGTGGTTGGAGTTAGGTGGGTGTCAGTCTGGGGTCTCGGTGGTTGGAGGTAGTCGGTTGTCATTCTGGAGTGTCAGTGGTTGGAAATAGGCAGGTGTCAGTCTGGGAAGTTAGTGGTTGAGGGTAGGTGGGTGGCAGTGGTGGTTGGTGCTCAAAATTTTTGGGGGGGCGCAAACAAACTGAAAAAAAAACCCATCAATTGCAGCCACTGCCCATCAGACGCAGCTACTGTGCCATCAAACGCAGCCACTGTACCCATAAATTGCTGCCACTGTACCCATCAATTGCTGACACTGTGCCCATCAATTGCCACCAGTGTGCCCCATCAAATGCTGCCAGTGTGCCCATCAATTGCCGCTACTGTGCCCCATCAGATGCTGCCAGTGTGCCCATCAATTGCTGCTACTGTGCCCCATCAGATGCTGCCAGTGTGCCCATCAATTGCTGCCCGGCACTTACCTGTCTCGCATCGCGTCAACGGCGGTCTCCTGCACGTCCTCCATGTCTTCTTCCGTCCTCTCTCAGGCGTCCAATCACAGCGCCTGACGTTTCAGCCAATCAGGTGACCGGTAACAGACCCAACAACTGGATTGGTTGAGAGGTGTTAGCAAAGCGAATTGCTTTGCTAACACAGAGTGAACAGGGAACGCCCAGCATTGCGCCCGCTGTTCACTGTTTTGGACGCCTATTAAAGGCTATGGCTCTAATCAGGTGCTTCCAAAAATCACCCCCGCCACTGTAATTCAGGTGCCCTGCACCCGAAAAGGGGCCGGACACCTGAATAGGGGGTGTCAGCGGCGACCATAGATAGATTCATGCAGTGCATGAATCTATCTATGATGGTAGAGCGGTGCAGGAGAGAGGGGGTGCCGCTCCTGCGCCCTTTATGGACGCACCGCCACTGGTCAGTGGTTGGGAGTAGGTGGGTGTCAGTTGTTGTGGGTAGTCGGTTGTCATTCTAGGGTGTCAGTGGTTGAGTGTGGCACTACATCCAAAAAAAATAGCAAAATTGGTATAGGACTTTAACGGTTGCCACTATAATCCCAAGTGGGAAAATGGTACAATGAGAGAAAAAAGTATTTGATCCCCTGCTGATTTTATACATTTGCCCACTGACAAATAAATGATCAGTTTATAATTTTAATGGTAGATTTTTTTTTAACAGTGAGAGACAGAATAACAACAATAATATCCAGAAAAATGCATTTAAAAAAGGTATAAATTGATTTGCATTTTAATGAGTTAAATAAGTATTTGCCCCTTTCGCAAAACATGACATAGTACTTGGTGGCCAAACCCTCTGTTGGCAATCACAGAGGTCAGACGTTTCTTGTAGTTGGCCACCAGGTTTGCACACCTCTCAGGAGGGATTTTGTCCCACTCCTCTCCAAGTCATTTAAGTGAATGTAAACTAGGGATCGACCGATATCGTTTTTTCGGTGCCGCTACGATACCGATATTTTGGCAACCTCTCAGGCCGACAGCCGATATTTTGTATATTTAAAAAAAAAAAAAATCATACACTTTTTTTTTTTTTAGCACTGTTATTGCTGTCACAAGGAATGTAAACATTTCTTGTGACAGTAATCGGCAGTGACAGGTACTCTTTATGGAGGGTTCTGAGGTCTATAACACCCCAAACCCCTCCTCTGCACTTGAAAGTATTCAAAGCGTCAAGATCAGCGTTTTTTTTTACTTTTAATTTTTTAAAACTGGGGCTTTTAAGATGCCAGTAATCCGGGAAGTGATGTCATGACATCGCTTGCGGGTTACTAGATCCAAGACCCGAACAAAGCATTGGCTTTGTTCGGGTCTTCGGCCAGCCGGCGGACGTGCCGGCCGGTTGTTCGGGCCTCCCAGCTCAAATTTCATGAATCGGGTTTACATCCACTTTATTTTTGAGGCTGACGTTCAACTCCCTCCACATATTTTCTATGGGATTAAGGTCTGGAGACTGGCTAGGCTACACCAGGACTTTAATGTGCTTCTTCTTGAGCCACTCCTTTGTTGCCTTGGCCTTGTGTTTTGGTTCATTGTCATGCTGGAATACCAATCAACGACTCATTTTCAATGCCCTGGCTGAGGGAAGGAGGTTCTCACTCAAGATTTGATGGTACATGGCCCCATCCATCGTCCCCTTGATGCAGTGAAGTTGTCCTGTCCCCTTAGCAGAAAAACATCCCCAAACAATAATGTTTCCACCTCGATGTTTGATGGTGTTCTTGGGGTCATAAGTGGCATTCCTCCTCCTCCAAACACGGCGAGTTGAGTTGATGCCAAAGAGCTCGATTTTGGTCTCATCTGACCACAGCACGTTCTCCTCTGAATCATTCAGATGTTCATTA
This sequence comes from Rana muscosa, assembly GCA_029206835.1. Classification (NCBI taxonomy): domain Eukaryota; kingdom Metazoa; phylum Chordata; class Amphibia; order Anura; family Ranidae; genus Rana; species Rana muscosa. The sequence continues at coordinate 340,889,889 of CM055119.1, forward strand.
GCAAACTTCAGATGGGCCAGTACATGTGCTTTCTTGAACAGGGGGACCTTGCGGGCGCTGCAGGATTTCACTCCTTCATGGCGTAGTGTGTTACCAATTGTTTTCTTGGTGACGATGGTCCCAGCTGCCTTGAGATCATTGACAAGATTCTCCCGTGTAGTTCTGGGCTGATTCCTCACCGTTCTCAAGATCATTGAATCTCCGAGGTGAGATCTTGCATGGAGCCCCAGACCGAGGGAGATTGACAGTTATTTTGTGTTTCTTCCATTTATATATAATATTTGCACCAACTATTGTCAACCGCTCACCAAGCTGCTTGGCGATGGTCTTGTAGCCCATTCCAGCCTTGTGTAGGTCTACAATCTCTTGTCCCTGACATCCCTGGACAGTTCTTTGGTCTTGGCCATGGTGGAGAGATTGGAATCTGATTGATTGCTTCTGTGGACAGGTGTCTTTTATACAGATAACAAGCTGAGATTAGGAGCACTACCTGGCTGGGTTCACACTGGTCCGACAAACGCTCCGACATTGGGAGCTCATGTCGCATGACGTGTGAAAATCAATGTTTCCCTATGAGAGCCGTCTTAACTGGTCCGACACAAGTCGGTCCGACTTTGAAAATGCTCCCTGTACTACTTTGGTCCAACTTCAGCCCATTGAATATCATTGAAGTCGGATCAAAGTAGGATCCTTGTCCTGAGGCTGGGTTCACACTAGTGCGACACGACACCTGTCCTACTTTGGATCCGACTTTGCCCTGCGACATGAAGCCGACATATGTCCGACTTTCAATGAACGGGGATCCGACTTGGATCCCCGCCAATATCAGGCACTGTGTTTGGTATGAATCTTGAGGGGGAACTCCAGGCCAAATTTTAAATTAAAAAAACGGCGTGGGTTCCCCTCCAGAGGCATACCAGGCCCTTGGGTCTGGTCTGGATTTGAACGGGCGCCCCTACGCTGAAAAAACGGCGTGGGGGTCCCCCCAAAATCCAAACCAGACCCTTATCCGAGCACACAACCTGGCAGGCCACAGGGGAAGAGGGGGGGGACGAGAGAGCGGCCCCCCTCCCTCCTGAACCATACCAGGCCGCATGCCCTCAACATGGGGGGTTTGGTGCTCTGGGGCAGGGGGGCGACCTGCGGCCCCCCCACCCCAGAGCACCCTGCCCCCATGTTGATGAGGACAGGGCCTCTTCCCGACAACCCTGGCCGTTGGTTGTCGGGGTCTGCGGGCGGGGGGCTTATCGGAATCCGGGAGCCCCCTTCAATAAGGGGGCCCCCGGATCCCGGCCCCCCCACCCTATGTGAATGAGTATGGGGTACATCGTACCCCTACCCATTCACCTGGTGGAAAAAAATTGCAATAAAAAAACCACACAGCTTTTTAAAGTATTTTATTGCACAGCTCCGGGGGTCTTCTTCCGACTTCGGGGGTCTCCGGTGTCGTCGCCGCGCTCTCCGGTTCTTTCTTCCGCCGGGCCTCCGCTAACTTCTTTTTAGCTCTTTTGCTAACGGAGGCCCAGTCTTCTGCGTCTTCTCGTCCGGCTCTCCGTTGTCTCGTCCGCTCTCTCGTCCCTCCCTCTTCCCCTGCGGCCTGCCAGGTTGTGTGCTTGGATAAGGGTCTGGTTTGGATTCTGGGGGGACCCCCCACGCCGTTTTTCGGCGTAGGGGTGCCCGTTCAAATCCAGACCAGACCCAAGGGCCTGGTATGCTCCTGGAGGGGAACCCATGCCGGTTTTTTATTTAAAATTTGGCCTGGAGTTTCCCCTCAAGATCAGCAGAGCACAAGTCGCATGCCAAAGTCTGCGGTCCGACTTTGATCCGACTTCAATGATAGTCAATGGGCTGAAGTCGGATCAAAGTCGGACCAAAGTAGTACAGGGAGCATTCTCAAAGTCGGACCGACATGTGTCGGACCAGTTAAGACGGCTCCCATAGGGAAACATTGATTTTCACACGTCATGCGACATGAGCTCCCAATGTCGGAGCGTTTGTCGCCCCAGTGTGAACCAGGCCTAACCATCCGACATTTGACATCTGACATGGTGATTACAGCAGCAGTAAAAGGAATTTATCTCACCCTGGGATTGTTTTGATTGGTCAAAGGACAAGTCAGACTAGCACAATGTTGGATCAAAGTAGTATCCTGTTCATGAATGTCGGATGGATGTCGGACCAATGTAGGATCAATGTAGGACTGATGTCGCAGAGCAAAGTAGGATGAAAGTCGGATGAATGTCGTGTAGTATCAGTGTGAACCCAGCCTGAAGAGAGCGCTCCTAATCTCAGCTCGTTACCTGTATAGAAGACTTATTTCACTTATTAAAATGCAAATCGATTTATAACTTTTTTGAAATGCGTTTTTCTCGATATTTTTGTTGTTGTTCTGTCTCTTACTGTTAAAATAAACCTACAAATAAAATTATAGACTGATCATTTTTTTGTCAGTGGGCAAACGTACAAAATCAGCAGGGGATCAAATACTTATTTCCCTTCACTGTATGTATAAAATTGTAAGGTTTATTGTAACAATTCTAAAATGTCATAAAAACACATTGAGAAGAGTTGTGCATTCTACATAGATATAACAGTCTCACATGTATCCAATAACAAAATGTACATAGAAACCTATTCAGATGCTCCATGAATCAGTAACTTATTCAATGTAAAGATAAGTATACAATAGTCTTCCATGTGCAGGGCCAAACTACTGAATCATTGTACCAACACCAATGGATCACTACGCGTTTCGCCAACAGCTTTTTCAGGGCATCCTATTGGTACATGGCCAGAATAGAAAGCATGGTGTGCCCAGCCCACAGCGTGAAGAAGGAGAAGAAAAAAGTCAAGTGCAACCAGCTCTGGGAGGAGTAAGCATATGATACAATGCATTTTGTTATTGGATACATTGGATCTATCTAATGCACAACTCTTCTCAATATGTTTTTATGACATTTTAGAATTGTTACAATAAACCTTAAAATGTTATACATATAAGGAGTCTTTTTCCACTTGGGATTATAGTGGCAACCATGGCCCTATACCAATTTTGCTTTTTTTTTTCTTTCCTAGTAGGCAGATGTCAGTCTGGGGTGTCAGTGGTTGGGGGTAGGTGGGTGTCAGTGATTGTGGTTAGGCCCCTTTCACACTGCCACAAATTGAAAGTCACTCGATTTTGACACGATTCCCTGGACGGGATTTCAGGGAATGCCTGCGTCTATGGACCTCAACTCGCATCAAAGTGACAGAGACTACTTTGAAGTCGCACACATATGAATGGTACTCATTGAAAATCATAGGTTATGACTTAGTGACTTTGCAGTCCCAAGTCACAGGACAAGTCGCACAAGTGTGAAGGGGGCCCTAGGCAGAGGTCAATTTGGAATGTCAGTGTTTGGGGGTAGGCGGTTGTCAGTGATTAGGGGTAAGTGGGTGTCATTAAGAACACCGCCCCACAGGGTTGCCAACTTTCAGTAAATTTACGAACAGTTTGTAAAATCTGTACTTTTTGCATCTGTCCTTGAATATCCATTACGGACATGTAGGCTGCATGTCCGTAACTGACATTCATGGACAGATGCAACAATTATGGATTTTACAAACTGTTCGTAAATTTACTGAAAGTTGGCAACCTTGCCGCCCCATCACATCGAAAAACTTAGGCTGCAATAAACGTGTAATGCGGTAAACACGGCTGTAACACGCGTTAATTCAGTAATGTAGAGTCAATGGGCCCTTCCAGGAAGATCCGCCTTCTGAAAATCAATGGAAATACTAATGCTGAGATAATCAAATATACACTCAGAGTTTGTGAAATATTTCATCTAAATATACAAGTTAGAAATCCACCAACCTCCAACTACTGCCAGCAGAGACTGACACCCACCTACCCCCAACCACTAACACCCACCTACCCCCAACCACTGACACCCCAGACTGACATCCACCTACCCCCAACCACTAACACCCACCTACCCCCAACCACTGACACCCCAGACTGACATCCACCTACCCCCAACCACTAACACCCACCTACCCCCAACCACTGACACCCCAGACTGACACCCACCTACCCCCAACCATTGACACCCCAGACTGACACCCACCTACCCCCAACCATTGACACCCCAGACTGACACCCGCCTACCCCCAACCACTGACACCCACATACCCAGAACCACTGACACCCCAGACTGACACCCACCTACCCCCAACCATTGACACCCCTGACTGACACCCGCCTACCCCCAACCACTGACACCCGCCTACCCCCAACCACTGACACCCGCCTACCCCCAACCACTGACACCCACCTACCCCCAACCATTGACACCCACCTACCCCCAACCATTGACACCCACCTACCCCCAACCATTGACACCCACCTACCCCCAACCACTGACACCCACCTACCCCCAACCACTGACACCCACCTACCCCCAACCACTGACACCCCAGACTGACATCCACCTACCCCCAACCACTGACATCCACTGACACCCACCTACCCCCAACCACTGACACCCACCTACCCCCAACCATTGACACCCACCTACCCCTAACCACTGAGACCCCAGCCTGACATCCACCTACCCCCAACCACTGACACCCCAGACTGACATCCACCTACCCCCAACCACTGACACCCCAGACTGACACCCGCCTACCCCCAACCACTGATACCAAGACTGACATCCACCTACCCCCACCACCGACACCCCAGACTGATATCCACCTACCCCTAACCACTGACACCCAAGACTGACATCCACCTATCCCTAACCACTGACACCCCAGACTGACATCCACCTACCCCCAACCACTGACACCCACCTACCCCTAACCACTGAGACCCCAGCCTGACATCCACCTACCCCCAACCACTGACACCCCAGACTGACATCCACCTACCCCCAACCACTGACACCCCAGACTGACATCCACCTACCCCCAACCACTGACACCCCAGACTGACACCCACCTACCCCCAACCACTGACACCCACCTACCCCCAACCACTGACACCCGCCTACCCCCAACCACTGACACCAAGACTGACATCCACCTACCCCCAACCACTGACACCTCAGACTGATATCCACCTACCCCCTACCACTGACACCTCAGACTGATATCCAACTACCCCCAACCACTGACACCTCAGACTGATATCCAACTACCCCCAACCACTGACATCCACCTACCCCTAACCACTGAAACCCCAGACTGACATCCACCTACCCCTAACACCCCAGACAGACACCCAACCACACACCCCCCCCCCCTCCTACTCCCAACCACTTACACCTAGGGTTGCCACCTCATCCCTTTATACCCGAACACATATGAATTACACATGTTCTGAGGCTGATTTAATGCAGATAAGGCACCAAGTGAGTTTAATTACCACCTTAATCAGCCACAGAACCTGTGTAATTCATATGTGTTCGGTTTTAAAGGGATGAGGTGGCAACCCTACTTACACCCAGGGATGGTGAAAGGATCTTTGATACCCTAGCTCAGGGATATGCAATTAGCGGACCTCCAGCTGTTGCCAAACTACAAGTCCCATCATGCCTCTGCCTCTGGGTGTCATGCTTAATGCTGTCAGAGTCTCGCTATGCCTCATGGGACTTGTAGTTTGGCAACAGCTGGAGGGCCGCTAATTGCATATCCCTGCCCTAGGCAAAACCTAATTTTGCCCCCCCCTCCCCCCCGGTCCAACCCTGACTCCACCCCCTTTGCCATGCCCATGTACACCCCATCATTAATGAAGTGCCCATCAAATGCAGCCCACCAGCGCCCATCAATGAATGTTTGCTTGCTTCCATTCGGGACACAGACACAGTCCTCCATCACCGCTGCGCACGATGCTGAGACTTAGTTGCTTGCTGCAGAGAGAAAAAGAGTAGGAACGCCAGTGGCTGGGCGCCCTAGGCGGCTGCCTAGTTTGCCTAGTGGTAGTACTGGCACTGCTTACACCCAAGACTAACACTTGCCTACCCCCAAACACTGACACTCCAGTGTAACACCCCAGATAGAAACTTACCTACCCCCAATCACTGACACCCACCTACCCCCGACCACTGACACCCCAGCTATTGACGACGCCCCTCCAAACACTTTAATCTCAGAAGGTCAGACAATCAATTGCACCTCCACTGCCCCCCCCTCCAACAGCTGGAGTGATCAGAGACCCGATCATACAATGGGGGGTGTGGTGGCACCTAAGGTAGAAGGGGGAGAGGATCGGATGGAACATGTGAAATGTGATTACATAGTGATATTATAGAGCGGCTGTGGCGCTAATTGTGTGCGGTGTGCCCGGCTCCCTCCCCGGCACTTGTGGGGTTAATTGGTTTGCGCCGCTCGCTCCGCTCCTTCCCCCAATACGTCACCATCACTGATAGCGAGGTAGTGAAGCAGCGCATGCGAAGGCGGCACAGCAGGGGGGGTGCAGATTTCCCGGGATACACAATACTGCTACACCGGGCGGCCAGGGCGGATCCCGCACACAACTGACAGCCGGCTCCGCCCTTCTCTGCACAGTGACGCAGCGCTGATCAGCTGGCAGACGCGGCTCTGTGCCCGGAGACGGTGAGTGCTCTGCATTGTGCCATGAGACTGCTGCGGCACAAGATCCAGCTGTGGGCAGGTACCGGCAGGGGAGGGGGGGCACTGCCAGTACTGGGGGCACTGACAATACTTGGCATCATTGGGGGCACTGACAATTCTAGGCTTTACGGAGGAGGGAGGGGGCACTGCCAGTACTGGGCATCACTGGGGGCACAGCCAATACAGGTATAACTGAGGGGGGAGGGGGCACTGCCAGTACTGGGCATCACTGGGGGCACTGCCAATCCTGGGTATCAATGAGGGGGGAGGGGGCAAAACAAATACTGGGCATCACTGGGGCACTGCCAATACTGGGTATCAATGAGGGGGGAGGTGTCACTGCCATTACTGGGCATCACTGGGGCACTGCCATTACTGGGCATCACTGGGGCACTGCCAATACTGGGCATCATTGGGGGCACCACCAATACTGGGCGTCACGGGGAGGGGGGGAGAAAGCACTGCCATGGGGGGCATTATTGGGGATACTGCCAGTCTGTGTGCCATTTATAAGATCTGTATACAAATTTGCATACCATCGATTAAGGGCACTACCAATCCTTATGTCAAGTATATGTATACGCTGTGTGCCAGGCTTGGTCTTTGTTCTGTATACACTGTGTGCCAGGCTTGGTCTCTATCTAGGCTCAGTATATACTGTGTACCAGGCTTGGTCTCTATGTGGGTTCTTTATACACTGTGTGCCAAGGCTTGGTCTCTATCTAGGCTCTGTATACGCTGTGTGCCAAGCTTGGATTTTATATGGGCTCTTTATACACTGTAAAGCAAAAATTGTAGGAAAGCCCATAGGAGTTCAAAGAGGGAGGAGGGGAATAATTGACCGAGCACCCGGGCCCCTCTGGCACTTATCATCTTTTATATTGAGTGCCTCTTTATACACTGTGCCAGGCTTGGTCCCTATCTGGGGTCAGTATACATTGTGTTTGTGTGCCAAGCTTGGTCTTTAGCTGGGCTTTGTATACACTGTGCCAAGCTTGGTCTTTAGCTGGGCTTTGTATACACTGTGTGCCAAGCTTGGTCTTTAGCTGGGCTTTGTATACACTGTGTGCCAAGCTTGGTCTTTAGCTGAGCTTTGTATACACTGTGTGCCAGGCCTGGTCTCGGTCTGAGATATCTATACACTGTGCCAGGCTTGGTCTGTATCTGAGTTCTGTATACTCTTGTCTGCCAGGCTTGGTCTCTGTGATGGACCACCTGGCACCCAGTCTGGGTGAATCCACCAAAATACAGCTTCCTCCACTCTGGAACCAGGTATTATAGCTGAGAATTGCACCCAAGAACTAGACAACACTAGCTTAGGTGCAAACTGGAACTGACTTTATTGTAAGCTCACACAGAATTTATACCACACACAATCGGGTAAGAGCTTGATCACATTATCCTAAACAATGCAAACTTTAAACAGTAATATCAGTACATCTAACAGTACATCTAATGAACAGCTAACATAAACATCCCACGTTAGTTTGGTAATGAGGTGAAGTGGACACAATACTAGCAAACAGACAGAAACAAAAGGCGACTCAATTAACAATGGGGATTCACACATAGGAGGCAAGCAATAGGGAATTGTATAACGAGAGAAAGACACCTTAATAAATGCATTATAGCAGAAAACACCAGCATCAGATTGTTTTGAGCTGATTTTTTTTTACCCCTGTTCTGAGTCTAGGAGGGGGGGGGGGGGTAAAGCAGTCATTGCTGGTTTGGGCGCAGAGGTCCCAAATCTGTATCCAGGTCCTAGGTTCCCAGAGTCTGTGTGTTTCCGGAAGACATGGACCCCAAGCCAAAGCACAACCACTCCAAAGGTCCTCTGGGCACGCACCTCCCAAAGAATAGAGCCCCCGTCAAAAGCCAGGGCCCATAGTCTGTAGGCAAGAGGCTACACTGCAGTCCCCTCCAAAAAAAAACCTGTCCCAGTTGGGTCTTTCACACTTCTCCCCCATCAAAACGATACTAACCAGGTCCTAGACCTTCATCTGGTCTGGACATGCATTAGTTGGGCAGAGTGAACCCACATAGTCGGTCCACATGATCTCCACTCTTGGCTGCAGGAAAGGGTTGTCGTCAGTAGGTGTGGGACAGAGGTCGTGGACCCTCTGTTTGGCTGGCAGCGCTTCAGCTGGGTGATCTTTGCCATTCCGGGGCCTTGTAGAGGCTAGGCGATTCACTACAGCCTTGGCGAAAAGTTTTGCGAATGACACAAATAATAACTTTAACAAAGTCTGCTGCCTCAGTTCTTATGATGGCAATTTGCATAGACTCCAGAATATTATGAAGAGTGATCAGGTGAAATGCAATTAATTACAAAGTCCCTCTTTGCAATGAAAATGAACCTAATCCCATAAAAAAAAAAAAACATTTCCATTGAATTTGTGAAGAAGGCTTCAGGGCACCCACGAAAGTCCAGCAAGTGCCAGGACTGTCTCCTACAATTGATTCAGCTGTGGGATTGGGGCACCACCAGTGCAGAGCTTGCTCAGGAATGTCTTCCCAGCAGCTGGATGAGAGTACAGGAGGTGGAGCAGCTGGTCTATCCTCCCAGCAGCAGTTCAGAGACTCAGGAGAGGAGAAAGCTTATCCTCACTCCCCAGCGGTAGATCAACAATCCATCAGAGGAGGTGGTCGTTCTCTCTCCCCAGCAGCAGACCCACAGTCTGGGATTGAAGGAAGCAGGCCTCCCTCCCCAAAAGTTAGTGAAAGCGGATGTAGTGGGGTCCCCAGCAGAAGCGCTGGCATCAGGGCAGACAGAGGCGGCTCTAGGCTTTGTGAGGCCTTAGGCAAAATTTAGACACAAGGCCCCACTCCTCCTATCCAGGCACACATGAGGGCTGCACGGCCGGGCACTCACTTTCTCTCTGGGCGGTCGGCCAGGCTACAGCAGGCGCTGGGATGTGATCCATCCACCGGAGCTCCTTCTTCCCCTTCACAGACAGTCATAGGGCAGCTGGATTGTTTCCGTCGCCTGGCCCGACTCCTGACCCGAAAAGGCAGCCGGCCAGATGAGCGGTGCGGGCTAAAGGAGCCCACATGGACTTTCGGCCTGCCTGGTGCGCCTTTTACAGATGGCCCCTGGAGCCAGTTGGTCAGTCCGCATTAGTGATCGAGCACAGGCAAATTAGGCGGCCGTGAGGCCCCTGTGAGTGCGAGGCCTTAGGCGGCCGCCTACTTTGCCTAATTAGAGAGCCGCCTCTGAGGGCAGAGTGCTACCAACTTCTGCCCAGCACTAGCAACCAATCCGGAGCTCCAGGGAGCTGGGGCAGGTGGCTCCTCACCCCAGCGACAGGCTGATGTAGTGAATCTCCCAGCTGAAGCACTGGCAACAGGGCACATTGCTACTTAACTCTGCCAGGCACCAGCAACAACTCCGGAGCTACAGGGAGTCGGGTAGGTGGCCCCTCTCCCCAGCGATAGGCTGATGTACAGCCATAGCCAAAAGTTTTGAGAATGACACATATTTATTTTCACAAAGTCTGCTGCCTCAGTCTTTATGATGGCAATTTTCATAGACTCCAGAATATTATGAAGAGTGATCAGATAAATTGCAATTAATTGCAAAGTCCCTCTTTGCCATGAAAATTAACTTATTCCCATAAAAAAAACATTTCCACTGCATTTGTGAAGAAGGCTTCGGGGCGCCCAAGAAAGTCCAGCAAGTGTCAGGACTGTCTTCTACAGTTGATTCAGCTGCAGGATCAGGGCACAACCAGTGTAGAGCTTGTTCAAGAATGGCAGCCGGCAGGTGTGAATGCATCTGCACACACAATGAGGCAAAGACTTTTGGAGAATGGCCTAGTGTCAGGAAGGGCAGCAAAAAAGCCACTTCTCTCCAGGAAAAACATCAGGGACAGACTGATATTCTGCAAAAGGTACAGGGATTGGACTGGGGGTAAAGTAATTTTCTTTGATGAATCTTCTTTCCGATTGTTCGGGGCATCCGGAAAAAACCTTGTCAGGAGGAAAAAAGGTGAGCGCTACCATCAGTCCTGTGTCATGCCAACAGTACATCCTGAGACAATTCATGTGTGGGGTTGCTTTTCAGCCAAGGTAGTGGGCTTACTAACAATTTTGCCTGAGAACTCAGCCATGAATAAAGAATGGCACAAAAACATCCTCCGAGAGCAACTTCTCCCCACCATTCAAGAACAGTTTGGTGACGAACAATGCCTTCCAGCATGATGGAGCACCTTGTCATAAGGCAAAAGTGATAACGAAGTGGCCTGGGGAACAAAACATCAAAATTTTGGGTCCATAGCCAGGAAACTCCCCAGACCTTAATCCCATTAAGAAAAAAAATCACACAAATTCTGACAAACTCCATGCACTGATTATGCAAGAATGGGCTGCCATCAGTCAGGACGTGGCCCAGAAGTTGATTGACAGTATGCCAGGGCAAATTGCAGGGGTCATGGAAAAAAAAGGGTCAACATCGCAAATATTGACTCTGCATAAACTTAATGTAATTGTCAATAAAAGCCTTTGACACTTATAAAATGCTTGTAATTATACTTCAGTATACCATAGTAACAAAAAGATCTAAAAACACTGAAGCAGCAGACTTTGTAAAAATGAATATTTGTGTCATTCTCAAAACTTTTGGCCACTGCTTTACATTAGCTTTTCGCTGAAGAGAGGGGCCACCTGCCCCAGCTCCCTGGTTTTCGGAGTTGTTGCTGGTGCTGGACAGAGGTTAGTAGCACTCTGCCCTGATGCCAGCGCTTCTGCTGGGGACCCCACATCATCCACTTTGGCTAACTGTTGGGGAGGGAGGCCTGCTTCTTTCACTCCCAGACTGTGGATCTGCTGCTGGGGAGGGAGGATGACCACCTCCTCTCATGGATTGTGGATCTGCCGCTGGGGATTGAGGACCACTTCCCCCTCTCCTGAGTCCTTGAACTGCCACTGGGAGGATGAGCCGGCTGCTCCATCTTACGTCCTCTCATCCAGCTGCTGGGAAGACATTCCTCTGGTACTGTCTCCCAGGTGAACAAATTATTGCTGGGGAGATAAGACAGTTTCCTCCACTCTGGCTGACTATTGGGGAGGGAGGATGGCTTACTCTGCTCCCAGACTGTGGATCTGCTGTTGAGGAGGAAGGACAACCACCTCCTCTATCAGACTGTGGATTTGCCGCTGGGGAGGAAGGGCGACCACTTTCTCTCCCTAACTGTGGATCTTCTGCTGAGGAGTGAGGACGGCCTACTCCTCTTCCGGGTCCTTGAACTTCGCTGGGGAAGGAGGACGACCACCTCCTCTCCCGGACTGTGGATCCGCCGCTGGGGAAGGAGGACGACCACCTCCTCTCCCGGACTGTGGATCCGCCGCTGGGGAAGGAGGACGACCACCTCCTCTCCCGGACTGTGGATCCGCCGCTGGGGAAGGAGGACGACCACCTCCTCTCCCGGACTGTGGATCCGCCGCTGGGGAAGGAGGACGACCACCTCCTCTCCCGGACTGTGGATCCGCCGCTGGGGAAGGAGGACGACCACCTCCTCTCCCGGACTGTGGATCCGCCGCTGGGGAAGGAGGACGACCACCTCCTCTCCCGGACTGTGGATCCGCCGCTGGGGAAGGAGGACGACCACCTCCTCTCCCGGACTGTGGATCCGCCGCTGGGGAAGGAGGACGACCACCTCCTCTCCCGGACTGTGGATCCGCCGCTGGGGAAGGAGGACGACCACCTCCTCTCCCGGACTGTGGATCCGCCGCTGGGGAAGGAGGACGACCACCTCCTCTCCCAGACTGTGGATCCGCCGCTGGGGAAGGAGGACGACCACCTCCTCTCCCGGACTGTGGATCCGCCGCTGGGGAAGGAGGACGACCACCTCCTCTCCCGGACTGTGGCTCCGCCGCTGGGGAAGGAGGACGAGCACCTCCTCTCCCGCGTCCTTAAACTGCCACTGGGGACAGAGAGTGACCACCCCCAGTCCCTGACTGTGCAAGAAAAACCGCCACCTTCTCACCCTGGGCCCCCAGAAATGCTGTGGGTGTGGGGCAAAGGGCTTGGACCCTCTGGCCAGTTGCCATAGCTTAAGCTGGATTTGTAGACAAGGGTGGACAGAGCTGGGCAACACTCTGTCCCGTGGCCAGTGCTTTGGCTGCAGAAGTTTGTTGTAACTTCACAGATGCTGCTGGCATGAAATCCCATGTCCCTGTTTGTGTGGGAGAAAGGCTGGCTGCCTCTTCTGTCAGGAAGGCTGAAGCTGCTGTTGGTGCTGGGCAGAGCTCTGTGATGTTCTGCCCTGATGCCAGCATTTCTAAAGGAGGCTCACTGAGTTGTTCCTCCTCAGCAGAAAAGTCTATTAAATCTCCAGTCTCTGGAAATGCTAAAAAACCAGGGTACGGGCTGGCGGCACTTGGACCTAGTGCCAGTGTTTGGGCAGGTGACTCATAATCCTTAACATCCATGGGTGCTAGGGCATACTGTTGAGCTTCGTTGAACAGTATTTTATATGCTTGTTCTAACTCCCACTCTTGTGTAATTATAAAGTCCAAGTCACTTCTTAATCCAAGCTCACTGGGAAGTTCCAACTGCCTAAAAGCTCAGATGTCCTCCCATCTCCACTCCGCTGCACTACCGAAATGTGGATCCTCCTGAAGCATCTTGGATATCCATCCCGGGCCAGTGTAGTCATAGCCTCCTATAGAATTGCTGTTTTTCAGCCACCGACATGCTTGCGTAGCATACAATTGCAGCGCCCGATAACCATCGTCCAGTCCCATTTCCATCTGGACCAGCATATCCAGCTCCGTCAGCCAGTCCTCCTTAGTAATGGTCTCCTAGGGATGGACATAGGGGGGACCTTTCCATAATAGTCTTGCTTCACTTGGAGATCCTCTATGCAGAGCTCCCGGCGGATCTCATCTCTCTCTCAATTCCAGCACGTCCTGGGCAGAACCAGGCTCTCCATACTGGGCGAGCATCTTTTGCATTCAAAACTGGAACTCCACTTCCATGTTATGTTATCGAACACTTCTTCAAAAGCACCCGACACCGGGCCCCAGTGCTGGTTTGGACTGCCTGTAGGAAGCAGATGCCATCGCTGCCAACCAAATGTGACAGGCCACCTGGCAGCCAGCAAGGGGAATTCTGCCAAGATACAGCTTCCTCTACTCTGAAACCAGGGCCCAGGTAATATAGATGAGAATTGCACCCAAGAACTAGATGACACTAGCTTAGGTTCAAACTGGAACTGACTTTATTGTAAACTCACACAGAATTTATACCACACAAAATCAGGTAAGAGCTTCATCACATTATTCTAAACAAAGAAAACTTTAAACAGTAATATCAGTACATCAAACGGTACATCTAATGAACAGCTAATATAAACATTCCACAATGTTTTGGTAACGAGGTGAAGTGGACACAATACTTGCAGGCAAACAGAAACAAAAGGGTGAATTAATTAACAATGGGTATTCACACCTAGGCAGGGAATTTATACAATGAGAGGAAGACCCCTTCTTCCTGTGTATAGAACATTTTGGAAGAATAGAGATCTGTATTGTATTGGACTAGTTCAGCCATAGCAGCAACGTGCAAATTAGTAAGTCGGCCATTGGGCAATTTCAGTGCTCCTATAGCTGGAACATCAAGTCTAACATTTACTATTTTAGCCAGGAGCCAACCAGTGTGTTCCCCCTCCCAAGAGAAGAATCGTTTTTTTTTCCCGTCTTAGAATGTATTACATGGGTTAAGGCATCTTGCGCTGAAATCCAGGCTGCTTTAGAACTATCAGACGGATGCAATATATACTCCTGCTCAAGCCTCCGAACATGCGGAGTCAGCTGTTCCTCGTGTTGCTTTGTGTCAGACCTAATAGCATTAATGTTAGAAATAAATATACCTTGCACACTCCCATTTGACCAAAACATCGTCATAGAGGGCATTATCAGCAATAAAGCTAGTTATGTGCTGTGCAATGGTATTGTCTGTTGGTAACCGTTTCAACCAGAACACATTTAAGCACCATGGGGCCTTAGATAAGGTAGTTTGGTGTTTAGCAGAAAGACAAAATACAAGTAGAGAATGTTCTGATATCCCCCTCGGGTCATACTGAATATGCAATATCAGAGGAACGGCCTGAGACAAGCTCAAACACAGGTCTATATGTGAGAGCGTCCCATAGAGACACCCAAATAAACAGATTACACATAATTGCAGGAGACACCAGCATTAGGTTGTTTTGAGCTGATTATGCTAACATCTATTCTAAGTCTAGGAGGAGGGGGGGGAGCAGTCATTACTGGTTTGGGCACAGAGGCCCCAAATCTGTATCCAGGTCCTAGGTCAGTGTGTTTCAGGGAGCCATGGACCCAAATCCAAAGCAAAATCACTCCAAAGTTCCCCCAAGCACACACCCCTCAAAGAGTAGAGCCACCTCAAAAGCCAAGGCCCATAGGCAAGAGGATACCCTGCAGTCCCCTCCAAAAGTTCCTGCCCAGATTGGGTCTGTCACAGTCTCTATCTGGGTTTTAATATACACTGTGTGCCAGGCTTGATCTCTCAATGTTCTCTGTATACACCATGTGCCAGGCTTGATCTCTCTGTGTTCTCTATCTGGGCTCTGTATACACCGTGTGCCAGGCCTGATCTCTATCTGGGTTCTGTATGCACTGTGTGCCAAGCTTGGTCTGTATCTGGGCTCTGTATACACTGTGGGTGGGGCTTGGTCTTTATCTGAGTGTTGGCAGGTGTAGTTTCCTTTTAGTTGCCCATCCTTTGATGTAGTGGGTGGAGCCATGCCCTTTTTATACCAGCTGTGGGTGTGGTCTGGTGGAGTTCGGGGTATAGGACACCCCTCACCAACAACATGTAGGTCTGTGGAGAGGCCGAGGCGGCCCTTTGGAGGGCTAAAAGGAAAGGAAATGAGAAATATGCATATAGGGAAAAGGTAAAGGAACCTTGCCACCCCAACTGAAAGAGATGTAATGATGATATAACCTGAGTTGCTGCAGTAAAGCGATGAAAATTGTTTTGGACTGGACATTCATTTATTCCAGGTGATGGGCCTCAGACCAGGTATATGTGTGGATATGGGCCTCCAGCCAAAAGAGTGAATGACACAAAATGTTCTTCCCTAAAGACTCTCCCATGCGGAGGAGAAGCGGGGCAGGACCTGGGCCAGTTTGATGCAAATTGCTGCCCTATTCAGGACCCTTACACTTGGTGAAATCGGCAGGATGGCATATGTCATCGCCTGCAAACATGTGTCAGGCTGTCTGATTGGAGCCAAGCTATGAGGCAGAGAGGCTTGAGGGGAGTGTGCATAATCTGCTGGAGTCACCTGTGGTGTGAAAGGGAGCAAAAAAAGCTCTGCAATATGCATTAGCGAAGGTGGCTCGGCCATGATTTTCCTCCCTACGTGTTACGGACATAACTGTGGACACTGGGCTAAAAGTAATCCCAATACGAGGCTTTCCTGTGTTGCCAGACTGTTAAAATGCTGGTGCCTGCCTGTACAGAGTGTGGTGAATTGACATGGCACCTTCTGCTTCGTGTGGAAGTTGCAGAGCGTTCCTGTTTTGAGGTGTTCACTGCCAGAGAGTCTCCGGGCTTGGTTACCATGTACATTGGCGAGTGTCCAGTACCTGAGCGGGTCGTTGGCAATTCTAGATACCAGACACTTCTATATCCTTTGGTGGAGTGGAATTGTTTTACTATAGATGGGGAAGATGCAGGCAATGCAAAAACTGGGGTTGAATTTGCCCACTTCATATTTGCCTCCCAGTCTAGGGAGCAGGCAGCAGTTGACATGGCTGTCCTAACTCCATAAAATCTTAGTGCGGTATGTCTGAGAACTTTCTGGTCTGGAATTCTCACGTATCCCTGAAGCCTTGTTCATGTTCCTGAAAATTGAATGTCAGAAGATCTATGAGACAGCTTTATGGGAGCATTTAAGAGTGCCTGAGCCTCACTGGTCTTGAAAAAATGGATCCGTTGATTACCAAGGAGTTCTGCTGTTATTTTATGAAGTGGTATTATGGGCGCCACATTTACATGGACATGGTGGTGCTGTCTCAGCATAGAAGCGAGGACATACTATATATTACTGTGTCCATAGGCAAAACCCAGAATCTGGGGAATGGTGGTGCTGTCTCAGCATAGAAGCGAGGACATACTATATATTACTGTGTCCATAGGCAAAACCCAGAACCTGGGGAATGGTGGTAGTATCTGGACCCTAATTACTACTTGTAGTGGTCTTCCTTACTGTTTTGACATGAAAAAAAAATGTCTTCTGCTCTGTAAAGTTAGTATGTTGTATGCTGTGTGTAATTTTATTGTTTTTCCGCCATAATATGAGATGCTATGTTTCTGTCAATTGTGCTCAACTGTGTGTTTTTCTACCGTATCATTGCATACTATGGGATTGGTTTTACTAAAATTGGAGAGTGCAAAATCTGATGCAGCTCTGCATAGAAACCAATCCGCTTCCAGGTTTTATTGTCGAAGCGTAATTGAACATGCTGAAATTAGAAGCTGATTGGCTACCATGCACAGTTGCACAGGATTTTGCACTCTCTAGTTTTAGTAAATCCTATGTATGAACTGATATTCTCAGTTACATAGTTAAATACAGTAGTTGGTAAAGATGAACAGAGACACCAATCCATCCAGTTCAACCTGAGTGTGTGTGTGTGTGTGTGTGCGCGCGTGTGTATGTGTATATCACTACAATTTTCCATATCCCTGTACAATACTCTTGCTAAGAAACACATCCTAAAAGTTTTTTAATTTTATCCATACTTCCTGCTGACACCACCAACTCTGGAAGGGAGTTACACACATCCTTTCTGCTCTAACAGTAAAGAGCCCTTTTCACATTTTGAGATCAAACCACTTTTCATCACTATTGCACGAGTGTACGCAATTTTAAAGCCCAACATGGGGGGGGGGCTGGGTAGGGGGGCTGTGTGATGTGCGGGGGGCCTGTGTTAATGTAAAGGGGTCCAGAGGTACAGGGGCTGTGTGATGTAAAGGTGTCCAGATTATTATCTTCATTTATTAGCAGGTGAATGCGGCCCTCTATGCATTCACATACATTGAATCTGGCCCTTAAGTGGAAAAAGGTTGCTGACCCCTGCTCTAGGCCCTTCAGAAAATATGCTAATTAATCACCACCCCCTAGATGTGCTCTTGTAACCAGTTTTCTATCCAGGTACATATGTTTCTTTCTCGTACATCACGGGACACAGAGCGACATAGTCATTACTAATGGGTTATATAGATACCGTCAGGTGCTGGCACTGGCAACTTCCAAAACCGGAAGTACCCTCCCCTATATAAGCCCCTCCCATCCGGGAGCACCTCAGTTTTTTGCCAGTGTCTAAGGTGTTGGCCAAGAAGAAACATGTGTTTTTCACTGAGCTTGCGTACAGGTTCTTTTGGGCCTCAGTAAGCTATTCCGGATCCGACCAAAAAAGCTTCATAGCTAAACGGTCGGTACCCGGGCCTTGCAGAGAAGAGCAAGGTTTTGCCTGTAATGCTTCTCTTAGGAGAGCTGGACCCTGGGATCCAGAGCTCTGGTCATACCCACGACCAAGATGTTTTCTGTGCAGGGTGCTATACAGGTCCAGGGGAGTGGAATCCTTGGGAACCCGGTCCCTGAAGGTTTGATTACAATGCCTGCCGTGATAGGTGAAGTTTGGGCTTTTGTGGACCAAACAAAGTCCTGCGGCGGGGAACAGGTAAGTGGGGGCCCCCAGGAACTTGGTTCTATTGGGGGACCCCCAAGCCTAATTTGTCTTTCTGTCTGTTACCTAATGGTATTCCCGCAAAATTCTGTGCATGCCTATAACTACTAAAAAAATGTAATAATTTTTAATGGTGGTCAAGAAAAAAATTTTTTTTATATATATATTTAATATATTAGACTGCGGTACCTGTGTTTGTCCACTAGAGGCCGCTGTGGAATGTTTTCTTGTCATGTGGACTAGCTTCTTCTCAGCAGAGCAAAGTCCAGGCAGATGGTGAGTTCTCTTATAGGAAACTGCTTCCTCTGCCATGTTGCAGTGCTTGTCCATCCCCC
Organism: Rana muscosa; assembly: GCA_029206835.1. NCBI lineage: Eukaryota > Metazoa > Chordata > Amphibia > Anura > Ranidae > Rana > Rana muscosa. The sequence continues at coordinate 340,908,563 of CM055119.1, forward strand.
GGCCTGCGGCAAAGAGGGGCCCTGGCTCCTGTCCCTTGTTACCATATTTGAAATTAGCGCCGAAGGCGCACGTGCCCGTGCGCGTGCACGCGCCTCTATATATAGAGGTGAGCCGGGAAAGGGGGCGGAGCCTGGGGGATGACGCTCTGTGCGCGCCGCAGCGCTTCTGCGCATGTGCGGGCGTCCCAGCAGTTTTAAAAAAACCACAATATTGTAGTGAGCTGGCTATGAAGTACAGAGACAGAGCTGGCAACATTTAAAGGCATACAGCAAGCGGTTGATACAGGCATCCCCTAGAAAGGCACATTAGTAGACACCAACTGTGATATAGCAGCAATTGTGCTAGACTATTCTCAGTAAAAGTGGTGTATTACGGCTGGAATACCTCAGCTTTAGGCTTAGGAATATGCCGTCCAGAAGCTCCGGAACTGAATCTTCCAGGAAGCGAAGGGGGTCTCATCGGGCTCGGAGGATCTTGGGCATACTCCTGCTGCACCAGTCTCCCCTGAAGTTCAGAGGTAAGTGACCGTAGAGACCCCGCAGGGGTACTTGGTACTGTGGCTGTCCTCAGTCACCTGCTCCTGTGTATGTAACAGAGGAGGTTTTTTCCTCAGCTCTGGGAGGATTAGAGAGAGATTGTCAACATTTATCGCTGCCTCCCTGTCAGGGAAAGCACGCCCGATCTCCGTCTCCTCCTTCAGAGTGCCTGTTAGCAGAGCAACAGTCCCATACAGGGATCGACCTGCCTGAAGGGGATCAGGATGAGGTTGATTCTGTTATAGAGGAATCAACAGTGGGGGAACCTTTTCTCAGCATCTCAAGCTGAAAGATTATGGGTTCAGTCTCTGACTAACATGGTCCGATCAGCATTTAAAAATGCACCTTGCGGAACCATCAACCACTACTGTATCCTCGTTGGGGTCGCTAGAAGCCCCCAGACTGTTTGTTCTTTTCCACTTCACCCTTTACTGAAAGGGCTCATTTACCAGGATTGGGAACGTCCTGAGAAAATATTTATTCCCCCAAGAGATTTCCGGTGGTCTATCCCATGGAGGATAAGTTCATAAAAAAAAAAATGGAAGGTCCCTACAGTGGACGCAGCCATCTCTTGTATGTATAAATCACTGACATGTCCAGTGGATAATGTCCAAATGTTCAAGAACCCAATAAATAAAAGATTGGAGTCCTTATGAAAATCTGCTTGGTGATACAACCAGCAGTAGCAGCTATTGGGGTCTGCTAAGCAGTGAAGGATCAGTTGAAACAGGTCTTGAGGGACTTGACAGATCAGCAGGCTTTGCCCTAGCTGATCTACCTAGAGCCTTAGGCTTTGCGGTTGACGCCATAGAGGATTCAGTCCATCAGGCCTCCCGCCTTACGCTGTCTATAGTACATATGCGTAGGCTCCTATGGCTCAAAAACTGGTCTGCTGAAGCTCCCTGTAAAGAATGGCTGGTTAGCGTCCCATTTCATGGTGAACGCTTATTCAGGGAAAACCTGGACAAATATATCCAGAAAATTTCCAGCGGTAAAAATACGCTCTTGCCGGTTAAAAGCAGAGTTAGAGGTCCCTCTTTAAGAGGCCTGCTTCTCCAGTCCCTGGGGCATCGGCTGTGTAACAGTTCCGACGGCCTCCTCGGTCAAATCCCGGGGGTAAAAAACAGGGACAGTAGCAGGGTAATGAGAAACCCTGGGTCAGGGGAGGTACAAAACCTCCCCCAAAGTTAAATTCATTGAAGCCCCCACTCAGTCGGGTGGGGGGAGGACTCCAGTTGTTCGCAAGAGACCTGGCGGGACACGATCAAGACAGATAGGTGCTCTCCGCAGTAGGTTTGGGATACAGTTTGGAGTTAAAAGACTCTCCTCCTTCCCATTTTTGAGGTCAAACGTGCCAAGGGATCCCCGGAAGAGAGAGTCCCTCCTGTTGGCACTAGAACAACTATTGCTCCAAGGAGTAATTATGGAGGTTCCCCTGGAAGAATGAGGGTTCGGGTTTTACTCAAACCTCTTTACAGTCCCGAAGCAAACGCGGACGGGAGGCCCATATTAATTCTAAAAGGGCTATACAAATTCCTGTATATCAGGACTTTCCGATGGAGTCGATCCGATCGGTGGCCACTGCCCTACAAGGGGAGGATTGGTTAGCCACGATCGACATCAAAGATGCTTATTTGCACATTCCCATCTTTCCAGTCCACCAAAAATTTCTACGCTTTGCAGTAGAAGGGCGCCATTTTCAGTTCAGAGCCTTACCCTTCGGTTTGGCCACAGCACCACGAGTGTTTACAAAAATTCTGGCCCTTTATTGGCCAATCTAAGAACACAAGGTGTAATGATAATGGCATATCTGGATGACTTGTTGCTGATAGACCACTCAGTGAAAAAACTAGACGTGGTCGTTCACAAGACGATCAAGTATCTGGAATCTCACGGTTGGATTATCAACCGAGACAAGTCAGCCCTAAAAACCAGTCAAAAGTCTGGAATACTTGGGGCTAAGGTTGGATTCAGGCCAGAGAAAAATATTCTTGCCTCGAGGAAAGGTGTTGTCTTTGAAAGATTTGATCCACTTAGTGGGTACAAAAAAGACAGCCGTCCATACGCCTGTATATGAGGCTGCTGGGAAAAATGGTGGCATCATTCGAAGCAGTACCCTACGGTCAATTCCATTCAAGGAATTTGCAAGGGGCCATACTGTCAGCCTGGAACAAAAAAATTCAGGCCCTAGACTTACAATGTCCTTGTCCCCTTCCGTTCGCAAGAGCCTCCGTTGGTGGTTGGTTCCCCAGAATCTGGAAAAAAGGAAATCCTTTAGTCCGATTTCTTGGAAGGTGGTCACTACAGATGCCAGCCTTATAGGCTGGGGAGCAGTACTGGAGCAATAGTCTCTCCAGGGCAGATGGTCGGATGCAGAAAAGGCCCTGCCCATCAATCTCTTAGAGATACGAGCAGCCCGGTATGCCCTAGTAGCATGGACATCCAAACTCCAAGGGTCCCCTGTCAGAATTCAATCAGACAATGCCACAGCAGTGGCATATATCAATCATCAGGGGGGCACCAGGAGTCGTGCAGCCCAGAGGGAAGTAAATTACATCCTGAAATGGGCAGAAAAAATATGTCCCAGCCATATCTGCGGTATTCATTCCAGGAGTGGAGAATTGGAAGGCGGACTTTCTAAGTCGCCAGCAATTAGGCCCAGAGGAAGGGTCCCTTCACCCCGAGGTTTTCTGGACAATATGTCAGCGGTGGGGAACATCGGATGTAGATCTTCTAGCATCCAGATTCAACGCAAAGGGGGACAGGTTTGTCTCTCGGACAAGGGATCCCCTAGCTTGCGGCTCGGATGCCCTAGTGTTCCCTTGGGATCAGTTCAAGCTGATATATGCATTCACACCGCCACAATGGTTACCTCGATTACTCCGCAGAATCAGGGTAGAAAAGAAACCAGTGATTCTGGTGGCTCCAGCGTGGCCCCGAAGAGCGTGGTACGTGGAGATTGTAAAATGTCAGTGGGGAGTCCTTGGACTCTCCCACATCGTCCGGACCTGCTTTCGCAAGGACCGATATACCACCCTTCCTTACCAGCCCTAGGTTTGACGGCCTGGCTATTAAAGCCCACATTCTAAAAAAGAGAGGGCTCTCTAATTCTGTGGTATCTACCATGATCAATGCCAGGAAGCCGGTATCCAGGCAGATCTACTATAGAATCTGGAAGGCGTACATCGCCTGGTGTGAAGCCAAGAAATGGCATCCACGTAAGTACGTAATAGGTAGGAGTCTGGACTCCCTACAATGGGCTGTAGATAGGAAGCTTGCCTTGAGTACTATCAAGGGTCAGATTTCGGCCTTGTCAATATTTTTTCAAAGGCCCTTGGCTTCGCATTCACTAGTCAAAGCCTTTATACAAGGAGTGATGCGTATTAGTCCTCCGGTTAATATTCCCATATGTCCATGGGATCTAAACTTGGTTCTGTCGGTTCTACAGAAACAACCATTTGAACCATTACAGCATATTTCTTTGGTTCTTCTCACCAGGAAATTGATTTTTCTAGTAGCCATTTGTTCGGCTAAAAGAGTGTCGGAATTAGCAGCTATGTCCTGTAAGGAGCCGTATCTGGTTATCCATAAGGATAGAGTAGTGTTACGCCCTCATCCAGCCTTTCTTCCTAAGGTGGTATCGAGGTTTCATTTGAACCAAGATGTGGTTCTTCCTTCTTTTTTCCCCAAACCTACTTCGGTAGAGGAAAAGTTATTGCATTCTTTGGATGTAGTAAGAGCAGTTAAAGCTTATCTAAAAGCCACTGCTCAGATTCGCAGAACGGATACTTTGTTTATTCTGCCGGAAGGCCCCAGAAAGGGTCAGGCAGCGTCAAAATCTATTTTAGCCAAGTGGATTCGACAGGTCATTATGCAAGCTTATGGCTTGAGAAGGAGACCGCCTCCGTTCAAAGTTAGAGCGCACTCCACGAGAGCAGTTGGAACTTCATGGGCAGTGCATCACCAGGCCTCCCTGGCTCAAATCTGTAAGGCCGCAACATGGTCTTCGGTACACACGTTTACTAGGTCCTACCAGGTGGACGTTAGAAGTCAGGAGGATGTCGCCTTTGGGCGCAGTGTGTTGCAGGCCGCAAAAGATCCTCATGTCTGATAGCGCTCAGCTTATATATGGTGTATCCCCCCCCTCATTTGGCATTGCTTTAGGACATCCCATTAGTAATGACTATGTCGCTCTGTGTCCCGTGATGTACGAGAAAGAAAATAGGATTTTTATAACAGCTTACCTGTAAAATCCTTTTCTTGGAGTACATCACGGGACACAGAGCTCCCGCCCTTCTTTAGGGACACTTATTGCTTTGCTACAAAACTGAGGTGCTCCCGGATGGGAGGGGCTTATATAGGGGAGGGTACTTCCGGTTTTGGAAGTTGCCAGTGCCAGCACCTGACGGTATCTATATAACCCATTAGTAATGACTATGTCGCTCTGTGTCCCGTGATGTACTCCAAGAAAAGGATTTTACAGGTAAGCTGTTATAAAAATCCTATTTTTTTCATCAATGCCAAAAGACCTGAATTTGTAAATTGTTTTTCGGGTACAAATAATTTGTAAATGCCTTTTGTGAAATCCAGATACATTATATCCACATTCCTTTCTCTAAAATTCCAACTTACCTCCTCCATAGAATGTTAAAAAGTTGGTTTAGCTAGAATGACTTTTCATAAATCCATGGTGATCACTACTATTCTTGGATATGGTCCCTTATTATTTCTTATGATAGTTTACCGTACATACTATTGATTTTAGGCTGATTAGTGTGTAGTTTCTAGGTATATCTTGGCCCTTTTTGAATATTGATACCACATTTGCTTTTCCCAATCAGCTGGTATCATTTCCGTTAGTAAGCTGTCCTTAAGAATTAGGAACAATGCCCTGGCCATAACATTGCTAAATTCTTTGAGAACTCTTGGGTGTAAGCCATCTATCTAGTCCTGGTGACATTAAAGTGGAACTATAGGCAAAACTTTTTATTTATTCTTTATTTTGGATAAAGCAAGGGGGGTTATAACCTGTCAGATTTATTTTCGCCATCTGTGTCCGATTGCGAGATTTCCCTTTACTTCCTGTTCCATAGCCAAAACAGGAATTGTGAGGAATTCCCTGCAAATTAAGCGAATTTCTTGGGGTCCCCCAGGTCACCAGAACTAGTGTCCCCAATGGAAGGTTTCCACACTATTTTTTTTCTGGGGACAATCAGAATTTTGGATTTGTTTAACGTTCAATGATAATGAGAAACAGGACAAATAGAGAGGGAGAATCTCCTTAATGGGGGCACAGACAGCAATAAAAACTGACACTCATTCTAATCCCTCTTCACTCTATCCAAAACTAAAAAAAAATCACTGCCAGCCCCTCTGTTTTATAAAGCCATCTTACACGGTGTAAAACGATGCCTCTAAATGCCTTATCTCACATCTTTTCTGGCTGGTCATGTGACCTCCGGCTGCTCTCCTCCTATCTAAGGGCTACAGATTGGAGCATACATATAGATAACTCGTAGGAAGGTAGGATTAATGACATGGCAGAGTTCGGGGTATGAGAACAGGATACCCCTGACAAACAACATGTAGGTATGTGTCCTATGGAGAGGTTAATCCTCCAGGAAGACGAGAAATGGGCACATTGGTAGAAGGTGGAGGAACCTTGCCACCCCTGACCTTCACTTAGCAGGTCTATGGCTTGGTTCAGGATGGCCATGAGGCCTACGTTTAGGAACATCCTATGTGCTCTCCTCCTCCGATCTAAGGGCTACAGATCAGAGTGTACATATAGATAGCTCCTAAGAAGGTAGGATTAACGACATCAACTTGTTACATTCCCCTGAGTGCTACATTAGACAAACCAATGTAAACCTGTTAATAAGTAGGTCACTTATACTTCAAGAAAATTAGACTGATAGTGGGCTATAGCCATTATTCCGCAGTTGGAAAAAATTGTAACCATGAAATACACTTTGAACAACCTGTCCATCACTAACTGAGACGGAGCTAGCCCTGATATGTCTAACCAGTGGCTTTATTTATTTTTTTAAGCCTGGGTTCACACTATAGCGATGTGGGAACCAGTGTGATTCCAGCACCAGTTCCCGCATCGCATCTTCCCTGCAGGAAGTTCACACTGCCCCCTCTGCGAACCGCTGTGGGTGTCAATACAATGTTAAAGTGGAGCTCCACCCTAAATTAAAAGTTCCTCTCATCGGAACCCTCCCCCCCTCCGGTGTCACAATTGACACCTTTCAGGGGGGAGGGGGGTGAAGATACCTGTCTAAGACAGGTATTTTCACCCACATCCGGGAGTCCTCTCTCCGGGAATCTGCGGGAGTGACGTCACTTCCCACAGACTTCCCGTAGTGTTCTGGGAGACACTCGGCTCCCAGAACACAGGAGCACCAATCAGAACGGCGCAGCGCGACTCGCGCATGCGCCGTAGGGAACCGGGCATGAAGCCGCAGGGCTTCACTTCCTGGTTCCCTCAGCGAGGATGGCGGAGGGAGCAGCAGAGCGACGAGCGATCGCTCGTCCTCTGCTGCGGACGTCGCTGGACTCCAGGACAGGTAAGTGTCCAAATATTAAAAGCCAGCAGCTGCTGTAGCTGTAGCTGCTGGCTTTTAATATTTTTTTTTCCGGCGGAGCTCCGCTTTAATTACACCCCCAGATTGGTTCACAGATTGCAGGGCGATTCCAGTGCTGGCAAAAAAAAGGCCCTGCACTCTTTTTTTTTTTGCAAATCCAATGCGAGTTCAGCCATACAACAGTATGGCTGAACTCGCATTGCACCGACATCGCATGTGATCGGCACAGCAATACGGGTGCGAATCAAATGTGATGTCTGTGTTCGCAATAGTGTGAACCCAGGCTTAAGGACCATTTTTCCTAATGATAATCCTTTTTTTACTTTAGTGTTTAGCCACTCGGGTTTAACGTTTGTTCATTTATATTTGTTGCTCATTGGAATGCACTGACGAATACCATTGTCACATACGAAGCACTCCCACTTTTCTTCAGTGTTTTTAGTTGCAAGAATTTGATCCCATTTAGTATTATGTAGTATGGAGCACAGCTTAGAAACGTTCTTTTAAAATGTATTGTGCTTGTCCTATCCATTTGTTTTTCTTTTCCTATTGTTTATGGAAAACATAACTATTCTGTGATCACTATTACCTAAATTATCCCTTATTTCCACATCCACAATCAGCTCTACTTTATTTGTAATTCTAAGATCCAACAGAGCATTATTTCTAGTTTTGGGTCTGCGCCATTTGACTCGTGAAATTATCCTGCAATACTTTTAAGAAATGATAAGCCTTGGTTAAGTGAACAGTTCCACCTGCCCAATCACTATCAGGATAGTTAAAGTTTCCCTTTATTCAATAGTAATCAGTTAATAACTTATTTGGAATATTCACCATGCATGACATTTTTGTGTAACTTGAGGTATGTTATTCTTTTGAATGGCTTTAAAGCTGTCTGTATTATTGGGATTTCTACTACAAGCCATCTTTCCTATTATAGGTACCCACTGTTTAACAGGGGGGAGTGTTGGCAGGTGTAGTTCCCTTTTAGTTGTTGCCCCTCCTTCAGTGATGTAGTGGGTGGAGTTTTGCCCTTTTTATACGAGCTGTGGGTGGGCCCTGGCGGAGTTCGGGATATGAGAACAGAGCACCCCTGACCAACATGTAGGTCTGTGTCCTATGGAGAGACTGAGGGGGTGATTTGCAGGGCTGAACCTCCAGGAAGATGAGAAATGGGCACATTGGGAGAAGGTGGAGGAACCTTGCCACCTCTGACCTTCGCTTAGCAGGTCTATGGCTTGGTTCAGGATGGCCTCAGGGCCTATGTTGAGGAAAATCCTATGTGTGGAACACTGTGTGCCAGGCTTGGTCTCTATTTGGGTTCTGCATACACTGTGCCAAGCTTGGTCTCTACCTGGGCCCTGTATACACCAAGCCAGGCTTGATCTCTATCATGGCTCTATATACCATGTGTATCAGGCTTGTTCTCCCTCTGGGTTCTGTATACACTATGTGCCAGGTGTGGTCTCTGTCTGGGCTTTGTATACACTGTGCCAGGCTTGGTCTTTAAATGGGATCTGTATACACTGTATGCCAGGTTTGGTCTCCATCTGGGTTTTGTATATACTGTGGGCCAGGTCTGGTCTCTATCTGGGTTCTGTATACACTATGTACCAGGCTTGGTCTCTATTTGAGTTCTGTATACACTGTGCTAGGCTTGGCTTCTATCTGGGCTTTGTATACACTGAGTGCTAGGCTTGATCTCCATCTGGGCTCTGTTTACACTGTGTGCCAGGCTTGATCTCCATCTGGGCTCTGTATACACTGTGTGCTAGGCTTGGACTGCATCTGGGTTCTGTATACACTGTGTGCCAGGAGTGGTCCCTGTGTGAGCTCTGTATACACTGTGCTAGGCTTGGCTTCTATCTGGGCTCTGTATACACTGTGTGCTAGGCTTGTTAGTAAATCCCGCCCCCCCCCCACTGTGTGCCAGGCTTAGTCTCTATCTAGGCTCTGTATACACTGTGCGCCAGGCTTGGTCTCTATTTGGGCTCTGTTTATACTGTGTGCCTGGCTTGGTCTGTATCTGGGCTCTGTATACACTGTGTGCCAGGCTCTGTCTCTATCTAGGCTCTGTATACGCTATGTGCCAGGCTTGGTCTCTATTTGGGCTCTGTTTATACTGTGTGCCTGGCTTGGTCTGTATCTGGGCTCTGTATACACTGTGTGCCAGGCTCGGTCTCTATTTGGGCTCTCTATACACCGTGTGCCTGGCTTGGTCTCTATCTAGGCTCTGTATATGCTATGTGCCAGGCTTGGTCTCTATCTGGGCTCTGTATACACTGTGTGCCAGGCTTGGTCTCTATCTGGGCTCTGTATATGCTATGTGCCAGGCTTGGTCTGTATCTGGGCTGTGTATATACTGTGTGGCAGGCTTGGTCTCTATCTTGGCTCTCTATACACTGTGCCAGGCTTGTCTCTATCTGGATTCTGTATACACTGTGCCAAGGTTGATCCCTTTCTGGGATCTGTATACACTGTGTGACATCTCTCCAGTAAATGTATACTGCATAATATGTGACCTCCTCAATGTCTTTCAATACACCATTCCTCTCTCTTTTTTGCACCAGGGTGGTTTCATGTGAAGGATAGTTGGGAATGTAGGGTGGAAGGTGCAGGTATGGGGAAATAAGGTGTATTGCGTTGGGAGGGTCTGTGGTAGAATCAGTGGTGTAGGGCAGGTTGCTTGCTATGAGAATTGTGTAGAGAAGAGTTGGTATTGGAGGACAGTGTAAATTGAGTTAGCATGTTGGAGAATGATGAATGTTTATAGAGTAAGCAGTGTGTTACCTAGTAGAAGGTAGTTTGGTGTAGGGTAGTGATAGCTGACCTTAGATTGAAACAGTGGTGGTTGCTCATTATGGGCACAGGGGCACCGCCCCCCTAATCCATGCGCCCAGCTCCTAATCTCCAAGCGGAAGTAGGAGTGGGTACCAGTCAAGATCCTGTAAAAAAAATAAAAAAATTACCTGACAAATATGGCAGGGAAGGAGGGGGGGGGGGGGCGCTAAACGCTGAACTTACCCTTTTGGGTGGTTGTTGCGCGTGAAGTTGTATCGTCAGTGCTTGTATGCTCGGTTGTCATTATTATTAATCTGTGTGAGATTGTATGGTGCGGCTGAACCCTTGAGTTCTCTGTATTGCAGTGGTTGGCAGAGAACAAGACGATTGTATGCAGATTAGTAGCAGTGTGTGGAAGTTGTCATAGGTAGGGACAGATCTCATTGTCAGACTGGGGTCTGTGTGTGGGAAAGATGATGGCATAGAATTCCGGCTTACAGGATATCTTGGGAAATCGCCTGACTACCACACCATTCGAGTACACCAAATTGTATGTGAGATTTGCGTCTGCTTATGTGTGTCTAGCCAGCTAGATTTTGGTTTAGTCTCCCTCTAGTAGTGGCTGGTGGTATTGCAGGTTGGGACTGTGGGTTTTTGTTCATACTAACTCTAGTAATACTGCTTGGTTTAGTTAACTACTTTGGAGAGCAGTGCGTGTGTTGTGTGTGCTTCACTCGTCTCAGACACCATTCTTACAGCCAATTGGCTATCTTCACACTCAACCCCCTCATACCTTAAAGTGGTTGTAAAGCCTTAAAGGGGAGTTCCAGACTTTTTTTATGTTTATTAAAAGTCAGCAGCTACAAAAAGTGTAACTGCTGGCTTTTAATAAACAGACACTTCCCTGCTCCACTGTCCAGCGACGCGGCTGCCCGGAGCGTCGCTACTCTCCCCTCCCCCCCCCCCTCTCCGTCGGCGCCTCCATTCAAACTGTGGACACCCGGCCGTGACAGCTTTCGACTTCACGGCCGGGCACCAGGGTTGCCAACTTTCAGTAAATTTACTAACAGTTTGTAAAATCCATAATTGTTGCATCTGTCCATGAATGTCAGTTACGGACATGCAGCCTACATGTCCGTAATGGACATTCAAGGACCGATGCAAAAAGTACAGATTTTACAAACTGTTCGTAAATTTACTGAAAGTTGTGAACCCTGCCTGGCACTCACTGCGCATGCGCGAGTCGCGCTGCGCCCTAGGAGTGGACAGGCGATCGCCTGGGACCTGTCACGTGTCCCAGGTGATCGCCTACAGGGAGGGGCCGCCTTAGGCGATATGACGAGTCGCCTAAGCGGTCCCTGGGCGGAAGGAGGAAGTGGGACAGGAAGTCCCACTCCTACCGAAGCCCCCACTCCCCCCCCCCAAAAAAATTACATACTAAATGTGGCATGTAAGGGGGCGAGGAGTGGTTAAAGCAGAAGTTCCATACTTGGGTGGATCTCCGCTTTAAAGGAAGAAGGTTTTTTATCGTAATGTATTCTATGCATTAAAATAACCTTCTGTGTGTAGCACCCCCTAATTTGTTACCTGAGCCCCTTCTTCCTCCAGCAATGTCCACTGTCCCCTCAGCCATCCAGGACACTCCTCCTGATTGGCTGAGACAGAGCAGCGCCACCATTGGCTCCTGTGGCTGTCAATCAAAGTCAGTCAGCCAATCAGGGGAGAGAGGGTGCAGGGCCAGGTCGGGGCTCCGTGTCTGAATGGATACACGGAGCTCTGACTCGGCTTCGGTGCCCCCTGTAGCAAGCTTCTGGCTGAGGGGCACTCAAAGGAGGGAGGGGCTGGGAGCAGAGAAGAGGGACCCGAAAAGAGGAGGACCCGGGCTGCTCTGTGCAAAACCAACTTCACAGAGGGGGTAGGTATAAAGCCTCGTACACACGATCGGACTTCAAACAAACTTTTCCGTGGATTTTTGTCCGAAGGGAGTTGTCCGGCCACACCCATAGCATACACACACGGCAGGACTTTTCTGCAAACTTTCCCAACATCACGTGGTTTTTCTGCTCTTTACCCCCACCCTTTGGTCAACTTCTGCTATTGTTGGTTGATTTTAACATTGGTTCTGGGCATGCGTATTTGTACTTCGGACAAAAGTCCAATGGATTTCTGTACACACGGTCGGACTTTGCACCATCGGACTTTTGTTGCCGAAAAGTTTGTCCGTTTGCAGAGCGAACTTTTGTCCGACGAAAAAGTTTGTCCGATGGAGCGTACACACGGTCGGATTTTTTGGAAAACTTGCTCATTTTGAAGTTTGTTGGCAAAAACTCAGACCGTGTGTATGGGCCTTAACATGTTTGTTTTTTAAAACGAGCCTTTACAATCACTTTAAGGTTTTTCACCTTAAAAAAAAAAAATCCAAACTTCTTTTAATTATTATTTTTAGAATCCCTAGGTGGGCAGGGCATAGAAAAAGTTACAGAAATTTACACAAAAGATACAAAAACATAACATAAGAGAGTGAGATATACACAAGAAAACGGTATTAAAAATAAGAGATAAAACGTATAGAAAAATTGACTTTTCCTGCTTCTGGGATCAAAAACACACACACATAAATGGGACCCCACAGAGGATAATATTTGATTGCAGATCCCCCATCGCTATATGTGAGTTGCCACCCACTCAGACTATCCAATGGAATGGAAGGGGCGGGATGATGCACACTATCTCAGTAGCACAGGTAGTCATTTGGTAATAACAATCTTCAAATTCTCATAACTATTGTTATTTATTATTACACAGGATTTATATAGCGCTAACAGTTTGCGCATCGCTTTACAACATGAGGGCAGGCCGTACAGTTACAATACAATTCAATACAGGAGGAATCAGAGAGCCCTGCTCATTAGAGCTTACAATCTAAGAGGGAGGGTCAAGTGAAACAAAAGGTGATAACTGTGGCGGATGAGCTGATGGAGAAAAAGAAAATACAGTTGTTAGGTGTGAGCAGGATAGGCTTCTCTGAAGAGGAGGGTTTTCAGGGATCTTCTAAAAGCTAATAGACTAGGAGATAATCGGACAGATTGGGGTAAGGAGTTCCAAAGGATTGGAGAGGCTCTGGAAAAGTCCTGGAGGCGAGCATGGGAGGAGGTGATGTGGGAGCTAGAGAGCAGGAGGTCTTGAGAGGAATGAAGAGAATGATTAGGTCGGTATTTTGAGACTAGGCTAGTGATATAGCTGGGGGCTAAGTTGGGGGTGGGTTTGTAAGTAGTTGTTAGTATTTTGAATTGAATTTGTTGGGTGAGTGGAACCAGTGGATGGATTGACAGAGAGGAGTAGCAGACACAGAAAGATTCGTAAGGTCTAGCAGCAGCATTCATGATGGATTGAGGAAGGGATAGACTATGTAGAGGAAAGCCAATGAGAAGGAAGTTGCAGTAATTGAGACGAGAGATGACCAGGGAGTGAATTGAGAGCTTTGTTGTGTCAGAAAGGGGCGTATTTTGGAGATGTTGAGGCGGCAAGATATGGACGACAGTGATTGGACGTGGCTTAAAGGAAAGTTAAGAGTCCAGGACTACACCAGGACCTAGGCATGCGGGGATGGCCTTTTAGTTGTGCCATTTATTTTCACAGAGAGATCGGGGGAAGGGGCAAGTGGGGGAGGAAAAATTATACGTTCTGTTTGGGAAAGTGGTGTGACATCAAGACTGATTTATCTGTTAGTAAATTATGTCCAATTATAATTTATGGGCCAAAAAATTATGAGTATTGGTTCCAGTTGTTCTGTTTTGCATAGACACCAAACTTCAGTGCTTTACATCTCACAGGACCAAAACCAGCGTAAAAAGTCCCAAATATTAATACCTCCCCCATCTTTAACCACTTAAGCCCCGGACCATTTGGTAGCTAAAGGACCAGAGGTGAATTCAGAATTTTGCACTGCGCTGCTTTAACTGTAAATTGTGCGGACATGCAATGTTGTACCCAAACGAAATTTGCGTCCTTTTCTTCCCACAAATAGAGCTTTCTTTTAATGGTATTTGATTGCCTCTGCGATTTTTTTTATTTTTTGCGATATAAACGGAAAAAGACTGAAAATTTTGAAAAAAAATGATATTTTCTACTTTTTGTTATAAGAAAAATCGAATAAACTCAATTTTAGTCATACATTTAGGCCAAAATGTATTCAGCCACATGTCTTTAGTAAAAAAAAATGTCAATAAGTGTATATTTATTGGTTTGCGCAAAAGTTATAGCGTTTACAAACTAGGGTACGTTTTCTGGAATTTACACAGCTTTAAATTTATGACTGCCTATCTCATTTCTTGAGGTGCTAAAATGACAGGGCAGTACAAAACCCCCCCAAATGACCCCATTTTGGAAAGTAGACACCCCAAGGAAATTGCTGAGAGGCATGTTGAGCCCATTGAATATTTTTATTTTTTGTCCCAAGTGATTGAATAATGACAAAAAAAAAAAAAAAAATTACAAAAAGTTGTCACTAAATGATATATTGCTCACACATGCCATGGTTATATGTGGAATTGCACCCCAAAATACATTCTGCTGCTTCTCCTGAGTACGGGGATACCACATGTGTGGGACTTTTTAGGAGCCTAGCCACGTACGGGACCCCGGAAACCAAGCACCGCCTTCAGGATTTCTAAGGGCGCAAATTTTTGATTTCACTCCTCACTACCTATCACAGTTTTGAAGGCCATAAAATGCCAAAATAGCACAAAACCCCCCCCAAATGACCCCATTTTGGAAAGTAGACACCCCAAGGAAATTGCTGAGAGGCCTGTTGAGCCCATTGAATATTTTTTTTTTTTTGTACCAAGTGATTGAATAATGACAAAAAAAAAAAAAAAATTACAAAAAGTTGTCACTAAATGATATATTGCTCACACATGCCATGGTTATATGTGGAATTGCACCCCAAGATACATTTTGCTGCTTCTCCTGAGTATGGGGATACCACATATGTGGGACTTTTTAGGAGCCTAGCCACGTACGGGACCCCGAAAACCAAGCACCGCCTTCAGGATTTCTAGGCACAAATTTTTGATTTCACTCCTCACTACCTATCACAGTTTCGAAGGCCATAAAATGCCAAAATCGCACAAAACCCCCCCAAATGACCCCATTTTGGAAAGTAGACACCCCAAGCTGTTTGCTGAGAGGCATGGTGAGTATTTTACAGCTCTCATTTGTTTTTGAAAATGAAGAAAGACATTTTTTTTTTTTTTTTTTTTTTCCATTTTCAAAACTTTGTGACAAAAAGCGAGATCTGCAAAATACTCAATACCTCTCAGCAAATAGCTTGGGGTGTCTACTTTCCAAAATGGGGTCATTTGGGGGGGTTTTGTGCCATCTGGGCATTCCATTGCCTCCGAAACTGTGATAGGCAGTGAGAAGTGAAATCAAAAATTTACACCCTTAGAAATCCTGAAGGCGGTGCTTGGTTTTTGGGGTCCCGTACGCGGCTAGGCTCCCAAAAAGTCTCACACATGTGGTATCCCCGTACTCAGGAGAAGCAACAGAATGTATTTTGGGGTGTAATTCCACATATGCCCATGGCATGTTTGAGCAATATATCATTTAGTGACAACTTTGTGCAAAAAAAAAAAAAAAAAAAAATTGTCTTTTTTCCGCAACTTGTGTCAACATATAAAATATTCCATGGACTGGACATGCCTCCTCAGTATATAGCTTGGGGTGTCTACTTTCCAAAATGGGGTCATTTGGGGGGGTTTTGAACTGTTCTGGCATTTTATAGACAACATTAGGAAGCTTACATCCACTCTTCTAACCACTTGAGAGCCCATTCACACAGGGGCGTCTTTGGATCCGACTCCAAATCGCCCCAGGTCGCCCCTAGTCGCCTCAGGTCGCGCTGGCTGAAGAAATCAATGTAAGTTAATGGAGCCGTCCTTATGGACACTACCGCAGTCGCTCCGACTTCAAAAAAGGTCCCTGTACTACTTCAATCCGACTCCTAGGCGACCTGTACCCATTCATTTCAATGGGAGTCGCCTCTCACTGTCTTAATAGGAGCGACTCTCCAGGAAGATAACATACATTTATCAGGCAAAGCTCTCCCTCTCCCCTCCCTCCCACAGAGCTGATTCTTGTTTGATTGGCCACTGGAATGTCTCCTGTCCTGCAGGCAACTTGGAGTTGCCTTTGTAAATAGCTCCAGGTCGTGCTGAGTTGCCTCATAAAATCGTGTCTGAGTTGCCTCATAAAATCGTGCTGGAAGTCGTGTTGCCCCTGTGTGAATGGGCTCTAAAGACAAAGCCCTTTTTGACACTTTTTGTTTACATGAAAACATATTTTTTTTTGCAGGAAAATTATGTTGAACCCCCAAACATTATATATATTTTTAAAGCAAAGGCCCTACAGAATAAAATGGTGGGTGTTGCAATTTTTTTTTTCTACACAGTATTTGCGCAGCGATTTTTCAAATGCATTTTTTGGGGAAAAAATACACTTTTTTTAATTTTAATGCACTAAAACACACTATATTGCCCAAATGTTTGATGAAATAAAAAAGATGATCTTAGGCCGAGTACATAGATACCAAACACGACATGCTTTAAAATTTCGCACAAACGCGCATTGGTGACAAACTACATACATTTTTAAAAGCCTTTACAGGTTACCACGTTAGATTTACAGAGGAGGTCTACTGCTAAAATTACTGCCCTCGATCTGACCTTTGCGGTGATACCTCACATGCATGGTGCAATTGCTGTTTACATATGACGCCAGACCGACGCTTGTGTTCGCCATTGGGCAAGAGCAGGGCAGGACAGGGGTGCTTTTTTTTTTTTTTTTTTTTTTTTTTTGATTATTAATTTTGCTTTTTTATTTTATTTTTAAACTGTTTATTTTTTTTATCATTTTTATTGTTATCTCAGGGAATGTAAATATCCCCTATGATAGCAATAGGTAGTGACAGGTACTCTTTTTTTGAAAAAACTGGGGTCTTCTAGACCCTAGATCTTTCCTCTGCCCTCAAAGCATCTGACCACACCAAGATCGGTGTGATAAAATGCTTTCCCAATTTCCCAATGGCGCTTTTTATATCTGGGGGGGGGGGGCATTCCCTCCCACTGCTTGTAAAAGCAGTCCAGAGGCTAATTAGCCACTAGGATTGCTTTTACATGAAAGCCGGCCGCTGGCTGAAAAGAATGATACCAAGATGATACCTAAACCCGCAGGCATCAATCTGGTATAACCATTCAAAGTCCAGCAACATACCAGTACGTTGCTGGTCCTTGTTGGACATGTATTGTAATCTTTTTTTTTTCATGCAGCCAGGTGGCTGAACGAAAAAAGAGATTGATCGGTGGGTATGCCCACCATTAGAATACCGCCCTTCATCCACCCACTTCTAATGATGGGCATACATGCACCATTTATATATGCCGAAGCATGGGGGCATCCTCCCGCAAAAAAGTTATGCCGCACACACGTGGTCGGACTTTTCCACGGGCAAGCCTCCGTCGGAATTTCGACCGTATGTACGCGGCATTAGGAGCAAAATCGCTCCTCCGCCCCTGCTGCCCCAATGCTTCGGCATATTTGCTTTTTTTTTTTTAACTGTGGTGGTGAAATCACCTCCTACAGCACTGGAGTCGCAGGGATCAGGCCTGTCTCTACGAACGCTGCAGTTATGTGTGTTGTGTTTTGTAAGTGACAGTGATCGATCGATACTGCACTTGGGTGGCCTGGGCTGGACGGAGGGGCAAAACGCAGGTGCTAGCAGGTATCTGGGCTGATCCCGCTAACACTGCGTTTTGGGAACCCTAAACTGCTGGGGACGCTAGTATAGATCTGATCAGATCAGATATTGATCTGTTCAGATACTATACCACTAAGGGAGGTGTATGCTTCACGCGTGGGTGTTAGCGTTACTGGCACTAACCTGACACTGCCTGGGGTGTGACGCAGACCCTCTCTGACGCTAAAACCTAATTGATATCACCCGCCGGGCGATCAGGGGGTTAAACCTTTATTGGGTTATATATACGGCGGGTGCCCTGACACTATAAAAAGCAAACTAACTAACCAGCGTCACCCATAACACTTATATGATGATCACTGGTGAAAGGGTTAACTAGGGGCAATTAGGGGGTTAAAACCTTTATTAGATAATATATGGGGGTACCTGACGCTATAAAAACCTGCGGCGAACCTAAAAAAAACTACTGGCTACTGATCTGCATCACCGACGCTAAGACAGCGATCAGAAAAATGATCGCTTAGTGACAGTGGTGATAGGGGGTGAAAGGGTTACCTGGGGGGCGATCAAGGAGGTTAAACCTTTATTAGATAATTTATGGGGGTACCTGACGCTATAAAAACCTGCGGCGAACCTAAAAAAAATTACTGGCTACCGATCTGCATCACCGACGCTAAGACAGCGATCAGAAAAATGATCGCTTAGCGACAGTGGTGATAGGGGGTGAAAGGGTTACCTGGGGGGCGATCAAGGGGGTTAAACCTTTATTAGATAATTTATGGGGGTACCCGACGCTATAAAAACCTGCGGCGAACCTAAAAAAAAAATACTGGCTACCGATCTGCATCACCGACGCTAAGACATCGATCAGAAAAATGATCGCTTAGCGACAGTGGTGATAGGGGGTGAAAGGGTTACCTGGGGGGCGATCAAGGGGGTTAAACCTTTATTAGATCATTTATGGGGGTACCCGATGCTATAAAAACCTGCGGCGAACCTAAAAAAAAATTACTGGGTACCGATCTGCATCACCGACGCTAAGACAGCGATCAGAAAAATTATCGCTTAGCGACGGCGGTGCTAGGGGGTGAAAGGGTTATCTGGGGGGTGATCAAGGGGTTAAACCTTTATTAGGGGGCTACACTGGACCTAAAACTAAATGTAGTGACACTTTTACAGTCACAAATGTCACTGATTGCAGTGATCAGTAAATAAATGGTCACTGCAATCAGTGACACTGTGACTGGGGGGTGATCTGGGGGGGCCTGGGGGGCGATTTATGTGCCTATGTGTGCTGGTGTTAGTGTAGTGTTTGTGCACTAACCTGTGTGTCTTCTCTTGTACGGCGCTCGGTATATGTGAGCGCCGCACAGGAGATGACATCACTTCCTCCTGCTTTCTCTGTCTGTGTGTACATTCCACAGACAGAGGGGGCATTTCTATTCGCCGGGAGCGATCGCGGGGGGGTGGCCGGAATCGAACGGCCGTCCCCTCATGTCGGATCGCTCCCCAACGAATTCCGACCGCTCACTGTACAGAAGGGGCGTCCGATTGGACCCCCCAACTGTACAAAGGCAATCACGTACACTGTACGTGATTGTGCCTGTCGGTGCCATTGTGCCGACGTATATATACAGTGAGCGGTCGTTAAGTGGTTAACCACTTAAAGCGGAGCTCCGCCGTAAAAAAATAAATATTAAAAGCCAGCAGCTACAAATGCTGCAGCTGCTGACTTTTAAAAATGGACACTTACCTGTCCTGGAGTCCAGCGACGTCGGCAGCAGAAGACGAGCAATCGCTCGTCTCTCAGCTGCCCCCACCACCATCATCGGTGAGGGAATCAGGAAGTGAAGCGTTGCAGCTTCACTGCCCGGTTCCCTACTGCGCATGTGCGAGCCGCGCTGCTTCGTCCTCACTGTTTCCCGCTGTGTTCTGGGAGCCGTGTGTTTCCCAGAACGCAACGGGGGGAAGTGGCGTAATGCCCGCAGTTTCCTGCAGAGTCTGTGCCCGGAAGTGGGTGCAAATACCTGTCTTAGACAGGTATCTGCACCCCCCCTCCCCCCTGAAAGGTGCCAATTGTGGCAGCGGAGGGGGGAGGAATCCGATGAGTGGAAGTTCCATCTTAGGGTGGAGCTCAGCTTTAAGGACCGCCCCACGCAGATTTACGTCAACAGAATGGCACGGCTGGGCAGATGGGCGCACAGGTACGTCCCCTTTAATTTGCCGCCGTCTGGTCGGGCGCGTGCCTCCACCGCCGCGCTCGCTACCCTGCCGCGAGCTCCGTGACCATGCCCGCCGGTGTCCCGCGATCGTGTCACGGAGCTGAAGAACGGGGAGATGTCAGTGTAAACACAACATCTCCCAGTTTTTCCTAGTGACATGTCACTGATCAAATGCTCCCTCTCATCGGGAACAGCAATCAGTGACGTGTCACTCGTAGCCACGCCCCCTAACAGTTAGAATCACTCCCTAGGACACACTTAACCCCTTCAGCGCCCCCTACAGGTTAACCCCATTACTGCCAGTGTCATTTTTACAGTAATCAGTGCATTTTTATATCACTGATCGCTGTAAAAATGACAGTGGTCCCAAAATGGTGCCAAAAGTGTCCAATGTGTCTGCCATAATGTCAAAGTCACGGTAAAAATTGCTGATTGACCGCCATTACTAGTAAAAAAAAATAAAAAATTATTAATAAAAATGCCATAAATCTGTCCCCTATTTTGTAGACGCTATAACTTTTGCGCAAACCAAGCAATAAATGCTTATTGCGATTTTTTTTTTTTTTTTTTTTTAACAAAAAATATATAGAAGAATACGTATCGGCCTAAACTGAGGAATTTTTTTTTTTTTTTTTTAATATATATTTTTCTGGGATATTTATTATAGCAAAAAGTAAAAAATATATATTTTTTTTTTTTTCAAAAATTGTCGCTCTATTTTTGTTTATAGCGCAAAAAATTCAAACCGCAGAGGTGATCAAATACCACCAAAAGAGAGCTCTATTTGTGGGAAAAAAAGGACGTCAATTTTGTTTGGGAGCCACGTCGCACGCCCGCGAAATTGTCAGTTAAAGCGACAGTGCCGAATCGCAAAAAGTGGCCCGGTCTTTGGCCAGCCAAATGGTCCGGGGCTTAAGTGGTTAACCATACAGTGTATATCAACCATGTTTGATGTCTAATATCTTCACTCTGAGCCACTGGGATTTTACAGTTTGTTTTTTTCTTATCTTTTTTTTTTATTGTGTACTGCATTGAATGGGTGTTATGACTCATTTTGAAGATTGAAAGACTCATCCCTCTCAGATAATTGAGATACAGACGAAGAGTCTATAGTGTCCAGTGAGAAACTGGGCTATTTGGAATGTAGCTGCATAGACTGATGTCTAAATAATCCCTCACTGGGACGATATACGGACTAAACATTTGACATCTGCCTTACACTGTATTGTTAACCTGTTTCTGAACATATAACGCATATACAGCAGGTAAAATAAGTATTGAACACGTCACCATTTATCTAGGTAAATATATTTCTAAAGGTTCTTTCCATAGACTATTGGATTCAAGTCAGGTGATTGGCTGGGCCATTCTAGCGGCTTTATTTTCTTTCTTTGAAACCAATTGAGAGTTTCCTTGGTTTTGTGTTTGGGATTATTGTCTTGCTGAAATGTCCGCCCTCGTTTCATCTTCATCATCCTGGTAGATGGCAGCCGATTTTTATGAAGAATGTCTTGGTACATTTTTCCATTCATCCTTCCTTCAGTGATATGAAGTTTGCCAGTACCATATGCTGAAAAACAGCCCCACACCATGATGTTCCCACCTCCTAACTTCACTGTTAGTATTGGGGTGTTTCTGGGGTGATGTACCGGGCCATTTGACCTCCAAACATGGTGTGTATTATGGCATCCAAAGAGTTCAATTTTGGTCTCATCTGTCCAGACTATATTCTCCCAGTATTTCACAGGCTTGTCTAAATTTTGTGCAGCAAACTTTAAACAAGCTTCAACATGCTTTTTCTTCAACAATGGAGTCTTGCATTGTGAGCGTGCATACAGGCAATGGCGGTTGAGTGCATTACTTATTGTTTTGTTTTGAAACAATTGTACCTGCTAATTCCAGGTCTTTCTGAAGCTCTCCACAAGTGGTCCTTGGCTCTTGGACAACTCTTCTGATAATTCTTTTCACTCTTCTGTCAGAAATTTTGCAAGTAGCACCTGGTCGTGGCCGGTTTATGGTGAAATTTATGTTTTTTACACTTCTGGATTATGGCTCCAACAGTGCTCACTGGAATATTAAGAAGTTTAATAATCTTTCTGTAACCAATGGAATGAAGATGTAGCGCTAAGTGAAGAAATGAAGCCCAATAATTTGGGCCTCCAATCAAACCAAAGTGATAAATAATATCAATATAAATGAGTCCATACAGTGTCCATAGAAAATTTTCGTGTTGTGAAGAAAGAACATGTAGCACTGAAGGGTCATCACATAACTCTTGTAGAAAAAGAGAGGTAGAATACGCTTACCGGAACGTTAGACCTGTGGTTTAGGCAGGTCAAATAGGCATACGAAATCCCAGTGGCACTCCTCATCAGTTAGTCTGGAAACTGGATCAGATGGGTCCCCAATGTAGACTGTCCGGTAGGCTCCCCGATTTGACAGCAGACTCTGGGTTTCACACCAATCCAGGTGGTCCTCCGATGGAACTGGAACCGCCACTCAGCAAGGAGACTCTTTACCATGGTGAATATTAGTAACCAGTGGCCAAAGGAAGCTATTACTTGACCAACCACCCATGTGAGGAGAAAAAAGAAGGGAAGGAATGCTCCAATGGTGCAGGTCAATGAGGGTTTATTCAACCAACATAAAAGTGATCACAAACAATAAAAACGTTTAAAAAGGGGCAGTGAATGAGGTAGTGTACCAAGCCCTAGGCGTTTCGAACAAATGTTAGTCAACAGGAGTTGAAGAACATTTGTTCGAAACGCCTAGGGCTTGGTACACTACCTCATTCACTGCCCCTTTTTAAACGTTTTTATTGTTTGTGATCACTTTTATGTTGGTTGAATAAACCCTCATTGACCTGCACCATTGGAGCATTCCTTCCCTTCTTTTTTCTCCTCACATGGGTGGTTGGTCAAGTAATAGCTTCCTTTGGCCACTGGTTACTAATATTCACCATGGTAAAGAGTCTCCTTGCTGAGTGGCGGTTCCAGTTCCATCGGAGGACCACCTGGATCGGTGTGAAACCCAGAGTCTGCTGTCAAATCGGGGAGCCTACCGGACAGTCTACATTGGGGACCCATCTGATCCAGTTTCCAGACTAACTGATGAGGAGTGCCACTGGGATTTCGTATGCCTATTTGACCTGCCTAAACCACAGGTCTAACGTTCCGGTAAGCGTATTCTACCTCTCTTTTTCTACAAGAGTTATGTGATGACCCTTCAGTGCTACATGTTCTTTCTTCACAACACGAAAATTTTCTATGGACACTGTATGGACTCATTATATTGATATTATTTATCACTTTGGTTTGATTGGAGGCCCAAATTATTGGGCTTCATTTCTTCACTTAGCGCTACATCTTCATTCCATGTTTATGCATTTTAGTCTCATTTTATGTAGCAGCTTTATTTTTATTCATTATTTTAGATTAGCGCAGTATTTTCTCTCTTTATATGCACACTTCTGTAACCAATGCCATCAGTATGTTTTGCAACAATAAGGTTGTGAAGGTCTTGAGAGAGCTCTTTGCTTTTACCCATCATGAGATGTTTCTTGTGTGACACCTTGGCAATGAGAAACCTTTTTATACACCATCAGTTGAGACTGAACCAGCTGATATTTATTTGCACTGAGAAAGGGTCAGGATTGCTTTCTAATTACTGTGTCTTTTTGCACCTCCCCTTTTTTTTCAATACTTTTTCCCTGTGTTATTGCTTTATATTACACATAACTCAATTTCTGAACTTATTTTTTTTTTTTTTTTTTTTATGTATGAATTGCATGGGTTGGTACTGGTATGGCCCCATGCACACAGGGCGTTTTTACAGCCGCGTTTTTTACAGCTTAAAAACGCCTGTCCATGTTTTGTAAACATTTTTTGACCTTTTAAAAAAAAAAAAAAAATCCCGGACTTTAAAAAAACGCAAATCGCGGCGTTTTCTGCGCGTTTAATAGCGTCTGGCGTTTTTGCAACTCGAACCTGGAGCTCCAGAACGCACTGGAATTGGGTTTTTTTTGCAGCTGGAAAACGCCTATGCCACTTGGAGCTCATAAAAGCTCTATGTGTGCATGACACAATAGAATAACATAGATGGGCGTTTTGCAGCTGTAAAAAAAAAACGTCTAAAGCTGCTGTTAGTAGCTGCAAAAACGCCCTGTGTGCATGGGGCCTAAGTAGTGAAAATTTCATATCAATAGAACCTCTAGAAGTATATTTACCTACAAAAATGTTGACATGGGCAATACTTATTTTAACCACTGTATGTGGCAGCAGGGTGGGTGGGCCTTAATGCCCTATCATGCACATATGTATCCATGGCGGCCAAGGTTTCTGTGCTGAGGGCCTGCAGGACTGGCTCCCGATCATGTGGCCTCTGTGACAGCTAATCACAGTGATCACATGATCCGGAAGTCCACTCCACCTCCTGGCATGAAGACCCAGTTAAAAGGCTTTGCATATTCTAAATAAGATATGGACACTGTAAGGTTAGAATGTACTGTATATTCTGAATGAACTTTTGGGTGGCTTATGACTGTGACAGTAAAAATGTTAATGACCGTAAGCGACAATATAATCCAGACCTACTGCTGTATGGTGGTTTGGTGTGACAATGGTATCAGCTGTCAGTAGGATTGGTGCTGCAGGGTGGAGGGTGTCAGGTTTGGAAATAGTGTAAGGTGGTAGAAGATCCGTATAGATGGAGGTGAAGCTAAGAGAGGCTAGGTGTGAAAATGGAGTTTGATAAAAACGTGTTGGTTGTGCAGGGCAGAAAGGTAAATGTGGTGGAGTATGAGGATAGTGTGAAGTAGAGGAGATTCTATGGTATAGGGCAGAGGTCTCCAGATGGCGGCCCGGGGCTGGATGTGGCCCTTTGCTTGCCTTTATCCAGCCCTTGGGGCACTATTCCTCCTACTGACACAAATGATGGGGCACCATTCCCCCCACTGACCCCAACAATGGGGCACTATTCTTCTTCCCATTGACACCAGTGAAGGGGCACTGTTCCTCCCACTGACGCCAACAATGTGGCACTATTCCTTCCCATGATGCCAACAATGGGGCAATATCCTCTCCCTAACAATTCCAATGATGGGGCATTGTTTACTTCCATTGATGCCAGGACATTTTCTACTCACACAGGACACAATCCGACTCCCTTAAAGTCTGAAGGGCAGTAAACTGGCCCTTTGTTTACAAAGTTTGGTGACCCCTGGTAAAGGGCAAAGTTAGCCTTGTGTGAGGATGGTGTCATGAGAAGGAGAGTCAGTAGTGCAAGAAGGAGATTGTAAAGTGTATAATTTGAGGTAGTAGAAGGTCAGTGGGGTAGAGTAGATGGGCTGGGTGTGAATCCCATGAAGAAGGGCTGCTGGTTCAAGACAGAAGCAGCTAGATGTTAGTATAGTGGCAGGTGGAAAAGGGTTATTGGTATAGAATGACTATGGGTGTGAGGGTGGAGGAGGGTTGCAAAGCAGAAGTGTCCAGGTGTGACGATTGTGCCAGGTTATGGTTGATTGGGAAGAATCGGTTATATAGGACAGATTGAATCGGGTGTAAAGATGGTGTCATGTGGTGGATGGTCAGTGCTTTAAAGAGGAAGTAAACCCTCTTGTTTTTTTTTCCAGGGGGGGAAAAAAAAACTGCAAGAGAGGTATAATGAGCTAGTATGCATAGCATACTAGCTCATTATGTGGCACTTACTTGAGATCAAAGCCCCCGAAGCGCTCCTCGTTCCCCGCCGCCATGTCCCCTCCGAGTGTTTTCCATGTATCGGCGCTGTGACTGGCCGGAGCGGCGATGACGTCACTCCCGCGCATGCACGTGGGACCGGCAAATCCCTGCGCATGCACGCTTTCCTGGCATTATCCCATTCAGAAAACCAGCACGCTCAGTGCGCCTGCGCCGTAGACATCAGTGCAGGGTTTTCTGCAAATATCTTCTTAACCGTGTAGGTTAAGGAGATATTTCTTGCATCTACAGGTAAGCCTTAATCTTGGCTTACCTGTAGGTGCAAGTTGTCAAAGTGGGTTTACAACCACTTTAAAGTAGAGGTATAGAGTAGAAGATACTATATATGAAGAGAGTGACAGGTTGAGGAGCGGGACGTTTCAGGGCAGAGGTGGCAGGGTCTGAAGATTCGATCAGGTGGAGAATGGGCAATGTTATAGGGCAGAGGTGGCTTGGTGTGACAGTGGTGTCAGATGTCAGGAAGGTAGGTGCTGCACGGCAGAGGTAGCCAGGTGTGAAGGGGAGAAGAGCTAGTGGTAAAGAGCAGGGGTTGTAGATTGTATGGATGGTATAATGTAGTAGAGGATTGGTGGCATAGAGAAGAGGGGCTGTGTGTGAAGATGGAGAATAGTTGGAGGTGCATGGCAGAAGTGGATGGGTGTGATGATGGTGTTAGATCCAGGGAAGAGGTTCATGTAGGTTAGAGGTTGTGGGTGTAAGAATAGCATCAGGTGAATAAGGGTTGGTGAAGAAGGGCAGAGCTGGTGGGATGTGATTTATGGCAATATGAGACTGTGTGTTCCATGGTTTAGGGCAGAGGTGGCTAGTTTAGGAGAGGAGAATTAGTGGTGTAGGTTTAGGTTGTGGTCAGTGGTGTAAAGAAGAGGTGGGTGAGAGGATGGTTTTAGAGAGTGGTTTAAGGCAGAAGTGGAGGAGGGTCATGGTGTAGGGCAAGGGTAGGTGTGAGAACCGTGTCATATTGAGGAGGGATAGGGATGTGAGGAAGGTGTCAAGTGGAGGAGGGTCAGTAGTGTAGGACAGAGGTGGGTGTGAGGACAGTGTCAGGTGGAGGAGGGTCATGGTGTAGAATAGAGGTGGGTTTAAGAATGCTTTCAGGTGGGGAGAGAGAACAGTGTAGAACAGAGTTCCATGTGGAGGAGGGTCGGGGTTGTAAGGCAGAGTTGGATGTGAAGACAATGTCAGGTAAAGGTGGGTTAGTAGTGTAGGGCAGAGGTAGGTGTGAGGATGGTGTCAGGTGGAGGAGGATCGTGGTATAGGACAGAGGTGGGTGTCAGCCTGGTCTCAGGTGGAGGAGGGTCGGGGTTATAAGGCAGAGTTGGATGTGAAGACAATGTCAAATGGAGGAGGGTTGGTGGTGTAGAGCAGAAGTGGGTGTGAGGAAGGTGTCAGGTGGAGAAGGGTCCATGGTGCTGAGCAGAGGTGGGTGTGATGATGGTGTTAGGTGGAGGAGGGTCAGTGATGTAGAGCAGAGGTGGGTGTGAGGATGGTGTCAAGCAAAGGAGGGTCGGTGGTGTAGAGCAGAGCTGGGTGTGAGGATGGACTTAGGTGGCGGAGGTTCATGGTATAGGATAGAGGTGGGTGTGAAGATGGTGTCATGTCGAGGAGGGTTGGTAGTATAGGACAGGGGTGGGTGTGAGGAAGATGTCAGGTGAAGGAGGGTCATGGTGTAGGATAGAGGTGGGTGTGAGGATGGTGTCAGGTGGAGGAGAGTTGGTGGTGTAGGATAGAGGTGAGTGTGGGGATGGTGTCAGGTGGAGGAAGGCTGGTGGTGTAGAGCAAGGTTTCTCAACTCCAGTTCTCAAGTACCCCCAACAGGTCATGTTTTCAGGATTTTCCTCAGATGAGACAGCTGTGGTAATTACTAAGGCAGTGAAACTGATTAAATCACCTGTGCAAAATAATGGAAAGCTTGAAAACATGATCTGTTGGGGGTACTTGAGGACTGGCGTTGAGAAGCAGAGGTGGGTGTGAAGATGGTGTCAGGTGGAGGCGGGTCAATGGTGTAGAGCAGACGTGGGTATGAGGATGGTGTCAGGTGGAGGAGGGCCAGCGATGTAGAGCAGAGGTGGGCGTGAGGATGGTGGTGTCAGATGGAGGTGGGTCAATGGTGTAGAGCAGAAGTGGGTATGAGGACAGTGTCAGGTGGATAAGGGGCAGTGGTGCAGAGCAGAGGTGGGTGTAAGGATGGTGTCTGGTAGAGGAGGGTCGATGGTGTAGAGCAGAAGTGGTTCTGAACTTAGTGTCAGGTGGAGGAGGGTTGGTGGTGTAGGGTAGAGGTGGGTGTGAGGATGGTGTCAGGTGGAGGAGGGTCGGTGATGTAAAGCAGAAGTAGATATGAGGATGGTGTCAGGTGGAGGAGGACCGGTGGTGTAGAGCAGAGATAGGTGTGAGGATGGTGTCAGGTGGAGGAGGGTAGATGGTGTAGAGCAGAAGTGGGTATGAGGATGGTGTCAGGTGGAGGAGGGTTGGTGGTGTAGGGCAGAGGTGGGTGTGAGGATGGTGTCAGGTGGAGGAGGGTTGGTGGTATAGGGCAGAGGGGGGTGTGAGGATGGTGTCAGGTGGAGGAGGGTCAGTGATGTAAAGCAGAAGTAGTTATGAGGATGGTGTCAGGTGGAGGAGGGTAGATGGTGTAGAGCAGAGATAGGTGTGAGGATGATGTCAGGTGGAGGAGGGTAGATGGTGTAGAGCAGAAGTGGGTATGAGGATGGTGTCAGGTGGAGGAGGGTTGGTGGTATAGGGCAGAGGTGGGTATGAGGATGGTGTCAGGTGGAGGAGGACCAGTGGTGTAGAGCAGAGGTAGGTGTGAGGATGGTGTCGGGGGGGAGGGTAGATGGTGTAGAGCAGAGATGGGTATGAGGATGGTGTCAGGTGGAGGAGGGTAGATGGTGTAGAGCAGAGGTAGGTGTGAGGATGGCGTCAGGTGGAGGAGGGTAGATGGTGTAGAGCAGAGATGGATATGAGGATGGTGTCAGGTGGAGGAGGGTCGGTGGTGTAGAGCAGGGGTAGGTAGGAGGATGGTGTCTGGTGGAGGAGGGTAGATGGTGTAGAGCAGAAGTGGGTATGAGGATGGTATCAGATGGAGGAGGGTAGATGGTGTAGAGCAGAGGTGTGTATGAGGATGGTGTCTGGTGGAGGAGGGTAGATGGTGTAGAGCAGAAGTGGGTATGAGGATGGTGTCAGATGGAGGAGGGTCAGTGGTGTAGAGCAGGGGTAGGTATGAGGATGGTGTCAGGTGGAGGAGGGTAGATGGTGTAGAGCAGAAGTGGGTATGAGGATGGTGTCAGGTGGAGGAGGGTAGATGGTGTAGAGCAGAGGTGGGTATGAGGATGGTGTCAGGTGGAGGAGGGTAGATGGTGTAGAGCAGAGGTGGGTATGAGGATGGTGTCAGGTGGAGGAGGGTAGATGGTGTAGAGCAGAAGTGGGTATGAGGATGGTGTCAGGTGGAGGAGGGTAGATGGTGTAGAGCAGAGGTGTGGGTATGAGGATGGTGTCAGGTGGAGGATGGTAGATTGTGTAGAGCAGAGGTGGGTATGAGGATGGTGTCAGGTGGAGGAGGGTTGGTGGTGTAGGGCAGAGGTGGGTATGAGGATGGTGTCAGGTGGAGGAGGACCAGTGGTGTAGAGCAGAGGTAGGTGTGAGGATGGTGTCGGGGGGGGAGGGTAGATGGTGTAGAGCAGAGATGGGTATGAGGATGGTGTCAGGTAGAGGAGGGTAGATGGTGTAGAGCAGAGGTAGGTGTGAGGATGGCGTCAGGTGGAGGAGGGTAGATGGTGTAGAGCAGAGATGGATATGAGGATGGTGTCAGGTGGAGGAGGGTCGGTGGTGTAGAGCAGGGGTAGGTAGGAGGATGGTGTCTGGTGGAGGAGGGTAGATGGTGTAGAGCAGAAGTGGGTATGAGGATGGTGTCAGGTGGAGGAGGGTAGATGGTGTAGAGCAGAGGTGTGTATGAGGATGGTGTCTGGTGGAGGAGGGTAGATGGTGTAGAGCAGAAGTGGGTATGAGGATGGTGTCAGGTGGAGGAGGGTCAGTGGTGTAGAGCAGGGGTAGGTATGAGGATGGTGTCAGGTGGAGGAGGGTAGATGGTGTAGAGCAGAAGTGGGTATGAGGATGGTGTCAGGTGGAGGAGGGTAGATGGTGTAGAGCAGAGGTGGGTATGAGGATGGTGTCAGGTGGAGGAGGGTAGATGGTGTAGAGCAGAGGTGGGTATGAGGATGGTGTCAGGTGGAGGAGGGTAGATGGTGTAGAGCAGAAGTGGGTATGAGGATGGTGTCAGGTGGAGGAGGGTAGATGGTGTAGAGCAGAGGTGTGGGTATGAGGATGGTGTCAGGTGGAGGATGGTAGATTGTGTAGAGCAGAGGTGGGTATGAGGATGGTGTCAGGTGGAGGAGGGTAGATGGTGTAGAGCAGAGGTGGGTATGAGGATGGTGTCAGGTGGAGGAGGGTAGATGGTGTAGAGCAGAAGTGGGTATGAGGATGGTGTCAGGTGGAGGAGGGTCGGTGGTGTAGAGCAGAATTGGGTATGAGGATGGCGTCTGGTGGAGGAGGGTAGATGGTGTAGAGCAGAGATGGGTATGAGGATGGTGTCAGGTGGAGGAGGGTAGATGGTGTAGAGCAGAGGTGGGTATGAGGATGTTGTCAGATGGAGGAGGGTAGATGGTGTAGAGCAGAAGTGGGTATGAGGATGGTGTCAGGTGGAGGAGGGTAGATGGTGTAGAGCAGAGGTGGGTATGAGGATGTTGTCAGGTGGAGGAGGGTAGATGGTGTTGAGCAGAGGTGGGTATGAGGATGGTGTCAGGTGGAGGAGGGTAGATGGTGTAGAGCAGAGGTGGGTATGAGGATGGTGTCAGGTGGAGGAGGGTAGATGGTGTAGAGCAGAAGTGGGTATGAG
The DNA here is from genome assembly GCA_029206835.1 of Rana muscosa. Classification (NCBI taxonomy): domain Eukaryota; kingdom Metazoa; phylum Chordata; class Amphibia; order Anura; family Ranidae; genus Rana; species Rana muscosa. Next base: position 340,939,090 of record CM055119.1, read on the forward strand.
GATGGTGTCAGGTGGAGGAGGGTAGATGGTGTAGAGCAGAGGTGGGTATGAGGATGTTGTCAGGTGGAGGAGGGTAGATGGTGTAGAGCAGAAGTGGGTATGAGGATAGTGTCAGGTGGAGAAGGGTAGATGGTGTAGAGCAGAAGTGGGTATGAGGATGGTGTCAGGTGGAGGAGGGTAGATGGTGTAGAGCAGAGGTGTGGGTATGAGGATGGTGTCAGGTGGAGGAGGGTAGATGGTGTAGAGCAGAGGTGTGGGTATGAGGATGGTGTCAGGTGGAGGAGGGTAGATGGTGTAGAGCAGAAGTGGGTATGAGGATGGTGTCAGGTGGAGGAGGGTAGATGGTGTAGAGCAGAGGTGTGGGTATGAGGATGGTGTCAGGTGGAGGAGGGTAGATGGTGTAGAGCAGAGGTGGGGGTAAGGATGGTGTCAGTTGGAGGAGGGTCGGTGGTGTAGGGCACAGGTGGGTGTGAGGTTTGTGCCCAGTAGGGGGAGGGTGGATCTGGCAGTGAGAGGGATGGGTGTAGTCTGTTGGCAGAGAGCGAGGATTGAGTCAGGGCTCTGCATGCAGATGCTAGAAGATGTTTTCCTCCCTGATGTCTCTGTGGCATGGGGAGGAGAGAGGTGAGTGTCCATCCGGAGCACAGCACCCATCACAGTCGCAGCTGCTGCAGCATGAGATAGGATTACTGCAGCTGCTGGAAGTTCAGAGAAGGGAACTTTCACACTCCATGCAGAACGGGAGGCTGGAAATGTAGCACTGAGGGACGCTGGGGGATCATTTAGAGGTTGTAGAAGAGGGATGGAAGATTGGAATGGGGAGGCTGGGGTAAATAGTGGGGGGAGATTTCAAAATGAGGGATTTTCAGGGCTGGCAAACGGAGGACAGGTGGGGGAGACGGAGGAGCTGGAGGTGTCAGTGATAGGCTATGTATATCTTTAGCAGGTGGAGGGTGATAAATATTTGGAGTGTGTTTGGGTGGAGGCTTTACTGAGACTTACCATGTAGGTATATGGGAGGGCATAGTAGAATCTGGGGGGGTAGCTGTTTAGAAGAGGGGGGGCAAGGGGTATATAGAAAGATATACTGTGAATAGGGGGTGAGCAATATTGAGGGGGTATATGTGTATATACTGTGTGTGTGTGTGTGTGTGTATGTGTGTATATGTGTGTGTGTGTATGTGTATGTGTGTGTGTATATATATATATATATATATATATATATATATATATATATATATATATATAATAATTGGGATTAGGAGGATAATTTGGGGATGAGGGATAAATGGGGGGATATATAAAGGAGGTGGATAAAGTGTATATTGGGGTGAGGGGTATATAGAGGATGAGATGTGAATGATATATTGAAGGGAATACATTATAGAAGAGGGATGGAGGAGGGGTCTATGCAAGAATAAAAAATAAATTGTAGGATTGGTAGTCTATTCAGGGATGAATGATACATTGGGGGGATGAGGGGTATATAGAGGAGTGGGTGAGGGATATATTGAGGGGGGGGTATATGAAAGGGGGTGGATGAAGAGTAAATTGGGATGAAGATGATGGGTGTATAGAGGGGGGCTCAGAAATATAGAGGGGTGTGGGGTATATAGAGATTGGGGATATTTTGGAGAAAGGGGGTATACAGAGATGAGGGTTATAGAGGGGGGCTGATGGTTATATAGAGATAAAGGGTGTATAGAAGGGGGCTCTGGCTTATATAGAGATGAGGAGTATATAGAAGGGGGCTAAGGTGTGTGTATATAGAGATAAGGTTTATATACAGATAAGGGGTATATAGAGGGTTATATTGAGGTTTCTCAGGAGAAGATTCAGCAGCTGGAAGTTCACAGTTTCCAATCAGGAACTACGTAAGTGATCGCACCTCACTGTGACACCAGGGTGAGTCAGCAAACATCGGAGACTGACTGTCTCTATAAGAGACACCTCATCAATGCCCTGACTGTCTATACTAAGACCCGTCATCAATACCCTGACTGTCTATACTAAAACCACTCATCAATGCCCTGACTGTCTCTGTATGAGACCCCTCATCAATGACCTGACTGTCTTTGTATGAGATCCTTCATTATTATCCCAACTGTCTATATCGAGACACCTCATCAACATCCGAACTGTCTATACAGAGACCCCTCATCAATATCTCGACTGTCTATACAAAGATCCCTCATCAATACCACCACTGTCTATACCAACCGAGACACCTCATCAATTCCCTGACTGTCTCTATCCGAGACCCCCTCATCAATATCCCGACTGTCTATACTGAGACCCCTCATCAATACCCCAACTGTCTACAATGAGACCCCTCATCACTACTTCACTGTCTATAGCGAGACATCTCATCATTATCCTGGCTGTCTCTATCCAAGACCCCTCTCATCAATACCACTAATTACTATCCTGACTGTCATTACCAAGGTACCTCATCAATACCTTGACTGTCTACACAAAGACACCTCATCAATACCCTAACTGTCTATACCAAGACACCTCGTCTATACCGGAACACCTCAATACCTTGACTGTCTGTCTGTACTGAGACTTCTCAATATCCTTGCTGTCTATACCGAGACACCCCATCAATACCTGGACTGTCTATATTGAGACCCCTCATCAATACCCCAACTGTCTACACTGAGACCCCTTATGAATACTCTGATTTTCTATACTGAGACACTATTTCAATATCTCCATATTGTCTGCAGGTTGAGTAGTGGGGCAGATATTGTCTGCAGCTTGAGTAGTGGGGCAGATATTGTCTGCAGCTTGAGTAGTGGGGCAGATATTGTCTGCAGCTTGAGTAGTGGGGCAGATATTGTCTCCAGCTTGAGTAGTGGGGCAGATATTGTCTGCAGCTTGAGTAGTGGGGCAGATATTGTCTGCAGGTTGCTGTCCTGGTGAATTGTTCTGTGTTAATCTGCAGGTTTGCTGCTGCCGGAGCTCAGTATTACGGGAATGAGTGAGCTGCGCTTCCCTGAAGAGAAACCCCTACTGAGAGGGCAAGACACCGAGATGGTGAGTGTCATCAAGGCTGTGCTCCTGCAACACCACGGACATCCCCCAGCACCAGTCCTCTCCCTGATCCCCCACTTACCTTCATTCACCTATCCTCCCTCTCTCTCTGCTTTCTCACTTACCCTACACCCACCAGCACCTATCCTTTTCCTGAACCCTCACTTACCTACACCCACCAGGATGTTTCCTCCTCTCCCTGCACCCTCAGTTAGCTACTATCACCCACACCTTTCTTCTCCCTACACCCTCACCTACTCCCACCTGTACCTATCCTCTCCCTGAACCCTCACTTATCTACACCCACCAGCGTGTGTCCCTCTCTGCACCCTCATTTACCGATTCCCACCTGTACATACCCTCTCCCTACACCCTTACTACCTATAGCATCATTCAGATCTCACTTCCCTTAACCCTCCCGTACCTACACCCACATACAGATTTCACTTCCCTGCACTCTCCCTTACCTACACCCACCTGCAGATCTATCATTCCTTTACCCGTACTTACCTACACCCACCTGCAGATCTATCATTCCTTTACCCGCACTTACCTACACCCACCTGCAGATCTATCATTCCTTTACCCTCACTTGCCTACACCCACCTGCAGATCTATCATTCCTTTACCCGCACTTACCTACACCCACCTGCAGATCTATCATTCCTTTACCCTCACTTGCCTACACCCACCTGCAGATCTATCATTCCTTTACCCGCACTTACCTACACCCACCTGCAGATCTATCATTCCTTTACCCTCACTTACCTACATCCACCTGCAGCTCTCCCTTCCCTGCACTCTCCATTACCTACACTCACCTGCAAATCTACCCTCCCTTCACCCTCACTTACATGCACCCACCTTTAAATCTCCCTTCTTAGCACCTCACTTACCTACACTCACCTACAGATCTACCTTCCCTCTACCCTTACTTACCTAACTTACTAAAATGATAGGCAATACAAGAAATGTCTTCTTGTCTTCATTCCCTCCATTTTAAAAATAAAAAAACATTTCTTTCTCGTACATCACGGGACACAGAGCGACATAGTCATTACTAATGGGTTATATAGTTACCGTCAGGTGCTGGCACTGGCAACTTCCAAAACCGGAAGTACCCTCCCCTATATAAGCCCCTCCCATCCGGGAGCACCTCAGTTTTTTGCCAGTGTCTAAGGTGTTGGCCAAGAAGAAACATGTGTTTTTCACTGAGCTTGCGTACAGGTTCTTTTGGGCCTCAGTAAGCTATTCCGGATCCGACCAAAAAAGCTTCATAGCTAAACGGTCGGTACCCGGGCCTTGCAGAGAAGAGCAAGGTTCTGCCTGTAATGCTTCTCTTAGGAGAGCTGGACCCTGGGATCCAGAGCTCTGGTCATACCCACGACCAAGATGTTTTCTGTGCAGGGTGCTATACAGGTCCAGGGGAGTGGAATCCTTGGGAACCCGGTCCCTGAAGGTTTGATTACAATGCCTGCCGTGATAGGTGAAGTTTGGGCTTTTGTGGACCAAACAAAGTCCTGCGGCGGGGAACAGGTAAGTGGGGGCCCCCAGGAACTTGCTTCTATTGGGGGACCCCCAAGCCTAATTTGTCTTTCTGTCTGTTACCTAACGGTATTCCCGCTAATATCTGTGCATGCCTGTAACTACTAAAAAAAAAAAAAAAAAAGAATGTTTTTTTATATATGTTTAGTATATTAAACTGCGGTACCTGTGTTTGTCCACTAGAGGCCGCTGTGGAATGTTTTTCTTGTCATATGGACTAGTTTCTTCTCAGAGAGCAAAGTCCAGGCAGCTGGTGAGTTCTCCTACAGGAAACTGTTTCCTCTGCCATGTTGCAGTGTTCGTCTATCCCCCGGCCTGCGGCAAAGGGGGCCCTGGCTCCTGTCCCTGGTTTCCATGTTTGAAAATTAGCGCCGAGGCGCACGTGGCCGCGCGCGTGCGCGTGCACGCGCCTCTATATATAGAGGTGGCCGGAAAAAGGGGCGGGGCCTGGGGGATGACGCTCTGTGCGCGCCGCAGCGCTTCTGCGCATGTGCGGGCGTCCCAGCAGGTTTTTAAAAAGCCACATTATTGCAGTAAGCTGGCTATGAAGTACAGAGACAGAGCTGGCAACATTTAAAGGCATACAGCAAGCGGTTGATACAGGCATCCCCTAGAAAGGCACATTAGTAGACACCAACTGTGATATAGCAGCAATTGTGCTAGACTATTCTCAGTAAAAGCGGTGTATTACGGCTGGAATACCTCAGCTTTAGGCTTAGGAATATGCCGTCCAGTAGCTCCGGAACTGAATCTTCCAGGAAGCGAAGGGGGTCTCATCGGGCTCTGAGGATCTTGGGCATACTCCTGCTGCACCAGTCTCCCCTGAAGTTCAGAGGTAAGTGACCGTAGAGACCCCGCAGGGGTACTTGGTACTGTGGCTGTCCTCAGTCACCTGCTCCTGTGTATGTAACAGAGGAGGTTTTTTCCTCAGCTCTGGGAGGATTAGAGAGAGATTGTCAAAATTTATCGCTGCCTCCCTGTCAGGGAAAGCACGCCCGATCTCCGTCTCCTCCTTCAGAGTGCCTGTTAGCAGAGCAACAGTCCCATACAGGGATCGACCTGCCTGAAGGGGATCAGGATAAGGTTGATTCTGTTATAGAGGAATCAACAGTGGGGGAACCTTTTCTCAGCATCTCAAGCTGAAAGATTATGGGTTCAGTCTCTGACTAACATGGTCCGATCAGCATTTAAAAATGCACCTTGCGGAACCATCAACCACTACTGTATCCTCGTTGGGGTCGCTAGAAGCCCCCAGACTGTTTGTTCTTTTCCACTTCACCCTTTACTGAAAGGGCTCATTTACCAGGATTGGGAACGTCCTGAGAAAATATTTATTCCCCCAAGAGATTTCCGGTGGTCTATCCCATGGAGGATAAGTTCATCAAAAAAAAAAAAAAAAAAAAATGGAAGGTCCCTACAGTGGACGCAGCCATCTCTTGTATGTATAAATCACTGACATGTCCAGTGGATAATGTCCAAATGTTCAAGAACCCAATAGATAAAAGATTGGAGTCCTTATGAAAATCTGCTTGGTGATACAACCAGCAGTAGCAGCTATTGGGGTCTGCTAAGCAGTGAAGGATCAGTTGAAACAGGTCTTGAGGGACTTGACAGATCAGCAGGCTTTGCCCTAGCTGATCTACCTAGAGCCTTAGGCTTTGCGGTTGACGCCATAGAGGATTCAGTCCATCAGGCCTCCCGCCTTACGCTGTCTATAGTACATATGCGTAGGCTCCTATGGCTCAGAAACTGGTCTGCTGAAGCTCCCTGTAAAGAATGGCTGGTTAGCGTCCCATTTCATGGTGAATGCTTATTCAGGGAAAACCTGGACAAATATATCCAGAAAATTTCCAGCGGTAAAAATACGCTCTTGCCGGTTAAAAGCAGAGTTAGAGGTCCCTCTTTAAGGGGCCTGCTTCTCCAGTCCCTGGGGCATCGGCTGTGTAACAGTTCCGACGGCCTCCTCGGTCAAATCCCGGGGGTAAAAAACAGGGACAGTAGCAGGGTAATGAGAAACCCTGGGTCAGGGGAGGTACAAAACCTCCCCCAAAGTTAAATTCATTGAAGCCCCCACTCAGTCGGGTGGGGGGAGGACTCCAGTTGTTCGCAAAGAGACCTGGCGGGACACGATCAAGACAGATAGGTGCTCTCCGCAGTAGGTTTGGGATACAGTTTGGAGTTAAAAGACTCTCCTCCTTCCCATTTTTGAGGTCAAACGTGCCAAGGGATCCCCGGAAGGGAGAGTCCCTCCTGTTGGCACTAGAACAACTATTGCTCCAAGGAGTAATTATGGAGGTTCCCCTGGAAGAATGAGGGTTCGGGTTTTACTCAAACCTCTTTAAAGTCCCGAAGCAAACGCGGACGGGAGGCCCATATTAATTCAAAAAGGGCTATACAAATTCCTGTATATCAGGACTTTCCGATGGAGTCGATCCGATCGGTGGCCACTGCCCTACAAGGGGAGGATTGGTTAGCCACGATCGACATCAAAGATGCTTATTTGCACATTCCCATCTTTCCAGTCCACCAAAAATTTCTACGCTTTGCAGTAGAAGGGCGCCATTTTCAGTTCAGAGCCTTACCCTTCGGTCTGGCCACAGCACCAAGAGTGTTCACAAAAATTCTGGCCCCATTATTGGCCAATCTAAGAACACGAGGTGTAACGATAATGGCATATCTAACGACTTGTTGCTGATAGACCACTCAGTGGAAAAACTAGAAGTGGTTGTTCACGAGACAATCAAGTATCTGGAATATCACGGTTGGATTATCAACCGAGACAAGTCAGCCCTAAAACCAGTCAAAAGTCTGGAATACTTGGGGCTAAGGCTGGATTCAGACCAGAGAAAAATTTTCTTGTCTCGAGAAAAGGGGTCGTCTTTGAGAGATTTGATCCACTTAGTGGGTTCAAAAAGACAGCCATCCATACGCCTGTGCATGAGGCTGCTGGGAAAAATGGTGGCATCATTCGAAGCAGTACCCTACGGTCAATTCCATTCAAGGAAGTTGCAAAGGGCCATACTGTCAGCCTGGAACAAAAAAGTTCAGGCTCTGGACGTACCAATGTCCTTGTCCCCTTCCGTTCGCAGAAGCCTCCGTTGGTGGTTGGTTCCCCGGAATCTGGAAAGAGGGAAATCCTTCAGTCCGATTTCTTGGAAGGTGGTCACTACAGATGCCAGCCTTTTAGGCTGGGGAGCAGTACTGGAGCAATGGTCTCTCCAGGGCAGATGGTCGGATGCGGAAAAGGCCCTGCCCATCAATCTCTTAGAGATACGAGCAGCCGGTATGCCCTAGTAGCATGGACATCCAAACTCCAAGGGTCCCCTGTCAGAGTTCAGTCAGACAATGCCACAGCAGTGGCATATATCAATCGTCAGGGGGGCACCAGGAGTCGTGCAGCCCAAAGGGAAGTAAATTACATCCTGAGATGGGCAGAAAGATATGTCCCAGCCATATCTGCGGTATTCATTCCAGGGGTGGAGAATTGGTAGGCGGACTTTCTAAGTCGCCAACAATTATGCCCAGGGGAATGGTCCCTTCATCCCGAGGTTTTCCGGACAATATGTCAGCGGTGGGGAACACCGGATGTAGATCTGCTAGCATCCAGGTTCAACACGAAAGTGGACAGGTTTGTCTCTTGGACAAGGGATCCCCTAGCGTGCGGCTCGGATGCCCTAGTGTTCCCTTGGGATCAGTTCAAGCTGATATATGCATTCCCACCGCCACAATTGTTACCTCGATTACTCCGCAGAATCAGGGTAGAAAAGAAACCAGTGATTCTGGTGGCTCCAGCGTGGCCCCGAAGAGCATGGTACGCGGAGATTGTAAAAATGTCTGTGGGGAGTCCTTGGACCCTCCCACATCGTCCGGACCTGCTTTCGCAGGGACCGATATACCACCCTTCCTTACCAGCCCTAGGTTTGACGGCCTGGCTATTGAAGCCCACATTCTAAAAAGGAGAGGGCTCTCTAATGCTGTGGTGTCTACCATGATCAATGCCAGGAAACCGGTATCCAGGCAGATCTACTATAGAATCTGGAAGGCGTACATCGCCTGGTGTGAGGCCAGGAAATGGCATCCACGTAAATACGTAATAGGTAGAATTCTGGACTTCCTACAATGGGCTGTAGATAGGAAGCTTGCCTTGAGTACTATCAAAGGTCAGATTTCGGCCTTGTCAATATTTTTTCAAAGGCCCTTGGCTTCGCATTCACTAGTCAAAGCCTTTATACAAGGAGGGATGCGTATTAGTCCTCCGGTTAATATTCCCATATGTCCATGGGATCTAAACTTGGTTCTGTCGGTTCTACAGAAACAACCATTTGAACCATTACAGCATATTTCCTTAGTGCTTCTCACCAGGAAATTGTTTTTTCTAGTAGCCATTTGTTCGGCTAAAAGAGTATCGGAATTAGCAGCTATGTCCTGTAGGGAGCCATATCTGGTTATCCATAAGGACAGAGTAGTGTTACGTCCTCATCCAGCCTTTCTTCCTAAGGTGGTATCGAGTTTTCATTTGAACCAAGATGTGGTTCTTCCTTCTTTTTTCCCCAAGCCTACTTCGGTAGAGGAAAAGTTATTGCATTCTTTGGATGTAGTAAGAGCAGTTAAAGCTTATCTAAAAGCCACTGCTCAGATTCGTATAACGGATACTTTGTTTATTCTGCCGGAAGGCCCCAGAAAGGGTCAGGCAGCGTCAAAATCTACTTTAGCCAGGTGGATTCGACAGGTCATAATACAAGCCTATAGCTTGAGAAGTAGACCGCCTCCGTTCAAAGTTAGGGCGCACTCCACGAGAGCAGTTGGAACTTCATGGGCAGTGCATCACCAGGCCTCCCTGGCTCAAGTCTGTAAGGCCGCAACATGGTCTTCAGTACACACGTTTACTAGGTTCTACCAGGTGGACGTTAGAAGTCAGGAGGATGTCGCCTTTGGGCGCAGTGTGTTGCAGGCCGCAAAAGATCCTCATGTCTGATAGCGCTCAGCTTATATATGGTGTATCCCCCCCCTCATTTGGCATTGCTTTAGGACATCCCATTAGTAATGACTATGTCGCTCTGTGTCCCGTGATGTACGAGAAAGAAAATAGGATTTTTATAACAGCTTACCTGTAAAATCCTTTTCTTGGAGTACATCACGGGACACAGAGCTCCCACCCCTCTTTGGGGACACTTATTGCTTTGCTACAAAACTGAGGTGCTCCCGGATGGGAGGGGCTTATATAGGGGAGGGTACTTCCGGTTTTGGAAGTTGCCAGTGCCAGCACCTGACGGTAACTATATAACCCATTAGTAATGACTATGTCGCTCTGTGTCCCGTGATGTACTCCAAGAAAAGGATTTTACAGGTAAGCTGTTATAAAAATCCTATTTTTCCACTGGTATATACACTGAGAAGGTGTCATTATTAATATTAAGTATTGTATGTCTGATAATGAAATATTTTCATAAGAATCTGTATTCCAGCAATAGATTGTAAAACATAATTTGTAGTATTAATGAAAGAAGAGTCCTGTAGTATAAGAGTAATATTTTACAAATCTGTGTAAGATTAGGCGTGATACTCTGCTAAATCATGTAAGATTATGAGTGATTCTGTACAAAGTCATGTACTATTATGAGTAATATTTTATAAATCTGTGTAGGATTAGGAGTGATACTCTACAGAGTGATGAAGGATTACCAGTAATACCGTACAAAGTCATGCTGGATTGGGAGTGATAATGTAAAGTATTACTCTGAATAGTACATGTCAGTAGAGTAATGCTTCTAATACCATATGACTCTAGAGAATCACTCCTAATACTACACAACTCTGTAGTTTATTACTCCTAGCCCTACATAACTTTGTAGAGTATTACTCCTAAACCCACACACCTCTATAGGGTATTACTCTTAACCATGCATGACTCTGTATAGTATTACTCCTAATACTACATATCAGTAGAGTATTACTCCTAATCCTCACACATCTGTAGAGCATTAATCCTAATCCTGCATGACTCTGTAAAGCACATGTGTCAAACACAAGGCCCGTGGGCCAAATCCGGCCTGCCAGGCCATGTCATGTGGCCCTCACACCTCTCCAGCAGCTGCCGTGCCCCCCTCGTCTCTGCCCCCACCTGGTCTCAGCAGTTGGCAGCAGAGAGGAGGTCAGAACTTCTCCGCCAGATCCTGCGGTTCTCCATGCAGCCACGGAGAGGCTCGTCTCTGCAACCCCAAAGCAGTCGGTAGTGGAGAGGAGGACAGACAGAACTCTGTACAGCTGCAGCATTCCCTCGTCCCTGCCTCCCCTGGTCTCTGCATTCAGCAGACTCTGGCAGCTGACTTCAGCCCTCTTCTGGTCCTCCACCAGACCCTGCACTTTCTGCTGGGACGACTCTTGGGGGATTCACTGTGATGTAAGGAAGGGTGGGGGACTCTTGACTTCTGATGTTGGGGGGGCTTGACATCTGATGTCAGGTGGAGGGGTACTCTGGAAATCTAGTCTAAAGCCCCGTACACACGGTCGGACTTTTGGCCAACAAACTTCATTTTGAGCAAGTTAGACCAACAATCCGACCGTGTGTACGCTCCATCAGACAAACTTTTTTTTTTTTTTTTTTTTGTTCTCATCGGACAAAAGTTCGGTCTGCAAATGGACAAACTTTTGGCCAACAAAAGTCCGATGGAGCAAAATCTGACCGTGTGTACAGAAAACCATCGGACTTTTGTCCGATGGACAAAACAAATAATGTTAAAATCAACCAACAATAGCAGAAGTTGACCAAAGGGTGGCGGTAAAGAGCAGAAAAACTGCGTGATGTTGGAAAAAGTTTTGGGAAAGTTAGCAGAAAAGTCCTGTGGTGTGTATGCTATGGGTGTTCCCGGCCAACTCCGTTCGGACAAAATACCATGGAAAAGTCCGATGGAAGTCCGACCGTGTGTACGAGGCTTTATAGATAAAACTGGCCCTTAGAGGGTAACCATAATGAAATTAAGGAAGGCGCCCTTATACAGAGCTGTCCACAAGTCATGATGTTTGATAATCAACATTGCATTGTAGGGAACATTTCTTTACCCAGGAGTTTAGTATTAGAGGTTATACTCTGTGAAAGATTAGGAGTGATATTCTGCAGAGCCTTTCATTGAGATCAGTAGTAATAAACACAATTTGTTGTGGTTTCAGGAATCAGCTGATACTTTCCTTTCTGCATCCATTGACACTGACTGGAAGGTGAGTTTTCCTCTGTATATAGATCATGTCAGGATATCTTATTGGTTGCCAATTGTCTTCTGCTGAATGGTGTATAAAAAATAATTGTATACCTTTTCCCCTTCCCCCATACACTCTGTTACTACATACTCAGAACTATTGTCCCCTGGAACCATACTGCTCACATTGTCCCATCCTGTGTCCAGTTGTCCTCTCCCGTGTCTCTTGTTATCCGATTGTGTGTCAGGTCATTCTGTATTGTGTTACATCGTTCTTGTGTCAGATTGTCCCGCCTTGTGTCACATTGACCTGCATTGTGTTAGATTGTCTAATCCAGTGTTATGTTGTCCTGTGTCAGATTGTCTGGTTCTATATAACGTTGTCCTATCTTGTGTTACATTGTCTTGTCCTGTGTCATGTTGTTACATCCGGCATCACATTGCCCTATATTGTGTTACATTGTTCTTTCTGTGTCACATTGTCCCATCTTGTGTCATGTTGTCTGGTTCTGTATAGTGTTGTGCTGCGCCACCTTGTCTCGTCCTGTGTCCCATTGTCCTGCATTGTATTATGTTGTCCTCTCCTGTTTCAGGTTGTCTTGTCCTGTGTCGCATTGCCCTGAATTGTATTTACATTATCTCATACGCCGTCATGTTGTCCTGTCCATTGTTTTATTCTGTATCAGGTTGTCCTGTATTGTGTTGCATTGTCCTGTCCTGTGTCAGGTTGTTTGGTCCTGTCCTGCCTAAGGTTGTACTATCCTGCAAGAATCCTGACCTGTACTTGTTTCGTGGTCTTGTCAGGTTGTTCTGTCCTGTGTGACGTTTTTCCTATCCTGTTTCAGGTTGTGCTGCCATGTGTCGTGTCATCCTGTCCTTTGTTAGTTTTTTCCATCCTGTATCAAATTGTCCTGCCCTGTGTTACATTATCCTTTTCTTGTGTCTTGTGCCATTCCTTATGTTGTCTTGTCCGTTAACAGGTTGCACTGTACTACAACACCTTGTACTGTCCAATGTCAGGTTGTCCCATTTTTTTTTTTTTTTGTAATGTCATACAATGTGTTGACTCATCCTATGTCAGGTGGTCCTACCCTGTGTCACATTGCCCTATGTCCGATTGTTTCTCCTGTATTACATTATCCTGTTTTATGTGAGGTTGTCCTGTTCTGTGTCAATTTGTCCTGCATCTTGCCTTGTTTCTTGTTCTCCGGTCTTGTATAAGGTCACTCCACCCAGTGTCATGATCTGTCCAGCATCATATTGTCCTGTCCTGTGTCGCATTATGTCATCCTGTGTCACCTTGTCTGTTAATTTGTCCCATCCTGTTTGTTTGCTTGTCATATGACATGTGGTCTGGACTGTCGTGTTGTTTTGTCCTGTGTCATGTTTTCCTGTCCTGTGCAAGGGTTTTGTTGTCCTGTCCTGTGTCACATTGTCTGTTGCTTTGTCCTATCTTGTCCTATGCCACATTGTCCTGTTTTGTGTCAGTTTGTCCTTTGTCATGTTTTCCTGTCTTGTGTCAAGTTGCCTTGTCCTGTATAGTGTTGTCCCATGTCATGTTTTCCTGTCCTGTGTATGTTTTTCTGTCCGGTGTCATGCCAGCCTGTCCTGCATCACATTGTCCTGTCTTGTGTCAAGTTGTTATGTCCTCTGTCAATTTATCCTACATCCTGCCTTGTTTTTGGTTGTCCTGTTCTGTGTCAGGTTATCCCATGCTATATCATGTTGTCTTGTTCTGCATCATATTGTCTTCTCCTCTGTCGGGTTGTGTGGTCCTATGTAAAGTTGTTCTGTGCTGTGTCACCTTGTCCTTCTCTGTGTCACGCTGTCCTGTCTTATGTCAAGCTGTTTTCTGTCAGATTGTTCTTTCTTTGTGGCAAATTGTATCTTGCCTCGTGTCTGGTTGTCCTGTCCTGTGTCTGGTTGTCCTGTCCTGTGTCTGGTTGCCCTGTCCTGTGTCTGGTTGCCCTGTCCTGTGTCTGGTTGCCCTGTCCTGTGCCTGGTTGCCCTGTCCTGTGCCTGGTTGCCCTGTCCTGTGCCTGGTTGCCCTGTCCTGTGCCTGGTTGCCCTGTCCTGTGCCTGGATGTCCTGTCCTGTGTTTGGTTGTCCCATGCTGGTGTATTTGGTTTGGCAAAAATACCACCACCATCATCAGAGGAAAGATTATATCAGCTCTGAGTGATAAACTGAAGTTTAGGGGTGAAGTTGGGCTCACAATTAGTAATTATCTTAGTATTTCATTTTCACGTGTGGTAAATTTTGTGTCACTATCGCATACACTGAAAACCGTCATTGCCAAATCTCCTGCGGTGTAGGTTATTGATGCAAGGGATTAATAAGAATATAAGCAAGGTGAGGGTGGAAGTGGAGTCCATTCTTCTCTCCACGAGTCCAATAATATATATATATATATATATATATATATATATATATATTGTGAGGGGGTTAGCTCGGCAGCGGGTGTGTGTGACCCCCGGGATGGGCTCCCCACACAAAACAGGCCCAGCAAACGGAGGTTGTGGTTTTCAAAATCAAAAAAGGTGCGGTTTATTTTCTATTTACAGTGACAAAACACAGCAAAGCAAAAGAAACATAACCAAAATAAATCCTGGTCAAGTTGACCTCTGACTAAACATACAGGTTTCCTAACTAACAACTGGGATCAGCCTAGTGCTGTCCTAGTCCCTAAGTCCCTGGTTTAGTAAAAGTCCAAACAAATAGCCACACAGGCTTTGCCTCACCGCACAGGGGTTCACTCTCCCTAGACAGTCCACACAGGTCTGGTTCCAGGCATGAGCTAACATCTAATGAAGCTGGGAGTTCTTATAGAGGCCTAAATGAGCTGACAAGCTTCAGCTGGCCTCATCAACTCCCTGTCTGTACGACGCCCAGCCCTCTCCCTAGAGGTATGAGTCATCCATGAGCCCACTAGCCTTATACAACTCTCCACCTAGTTGTATAAGTCGGCGTAAAGCCTGAATCTGGGCAAAATATATCTACCCCCCTGGATGCAACCAGGTGACTTTACCTTCCTGCTGTCACATACCCCCCCCTCTTGTTTTAACCTCGGGGTTGGAACACCAGCAATCAGGCATTCATGTACTCGAGACAAAGCATCCACATTCCCCATTTGAACGCCAGGGCGATGCTTTACTGTGAAGTTGAATTCCTGGAGGGCCAGGAACCACCTATTCACTCTTCTATTTGTTTCCTTGTTTTGAGCCATCCACTTTAACGGAGCGTGATCCGTAACCATGTCAAAGTGCCTACCTAGCAGGTAGTACCGAAGGGAATCTAGAGCCCACTTCACCGCTAAACACTCCTTTTCAACTGTGGCGTAATTTACCTCATGGGACTTCAACTTCCTGCTGAGGTAAATGACTGGGTGCTCTTCCCCGTTCCAGACCTGGGACAATACTGCTCCTAACCCCACATCTGACGCATCACTTTGTACGACAAAGTCTTTAGAGAAGTCGGGTGAGTACAACACTGGCTGGCTACATAAGGCTTGTTTCAAGAACTGGAATGCTGCCTCAGCCTCGGGGGTCCATTTAATCATGACCGACCCTTTCCCCTTCGTCAGGTTGGTTAGGGGCACAGCCTTAGAAGCAAAGTGGGGAATGAATCGCCGATAATACCCAGCGATTCCCAGAAAGGCTCGTACCTGCTTCTTGCTGTTGGGACGTGGCCAACTCTGGATGGCCTCGACTTTGTTGAGTTGGGGTTTTATTACTCCCCTCCCAATGGTGTACCCAAGATATTTGGCCTCCTCCTGCCCAATGGTACACTTCTTGGGGTTAGCCGTAAACCCCGCTTCCCGAACAGAGTCCAGGACTGCTTGCACTTTTGGCAGATGTGAGGCCCAATCTGTGCTATGGACAATTACGTCATCCAGGTAAGCCGCAGCATACTTCCGATGGGGCCTCAGCATCTGGTCCATTTTCCGCTGGAATGTGGCCGGCGCATTCTGTAACCCGAACAGCATTCTTTTATATTGGAACGCCCCGTCTGGGGTTACAAATGCGGTTTTCTCTTTGGCCGACTTGGCCAGGGGGATTTGCCAATACCCTTTTGTGAGGTCAAGAGTCGTCATGTATCGGGCTGTTCCCAGCCGGTCGATCAACTCATCTATACGTGGCATGGGGTAGGTGTCAAATTTTGTAACTTTGTTCAACTGACGAAAATCGTTACAAAATCGCCAGCTCCCATCCGGTTTAGGCACCAACACGATGGGACTAGACCAATCACTTTGGGACTCCTCTATCACCCCTAAGTTCAGCATTTTCTGTACTTCCTCCCGTATTGCCTCCCGTCGAGCCTCTGGGATCCGATAGGGTTTTAACTTCACCCTTTCACCGGGCGGGGTAATGATGTCATGCTCTACCCCAGATGTTTGTCCCGGCAGCTCAGAGAATACCTCCTTGTTGCGAAGCACAAACTCCTTAACCTCCTGTTGTTGGGGTTGTGACAAGGTGGCTGCTATTCCAACCTCAGGAATCACGCAACCAGTTTGAGCTGGTGACCAAGTGTCTGCGACTAGGGACTCTCTATCCCTCCAGGCTTTCAACAGATTAACGTGATAGATCTGTTCGGGCTTTCGCCTTCCTGGTTGTCTGACCTTGTAATTCACTTCGCTCACTTTTTCCATTATCTCGTAGGGGCCTTGCCATTTGGCAAGGAATTTACTTTCAACCGTAGGGACAAGTACCAATATCCTATCCCCCGGGGAAAAGGTACGGGTCTTGGCTCCACGGTTGTACACTCTCTGCTGTGCCAACTGCGCTTGGGCCAAATGTTCCTTCACGATGGGCATTACCTGTGCAATTCGATCTTGCATCAGGGCGACATGCTCAATCACACTCCTGTGGGGAGAACTCTCACTTTCCCAAGTTTCCTTGGCAATATCCAACAGCCCTCTTGGGTGTCTCCCATACAGTAACTCAAAGGGGGAGAATCCCGTAGAGGATTGGGGCACCTCCCTAATAGCAAACATCAAATAAGGAAGTAAACAGTCCCAATCCTTTCCATCTCTATCCACCACTTTCTTCAACATTTGTTTTAGGGTTTTGTTGAATCTTTCAACCAGCCCATCGGTTTGGGGGTGATACACAGACGTACGCAATTGCGTCACTTTGAACAATTTACACAGCTCTTTCATAACCCGGGACATAAAGGGTGTACCTTGGTCCGTAAGCAGTTCTTTACAAATACCCACCCGGCTAAAAACAAGAGATAGCTCTTTGGCTATGGTTTTGGCCGAGGTATTTCGGAGAGGGATCGCTTCTGGATAACGGGTGGCATAGTCCATTATAACTAATATGTACTGGTGCCCCCTAGCGGACTTGATTATAGGACCTACCAAATCCATGGCGATCCTCTCAAACGGGACCTCAATGATGGGTAGAGGGACCAGCGGGCTACGGAAATGTGGCATCGGGGCCAACCTCTGACACACAGGGCAGGAGGAACAATAATTTTCTACGTCCTTCATCACCCCCGGCCAATAGAATCTCTGTAATACCCTCTCTCGGGTTTTCTCTGTCCCCAGATGACCTCCAAGAATGTGCCCATGGGCCAACTCCAACACCAACTTCCTGTAAGGTTTGGGCACCACAAGCTGCTCAACGGTTTCTTCTGCCCTTTTTGCCACCCGATACAGTAGGTCCTTCTCTACGCTGAAGTATGGGTAAGTGCAGGTATTATCTGGGTTCACTAACTCGCCATCTATTTTCACTACGTTTTCCCGTGCCTTTATTAGGGCGGGGTCTTTCAACTGTTCTGTGGCAAAGTTTTCCCTGTGAACCTCAAGATCAGAAAACTCCACAGACGGTAGGTTTTCGTCTGAGGAGGTGGGCTCCTCTCCAGTTTCTTGAGTCTCCCCTGCCAATACTGATAAGGGAAATTCCGGAGAGTCCTCACCACTCTCAGGGGAGTTCTGGCTATCACATTCCTGGTACATAGGGGCACCAGTGAGGGGCTCAGGATCATCCCACAGTTCCCAGAACTTCGGAAAATCCCTTCCCACAATGGCGTCATGCGGTAACTGAGATACTAAGCCCACTGGATGAGAGAGGGTACCTTTGGGGGTCTCGAAACACACTGTAGTTACTGGATACTCTCGGGTGTCCCCATGCACACAAATAACAGCTACCTTGCTATTCCCAGAGACCTCTGTTTTAACTAACTCAGCCTTTATCAGGGTCACAAGGCTACCTGAATCCAGCAATACCACAACATTTCTACCATTAACACACATTTTGCATAAATGTTTCTCAGTTCCTCGAATGGCAGTGCATGCGACTGTCGCACACAGCGACTGACGTCTGCCCGTCAGAAAGTCACACTGCATGGGTTCCTCCACAACCGGGCAATTGGCTGCAATATGTCCCGCTTGCCGGCAGCGGTAGCAAACGATCCTTCTTGCCGCCTCTTGAGCCGCTGATTTCCCAGGCTGTTCTCGCCAAACTTGGGGTAGAGCTCCCACCCTCTCACTCTCTCCACCCTCACCCCTTGGAATCCTCTTATCCGCCCCTGGGGATGGTCTGGTCTTAGGGTGGAAAGTCCGAGTGTCTCTGGAAGAGGCCGTCAGGTTCTCTGTAGCCAAGTATTTCTCCACACGATCCACAAGACCATCGGCCGTCTCTGGGTCTCCATGGCTTACCCACTTTTGGATGGCAGTAGGAAGAGCTCTCAAAAACCGATCCATTACAACACGTTCCACAATCTTTGGTGCGGACAAAGTCTCTGGCTGTAGCCACTTTCTGCTCAGGTGAATGAGATCATACATTTGAGACCTGGGGGGTTTTCCAAGCTGGAAAGTCCAGTTATGCACACGCTGAGCCCGGACAGCCTGGGTGACACCCAGCCTTGCCAATATTTCAGCTTTTAGCATCACATAGTCTTTTGCTTGGTTAGGCTCTAGGTCATAGTAAGCTTTCTGCGATTCACCAGTTAACAGAGGAGCCACCAGTCCAGCCCACTGCTCCTCAGGCCACTTTTCTCTTTCAGCGGTCCTTTCAAATGTGGTCAAAAATACCTCTGGATCATCCTCTCCAGTCATTTTTGTCAATAAACGACTCACCCCAAAGGACGCGGTATTAGTGGGACGGCTTTCCTCACTGGTCTGCGGACGTTGCTGCATTACTGCTTCCATCTGTTGTTGTAGTCTCTGCTCTTGCTTCTGCAACAGGTCTATGAAGCGGGCCTCAGATTGCTGCTGGGCTCGTTGCTGAGCCTCCAGACTCTGTTGCAAAGTTGCGTTTGTCTGCTGCTGGGCTGCAAGGCTCCTTTGCAAACCTGCATTTGTCTGCTGTTGATTGGCATTTGCTAGAGCCAGCTGCTTCAGTATCTCCTCCATGCTGGCTTAAAAAAAACTGCCACTGGTTCTCCACCAACTGTGAGGGGGTTAGCTCGGCAGCGGGTGTGTGTGACCCCCGGGATGGGCTCCCCACACAAAACAGGCCCAGCAAACGGAGGTTGTGGTTTTCAAAATCAAAAAAGGTGCGGTTTATTTTCTATTTACAGTGACAAAACACAGCAAAGCAAAAGAAACATAACCAAAATAAATCCTGGTCAAGTTGACCTCTGACTAAACATACAGGTTTCCTAACTAACAACTGGGATCAGCCTAGTGCTGTCCTAGTCCCTAAGTCCCTGGTTTAGTAAAAGTCCAAACAAATAGCCACACAGGCTTTGCCTCACCGCACAGGGGTTCACTCTCCCTAGACAGTCCACACAGGTCTGGTTCCAGGCATGAGCTAACATCTAATGAAGCTGGGAGTTCTTATAGAGGCCTAAATGAGCTGACAAGCTTCAGCTGGCCTCATCAACTCCCTGTCTGTACGACGCCCAGCCCTCTCCCTAGAGGTATGAGTCATCCATGAGCCCACTAGCCTTATACAACTCTCCACCTAGTTGTATAAGTCGGCGTAAAGCCTGAATCTGGGCGAAATATATCTACCCCCCTGGATGCAACCAGGTGACTTTACCTTCCTGCTGTCACAATATATATATATATATATATATATATATATATATATATATATATATAAATAAATATATATATTATATTCTCCGGTGCTGTGTCAGGGATCCACCATGTCATCTCTCCCTCTCCCATTCTTTATATATTTAAATCACATATATGGATATAGAGTATATATCCAATCGCCTGTCTGGCTGGTCCCACATGGTGGCTGTATATTACACAGAGCGATGTGTATGTATTATGTACAGCGCTGTGTCAGGGGGTCCCTGATGTTCAAGGTTTGCATGAAGATGAGTGTGTGTGGGTGGAGGGTGTGTGTGTTGAGGGTGTGTGTGTCGCCCAATCAGCCAGCTGCTGTCTCTGCAGTAAAAGGAGGGAGGGGGGATATAGGAGGAGAGGCTGTATAAAGCACTGCACAGCTGAGCAGCCTCTGTCCTACATCCATCTCTATATACCTTATCTGTGGTCTGCCCAGTGTCACCAGACATGCCGGAGTGCTGGGATGGGGTAAGTGATTGGGGGGGTCTCAATATTAAAGGGGAGGGGGGCACATTTTCTTCTGTGTGGGGGGATCTGTTTGCTGGATTCCTCCAGATGTCCCAGCTTCAAGGTCACAAACCGCTGCCAATGTCACAGCACAGACACAAGGACAAGAATGTGTGGAGCTCAGCACCCAGGTCAGGATGCTCTGTGCCTTTGTACTAATCACAAGTAGGAATGCGCTGCGTCTCTGTACTAAACACATGAAGGGATGCTCTGCACTTCTATGCTAGACACATTTTGAGATGCTCTGCATCTCTAGGCTGTACACATGGCAGGATGCTCTGCATCTTTTTGCTGAACGCATTGTGGGTTGGTCTGCATCTCTGTACTAAACACATGACGGGATGCTCTGCATCTCTGTGATGGGCACATGGCGGAATGCTTTGTGTCTCTCTGCTGTACACATGGCAGGATGTTCTGCATCTCCATGCTGAACACATGATGGGATGGTCTGCATTGCTGTGCTGGGCACATGGCAGGATGCTCTGTGTCTCTGTGCTTGCCACATGGTGGGATACTCTGTGTCTCTGTGCTGGGCACATGGCGGGATGCTCTGCGTCTGTATGTGTGTGTGACCTATATCTGATTTATATTATCAGGCGTTCCACACCCCCCCCCCCCCCAAATCTGCTGTGTAATGTCTGCTGTGTCATCAATATCTCTGCTGTCCCAGTATACAGCCTGTCCTTCACTTCACATCTGTATATCAGCTGTGCTTGTATTCTGATCTCCACATACTGTACACCTGACTGTAGAAATATTGCAGATTAACTATGCAAATTTTAATTTCCATATGTGTCCTGCTGGTAGTATATGTCCTGCCGATAATATAGGTCCTGCCGGTAATCTCTACCCTGCTGGTAATATAGGTCCTGCAGGTAATCTCCACCCTGCCGGTAATATAGGTCCTGGCGGTAATCTCCATCTTGCTGATAATGTAGGTCCTGCCGGTAATCTCTACCCTGCCGATTTAATAAAGGGCCTGCCGGTAATCTCTACCCTGACGATTTAA
Source organism: Rana muscosa (assembly GCA_029206835.1). Taxonomy (NCBI): domain Eukaryota; kingdom Metazoa; phylum Chordata; class Amphibia; order Anura; family Ranidae; genus Rana; species Rana muscosa. The sequence goes on from CM055119.1 coordinate 340,960,409, forward strand.
TATAGGTCCTGCCAGTAATCTGTACCCTGACAGTAATATAGGTCCTGCTGGTAATATATACCATGGTGGTAATATAGGTCCTGCCAATAATCTGTACCCTGTCAGTAATATAGGTTCTGAAGGTAATCTCTACCATGCCGATTTAATATAGGTCCTGCCGGTAATCTGTACCCTGCCGGTAATCTGTACCCTGCTGGTAATATAGGTCCTGCTGGTAATATATACCCTGCCGGTAATATAGGTCCTGCCGGTAATCTGTACCCTGCTGGTAAAATATACCCTGCCGGTATATGTCACGACCGTAGTATGTACCCTGCCACTAGTATATGCTGTATTTGTCCCATCCATCCTCCGGTATACATATGCACTCTAATCTCAGCCATCTCAGAATGTAGATGGTGCTTTACATTATAATCTGCAGTCTGCCGTCACCTCTGTCTATATATATCATCTCCAACATGGAAATCCTCTTCATAGTCTTATCATCTCTGTTCTGTTATCAGGTGGACATTATCTGCATTATAACATCCAACACCACCCCCACCCCCAAGGGAATCTATCCATTGTTGCTGAGGGCATCTATTTTGCTGTGTGGCTCTGTTTCTGGCTGCAGGAGACCTTTTTTACTGTCTTTCGTTAGCAAATTCCATGCTATTTAGCACCATATAATGATACTTTTCTGTATTTACTAGGTAAAGGGTGGAACCAAGGGAAAGTGCTCAGAGGTGGGTAGGGGGTGGAGAAAAGGGGTGACTTGGAAAGGGGGAGTACCCACACCTATTCTCTAAGGGAAAAAAGCCCTGCCCATCCCGATCTGGTCTCTGCTGTTCAGAATGGGGACTCATTTTACACCAGCTTCTTATCTGTGTTGTCCTATGTGATTGTACCATGTTTGGTCCTCCTGTCCTGTATGAAGCTGCTCAGTCTTCTGTCTGGTTGTTCTGTCCTGTCCTGTGTCCAGATCTCTTGTCTTGTAGGCAGTTGTCCTTTGTCTGAATGTCCTGTCTTTTCCCAGTTCTCCTGCCCTATCCCCTGGTGGTCCTGTCCCATGTTGCTGATCCTTTCTGGTGCCCAGTTATACTGTATCAGGTTGACCTGTTCTGCGTTCGGTCGTCATACGTCAAGTTTTTCTGTCCTGAGTCATGTCATGGGTGTGGAATCCTATTAGAGGAGGGTATGTAGAGGGAACAACTCTTGCGCAATCAATAATAAACCAAGATGCTTACATATATACTTATATCTTTGCTGTCGCTTGCATTATAAAGGGTTCTACATGCCTGAAATCATAAACCTAAAATCATATAATGCAACGCTGCCCCAAACCTCCAATAAACAAGAAAAAAAATCACCTGAATGCTGGAAAATCTTTACATTATATAAACTTTACATACAGTGGGTATAGAAAAGAATCGCCCCGCTTTAAAATGGTCACATTTTGTTGCTTTGCAGTCTGAAATTAAGATGCACAGGGGGAGATTTACTAAAACTGGAGAGTGCAAATTCTGGTCCAGCTCTGCATAGAAACCAATCCACTTCCAGGTTTTATTGTTAAAGCTTCATTGAACAAGTTAAAGGGGTTGTAAACCCTCCTGTTTTTTCACCTTAAAGGGGAGTTCCAGCCTTTTTATGTTTATTAAAAGTCAGCAGCTACAAAGAGTGTAGCTGCTGGCTTTTAATAAACAGACACTTGCCTGCTCCACGGTCCAGTGACGCAGCCGCCCGGAGCGTGGCTTCTCTCCCCCCCCTCTCCGCCTGCGCCTCCATTCACAGTGTGGGCACCCGGCCATGAGAGCTTTTGGCTTCACGGCCGGGCACTCACTGCGAATGCGCGAGTCGTGCTGCGCTCTAGGAGTGGACAGGCGATCGCCTGGGACCTGTCACGTGTCCCAGGAGATCGCCTACAGGGAGGGGCCGCCTAAGGCGAGAGGAGGAGTCGCCTAGGCGGTCCCTGGGTGGAAGTAGGACAGGAAGTCCCACTCCTACCGAAGCCGTCACTCCCCCCCCCCCCCAAAAAAAAAAATTACAAATGCGGCATGTAAGGGGGTGAGGAGTGCTTAAAGTGGAAGTTCCACTTTTGGGTGGAACTCCGCTTTTAATGCATCCTATGCATTAAGGTGAAAAAACATCTGACTATTATCAGCCCCCCGTTTTTACTTGCCTGAGCCCTGGAAAGTCCCGTGTCTAGAACGCGCTGGATCTTTTCCCGGAGTTCTCGACTCTTCATTGGATTGATTGATAGCAGCGCAGCCATTGGCTCCCGCTGCTGTCAATGAAATCCAATGACGCGGGCGCCGGGGGGGCGGGGCCGAGTCCTGCATTTGGCAGCTATGGACGCCGAATGCAGGACTCGGGAGCGTGCCCGCAAGATAACCCCCCCTGGGAAGTGCTCTCCAAAGGGGGTTACCTGAGGCGGGGAGCAGCCGAGAGAGCTGCCGGGGACCCCAGAAAATGGTGTTCGGGGCCACACTGTGCAAAACAAGCTGCACAGTGGAGGTAAGTATGACATGTTTGTTATTTAAAAAAAAATAAAAACAAACCTATAGTGTCACTTTAAAGTTAGAAGCCAATTAGCTACTATGCACAGCTGCATAAGATTCGGAGTGCTGTAATCTTCTTTACCGTTTTTGTTTTGTCCAGCTGTGTTTACCAGTGCCACTTATCCAGGTAAAAGATCTAATGCCACCAAAAATGTTTTAAAACAGAATCCCTGAGTTGGAAATAGGATCTCCTCCCTTGTGTCATTATTTTGTTGAACCACTTTTTGCTTTAACTACAGCCTTTAGTCTGTTGGGATATGTCTCTACTAACTTTGCACATCTTTGCCCACTCTTCTTTGCAGAACTGCTCAAGTTCAGTTACTGTGCCTTAAGGCCTCATGCCCACTGGCGTTTTTACAGCTGCATTTTTTGCAGCTTAAAAACGCCTGTCCATGTTATTGTAAATATTATTATTTTTTTTTTTTTTTTTTTTAAATAATAAATAAATATAAAAAAAACGTCGGAGCTAAAAACGCGACCGCGCGTTAGTGCGCGTTTTTGTGCGTTAGTGCGCGTTTTTTGACGCTCGCGTTTTTTTCTGCCTAATTCTGATGCTGAAAAGCGCACTGGTCCTGGGTTTTTTTTACAGCTTAAAAACGTCTATGCTATTTGCAGCTCAAAAACGTCTAGGTGGGCATGAAGCTATAGATAGACTAACATGGACAGGCGTTTTTAAGCTGTAAAAAACGCTCAAAAACGCGGCTGTAAAAACGTCCGTGGGCATGAGGCCTTAAAAGGATTCATACCCTTTGAAATTTTCCACATTTTGTCATGTTACAACTAAAAACGTAAATGGATTTTATTGGGATTTTATGTGATAGACCAACACAAAGTGCCACATAATTGTGAAGTGGAAGGAAAATGATAAATGGTTTTCAATTTTTTTTTTTACAAATAAATATGTGAAAAGTGTGGTGTGCATTTGTATTCAGCCCCCTTTACTCTGATACCCCAAACTTAAATCTAGTGGAACCAATTGCCTTAAGAAGTCACCTAATTAGTAAATGGAGTCCTCCTGTGTGTAATGTAATCTCAGTATAAATACAGCTGTTCTGTGAAGCCCTTAGAGGTTTGTTAGAGAACCTTAGGCCACTTTCACACTCGGGCGGGCAGGTGCGGTGGCGGTATAGCGGTGTGATTTTTAGCGCCGCTATACCGTCGTATTTACTGCGATATTCGGCCGCTAGCGATGCGGTTTTAACCCCCGCTAGCGGCCATAAGATGATTAATACCGCATTACCGCGGTGTCCCATTGATTTCAATGGGAAGGAGCGGTATACACACCGCTCCTTCACCGCTCCAAAGATGCGGCTTGCAGGAGATTTTTTCTCCTCCCGCCAGCGCATCGCCTCAGTGTGAAAGCCCTCAGGCTTTCACATTGAGCATACTGGGGCAGGATTTTTTCAGGCGTTATTTATGCGCTATTTTTAGCACAAAACGCCTGAAAAAACTCCTCAGTGTGAAATGGGCCTTAGTGAACAAACAAGATTTTGAAGGCCAAAGAAGACACCAGACAGGTCAGGGATAAAGTTTTGGAGAAGTTTAAAGCAGGGTTAGGTTATAAAAAATATTCCAAGCTTTGTACATCTCACGGAGCACTGTTCAATCCATCATTCAGTACTTCTGGTATGGAATGTTGTGACATCACTGGCTCTGCCCCTTGGGCAAAAATTTCACTCTCTAGATGTGTGAAGCTGGTAGAGACATCCCCAAAAAGGTGGTTCTACAAAGAATTGACTCAGGGGGGCTGAATACAAATGCACGTCACACTTTTCACATTTATTTGTAAAAAATGTTTAAGACCATTTATCATTTTCCTTCCGCTTTACAATTATGTGCCACTGTGTGTTGGTCTATCACATAAAACCCCAATAAAATACACTTACGTTTGGTTGTAACATGACAAACTGTGGAAAATTTCAAGGGGTATGAATTTGAATGGTGACCGTTTGTGGACTGCAGTCTTCAAGTCATTCCACAGATTTTCAATGGGGTTTAAGTCTGGGCTCTAACTAGGCCATGCAAGGACATTAACCTTTTTCTCCTTCAACCACTCCGTGGTAATTTTTGCTCTGTAACTTGACTCATTTTCATGTTGGAAGGTAAACCTTGCTCCAGTCCCATTGACAACTTTCTGGCAGAGAAGAGCAGATTTTCCTCAACAATTTGACTGTATTTTGCCACATCCATTTTTCCTTCTATCCTAACAAGTGCTCCAGTCGCTGCTGCAGCAAAACACCCCCATAACAGGATATTACCACCTCCATGCATTACTGTAGGAATGGTGTTATTTGGACGGAGAGCTGTATAGGATTTCTGACAGACATAACGTTTGGTGTTAAGGCCAAAAAATTCAATGTTGGTCTCATCTGACCATAACACCTTTTTCCATGTGGCCTCAGAGTCTTCAAGGTACACTTTGGCAAAGCTCAGTCGTGACTGCATGTGGCCTTTCTTGAGGAGTGGCCTTTTTCTTTATCGTACACCACGGGACACAGAGCTAGTCATTACATAATGGGTTAAGGGTCACCAGCGGTGATTGGACACTGGCACAACCAATGGAAGACAGTTCCCCTCCATATAACCCCTCCCATCAGGGAAGTACCTCAGTTTTTTCGCCAGTGTCGAAAGGTGTTGGACGCGTTAGGAGGTGCTAAAGGAAAGCTCTACCAAAGAGACCCTCTGGGGGTAAAAGAGCTATGCTTTCGGATCCATCCAAGACGCCTACAAATGAGCTGAATCTGGATGGGATCCGGGCCTCATCCATGAGGCGTCGCCTGTAATGTCTCTCTTCGGAGGACTGGGCTCTAAGATCCAGCACTTTCGCTATTTCGCTATAAAGTCCTGGTAAGAGTCTTGTACAAGGCCCAGGGGAGAGGTATCCTTTAAATAGGAACCCATATCCCTGAAGGTTGGCACACATAGCCCACCGTGAAGGGTGAAGTTTGGTATCTGTCTGAAAACTTTCAGCAGAAAAACCTGCGGCGTGGATAAGGTGAGATTAGAAGGTCCATAACTAGGTTGGGACCTTTTTCAAAAAGTGGATGTCTTCTTTTTTTCCACCACTGGGGGGAGTAAAGAGCTGAATATACTCACCTCACTCTGTTCAGTGTCGGCTTCGGCGAAGTACACTGCTCGTCACCTCCGCTGCTGAGCTTGCTTGAGCACCCCGCTCCTCCTTCCGGTGGCCGATACAGACACCTGCAGATGCAGGTAAGTGGGGACAGGGGCTGATGAGAGTCCTCTCTCACTATGGCCACCACCATAGCGCTAAAGGCCGCGCGGGAGCGCGCTTTATCGGAGGGGGGGGGGGCCGAGGCGTGCGCGGGCACGTGGCGCGCGCAGGCACAGAAACGGCGCCAAATTTAAAAGACTGTCAGTGTAAAAAGCACTGCAGCAGCAAGCAAGCTCGTTAGTTCTCTTGTTCCTGGCAGAGAAACACAGCAGCTATACAGGGACGTAAGACTCCATGTGGTTGGATTAGGTACTTCCTAGAAGACATCCATGTTATGCATAGTTATGTGTTAAAAGTTGCATACTTAATGTATTTGCTAAACTGAACACGGTAGTATATGCATTTAGGTACCTTGTATTTTGTCTAAACAGTAAGTCTTCCAGGGGAAGTAATGCGGACAAAAAGAGATAAAAGAGCACCGCCGCCTGAGACAGGGGGCTCTAGCTGTGCTGACTCGGTACCTTCCTCTCCTGTGTTGCCAAAAGCACCTGTACAGGATGAGCCATTACCTCTGTCAGGTATGGCGGCTTCCCCAGTGAAGCCTGGGCCTGCATATGTCACTGAGGACACTTTATCAGCTGCCCTAAATAATCTGGAGGAGAAAATTGCTACTTTAATCGCTAAATCCTCTAAAAAGGACAATAAGCGAAGCAGATCTCCTCCAGTATTGGACCTCCCTTCAGAAGTACCTGAGGAGGAGGAGGATGAGGAGGAGGCTACATCAGCAGAGGATGAGGAGTCAGACGGATCAGGGATATCGGATGAGCCTTTTTCGGTATCCCAGATTTTAAAGTCACAGGTGCAATGCTATGCAGGAGCCGTGCGAGCTGCATTTAGGTTACCCTCTTTGGAGGTAACAGAATCACCTGTCTCCTCCCTAGGATCATTAAGATCCCTGCAAGGTGCATGCTCCTTCCCGGTTCATCCGTTACTAGAGGATCTATTGTACGCAGACTGGCAACATCCAGATAAGCGTTTTTCACCTCCAAAAAAGTTTAACATTCTTTATCCTATGGAGGAAATTTTTTTAAAGAAATGGAGCCTGCCTACGGTAGATGCGGCTATTTCTTGTGTAAATAAAAACCTGACATGTCCAGTGGATAATGTACAAGTGTTTAAAGATCCTTCTGAGAAGAAGTTGGAATCCTTACTGAAATCCTCCTTCCTTTTGGCCGGCTCAATTATCCAACCTGCAGTAGCAGCAGTCGGTATGTGTCAGGTCGTCAGCCAACAGGTAAAGCAGGGGCTGAAGGAGCTGCCTTCAGAGCAGGCTAAAAATTGGGAGAATTTGCCTAAAGCCTTATGCTTCACAGTGGATGCCATGAGAGATTCTATCATACAGGCATCACGCCTTACACTCCAGCTGGTACAGATGCGCAGAGTACTTTGGCTTAAGCATTGGTCAGCGGAAGCCCCATGCAAAAAGTTGTTGGCAAGTTTCCCGTTCCATGGCGAACGCCTTTTTGGGGAAGATTTAGAAAGATATATCCAAAAGATATCAAGTGGTAAAACGACACTTTTACCTGAGAGAAAGAAAAACAAGAGACCTTGTTTTAAACACACTCTCTCCCCAGCTCCCGGGAAATCTGACTCCAGCCAGTGGCGACGGCCTTTTCAGCCGCCCAAAAAAGCCAAAGAACAGGCTCAGAAGAACAAGAAGCCGTGGGGTTCAAGAGCTAATAAGCAAGCCCCCAAAACCTCTCATTGAAGGGGCGCCCCCGCTCGGCCGAGTGGGGGGAAGGCTTTGTCAGTTCTCAGCGACTTGGCGGACAGAAACCCAGGACAAATGGGTGGTATCCACAATATCCTCAGGGTACAGACTGGAATTTCGAGAGATCCCATCTTCTCAATTCCGAAGTTCAAGACTCTCCAAGGATCCACAAAAAAGAGGATCCTTCTTCAAAGGTTTGAATCACTTAATAGCTCAAGGTGTGGTTACAGAGGTACCCCAAAAGGAGCAAGGTTCAGGTTTTTACTCAAACCTCTTTGTGATTCCAAAACCGAACGGAGAAGTCAGACCCATCCTGGATCTAAAAAATCTAAACCAGTTTCTGAACGTTCGCCATTTTCGAATGGAAACGATTCGATCCGTGGTCGCTACTTAAAAGGCGGAGAATTCATTGCGTCCATAGATATCAAAGACGCATATCTACACATACCAATCCTCCCCGCTCACCAAAGATTCCTAAGGTTTGCGGTAGAAGATCGCCACTTTCAATTTGTGGCCCTGCCATTTGGTGTAGCCACCGCGCCCAGAGTATTCACAAAGGTGCTAGCTCCTCTGTTAGCAAACCTAAGAACACGGGGCATTGCGGTAACAGCCTATCTAGACGATCTACTATTAATAGATCAGTCAAAGGAGGGATTGGATCACGCTGTAGACACTACAGTAGGATACCTGGAGCATTTAGGATGGATTATAAACTTACAAAAATCCTCTCTCCAGGCCCAAAGAAGGATAGTGTACCTGGGCATGATCATAGATACAGCCCAAAACAGGGTATACCTGCCAGAGCCAAAGATACAGTCTCTGAAAGACCTGATCCACAAGGTCAAAGCAAACAAGAGGCCGTCTATTCGCCTTTGCATGAGACTATTGGGAAAGATGGTAGCCTCCTTCGAGGCAGTCCCTTACGCCCAGTTTCATTCGAGACTACTTCAAGGCAATATTTTAGCCTCCTGGAACAGGAAGAGCCAAGCTCTGGATATACCCATGCGCCTGTCCTCACAAGTACGCCACAGCTTCAATTGGTGGCTAGAAGCCAGGAATTTACGGAAGGGAAAGTCCTTCCTCCCAGTGGCCTGGAAGGTGGTATCTACGGATGCCAGCCTATCGGGCTGGGGTGCAGTATTCGAGGAGGCTTCTACCCAGGGAACCTGGGCCAAGACTCAGGGGATCCTGCCCATCAATGTGCTAGAGATCCGGGCGGTATATCTAGCCCTCAAAACCTGGACATACAGGTTACAGGGCTACCCAGTTCGGGTTCAATCCGACAATGCTACGGCAGTAGCTTACATCAATCACCAAGGAGGCACCCACAGTCGGGCAGCCCAAAGAGAGGTGAACCGGATCTTGGCATGGGCAGAAGAGCATGTACCTTGCATCTCTGCAATCTTCATTCCAGGGATAGAAAACTGGCAAGCAGACTACCTGAGTCGTCAGCAGCAGCTGCCAGGAGAGTGGTCTCTTCACCCAGAGATCTTTCAGGCCATATGTCTGAGATGGGGAAACCCAGATGTAGACCTGCTAGCTTCCAGGTTCAACAAGAAATTGGACAACTTTGTGTCCAGAACGAGAGATCCTCTAGCCTACGGGACAGACGCTCTAATAACTCCATGGAATCAGTTCTCACTGATCTATGCATTCCCTCCGATCCCTCTTCTACAAAGACTGCTTCGCAGGATCAAGGAGGAGGGAATACCAGTAATCCTAGTGGCCCCAAACTGGCCCAGGAGGCCTTGGTATGCCGAGATCGTAAAAATGGCGATAGGAAGGCCCTGGAAGCTTCCACTTCGACACGACCTGTTGTCACAGGGTCCAGTATTCCACCCTTCCTTACAAAGGCTAAATTTGACGGCCTGGCTGCTGAGACCCACATTTTGAAAAAGAGAGGGGTCTCTGGCCTGGTTCTTTCTACGCTCATTAATGCTAGAAAGCCAGCCTCCAGACTCATCTATCATAGAGTCTGGAAAGCATACGTTTCCTGGTGTGAATCCAGAAGTTGGAATCCTCTGAAATATGAAATAAGTAGGATTCTTGCTTTTTGCCAGTTAGGAGTGGATATGAAATTAGCCCTTAGCACCATCAAAGGGCAAATATCGGCTCTATCAGTCTTCTTTCAGAGACCATTGGCATCTCACTCCCTAGTTCGGACATTCATTCAGGGGGTACTGAGGATAAATCCTCCAGTCAGGTCTCCCTTGTGTCCATGGGATTTGAATTTGGTATTGTCAGTGTTGCAAAAGCAACCTTTTGAACCTATTCGCCATATTCCTTTAATTATATTAAGTAGGAAATTGGCCTTGCTGATTGCTATAGCTTCTGCTAGGAGAGTATCAGAGCTAGCAGCTCTTTCTTGTAAAGAGCCTTATCTAATTTGTCACAAGGACAAGATCGTACTACGACCCCATCCGGCTTTTCTGCCTAAGGTGGTGTCGGCTTTTCACTTGAATCAAGACATTGTTCTGCCTTCCTTTTTTCCAAACCCGCGGACGGCGGGGGAAAAATTATTACACTCTCTAGATCTAGTGAGAGCGGTAAGGGTGTATCTGCAAGCAACCGCTCAGATACGTAAAACAGATGTTTTGTTTATTTTACCAGATGGTCCCAAGAAGGGCCAAGCGGTATCAAAATCCACCATTTCCAGGTGGATTAGACAAGTAATTGTTCAAGCTTATGGTTTAAAGAACAGGACTCCTCCTTTTCCTGTTAAGGCGCACTCTACCAGGGCGATAAGTGCTTCATGGGCAGTGCACCACCAGGCTTCGATGGCTCAGATCTGTAAGGCTGCAACTTGGTCCTCAGTCCATACATTTTCCAAATTCTATCAAATAGATGTGAAAGGACATGAGGATTCCGCCTTCGGGCGAAGTGTGCTGCAGGCAGCAGTATAGGGCTTCTGGTCCGCAAGCGGTCGGTTTGATCTGTGTCCCCCCCCTTCATATGAGCATTGCTCTGGGACGTCCCATTATGTAATGACTAGCTCTGTGTCCCGTGGTGTACGATAAAGAAAATAGGATTTTTATAACAGCTTACCTGTAAAATCCTTTTCTTGGAGTAGACCACGGGACACAGAGGTCCCCCCCTTCTTATGGGAACCTTACTGCTTTGCTACAAAACTGAGGTACTTCCCTGATGGGAGGGGTTATATGGAGGGGAACTGTCTTCCATTGGTTGTGCCAGTGTCCAATCACCGCTGGTGACCCTTAACCCATTATGTAATGACTAGCTCTGTGTCCCGTGGTGTACTCCAAGAAAAGGATTTTACAGGTAAGCTGTTATAAAAATCCTATTTTTTTTGCAACCCTCCCATACAAGCCACATTTGTCGAGAATTTGTGATATTGTCACATGCACACAATAACCATTTTTTGTCATAAATTCCAGAAATTACTTCAGAGATGCTGTAGGCCTCTTGGTAGCCTCTGACTAGTTTCCTCCTGGCTCTTTCATCCAGTTTGGAGCACCGTCCTGATCCAGGAAGGGTCTGAGTTGTACCAAATACCTTCCACTTCTTAATACTAGACTTCGCTGTGCTTCTAGGCATTTATAAAGCCTTTGAACTTTTTCGTATCCATCTCCTGACTTGTGCCTGTCCACAACTTTATCCCACAACTTGAACCCATAATTGATTGTTTGCTTCAGTTGCATTACCAGGTACTGAAATGCTTCAGGAAAGCTCTTTTCATGCTGAGCTAACCAAAATGACCACAGTTGAAAGTCAAATGGCTTTGTGTGCCATTGAGAAGGTGATCCCTACACCCTATTTGAATTTGCAAATCATTTTTAGGAGGGGTGATACTTTTTCCAACTCAATGATTTTTTTTTTTTTGATTTTTTTCTGACATGGTTTTATAGCTTTATAAAGCAAAAACTGTGTCAGTCTTCATGTCACGCAGCAAACTGTGATTATTTTAAAGGAGGGTGATTCTTTTCTATACCCACAGTACCAAAGGTAAACTTGTGTCTTCCCCTTTTAAAAGGGGTTTATTAGCTCCTGGTCTTTCTCACTTTGCAATCTCCTGGTGGGATCATGCACCTCTACTTCTTCTCTTTGTTCTCTCCAGACTGTGCTATAACTTTTCCTATATATATATATATATATATATATATATATATATATATATATATATATATATATATATATTATACACCAATAACCTACACCGCAGTAGATTTGGCACTGACGGTTTTCGGTGTATGTGATAGTGACACAAATTTACCACACTTGTTTGTACTCCTCAATAGGTGCTCAAAAAGGCAATTAAGACCATCATAGTGCTTCTTGACTTAAAAATTATCCCAATTTTATTAAATATTACAATTTCACTCTCATTATGCTGTACACAAATCTGGTGCACTACAGAATAAAAACAAATGTACTATCCCCTTAATGGGTATGTCCGTGCGACTGTGCTCTGAACAAACAACCTTACTTCTGTTATGGAATGTTGTGACATCACTGGCTCTGCCACTTACGCATTGCGCCACTATTGCAGGGCTTCCTCAGAGGGTTACGCAGTTGTCCTTTTGTCCGATAGACCTGTCTTTTTCCTGTTCTCCTGCCCTGTGCTCAGTTGCCCTGTCCTATTCCTTGTCAGGTTGTCCTGTTCTTTTGTCCTGTGTCCTGTGTCCTGTCTGGTTGTCCTGTCCCATGTCAGCTTATCCTTTCTTGTGTCCAGTTGTCCTGTAATAGGTTGGCCTTTGTACATTTGAGGTTTCCTGTGCCCAGTTATACTGTATCAGGTTGACGTGTTCTGTGTTCCAGTTTTCATATGTCAAGTTTTTTTTCTGTGCTGTGTCATGTTGTGGGTGTGGAAGCTCTGAGAAGAGGGTGTGAAGGCTCTGTTGATGGTTGAGGCTCTGGGCATAGAGTGTGGAAGCTCTGGATGGAGGGTCTGGATGTGCTTGGAGGAGGTTGTGGAAGCACTGGGAGGATTTTTACACCGTATTTCCAGAGACAATAAATTGACTCTTTCTCTCTTGTAGGAACATGACATTGAGACACCCTATGGCATGCTGCATGTCGTTATCCGGGGCACCCCAAAAGGCAATCGCCCGGCAATACTCACATACCATGACGTAGGCTTAAACCGTAAGTATCGGCAATGCTCGGATGATGCTTCCAACCTGTGATTGTGGTGCAGATGTGAGTTTCTGGTTATTTCTGTGTGGTGCGATGAGAAGGATGGGGGTATATACTGTATATGGAATGCAGACTGTAAAACACACTGCAAAGAACAAGGCTCTTCTAATCATCTGTCATTTTGAAAGATGATTTCTCCAGCTAGTCACAGATTAATGGGATGTGCACAAGATAAAGAGTTTGAGTGAATGGATGGCACATATCTTCCTCTGTTCTTCCAAATTATTCTGCCCTGCTTTTCATTTCTTTCAGATAAGCTTTGCTTCAATACCTTGTTCAATTATGAAGACATGCAGGAGATCACCAAGCACTTTGTTGTTTGTCACATAGACGCCCCAGGACAGCAGGTGGGAGCCTCCCAATTCCCACAGGGGTAAGTAGTACAAACCTTCTACAGTGCCAGGGTTTCAGCTATAAGCTGTACACTATAAATGCCTCTCTTCTCACAGGTATCAGTACCCCACCATGGAAAACCTGGCCGGCATGTTACCGAGCGTGCTGCAGCACTTTGGGTGAGACTCGTGAACTGTCTTTGTGGGTTCACATGTTGCAGTTGATGCTCTGTGTGACCTCAGACTTATTTGTGCAGAATGAGTACATATGTTGATGTGATTACAGACAAATCCTTTCTCTGTCCTGCAGCTTTCAGAGCATCATTGGCATTGGCGTGGGCGCTGGGTCGTATGTCTTGGCCAAGTTTGCTGTAAGTGGATGAGATAAGTATGGAGAAAAACTGCAGCCCCTTTGGGTACATGTGCCACATCTCTGCCCTATATCACACGTTACCCATATCCACATTCAGAGCCTAAATGAAGAGACCTTGTGGTCTGAACCAGTTGACCTGACTTCTCGTCTTATTGGTTTTGTACCTAAATTCCCAATAACAGACCTGAAGCCATCCCTATCCCCTAAAACCATCTTTATAACTGTAACTTATCCCTATAATTCTAACAAGAAACCATCCTTATAACTTCAACCAGAGAATATCCCTTTAACCCTAACCTGAACCCATTCCTCTAAACCTAACCTGAACCGACCCCTTCAACCCTAACCTGAACTAATCTTTATTACATCTCCTGAACCCACCTCTTTAAACCTAACCTAAGCCTATGCATTCAAACTCTAACCTGATACTGTTCCAACCCATTTAACTCTATTTTGAATACATCCCTATAACCCTAACCTCAATCCATCCCTATAAACCTACCCTGAACCCATCACCATAACCCTACCCAAAACCCATTTTTTTATACCTATCCTGTGCCCATTTCTATTATCCTAACCTGAACCCATTACTCTAACCCTTATCTGAATCTGTCCCTATTACCCTAACCTGAACACATCTCTATAACTCTATCGTGAACATATTTCCATAACACTAACTTAAGCACAGCTCTTCAACCCCAACTCTTTTATATAACCCAAAACTGAATCCACCCTCCCCCTCCCCCAACCCTAACCTAAACCTTACCTAAACCTATTTCTATAACTCTAACCTAAGCCGTCTCTGTGTCACTGAATCCCTAGCCTGAACCCATTCCTATAACCCTAACCTTAATTAATTCTTATAACCCTAACCCAAACCTCCCGCTCTAACACAAACCTGAACATTTCTACATAATTCTAATCTTAACCCATCTCCACAACCCTAACCCATTCTAATAACCCTACTCTGAATCAGTTTTTGGAACCTGAACCTATGTGTAGAAGCCTAACCAAAACCCATCCCTATAACCCTAACCTTAATCTATTCATATAACCCAAACTAGGGTTGTCCCGATACCACTTTTTTAAGACCGAGTACAAGTACCGATACTTTTTTTCAAGTACTCGCCGATACCGAACACCAATCCTTTTTTTTATGTGTCAGTATTTATTTTATTTTTTTACAATTTTTTATTTTTTACAATTTTTGGTCATGTTTTTTTACAATGCTTTGTTGGAGTGGGTGGGGGGGGGGGGGATGATCTCAGTGTATTTTATTTTTTATTTTTTACAATTTATTTTTTTATTATTTATTGCAATTTATTTTTTTATTTCTAGCCCTGTTGGGGGGCTTTGGTGAGATATCAGGGGTCTTAACAGACCTCTGACATCTCCCCTTTGAGACAGAGAAAGGGACTAGGGAAACAGATTCCCCAGTCCCTTTCTCAGCTGCACTGAAAATGAATGGAGAGGAGACAACGGCTCCTCTCCATTCATAAACTGAAGCATCGTAAACACAGGTTACGATGTTTCAGTTCTATGAATGGACAGAGTCAGTCACTGACTCTGTACATTCGGAAAAGGTAGGAGCCGGGTTTAGCGGCTCCTACCTCCGCTCTCCATCCTGACAGAGGGAAGCGGAGGAGGATATGGAGGGTGGCACAGAGCTGAGGACAGCAGCAGCGCGGAGGGGGAGAGCAAAATAACAGAGGACAGCAGCAGCATGGAGGGGGGACACGGAGCGGGGGGGGGAGCAGAAAGACGAAGGACATCAGCAGCATGGAGGGGGGGGACACGGAGCGTGAAGGGGGAGAGCAGCACGGATGGGGGAACTGGAGGAGGATACAGGGACAGTCAGCGGTGATCGGTGCGGCTTTGGAGGGAGTTACAAGCACCGATCACCGCTGTATAGATTTCACTAAAACAGCTGAAAAGAAGGGGGGGGTGGGGAGAAGCTGTCAGGCTCTATTGAAATCTATACAGCGGTGATCAGTGCTTGTAACTCCCCCCGCCGCACCGATCATCACTGACTGCCCAAGTATCGGCTGAAGCATCGGAGCATTTTCCCCGAGTGCAAGTACTCGGGGAAATGCCTGGTATCGGTACCGATACTAGTATCGGTATCGGGACATCCCTAACCCAAACCTGAACCCATCCCAATACTCAAGCCCAAATACATCCTTATAACCCTAACCAGAACCCTTCTCTATTACCCAAACATGAAAACATTTCTACATACCCAAACCTGAACACATCTCTAATCCCAAACCTGAACCCATCCTTTTAACCCAAACCTGAACCCATCCTTTTAACCCAAACCTGAACCCCTCCCTTTAACCCAAACCTGAACACATCTCTGATCCCAAACCCGAACCCATCCATTTAACCCAAACCTGAACCCATCCTTATAACCCTAACCAGATCCAAACTCTACAACCCTGAATACATACGTCTAAATACATCATTATAACCCTGACCAGAAGCCATCTCGATAATCCAAACATGAACTAATTTCTACAACCAGAATCCATTCTTAAGAACCAAATCTGAACCAATCTCTATAAGACAAACTGGAGCCATCCCTATGAACCAATCCTGAACCCATCCTTATATCCCAAATGTAAATCTATGCTTATATTCCAAACCAGAATCCCTTCCAATAACCCAAACCTGAACCCATCCTTATATTCCAAACCAGAATCCATTTCTAAAACCAAAACCTGAACCCATCTTTCTAAAACAGAATTTCTAACCCATCTTTCTAAACCAGAATTCATTCCTGTAACCCAAACCTCAACCCGTCCTTATATCCCAGACGAGAATCCATCCATATAACCCACACCTGATTCCTATCTGTACAACCCAAACCTGAACCCATCTCTATAATCCAAACCTGAACCTTTACTTTTATTCCAAACCAGAATCCATTCCTATAACCCAAACCAGAATCTGTTAATCCATTCCTATAACCCAAACCAGAATCTGTTAATTCATTCCTATAACCCAAACCTGAACCCATCTCTATAATCCAAACCTGAACCCATACTTTTATTCCAAACCAGACTCCATTCCTATAACCCAAACCAGAATCTATTAATCCATTCCTATAACCCAAACCTGAACCCATCCCTATAACCTAAGCCCAAACACATCCTTATAACCCTAACCAGATGCAAACTCTACAACCCAATTATGAACCCATTCCTATGTCCCTAACCTGAATCCATCCCTATAACCCAACCCTGAACCCATCCCAATAAGCCAAGTGCGAATACATCATTAGAACCCATCTTGATAATCCAAACATGAACTCATTCCTACATCTCAAACCTGAACCCATCCTTATATCACAAACCTTCTATTTCAAACCAAAATCCATTTCTAAAACCTGAACCCGTTCATTTATCCCAAACATGAACCCATCCTTGTATGCCAAACCAGAATCCATTCCTATGAACCAACCCTGAACCCATCCTTGTATCCCAAACCAGAATACATTACTTTGTACCAAGCCTGAACCAATCTCTATAAGACAAACTGGAACCCATCCCTATGAACCAATCCTGAACCCATCCTTATATCCCAAATGTAAATCTATCCTTATATTCCAAACCAGAATTCATTCCTATAACCCAACCTGAACCCATCCTTATATTCTAAACCAGAATTCATTCCTGTAACCCAAACCTGAACCTGTCCTTATATCCCAGACCAGAATACATCCATATAACCCAAACCTGATCCTATCTGTATAACCCAAGCCTTTAACCCATATTTATAATCCAGAGCTGAACACATCCTTCTATCCCAAACCTGAACCCATCTGTATAACCCAAACCTGAACCCATCTGTATAACCCAAACCTGAACCCATCTGTATAACCCAAACCTGAACCCATCTGTATAACCCAAACCTGAACCCATCTGTATAACCCAAACCTGAACCCATCCTTTTATCCCAAACCAGAATCCATCCTTTTATCCCAAACCAGAATCCATTTCTATAACCCAAGCCTGAACCCATCCCTATAACCTAAGCCCATCGCATCCTTATAACCCTAACCAGATGCAAACGCTACAACCCAATTATTAACCTATTCCTATATACCTAACCTGAATTCATCCCTATAACCCAAGTCCGAATACATCATTATAACCCTGACCAGAACCCATCTCGATAATCCAAACCTGAACTAATTTCTACATCTCAAACTTGAAACCATCCCTATAACTCAAACCTGAACCCATCCTTATATCACAAGTAAGGATGAGCTTAGGCTTGTTCGCAACTAGCACGTGCATAGCCTGCCAGGAAGTCGGCACTGGACAGCGCTAATCACAGGCAGTGAGACACTTTTTCGATCTCTGCAGCCACACATCGGGAAAATGTCTCACTGCCTGCGATTAGCACTGTGCAGTGCCTACTTCCTGGCAGGCTCTGCACATGCTTGGTGCGAACATGCCTAAGCTCATCCTTAATCTCAAACCAAAATCCATTTCTAAAACCCAAACCTGAACCCGTTCATTTATCCCAAACCTGAACCCATCCTTCGATCCCAAACCAGAATCCATTCCTTTGAACCAAACCTTAACCAATTTCTATAAGACAAACTGGAATCCATCCCTATGAACCAATCCTGAACCCATCCTTGTATCCTAAATGTAAATCTATCCTCCTATTCCAAACCAGAATCCATTCCTATAACCCAACCGGAACCCATCCTTATATTCCAAACCAGAATCAATTCCAATAACCCAATCCTGAACCCATTCTTCTATTCTAAACCAGAATTCATTCCTGTAACCCAATTTATATCCCGTACTTACATCCTGAACCCGTACTTATATCCCAGACCAGAATCCATCCATATAACCCAAACTCAATCCTATCTGTATAACCCAAACCTTTAATCCACCTTTATAATCCAAAGCTGAATCTATCCTTCTATCCCAAACCAGCAATCATTCCTATAACTCAACCTGAACCCATCCTTATAACCCAAACCTGAACCCATCTCTATGACCTTATGAGTCAGCCTATTGAATATTAGGATGAACACATACCTTTGTAAAATATTAGGATGAACACGGCCCTATCATGCTGATACTGTAATTATACCAAAATAAAATTGCCACCAAATTATCATGCTGAAAACCGATTTGACAGATTAGGAACTGGAAAGGTGACTTTTAAAAGTTGAAAACAAAACTGGTAATCTTTGTGGAAAGACTTGGGAAAACAGCCTCAGAATAAGTCCTTTCCAATCGACAAATTCTTTACACTGCCCCAACAGACATGACAATCCCCTGGGCTGAATATTCAGGAAATGGTTACATTAGGTAAAAAAAACATATCTGAAGGTGGTTATTCTGATTTCCTTCATAGATAGCTAGTTATTGGTATAACCAGTTGTTGGATTTTTACTACCTGCCCTTAGTTTCATCTCTTCCCACAGCTAATATTCCCGGAACTGGTAGAAGGTTTGGTTCTGCTGAACATTGATCCCAATGGAAAAGGCTGGATTGACTGGGCGGCCTCCAAGGTAAGCCATGCAAAGACATACCCAGTATATTTATTGCTGTGCCCCCTCCGAGTCCTTACACTGCTTGTGTCTCCCCAGCTGTCTGGACTGACCAGCTCCCTCACGGACACCGTGCTTTCTCACCTCTTCAGCCAGGTAGGGTCATACAGCGTTATATACTGTGCCAGGTTTAAATAATGACATGCAGGGACACCACTGTCAGTGAGGGTAACATGGCTTACTGCTACCTGCTGGTGTGGTGATGATACTAGAATTCCTATTGTGATGGTTACTGTGACGGACCACCTGGCTCCCCGCCTGGTTGCTTCTGCCAAGGTACAGCTTCCTCCACTCTGGAACCAGGTATTATAGTTGAGAATTGCACTCAAGAACTAGACCACACTAGCTTAGGTGCAAACAGGAACTCTTTATTGTAAGTTCACATGGATATTATACCACACAAATTCAGATAAGAGCTTGATCACATTATCCTAAACAATGAAACTTTACACAGTGAAATCATCAGTATATCTATTATAAACACCCCGCAATAGTTTGATAACAAGATAAAGTGGACACAATACTAGACACATCTCTGAGAGGATTAGCAGGCAGACAGAAACAATAGGTGACTCAATTAACAATGAGAATTCACACCTAGGAGGCACATAATGGGGAAAACGAGAAAAAGACACCTGTGATCGATCCATTGGCACCCTGCTTCCTCCAGTCACTGCCCACCCACACTGCTTTGATTAATCAGGGATCCCAGATAGTCCGGCAACAGTCTACGACCCTGAATACACAAAGTACAATACACATGCTGTCTTCATGTGTTTGGCTTTAACCCTGGAAGGTTTTACCCCCTCAATGAGTAGGCCATTTTTTGCGATACAGCACTGTTACTTTAACGGACAATTGCGTGGTCATGCAACGCTGTATCCAAATAAAATTGATGTCCTTTTTTTCCCACAAATAGAGCTTTCTTTTGGTGGTATTTGATCACCTCTGTGGTTTTTATTTTTTGCGCTTCAAACTAAAAAAGTGTCAATTTTGAAAAAAAAAAAACTATATTTTTTACTTTATGCTATAAAACACACTCAATAAAAAAATGTAAAAAATAAAATTTCTTCGTCAATTTAGGCCAATATGTATTGTGCTACATATTTTTGGTAAAAAATTCCCAATAAGCGTATATTGATTGGTTTGCGCAAAAGTTATAGTGTCTACAAACTATGGGATATTTTTATGGCATTTTTATTTATTTTTTTACTAGTAATGGCGGCGAACAGTGATTTTTAGCGGGATTGCGGCGGACAAATCGGACACTTACAGTGATCAGTGCTAAAAAATTTCACTGTCACTGTACTAATGATGCAGGCAGGGAAGGGGTTAACACCAGGGGCGATCAAATGGTTAAATGTGTCCCTAGGAGGTACAGTGGAACCTCGGATTACAAGCATAATCCGTTCCAGGAGAATGCTCGTAATCCAAAGTACTCGCATATCAAAGCGAGTTTCCTCATTGAAGTCAATGGAAACGAAAATAATTTGTTCCACATTGACTTCAGTGGGATGCAATACCGCATGCGGCCAGAGGCAGGGGGCGCCGGAAAGCCTCGAACATCCGAAAAGGCCCAAGGAAACTTCGGCTGACCTTGGCAGATCTCGGAAAGACTTCCTACCTGAGATTTGCAAAGGTCAGCCGTGCTGTCCTCGGGCCTTTCCATGCATTTCCGAATGGCGCCGATCAGCTGGGTTTGGCTCTGCTCGGCTCCGGCGCCCCCCCACCTCAGGCCAAAAGCGGTACTGCACACCGCTTTGGCCTGAATCGTGCTTGTTTTGCGAGACAACACTCGCAAACCGAGTCACGATTTTTTAAAATACAGTGCTCGTATTGCGAAACGCTCGTTAACCGAGTTACTTGCAATCCGAGGTTCCACTGTACTTGCTAACTGTGTGGGGGATGGACTGACTGGGTGAACACAGAGATCCGTGTTCCTGCTTAGCAGGAACAGAAGATTTCTGTGTCCTCCCCTGTCAAAATGGTGATCTGCCTTGTTTACATAGGTGGATCACAGTTCTGCCTCTCTGGGGAAGGAACGCGGTGGACCGCTGATTGTCTCCTCCTCTGTCCAATGGGCATGTGCCCACAGTATCTATTGCACGAAATGACGTACAGGTATGTAATTTCGTGCAATAGAGCCGCCCTGCCGCAGTATATATGTGGTAGGTGGTCTTTAAGTGGTTAACTTGTGTAATTTGTCCCCTAGAAAGACAAAACTCAATGTTTTAGCAGTCTAAAAGAGTGGAATGAATTTATCTTCGTAGATTTCTTGAGGGATATTGTTGATAAATATTTCTGTTTCAAGTGGAGGGGCTTCTCCAAATCAGTCTGCAGATGGGCCACCATATTTCCTCTGACCATTTAACCTGTACAGATTAATATTACACCTTTTCATCCACTCCAGAAGGGAAGCTTTATCGTTTTTATTCAGAGACTTAATCCAAGCCTCGCTCTCAGCATTTCATCACGTTGTTGTCCATCATTAGAGAATGATCTACTCTCCCCATGGGATCAGAGGCTGAACTGAGCTCTTCACCATGATCTGACCAGAAGAAGGTGACAAAATCCCTGGTCCTTTCAAATGGCCAAAATCAGTGGGTAGGAGGTAAAGAATAACGGGGGAGGAGGCACTCACATTGCCACATCCGTATATTGCAGATTTTTTTTTATCTACTCAGGAGGAGTAAGACAAGGGTCGGACTTTGTAGGCAACACACAAAATTGTAATAGAAAAAATACTTTAATGTCACATAAATGTTAAACAAGGATTAAAAACCATACAATGTATATCTCAATAGGAAGTCCCTTGAACGTCGACGCGTTTCGCCGTGAGGCTTCGTCAGGACGGACAAAATGGGAAGATTTTTTACACGCACTTGGGACAAATCTCACTGTCTGGAATGAGATACATAAAAATTTATACAATTTAAAAAATATACAATTTAAAAAAAACTTATTTGACTAAAAAATGCATAGTTTGCCCTTCATGCACATCACGATCAGAAATTAGAAACCAAAGATTGGAAAGGTGTACCTCGAAAAGGAATCCAAGACAGCAAAATGTTACTCAGAGGTTGCCAATTCATGTATATAGTATGGTGGAAGCAGCTACATGTGTGGTCTAATTGGTACACAAAAATAATTATTCTTATTGTTATAGAAGAAGCACAAAGAATATATATTCATATAAGAAGAACAATATATTCAGTGTTCGCAAAGTGGAATTCCTACCTGCTGCTCAAAGAGTATCAAGGAAAAGATGTTCTTTCCGAGATACGCTCCACATATGGAAAGAGCCTGATGCTTACAACTAGCAAGAATAGCTCGGCAGATCTATAAATGCCAATTAATATAGTCATAGAGGGCTATGCTAGTTGTAGGAATTCCACTTTGCAAACACTGAATATATTGTTCTTCTTATATGAATATATATTCTTGGTGCTTTTTCTATAACAATAAGAATAATTCTTTTTGTGTACCAATTAGACCACACATGTAGCTGCTTCCACCATACTATATACATGAATTGGCAACCTCTGAGCAACATTTTGCTGTCTTGGATTCCTTTTCGAGGTACTCCTTTCCAATCTTTGGTTTCTAATTTCTGATCGTGATGTGCATGAAGGGGCAAACTATGCATTTTTTAGTCAAAGTTTTTTTAAATTGTATATTTTTTAAATTGTATAAATTTTTATGTATCTCATTCCAGACAGTGAGATTTGTCCCAAGTGCGTGTAAAAAATCTTCCCATTTTGTCCGTCCTGACGAAGCCTCACGGCGAAACGTGTCGACGTTCAAGGGACTTCCTATTGAGATATACATTGTATGGTTTTTAATCCTTTAACATTTATGTGACATTAAAGTATTTTTTCTATTCCAATTTTCGTGTGTTGCCTACAAAGTCCGACCCTTGTCTTACTCCTCCTGAGTAGATAAAAAAAAATTCGGTGGGTAGGAGGCTTGCCCCTAGTCCGCTCCAAAAGCCTCTGTCCCAGTTAGGTCTGTCACATTACACCTTTTAATAAACAGATTTACACAAAGCAGCAGGAGACACCAGTATCAGGCTGTTTGAACTGATTATAATCTTTTGTTTAGAGTCTATAAATCTAGTAGGGGGTTGAAGCAGTCTTTGCTGGTTTGGGCACAGATGCCCCAAATCTGTATCCAGGTGCTTGGTTCCCAAAATCTGGGTGTTTTGTAGAGATATAGGCCCGAACCAAAACCACTACAAGGGTTCCCCAGGCACACACCTGCCAAAGAATAAAGCCCCCTCAAAAGCCAGGGCCCATAGTCAGTAGGCAAGAGGCTACCCTGTGGTCCCCTTCAAAAGCCCCTGTCCCGGTTGTGTTTGCTACTGTTACCATGTACATTGTGAAGTGACATACAATAGATATAAAAAGTCTACACACCCCTGTTAAACTAACAAATTTCTGTGATGTTAAAAAAACGAGACAAAGATTAAACATTTCAGAACGTTTTCCACCTTTTTAATGTGACCTATAAACGGTACAACTCAATTGAAAAACAAACTGAAATCTTTTAGGGGGGGGGGAGTAAAAATTAAGAAACGAAAATTGTGTGGTTGCATAAGTATGCACACCATCTTTCAACTATGGATGTAGCTGTGTTCAGAATTAAGCAATCACATTCAGATTCGTGTTAAATAGGAGTCAGTACAGACTTGCCATAATTTCGGGTGCCTCTGATTGATTAACCCCAAATAAAGTTCAACTGTTCTAGTAGGTCTTTCCTGACATTTTCTTAGTCGCATCCTCCAGCAAAAGCCATGTTCCGCAGAGAACTTCCAAAGCATCAGAGGGATCTCATTGTTAAAAGGTATCAGTCAGGAGAAAGGTACAAAAGAATTTCAAAGGCATTAGATATACCATGGAACACCGTGAAGACGGTCATCATCAAGTGGAGAAAATATGGCACAACAGTGACCTTACCAATAGCTGGACGTCCATCCAAAATTGATGAGAGACCAGAAGAAAACTGGTCAGGGAGGCTGTCAAGAGGTCTACAGCAACATGAAAAAAGCTGCAGGGAGTCGTATCAACTACATCATAATAATTTTTATAAATATTTACAGCTACGACATGCAGCTAATTCGCAGTTTAAGGGTGTCGGGATAAACATAAGATCTATGCCATTAATGTCGTTGTTGGCAGGGGCTAAAGAATTATAGAAAGGTCTAATTACGCTAGCTTATAGTCAACTTATGATGAAGTATCAAGATATTATAGACTGTCCAGGTAGAAAGGGTTGGGAGAAAGATCTGGGGGGTATAACGAAGAATAAATGGCAGAATATTCTGAAGAGGGCCCCATTGGTATCCCTATCCCAGGCACAATGCCTAACACAACTGTTTATTATATACAGGACATATAGGACCCTGGTAAAGCTATATAAGTGGAGGCGGAGGGAAAACCTGGATTGCCCGATGTGTAAGCAGTCCCTGGCTGACCTGATCCATATGTTGTGGAAATGCCCCAAGCTGGTCAGATATTGGCGAGAGGTGGTGTCCACAATCAATGGAGCATATGACACTCATATAGAAGTGGAACCAAAGACATGCCTATTGGGCTATGTTAATGAAGAGCTATATACATGGGAGAAGTTAATATCAATTGGCAGATTATTATTTATTGCTCGTAAGCTAATTGCCAGAAAATGGATGTCTCCTAATAGACCAGTATTTGAGGAATAGCGTTCTCGGGTAAGTGCGACAATATTAATGGAATAACAGGTGTATAAGATCAGGGGTAGAATAGAAACACTAGCTAAGTTATGGGGACCTTGGATAACAGCCCCAGGACTGGCTATTTTCTCCTTGGCCTCCCCTAGAACATCATAGAAATAACCTATGTTGTAATAGGTGGTCAAGCATGAGCTGGATAGGCCCTTGTATAGTATATGGGAGGACTGATAGTGATAGTCTGGAGGGAGGGGGGGTTTCTTCCCTTTTTTTTTTTTTTTTTTTTTGTTATCTTCCTCATCTGTTTGTTGGTTTGTTTGTCCCTTTGTTTGATTGTTTGTTTGTTTTTTCTTAGGAGTGATATAATGGTAATCTGGAGATTATTTGAAATTAGAGAAAGTTATTGTAAAGAAATAACATGTTTAATCTGAAGAAAAAGAATTGCAATATGGTGATTTGTTGTAATGTTTGAAAAAACTTTAATAACAAAATGACGTTTAAAAAAGGAGCTGCAGGAATATCTGGCAAGTACTGGCTGTGTTGTACAAGTGTCAACAATCTCCCTTGTTCTTCATATGTCTGGGCTATGGGGTAGAGTGACAAGGCCTTTTCTTGCCAAGAAAAACATCCAAGCCCAGCTAAATTTTGCAAAAACACATCTGAAGTCTCCCAAAAGCATGTGGGAAAATGTGTTTATGGTCTGATGAAACCAAGGTTGAATTTTTTTAATTCCAAAAGATTTGTTTGGGGCTGTTTTTTTTCCAGCTGGAACAGGGGCCTTAGTCAAGGTAGAGGGAATTATGAACAGTTCCAAAATACCAGTCAATATTGGCACAAAACCTTCAGGCTTCTGCTAGAAAGCTGAACATGAAGAGGAACTTCATCTTTCAGCATGACAACAACCCAAAGCATCCATCCAAATCAACAAAGGAATGGCTTCTCCAGAAGAAGATTAAAGTTTTGGATGGGCCCAGTCAGAGCCCAGACCTGAATCCGATTGAAAATCTGTGGGGTGATCTGAAGAGGGCTGTGCCCAGGAGATGCCCTCGCAATCTGACAGATTTGGAGTGTTTTTGCAAAGAAGAGTGGGCAAATATTGCCAAGTCAAGCTGTGCCATGCTGATAGACTTGTACCCAAAAAGACTGGGTGCTGTAATAAAATCAAAAGGTGCTTCAATAAAATATTAGTTTAAGGGTGTGCACACTTATGCAACCATATTATTATTATTATTATTATTTTTTTCACTTCCCTCCATCTGAAAGATTTCAATTTTTTGTTCAACTGAGTTGTACAGATTATAGGTCACATTAAAAGTGGGAAAAAGTTCTGAAAGGATTTATCTTTGTCTCATTTTTTTACATCACAGAAACCTGACATTTTAACAAGGGTGTGTAGACTTTTTATATCCACTGTAGTTTCTGCAAGGACTTATAGTTCTGCTATATGCTGCCAACAGTTGGCTTGTGATTCAACAAAATCCATATATTGCTTCCAGTGTCGCTCGTAGTTGTAGCTCTGCAGTGTAGCATAGTGCAGCATAGGTGTCTTTTATGTGCAGATCTATAGTTATTAATAATGCTGCACTGTAATATCACAATGCAGCTACAAAATGGATCTTTCTGGTAGTAGCACAATAGCAGTTCCAGGGCGGACATCGCTGACCCTTGGAGTTAACATTCTGTATCCCCCCCCCCAGGAGGAATTGATGAACAACACAGAGTTGGTGCAGAATTACCGCCAGCAGATCAGCAGCTGCGTCAACCAGAACAACCTGCAGCTTTTCTGGACCATGTACAACGGGTAGGAGCCGTCTGTCTATTGCTGTGTGTGCCATCATATCTGTGCTGTAATATGTACTCCACATGCTGTATATTGTCATACATGACACAAGCTTCTATAGTGTCTCACAATCACATGTCTCGTCATTCTGTAGCCGAAGAGACCTGGAGATGAACCGTCCAGGGACAGTGCCGAACGCCAAGACTTTGAGGTAAGTGGCATTGTGAATGTACATGTGTTTTCATGTGGCAGCTGTGTGGCATGCAGGAAACCTATCAGTATGGGAGCGCCCATGTAGCCTCACGTTCCTGCCATACTGGAAGTCATATGTCATCAGTGCTCTGCAGTGGTCATGTGACCCATGATGACATCTGCCAGTCTCCTCACTGTTCCCATGTCAGTGAATTGTACTGTCAGTTCTTCTCCATCGCTTTTTTTATATCCATCATATGTGTCCTGTTACTGACATGTGCTTTTCCTGCTGCTTACTTCTCTCTGCTTCTGTCTCCCCCCCCCCCCCTTCTGTCCATCATCTCCATCTCTGGCCCCCTTCTCTCTGATGCCCCACCCCCCCCACTCTTCACTCTCCCCATCCTCCAATCTCCCCATCTCTGACCCCCGATCCATCCTGCACTCTCCTCATATCTGACCTCCCATTCTACACTCTCCCCACCCCTGACCCCCAATTCTTCCCTCCACCTCTGAACCCCCCCCGTTCACTGCTCCTCCTATCTTTGACCCCCCCACCCAATCCTTAATTTTCTTAATTTCCTACATAATCTTCATTCTCCACTCTCCCCATCTCTGACCCCCCAATCCACCGTTCTCCCCATCTCTGACCCCCCATCCTCCACCCTCCTTATCTATGACCCCTCGTCCTCCACTCTCCCCATCTCTGACCCCTCATTCACTGCTCTCCTCATCCCTGCCCCATCCTCCACTCTCCCTAACTTTGACCCTTCATTCACCACTCTCCCCATCTCTCACCACCACCCTCTTTTTCTCATCATCCCCCCTACCCTCTGTCCCTTTCTCTTCCCTTCCCTGTCCTCTCTCTCTCTCTCTCTCTCTCTCTCAGGGCTCCGGTCATGCTGGTGGTTGGAGATAATTCCCCAGCTGAAGACAGTGTGGTCAGTTCTGTATACTTCTATCATTTGATAATTCTTCTATCTGGTACTACATCTGCATGTCCATAGACGTAGGATTAGATTGTATCATTACACTTGTGTCTTTGCTCATACACTGAATGATCCAGCAGATTACAGCAGCAGGTAGGCCTGTGTGTAGTACATTGCTAGATCCCCAGTTATAGGTTATTCCCTTTTGTATAGTGGATCGCTAAAATCCTACACCCAAGTTTTTTTTTTTTATTAAAGGAGAAATACAGCCAAAGCTTGTTTGGCTGTACTTTTCCTGTGGATCACAGGAGTGCAGATCGTTCTGCACTCCTGTGACCTGTTTTTCAGCTGACAGCGGGCTGAAGTCCACTGATGTCACAGAGCCAGTCCAGGCTTGGGCAAAATCGCGACAATGAAATTGGGATCCACCCACATGCCTGGACCAACACTTGGCTCAGCCTCTCAGCAAAACGCTGAGAGCCTGAGTCGGCCGCTCCCGCCCCCTCCACAGCCCAGCGCTTCAGTAAGCAGGCGGGGGAAGAGCAGAGAGCCGGCGACTGACAGTCCCCAGCTCTCTGCTCACGGAGCTCTGAGAACCGAGTGATCAGCGGTCTTTGATCGCTATATTCTCAGTCTTAGAGCCAGGGGGGACTGATGCAGCACCAGACCGATGCTGCATCCACCTAGGTAAGTATGATTTTTGAAAAATAAAAAAAAGCCCAACTTCTCCTTTTTTAAAGTGGTTGTAAACCCTAATAAAAAAATAAAAATAAAAAATACCCTGCAAGACAAAGGCATAATGAGCTTGGTATGCATAGATGCGAGTCTCTGGCAGCGGAATCATACTACTACCTAATTTAAATGGAAAATTCCTAACTAACAAAACATTTTAGTCAATAAGACTTGGACCAGAGAACAAAAGTAAAAAACTGATTAATATATAAAATAGATTATAAAAACTCTTATGTTGTGGCTCTATTAATGATCCAGCAAACCGAGTACTGTGTGATTTCACTCTGTCCCTAGTGGGTAAAAAAGGGAAACACACCTCTAAAGATATAAAATTAGAGGAAACCTCCAATGTGATGGTGATAAACACTCCCTCGAATATGTGTAGAGGGGGATTACACCTCTCACATGTTTGCACAGAAAAAATTATGATCCAAATACAGATATTGAGGACTGGAAAGTGAATCAGATATGATATATGTATAAACACATACTAGCTCATTATGTATTACTTACCTCAGATCGAAGCCCCCGCAGCGGTCCTCGTCTCCCCCCCCCCCCCCCCCCAGCCACCGACATCTCTCCCGGGGCTTATTTCCGGGTATCGCGGCTCCGGCACTGTGATTGGCTGGAGCCGCGATGACATTACTCCCGCGCATGCGTGCGGGAGCCGCCGGTAACAGCACAGGGACAGAAGCAACGGCACATAGGTGCCATTGCTTTAGTTTTCCCCAGTGTGCATGTGCCGATGACATTGGCACATGCAGGGGACAGGGGATATCTCCTAAACCGTGCAGGTTTAGGAGAAATCCTGGGTAGCTACAGGTAAGCCTTAATATAGGCTTACCTGTAGCATAAAGTTGTTGTAAAGGGTTTACAACCACTTTAAAGCTGGCCATAGACGGTTCATATCTCGGCTGTTCAGCAGGAATCGGCCGAGATTTGAACTATGTATGGGCAGGCTGAATGTACCCAAGTTAATCGATTTGATTAACTTGGGTACAACCAGCATGTCAGATTTTGCATGCAATGTTTGCTAGTGACTGTTAAAGCTGCTAGCAATAATCACTGTGTTCTCTCGGTGAGGACGGCTCCCCCCAGCCCCCCCGCCGCTGGTAGAACACGGGAGGGATTTCCCCATCAACACTGACTGTGTTGATGTGGGAATCAAGAAAATCTCTCCGTCTATGGATAAACCGAACTATAGATTACCATGTGATTTGGTTAGACCCAATATAGTGTAGATTACTAGATCCCTAGTGACTGGTCAGACCTATTGTGTAATAGATTACTAGATCCCTAGTACATGATTTAGACCCATTGTGCAATCCGATACGAGATTTATAGAGATTGGTCATACAATCTACTGTGTAGTAGATTACAAGATCCTCAGTGTTAAATCAGACCCGTGGGTAAAGTGGTTTATTAGAGTAGGCAGTATGTGCTATATCTGGATCGGATGAATGCAGAAACATAAATCATAGAGTATTTCTATTTGTGGAGTCTGTGCAGCCTCCACATGTGCGATAATGAGAAGCATTGTGGGAATGATGGTTGTCACGGTCTGTTGTGGGGATGTTACATCATGATAACAGCTCATTGGTGTTGGCTGCATGTCCCTTCCTTATTGAATGCTGATGTCCTGCACCCCAGTGTTCCTGGCTTCGTCCCAGTGTCTGCTGCCAGAGAAACGTTCTCTTTATATATCTTGATAGGGAGATCTTACTCTGTTTTTCTCTAAACAGGTTGAATGTAATTCTAAACTTGACCCAACAAACACAACATTCCTGAAGGTGACTGAAACTCTTTCTCTCATACAATTGTGGGAACTCCTGAAGTAGTTTAACCCTGTTCTTGCTTCATCTTTCTTTGCAGCCTCTGACCCTTCAATATATCCAACCTTCACACCCTTGCCCTTCCCTATAGACTCTTCCAACTATCCCAACTTCATCCTTGCCCTCAGCATTACCCACCTCTAGTCACCCTAACCTCACACCTTCCCCATAGCCTTCAATCTTTCATCATTACCCTCTTTCAACCGTCCTAACTTAACCCTTCCCAATAGCCTCTGGTGCCTCAGTGTCACCCTCCAACCATCCTAACCTTCCCCATTCTCATAGCCTCCAATCTCTCAGCATTACCCTACTCCAACCATGCTAATCTCATCCCTTCCCTATAGCCTACAGTGCATCTGTATCACCTTCTTCAAACCATCTCAACCTCACCTCTTCCCCATAGCCTTCAATACTTCAGCATTACCCTCTCCAACTATACTACTCTTCCCCCTTCCCCATATCCTCCATTCTTTCATCATTATTCTCCTTCAACCATCCTAACCCTATCCCTTCCCAATAGCCTCTGGTGCCTCAGTGTCACACTCCAACCATCATTACCTTCCCCATAGTATAGCCTCCAATCTCTCAGCACTACTCTCCTCCAACCATACTAATCTCATCCCTTCCCCATAATCCACAGTGCCTCTGTATTACCTTCTTCAAAGCATCCCAACCTCACCCCTTCCCCATAGCCTTCAATACTTCAGCATTATCCTCTCCAACCATACTAATCTCACCCCTTCTCCTAAGCCTCTAATTTCTTTCTCGTACATCACGGGACACAGAGCGACATAGTCATTACTAATGGGTTATATAGATACCGTCAGGTGCTGGCACTGGCAACTTCCAAAACCGGAAGTACCCTCCCCTATATAAGCCCCTCCCATCCGGGAGCACCTCAGTTTTTTGCCAGTGTCTAAGGTGTTGGCCAAGAAGAAACATGTGTTTTTCACTGAGCTTGCGTACAGGTTCTTTTGGGCCTCAGTAAGCTATTCCGGATCCGACCAAAAAAGCTTCATAGCTAAACGGTCGGTACCCGGGCCTTGCAGAGAAGAGCAAGGTTTTGCCTGTAATGCTTCTCTTAGGAGAGCTGGACCCTGGGATCCAGAGCTCTGGTCATACCCACGACCAAGATGTTTTCTGTGCAGGGTGCTATACAGGTCCAGGGGAGTGGAATCCTTGGGAACCCGGTCCCTGAAGGTTTGATTACAATGCCTGCCGTGATAGGTGAAGTTTGGGCTTTTGTGGACCAAACAAAGTCCTGCGGCGGGGAACAGGTAAGTGGGGGCCCCCAGGAACTTGGTTCTATTGGGGGACCCCCAAGCCTAATTTGTCTTTCTGTCTGTTACCTAATGGTATTCCCGCAAAATTCTGTGCATGCCTGTAACTACTAAAAAAAGTAATAATTTTTAATGGTGGTCAAGAAAAAAAAAAAAAAAAATTTTTTTTTATATATATATGTAATATATTAGACTGCGGTACCTGTGTTTGTCCACTAGAGGCCGCTGTGGAATGTTTTCTTGTCATGTGGACTAGCTTCTTCTCAGCAGAGCAAAGTCCAGGCAGATGGTGAGTTCTCTTATAGGAAACTGCTTCCTCTGCCATGTTGCAGTGCTCGTCCATCCCCCGGCCTGCGGCAAAGAGGGGCCCTGGCTCCTGTCCCTTGTTACCATATTTGAAATTAGTGCCGAAGGCGCACGTGCCCGCGCGCGTGCGCGTGCACGCGCCTCTATATATAGAGGTGAGCCGGGAAAGGGGGCGGAGCCTGGGGGATGACGCTCTGTGCGCGCCGCAGCGCTTCTGCGCATGTGCGGGCGTCCCAGCAGTTTTAAAAAAACCACAATATTGTAGTGAGCTGGCTATGAAGTACAGAGACAGAGCTGGCAACATTTTATAGGCATACAGCAAGCGGTTGATACAGGCATCCCCTAGAAAGGCACATTAGTAGACACCAACTGTGATATAGCAGCAATTGTGCTAGACTATTCTC
Organism: Rana muscosa; assembly: GCA_029206835.1. Classification (NCBI taxonomy): domain Eukaryota; kingdom Metazoa; phylum Chordata; class Amphibia; order Anura; family Ranidae; genus Rana; species Rana muscosa. The sequence continues at coordinate 340,992,488 of CM055119.1, forward strand.
AGTAAAAGTGGTGTATTACGGCTGGAATACCTCAGCTTTAGGCTTAGGAATATGCCGTCCAGAAGCTCCGGAACTGAATCTTCCAGGAAGCGAAGGGGGTCTCATCGGGCTCGGAGGATCTTGGGCATACTCCTGCTGCACCAGTCTCCCCTGAAGTTCAGAGGTAAGTGACCGTAGAGACCCCGCAGGGGTACTTGGTACTGTGGCTGTCCTCAGTTCACCTGCTCCTGTGTATGTAACAGAGGAGGTTTTTTCCTCAGCTCTGGGAGGATTAGAGAGAGATTGTCAACATTTATCGCTGCCTCCCTGTCAGGGAAAGCACGCCCGATCTCCGTCTCCTCCTTCAGAGTGCCTGTTAGCAGAGCAACAGTCCCATACAGGGATCGACCTGCCTGAAGGGGATCAGGATGAGGTTGATTCTGTTATAGAGGAATCAACAGTGGGGGAACCTTTTCTCAGCATCTCAAGCTGAAAGATTATGGGTTCAGTCTCTGACTAACATGGTCCGATCAGCATTTAAAAATGCACCTTGCGGAACCATCAACCACTACTGTATCCTCGTTGGGGTCGCTAGAAGCCCCCAGACTGTTTGTTCTTTTCCACTTCACCCTTTACTGAAAGGGCTCATTTACCAGGATTGGGAACGTCCTGAGAAAATATTTATTCCCCCAAGAGATTTCCGGTAGTCTATCCCATGGAGGATAAGTTCATCAAAAAAAAAAAAAAAAAAAATGGAAGGTCCCTACAGTGGACGCAGCCATCTCTTGTATGTATAAATCACTGACATGTCCAGTGGATAATGTCCAAATGTTCAAGAACCCAATAAATAAAAGATTGGAGTCCTTATGAAAATCTGCTTGGTGATACAACCAGCAGTAGCAGCTATTGGGGTCTGCTAAGCAGTGAAGGATCAGTTGAAACAGGTCTTGAGGGACTTGACAGATCAGCAGGCTTTGCCCTAGCTGATCTACCTAGAGCCTTAGGCTTTGCGGTTGACGCCATAGAGGATTCAGTCCATCAGGCCTCCCGCCTTACGCTGTCTATAGTACATATGCGTAGGCTCCTATGGCTCAAAAACTGGTCTGCTGAAGCTCCCTGTAAAGAATGGCTGGTTAGCGTCCCATTTCATGGTGAACGCTTATTCAGGGAAAACCTGGACAAATATATCCAGAAAATTTCCAGCGGTAAAAATACGCTCTTGCCGGTTAAAAGCAGAGTTAGAGGTCCCTCTTTAAGAGGCCTGCTTCTCCAGTCCCTGGGGCATCGGCTGTGTAACAGTTCCGACGGCCTCCTCGGTCAGATCCCGGGGGTAAAAAACAGGGACAGTAGCAGGGTAATGAGAAACCCTGGGTCAGGGGAGGTACAAAACCTCCCCCAAAGTTAAATTCATTGAAGCCCCCACTCAGTCGGGTGGGGGGAGGACTCCAGTTGTTCGCAAGAGACCTGGCGGGACACGATCAAGACAGATAGGTGCTCTCCGCAGTAGGTTTGGGATACAGTTTGGAGTTAAAAGACTCTCCTCCTTCCCATTTTTGAGGTCAAACGTGCCAAGGGATCCCCGGAAGAGAGAGTCCCTCCTGTTGGCACTAGAACAACTATTGCTCCAAGGAGTAATTATGGAGGTTCCCCTGGAAGAATGAGGGTTCGGGTTTTACTCAAACCTCTTTACAGTCCCGAAGCAAACGCGGACGGGAGGCCCATATTAATTCTAAAAGGGCTATACAAATTCCTGTATATCAGGACTTTCTGATGGAGTCGATCCGATCGGTGGCCACTGCCCTACAAGGGGAGGATTGGTTAGCCGCGATCGACATCAAAGATGCTTATTTGCACATTCCCATCTTTCCAGTCCACCAAAAATTTCTACGCTTTGCAGTAGAAGGGCGCCATTTTCAGTTCAGAGCCTTACCCTTCGGTTTGGCCACAGCACCACGAGTGTTTACAAAAATTCTGGCCCTTTATTGGCCAATCTAAGAACACAAGGTGTAATGATAATGGCATATCTGGATGACTTGTTGCTGATAGACCACTCAGTGAAAAAACTAGACGTGGTCGTTCACAAGACGATCAAGTATCTGGAATCTCACGGTTGGATTATCAACCGAGACAAGTCAGCCCTAAAAACCAGTCAAAAGTCTGGAATACTTGGGGCTAAGGTTGGATTCAGGCCAGAGAAAAATATTCTTGCCTCGAGGAAAGGTGTTGTCTTTGAAAGATTTGATCCACTTAGTGGGTACAAAAAAGACAGCCGTCCATACGCCTGTATATGAGGCTGCTGGGAAAAATGGTGGCATCATTCGAAACAGTACCCTACGGTCAATTCCATTCAAGGAATTTGCAAGGGGCCATACTGTCAGCCTGGAACAAAAAAATTCAGGCCCTAGACTTACAATGTCCTTGTCCCCTTCCGTTCGCAAGAGCCTCCGTTGGTGGTTGGTTCCCCAGAATCTGGAAAAAAGGAAATCCTTCAGTCCGATTTCTTGGAAGGTGGTCACTACAGATGCCAGCCTTATAGGCTGGGGAGCAGTACTGGAGCAATAGTCTCTCCAGGGCAGATGGTCGGATGCAGAAAAGGCCCTGCCCATCAATCTCTTAGAGATACGAGCAGCCCGGTATGCCCTAGTAGCATGGACATCCAAACTCCAAGGGTCCCCTGTCAGAATTCAATCAGACAATGCCACAGCAGTGGCATATATCAATCATCAGGGGGGCACCAGGAGTCGTGCAGCCCAGAGGGAAGTAAATTACATCCTGAAATGGGCAGAAAAAATATGTCCCAGCCATATCTGCGGTATTCATTCCAGGAGTGGAGAATTGGAAGGCGGACTTTCTAAGTCGCCAGCAATTAGGCCCAGAGGAAGGGTCCCTTCACCCCGAGGTTTTCTGGACAATATGTCAGCGGTGGGGAACATCGGATGTAGATCTTCTAGCATCCAGATTCAACGCAAAGGGGGACAGGTTTGTCTCTCGGACAAGGGATCCCCTAGCTTGCGGCTCGGATGCCCTAGTGTTCCCTTGGGATCAGTTCAAGCTGATATATGCATTCACACCGCCACAATGGTTACCTCGATTACTCCGCAGAATCAGGGTAGAAAAGAAACCAGTGATTCTGGTGGCTCCAGCGTGGCCCCGAAGAGCGTGGTACGTGGAGATTGTAAAATGTCAGTGGGGAGTCCTTGGACTCTCCCACATCGTCCGGACCTGCTTTCGCAAGGACCGATATACCACCCTTCCTTACCAGCCCTAGGTTTGACGGCCTGGCTATTGAAGCCCACATTCTAAAAAAGAGAGGGCTCTCTAATTCTGTGGTATCTACCATGATCAATGCCAGGAAGCCGGTATCCAGGCAGATCTACTATAGAATCTGGAAGGCGTACATCGCCTGGTGTGAAGCCAAGAAATGGCATCCACGTAAGTACGTAATAGGTAGGAGTCTGGACTCCCTACAATGGGCTGTAGATAGGAAGCTTGCCTTGAGTACTATCAAGGGTCAGATTTCGGCCTTGTCAATATTTTTTTCAAAGGCCCTTGGCTTCGCATTCACTAGTCAAAGCCTTTATACAAGGAGTGATGCGTATTAGTCCTCCGGTTAATATTCCCATATGTCCATGGGATCTAAACTTGGTTCTGTCGGTTCTACAGAAACAACCATTTGAACCATTACAGCATATTTCTTTGGTTCTTCTCACCAGGAAATTGATTTTTCTAGTAGCCATTTGTTCGGCTAAAAGAGTGTCGGAATTAGCAGCTATGTCCTGTAAGGAGCCGTATCTGGTTATCCATAAGGATAGAGTAGTGTTACGCCCTCATCCAGCCTTTCTTCCTAAGGTGGTATCGAGGTTTCATTTGAACCAAGATGTGGTTCTTCCTTCTTTTTTCCCCAAACCTACTTCGGTAGAGGAAAAGTTATTGCATTCTTTGGATGTAGTAAGAGCAGTTAAAGCTTATCTAAAAGCCACTGCTCAGATTCGCAGAACGGATACTTTGTTTATTCTGCCGGAAGGCCCCAGAAAGGGTCAGGCAGCGTCAAAATCTACTTAAGCCAAGTGGATTCGACAGGTCATTATGCAAGCTTATGGCTTGAGAAGGAGACCGCCTCCGTTCAAAGTTAGAGCGCACTCCACGAGAGCAGTTGGAACTTCATGGGCAGTGCATCACCAGGCCTCCCTGTCTCAAATCTGTAAGGCCGCAACATGGTCTTCGGTACACACGTTTACTAGGTCCTACCAGGTGGACGATAGAAGTCAGGAGGATGTCCCCTTTGGGCGCAGTGTGTTGCAGGCCGCAAAAGATCCTCATGTCTGATAGCGCTCAGCTTATATATGGTGTATCCCCCCCCTCATTTGGCATTGCTTTAGGACATCCCATTAGTAATGACTATGTCGCTCTGTGTCCCGTGATGTACGAGAAAGAAAATAGGATTTTTATAACAGCTTACCTGTAAAATCCTTTTCTTGGAGTACATCACGGGACACAGAGCTCCCGCCCCTCTTTAGGGACACTTATTGCTTTGCTACAAAACTGAGGTGCTCCCGGATGGGAGGGGCTTATATAGGGGAGGGTACTTCCGGTTTTGGAAGTTGCCAGTGCCAGCACCTGACGGTATCTATATAACCCATTAGTAATGACTATGTCGCTCTGTGTCCCGTGATGTACTCCAAGAAAAGGATTTTACAGGTAAGCTGTTATAAAAATCCTATTTTCTCATGATTACCCTAATTCAATTGTTCTAACCGTATTCCTCCCCGAAAGCCTTCGGTGCCTCAGTCTTCACCCTCTAACCATCCTAACCTTGCCTCATTCTCATAGTTTCCAATCTCTTAGCATTACCCTCCTCCAATCATACTAATCTCACCCCTTCCCGATTGCCTACAGTGCCTCAGTATCACCCTCCTCCAACCATCCTAATTTCACTCCTTCCCCATAGCCTCCAATCTCACAGCATTACCCTCCTCCATCCCTACTAATCTCATCCCTTCCCATTGCCTACAGTATCTCAGTATCAACCTCCTCCAACCATCCTAATTTCACTCCTTCCCCATAGCCTCCAATCTCTCAGCATTACCTTCCTCCAACCATCCTAACCTCATCCCTTCCCCATAGTCTCATGTGCCACAGTGTCACCCTCCTCCAGCCATCCTAAACTTTCCTTATTCCCATAGCTTTCAATCTCTCAGCATTAACCTCCTCCTACCATACTAATCTCACCACTTCCCCTTAGCCTACAGTGCCTCAGTATCACCCTGCTCCAGTTATCCTAACCTTGCTCCATTCCCATAGCATCAAATGCCTCAGCATTAACCTACTACGACCTTGTCAACCCACAGCTTCAACCTCCTCCAACAATATTAACCACTTCATTTCCCCATAGCCTCCAGTCCATCAGTATCGCCCCCTCCAACCATCCTAACTTTGTTGCTTCCCATAGCCTCCAAAATGTTGGCATTACCCCTATTTCAACCTTGCCAACCTCATCGCCACCCTTCTCCAACCTGCCCACCTCCACCCTTCCCTATAGCCTCCAATTCCTCAGTATCACCCTTCTTCACCCATCCCAACCTTCGCTATCACCCTCCTCCTATCTTTACACCTCCATCCTCCGGAATAACCTCCAATCCCTCAGTATCGCCCTCCTCCAGCTGTTTCAACCTTCAGTGTCACCGTTCTCTAAACTTTCCACCTCTGCCCTCTCCTATAGCTTCCAATCCCTCAGTATCACCCTCCTTCAACCATCCCAAACTTCAGTATAACCCTCCTCCCACCTTTCCTCCTCCAATCTCTCCTGTAGTGCCTCAGTATATCCTTCCTCCAAACTTCAGTATCAACCTCCTTTTCACCTCTGTCCTCACCAATCGCCTCTAATCCCTCAGTATCACCTTCCTCCAACCATCCAAACCCTCAGTATCGCCCTCCACCAGCCTTTGTATCCTCACCTTCTCCATCACATCCAATCCCTCATTACCATTCTCCAACCAGCCTATTCTCATCCCAATCCGCAGTGTGACCCTCTTCTAACCATTCCACCCCCACTGTTCCCTATAGCTTCCATTTCACAGTATCAGCCCACTCAAACCTCCTCAACCTTATTCAACCTCTCAGCCTCACCCTTCTCCAACCTTTCACCCCCCACCCTTACCCATGGCTTCCAATCCCTCAATATCGGCCTCCCCCAACCATCTTTCCCACCCCCTTCTTCTCCATAGCCTCCATTTACTGTGCACCATCCTCCTACAATTAACACAGCGCCTTCTGTAGAATTTTCAACCCCTCATCTCATCCTTCTTCCTGATTGGTATGACCATTCTGGGTTCTCCTCCAGTGTTGTTCTGCTTCTTTTTTACCACAATAGCAGCAGGTGAGGCGAGCTGAGGACGGGATTTTTGGTTCCTCATTTTGGGGAGTTTCTGTTCATCACTTTTTTACCAATATTAAATTTTTCATCTGAGCTGCATTTCTTATGTAAACATATTTATTCACTAGCTGCCCCTTCTTCTGCCCCCACAGATGGCCGATTCTGGTGGACTCCCTCAAGTGACACAGGTAACACCAACCATTTCTAGATATTATTCAGTAACCCTATGTCTATGAATAAACATTCATATCCAGATTGTCATGGGAGAACGTTGGACACAGGGAATCGTATGAGACAAAAACAAGATTGTGGGAGGGGGTCAGTGATTTGTTGAGGGTCTTGAGATGTCGCTAATATAAAGTGTAGTTACATAATGCCTTCTCTTGCACAGCCTGGAAAACTGACAGAAGCCTTCAAATATTTCCTCCAAGGAATGGGATATAGTAAGTACAGTTTGCCTGGATCATGTTGAGGTATCATAGCTCATATGGAGAGTGCTCAATGGCTGGTATCCAATGTTGTGTGCCTGATGGCGGTTATCAAGCGGTGTGTGTCCGATGGCCAGTATCCAATAGTTTGTGCTTGACAACAGGTATTCAACAGTGAATGTCCGATGGCAGGTATCAAATAGTGTGTGTGCTTGATGGTCAGTATCCAATGGTGTATCCCTGATGGATGGTATCCAGTGGTTAATCCCTGATGGTGGTTATCCAATGGGGAGTGCCTGATTGTGAGTATCCAATGGTGACTGCCTAAGTTAGTCCCTAATGCTGAGTATCCAATGGTGAATGCCTGATGGCAGGTATCCAAGAGTGGGTGCTTGATGGCGGGTATCCAATGGTGAGTGCCTGATAGCTGGTATCCAGTGGGTAGTGCCTAGTGGTGGGTATCCAATGGTGTGTGCCTGATGGTGGGTATCTAATAGTAAATCCCTTATGGTCAGTATCCAGTAGTGTGTGTCTGATATGGTGAGTGCCTCATGACCTGTATCCAATGTTGGTTGGCTGATGGCAAGCATTCAGTGGTAAGTCCCTGATGGTGGGTATTCAATGTTGTGTGCCTGATAGTGGGTATCTGAGGATGAGTGGCTGATGGCAGGTATCCAGTGGTATGTGCCAGGTGAAGGGTACCTATTGGAGTGTTCCTGCTGGCAGTTATCCAGTGCCAAGTGCCTAAAGGCAGGGATTCAATGGTGTGTGCGCCTGATGGCAGGGTGTATCCAATGGTGTGTGTCTGATGGTGGATGGTATTCAATGATGTGTGGCTGGTGGTGGGTATCCAATGGTGTGTGCATAATGGTGAGTATCTAATGGTCTTCGCCATTTGTCTGTTGGTTATTTTGTTTGGTTGTGTGTCTAGTAGTTGTGGGTACACCTTTTGGTAATTGTGTTACAATGTGTGTGTGTGTGTGTGTGTGTGTTCAGTCTTCACAACCACCATCACATTCCCAAGTGGAAATGTCTACCACAGTCCCTTTTTAGTGTGTGACATTGGTTGTGTGTCACCCTACCCATCCCTCTGTCCTATAGCTGTGTCTGCCTCCCACCATGTATGTCTTTCTTCACCCTGTGTGCAGTGTACCATGTCTGTCTCTCAGAATATTTGTATCTAATGTGTTAATGTGACATTTCTGTGTCTCCTCCACCTCTCCTCATAACTGCCCTGTGTGTGCCCCTCTCTCCCTCCTCGTCTTTCTCCCTCAGTTGCTTCCCTGAAGGATCGGAGACAAAGTGCCAGTGCAGGTACCCAATGTTCCCCTCCCCTGCTCTGCTATCAGATTTGCTGTCAATGCTGCATGTTCCCAGTGCTGTAGCTCACCCCAACCCCATGACTGCTGTGCCTACCTCCCTCATAGAGGATGCTGTAACTCCAGCTTACCCCTCTGAGTCCCAGTACTACCAGGGAGGAGCTCTTCCTAATGGGTCCCTCTCTCACAAATGTGAGACTCGGAGTTACTGAGGAGCCCTCCGAATTACCCCAGACTCTGGCAGCTATGGGACATCTGCCCCTACCTCTGTCATCACTACATGCAGCTGCCACTGTCACAGTGGAAACGGGTACTCTTTGCCTGCTTTCTAGAACATAAATTTCAAAGTTAACAGGGCTATCACCAGTCTCCTGTCTTGGTGTTAAATCTTGGGGTGGGGAAGCACATGGCATTCCTTTTTCCAGGGGGCCCATGGCATTCCTTCCTCCAGGGGGCATATTATTCTGGTTAGCATGTCCTGGTTGGCAGGTTCCTGTAGAACCTCAGGCTGCTGCTACCCTACTGCATGAAAGGGTTATATCTCTGCCATGTTCCAGGTCTTATATGTTAGGGTGTTAACCATTTAGTTGCTACTGGAGCTCCTGTTATGCAGCCAGTGTTCATCTGTAGCTTTTCTAGTAACATGTATCCTGTTCTCCCTTCTCTATGCCTTCAGTGCCCTCCGCCAGCATGACCCGACTCGCCCGTTCTCGCACAGCTTCTCTCACCAGCGCCAGTTCTGTGGATGGAGGACGCCCACGGCCCTGCACCCAGTCAGAAAGCAGCGAGGGGATTGGGCAGATCAATCACACCATGGAAGTGTCCTGCTGAAGAGTTGCAACCAGCACCTTCTCCCCCAAGTCCCCCTCTTCCCCATTCATTACCCATCTCTTCTTTGCAAGTTCTGCTTCCTGCACCCCTCCCCCTCTAAACAGCGTCTGGCGTTTCTTGGGGATCCAAAAACCTGGGTGACCGTAGTTCATCTGGTGTGTTGTCTCTTAGTTCCCCTTGTGATTGGAATTAACAGGGGTAAGAGCAGATAGGTGTGGGGTAAGTGGTGGATGAGATTTATATAGAGGGAAAGATATGGTAGTCATCCCATGCTGCAGAAGACTGACTCTTCTCTGTAGAGGTGTAGAATTAGGGCAGAAAATTGGTGGTTTTGGTGAGATTAATTTTAAGCTCTGAAAGCCCATGGACAGAGATTGCTGGGTGAGGTGGAAGTAAGCTGGAGATCTGTTTATGGCACGTAAACATTGCGACCATACATTTTATACTTGATGGTTAGGATCTACAGGTCACAATACAATACTGTTGAATTGAGACCCAATGTTTTCCAGATAAAAACTGTTAAGTTGGGATTTATGCATTTTAAGAGATGAGATCCAGAGATGTCCATTTGATCATGTATAGCACGGATCAGGAACATGCCCGGAAGCTGGGATTGGGAGATCTTTAGAAGAGAACAGAAAGTGGAGATCTGTTGATGATAATCTAGAGCTGGGATCTGGAAATCTTCAGATGACACTATGAATGGGTGGTTTCTCAGTCCTCAATGGACAGGGTTGTCAGTAGGTAAGGCAGACTCTACAAGTCCAATGTGTTGAAGGACATAGTTGGGTAGGTTTGGTGTATCTGGCAGCTCAGAAGTTAATTTTGGTTGTAGATGGTGAAATGTAGAATTCTGGTATGAGATTTGTTGTGGTGGGTGAGAAACCTGTGGACAGTTAGGGGCTATCTTTGCGTAGATTTTAAAATTTTCCTTATTTCTAGCGGTGTCCTGTCTCCCCTGTCCCCTTATCTTGATGTCTCTTCCCCATCCATCACCTGCGTGTCCTGCCGATCTAGACATTATTCTACGTACTAGGCGTATTCACTCCTCTTCCTCTCCTGTGACCGTTCCCAGATCCTGTCTGTGTGTGCAGTGACTCTGTACTCATATATGTCTATTGTGGTGGTGAATGCTTCTAGTTGCATTAAGCCATCAGTACAAATAACTCCATGATAGTAATGGAAAAATTCAAGAAATCTCAATAAAAGTCTGAAATCTGCACATTTTCTTTATTCCTGCTCAGGCATTTCTCTTTTCTTTGTCTCATTTTTTTTAAATAGTGGGGACGGGGGACAGGATAGACGGGGGAATTAGGACCACCACCACTAGGCTTCACTATTAGCACCCAGATGACCACCACCATTAGCCCGTAACCTTTAGAACTTTGTAAAGTGTTTTTTTTTTCAATAAAAATAACAAACATGTTCTACTTGCCTGCTCTATTGCAGTGGATTTGCACAGAGCAGCCCAGATCCTCTTCTTCTCGGGTGCCTCTTCTGTGCTCCTGGCCCCTCCCTTCTGTTGAGTGCCCCCACAGCAAGCAGTTTGCTATTGGGGCACCCGAGCCGAATCATAGCTCCCTGTATCCATTTAGACATGGAGCTGCGGCCCCTCTCTCTTGATTGGCTGACTGACTTTGACAGCAGAGGGCACCAATGGCGCCGCTGCTGTGTCTCAGCCAATCAGGAGAGAGAGTCTCGGACGGCTAAGACACTTGTGGACATCGCTGGACAGAGATGGGGCTCAGGTAAGTATGAGGGGGGCTGCTGCACACAGAAGGTTTTTTATCTTAATGCATAGAACTCCTTTGAGATCACCACTGTCTGGCTGTACCATTAGATCCTGGTATCTGGTCTCCAGGAACCAATGGTACATCATAAAGATGCTGGTCTCTGGGATCTAACAGACAGGCCTAAAAGTGGAGGCCTCCAAATGTAACGGTATGGAGATCTTGAGTATCTAATGGATACACTTATTGATGGTGGTCTCCAGGGGTTTTGAAAATTTGCATTTGATAAATGGCTGTGCAAATATTTCACATGAAAATTTAAATAGCCACCATTGTTTTCTACAGGGCCTCTGCTTTCAGAAAATATATGTTTGGTTGTTTTAAGGAATTTTCTAGCTACAAATTATGATTTTAGCATGTGTATGAAAACATAAAAAATTGCCCCAGATGGCAAGTAGTTTAAGAAAAAAAAATGAGGAGCAGATTCATTGCACAAAAATTAAGTGCAGTGTTAATAATGCTGTCTTTACTATGCTTGCATTAAATCACCAGTAATCTAATGCAGCCCTCTTTTGAGGGGGTGTTGAGAAATGGTCCTCCTCAAACAGGATATTGCGCTAAACCTGTAAGTAAATAAGGGAACCAGATATCTCCACACAAATATTGCAGCAAAGTCCAGTTGAAGGGGCCCCTGAGGATGATGTTGCATCTGTCTATGTCAAAGACCTAAATGCAAGATTAGCGGTCATAGGGGGGGATCCTCCAACTGTTGTCCAACCAGACTGGAACAGAGCTTCTCATAGGAACTGTGGTGTGGCACTGGAACTAAGCCTATCTACTCTGCACGTCAGTCTCTCCCTAATAATTTCCTATCTGACATTCAACCAGACCTCTAATGCCTCGTACACACGATCGGAATTTCCGATGGAAAAAGTCAGAAGGAATTTTTTCATCAGATATTCCGACCGTGTGTATGCCCCATCGGACTTTTTCTGTCGGAAATTCCGACGGAGTTAGAAAGAGAACATGTTCTCTTTTTTTTCCGATGAAAAAAATTTCTATCGGAAATTCCATTCGTCTGTATGGAACTCCGACGGAGAAAAAAACATGCATACTCGGAAACAATTCGACGCATGCTCGAAAGCATTGAAGTTAATTTTTCTAGGCTCGTCGTAGTGTTGTATGTCACCGCAGTTTTGACGGTCGGAATTTGGTGTGTCCGTGTGTATGCAAGACAGCTTGAACGGAATTCTGTCTGAAAAACCCGTCTGAGTTTATTCCGACCGAAACTCTGATCGTGTGTACAGGGCATAAGTCTCGATGTGGCCACTGGAAGCCCTACCTGGCTCTAGGCTATGCTGGTTATTGAGCCCTTAACTAAAGCTAGCTATAGAATCCTAGACCAGAAGGGACATGATTAACTAAAATATTAGGAGCTGCATATAAACTATTTTGCAATAAACAGGTTTAACTACCAAAATACTTGGAGGGTGAACACTATACAGACCTTGCTATCTGGCACTGTGCATGTGAAATAATGACAAGGACAGGGCAGAGATACTCTGTCACAAGGATTTAGATATATACACTTAGCAGCTGCAGTTAAACTATTAGATTATAAGAATACTTGCATATTAGTCCCTTCTGACTTGTGGCTTAGCAGCATGGACAGGGCATGTGGCTGAGACCTTCTCACTCTCTCCACTTTATCCTTCCAGCGTTTTAAAAGCCAACAACCCAGGGACAGCAAGTGCATGCATAATATATTTGCAGGTGTTCTGTCAGATTAGCAAACCTGTCAGATCGGCTAACGTCAGCTGACTTGCCAAAAATACTTACTGCACATGTGTTGCACCGCTAACAGGTTTGCTAATCTGAAAGAACACCTGCGGTCAAAAGGCGGCAGCGGACATCTTGTTACACCCAGCCAAGTCTTGAATTTCAGACGCATTATAGCAATAAAGTGACCATATAGGCTTATATACAGTATTTTGAAACCTGTGAGACTGTTTTGATATTTAATTTTGAAAGCCTGCAGTCAGAAGGTGGCGACAGCCATCTTGGTACACCCCACACTGCTTAGCGCCTGTCAGATTGTTGGACGCTGCAATGCACATGCACTAGCGGTGAAACACATGTGCAGTATGTATTTTGGGGAAGTCAGCTGACTGAACGTCACTTCCATTAGCTGATCTGACAGGTTTGCTAATCTGACACCGGCATTTAGTAATTTAGACAGTAGAGGAGATTTAGCCACTTGTCTACCATGCCATTTATACACATACTTTGGTAGACATGTGGTAAAGCAGGGGTGCCCAACTCGTGGCCCATGTAGCACTCTGATGTGGCCCGCGACCTCAAACCATGGAAGCACATGTCCATGCTCTAGGATGGCGGGTCGGCAAGCCCAGATCGAGATCAACGGGTTTCCGAGCTACGACTAAGGCTTCTGCCGAACCGCGTCATTATCACTATCATTTTATTGTCACCCCGATGTAACCAATAAACTACACTTCAAGGATTTCAGTGTTGCCGGCTCTTTCTACTGTTTATAACGGGTTTCCGACCTGCCATCCCAGAGCATCAGAGTGCATCAAGCCGGCGCCTGCTGCAGAGGAAGCAAGCAGCCGCAGAGGGTGCAGGACCTGCATAAGCCGATGCTCGCTCTGTAGTGCCGGCTCCTGTCCCAGGGAGAGTAATACCAAGTGCACTTCGCCTGGGACCTTTCTAGCAGCCTGAAAAGGGGTGCCAGCAGAAGCTTGAATAGGAAAAGGAGGTCAGTGTATTAAACAACACATACACTGTGCCTTTGCAGTGGGCATATTCGCACCCATAAAAAGGGTTAACTATTTAGGCTGCTTTCACACTGATCTGCAGCGCACTGCTCCTGCGGGTTCACTGCACTAAGCCGTAGACTTCTATTATGTCCTGCATGTGTGATGTGCTTTCTGAAAGTGTACCACACCCACAAGATGTAATAGAAGGCAAAGCACAGCTAACCTGCAGAAAACCCGCAGGTGCACTGTGCATTAATGTGAAAGCATCCTTATAGGGGGCTCAGGGCAGTAAGGGCTTGTTTACATTTGCGGTTGGGGGGTAAAACCCCATGGTTGTTTTTACCACACACCCCTGACACTATTGGTGTAGCGTCAGGGCTCGCAATGGTGACCCAGACCCATGCTCCAGGGGGCCCGTTCCGCCTGTTACATTCTGTTTGACACTTGGAAAGGAAAGGGTGGCATATACAGGAACCATTCCTTTCCATTTTCCTCCTGCAACCACTGAAATACTCCATAGAGTCCTTGTAAAAAGTAAACAAAGTCAGTTCACACTAGTGTGTGATCCACGCTTTTTTGATTGTGATTAAACAGTGGCTAAACATCCAATGGGGATTGGTCCCGCAAAAAAATGATGACCCTGATTGTTTAAAATGTTCATTATGCTATTCAAAATAAAAAATGTAAAATTCTGAACCATTTCATTTCATTGTGGCCCACAATTGGTTACCAAATCACTTAAGTGGTCCCTGCTCTTCAAAAGGTTGAACACCCCTGTGGTAAAGTGTATTTATTCCAGAGTGCATGAGATTTTGTAATGAGGGTAAACCATAAGCAAAAACATCAAATGTTTTGCCATGCAGTACAGAAATTACTGGATTGCTATAAATGTGTTGGAAATAAAGTGAGCACCTTAAAAGTGACCTATCACCAGCTGACAACCCTAACCTACTTTTCTTTCCCAACTCGATAATAAAATGGCCTTATAGAAACTACTGTATATAATAATGTTCTGAATAAAGCAGCCATATACATCTAGAACTGTGTCACCTGAATGATGCCACGGCATGGATACCCATAACACTTGCTAAGGGTGACCTTCAAGCAGAACAGGCAAATTGGTGCGGTGCCTGAACACTGAACCTTCCCAATGGCAGTGAATGCACAATTGATGCAGGGCAGTGGTGTACCTACAGGGGTCAGAGGGGATACTCGGCTCCAAGGGTCCCGTGTGGCTCCCCTGTACTCCCGGATAGGAGGGGAGCTTGTGGCATATAGAGGAACTGATGCCCTCCATTTTCCTCCTGCAGCCTTTCAAAGCTTACTTCTCCATCCTCTTCGCAGGCATTCAGCGGCTGCATGAGGAAAATGGAGGAAATCAGTTCTTCTATATGCCGCCCCTTCTATCCAGGCCCTGATGCCCCTGGACCCGTGTATGCTCTCCTGCCCCCGCCCCCCCCCCCCGGCTGCTGTGGGGGATGTGTCAGGATGGAGAGTGGGGGAAAGGGCCAGTAAATATGTAATTTACCAGCCCCTTCCCATTCTGAATGGACAGAGTCAGTGATCGGTACACTGATCACTGACTGTCTATTTATAATGGAATAATAGAAAACTGTTTCTTTTTTATTCTTCAGTTTGTGAATGAATGGGAATCTCTGTACAGAGCTATTCTTGTCCATTCATTCTATGCAGCTGAGGCTGCAGAGATGGAGATTGGGGGCTGTATCCTTAATCTCCTTTCTCTTGTCTCAAAGATGGAACATCAGAGGTCTGTTTAAACCCCTGATATTTCACCAAAGCCCCCCAACGGGGCTCCTAAAAAAACAATTTAAAAATAAAATAGAATGGTAAAAAATTATTAAAAATAAAATAAAAACAAAAACCTATCGACACCAGGATCGCACTTGTGACCAGGCTCTGTCGGTCCACCACTGTGGGAGGCCCGCTGCAGAACATGTGAAAAAGGGTCCTGCTGCGGGAGCGTTGTATAGGGCTCCGGGATTAGTGGGAAGGGGTCCTTTGTGGTTTCTTGCACCGGGGCCCTGAAGGTTCTAGTTGCACAGGGGTATTTCTTGCATGACAGTGCAATGGAAAGAGATGCAGCACAAGGTACTCTAGGATAGTTAAAGTGGAACTAAGCTCTTTCAATCAACATAACAATTTTTCATCCTTCTGCTGCTAGCATTAGTAAATCTATGGGGAAGGTGTGTTTTTATATTTACTTGTTTTAAACTTTTATTTTTTTACATTTTTTCCTGGTTTCTGACCTAGGCCAAAAATATCTCATATGTCTCAGGAGTCATCAGGGAAGGAGGGGCTTTCTCAGCTAATTACACCCTCGTGTCTCCATGCCTGAGCTAAGGAAAGATGGATTCCAGGAAGTAAATGCTACATGAATCATCTGCTCTTACAGCTAGAATTGCTAGGGGTGTTTTTCTTTTACAAAGAGTTTTATTAATATTCATTCCAACATTACTGCTCGACATTTTGATGGTTACATCGCAAAATAAACATGTAATATTACAAAAAGAAAATAAATAAAAATGCTCAAGTCCCAGAAATTCCAAGATTGGCTAAATGTAACATCTGGAAGATAAGTATTACCGTCCGGAACTTCAGTACTCTAGGAAACGCTGCACCAGGTATAGAACTAAAATGCCATGTATAAAGTTGAGTGCAGCCTGTTACAAAACCATATATTCAAAAAGATTATATAAACAAGGATATACTATATAACAATGCTAGAATGCTGGCCATGTAACTGTAGCGACCTCACCCTTTTCCTCCCGTCTCTTTGGCTCACTCATGAGAGGAAAAGGCACAAGGTGCCACCATGCCCGTACCCTCTGGTTTGCAGAGGTTAAGGACACTTGTTTCACCTACGGGTCTTGCAGCAAAGTTCTCCTCAAAGTTGGTTTCTGCCCTCAGTGTGCAAGGACAGAGTCTCTATACCCCAAGTAACTCCAAGGTCCACACAAGTATATCACTCCAACGTAGAGCTTTATTTTCTTTGCACAAAGAGAGAAAGGTGTTAGAAGGACAGACAGCATTCAGGCACTTTTGGCTTCGTCACCACTCGGTCCCGAGTGGGTATAGCTCACCTGGATAGCCACCTATGGTGCTAGCAGCTGGCGTGCAGCTTGAACAGTCAATCTAGATCCCTAATAGATGCGTCTAGGAGATCCTCTACCACAGGATCTATAGTGTGCCAAAACTCCTGATGGTCCAGATTGTTAGGCCCCTGGGTTCCGGATGGATGACCTCCCCCTTGAGAGTTACTTCCTTCACTGTGATGGCTCACCAGTCCTTCGGAACGGTCATCCCCCAGCCTCCTCATCCAGAAACGGGTCTCCTCGCAAGGCAGCACCCTGAGATTCTTCCTTCCGAAGCGGGCTCCAGCTAAAGGTGCTGGGCCCAGGGCTGAGGTTGCAATCCCAGGACTAAAGGTGCCTGGGACTGAGGCGTACGTGGCCCCATGGCATGGAAGGCCACGCACTCGACTCCCGAACCCGCAGGTTCCCTCGGGTACAGGTCCCCAGATTACTCTCCCTACAACAATGGCGTCCGCCCCTTTTGTAACCTCTCCCAGCATGCACAGCAGGCCGACTCCGCCCACCGCACGGCTTCCGAGAGAGGACACCAAATCGCCACTCCAACACCTGTGGTTCAACCCCGAGTACAAGTGACAGCGCCACCCATACTACCCAGGGGAACTGCAAGCCAGGTGAAGCAGCAGCAAGGCAGAGTCCAGTAATTGAAAGACTTGCGCCAACTATCACTCAAGTCACCCCTAAATTTGGCATAACATAACCTCAATTTAGGACCTCCGCTACATATCCATGCCACCCAGGCATACGCCTGGTGGCCTGATGAACTAAAAGGAAGAATGGGAAATGAGACTAAAGATAGGGAGAAGAAAAGAGAAAAAGGGGATTAGGAAAGGAAAGAGAAATAAAGAAGAAGGGGAGTCCACGGGGTGGGGACCAGGAGCATATTAAATCGAGAGGAGCGTGGCATCAAATCTGGAAGGTTGAATATAAGCAACCCATGGTTGCCAAACCCAAAGGCATTTGTCAAGGGTGTCTTGAAAGGATAGCTGTCAGCTTTTCATTTACCATAATATCATTCATACGA
The DNA here is from genome assembly GCA_029206835.1 of Rana muscosa. NCBI lineage: Eukaryota > Metazoa > Chordata > Amphibia > Anura > Ranidae > Rana > Rana muscosa. The sequence goes on from CM055119.1 coordinate 341,010,059, forward strand.
TTTTAAACACCTCAAAACTAAGTACAGGTGTCTTCCATGGCCTTGCTATAGTTAACTTGGTTGCAGTAAAGAGATGTAGGGCTAGCTGATGCTCCGGACGAAGCAATTCTACAATCGGTTTGCAAAGAAGGGTTTCACAGGGATCCCTTTTGAGATTGGTATGGAACATGTTGCGGAGAAGAGTGTAGACTTTGACCCATAATCTGCATCCCTTCGGACATGTCCACCAAATGTGCGCCATAGTGCCCTCCTGGGAACATCCTCAGAAACAAAAAGGAGAGTAGGCTGGAATAAAACGAGCCAACCTAGCCAGTGTGTAATACCACCTGTAAAGAATTGAGGTGGGGCCCTATAGAAGCTTTCAAAGGGGGTCAAGGTGTAAGGGGCGGGCCTAGATTTTTTAAAGCTGTTGAAGAAAGTGCCAAAGCTGTAGGTAACTATAATGTTCTCACAGGGGAATATCATGAGAGGAACGTAGAGCATCAAATGTAATTATCCTAGTGTGGGTAAACAGAGTGAATATCAACAAAGCCATTAGCCATCCACCAAGAGAACTGTTGTGGGTTGTCACACCCCGTGGGAATAATGGGCAATGCAGGATTCGAAGCAAAGGGATATGGGGAGAAATCAGGCCTGCAGGGAATTTAATCGAATCCCACAAACTAAGGGTTTGAGCCAAACATGGTCTGTTCATTGTATGACGATGGATAGCGGAGAGCCAGGGCAAAAAGGAGACAGGTATCGGGTAGGAGTTCACTTAATCAATAGTGGCCCATAACGGCATATGGTATTTCTCTTGAAGGTAAGATAATGGGGACCGAGAAACCACTATTGATCTTGCGGGCATATAAGACTTGCTTAATAATTCTGGGTCGGGTGGAGCCCCAGACAAACTTCAGGATTTTTCGTTGATGTATATGAACCGGCAAGACTCGAAAAAAACAAAACAATTTCGGAATGTATGTCATACAAACCGCCACAATCCTACCAAACAAAGGTAATGGAAGGTGAGTCCAGGAGGACAACAAATCTGACAGCTTTGTGAATAAAGGAGGGAAGTTGGCCTGATAGAGTCCTGCATATGACGGAGTAAACCAGATCGCCAGATAAGGCAAAGAAGTCACCAATTCCAAAGGTGGAAGATTAATCGACATAGCTTTCTATTTGGTAGGGTTGACGGATAGACCTGAGAAAGATGTAAAAGTATCCAAAAGGGAATGCAAATTAGGTAGGGCGATTCTAGGGTTAGTTGGGGTCATTAGGATATCGTCCACGAGCAATGATGTCTTATGAGAGGAGCCTGCTACCTCGAAACCTGTTATGTCTGGATGAGAACGAACCGCCTCCGCCAAAGGTTCCAAGGCCAAGATAAATAAGAGCGGAGAGAGTGTACAACCTTGACGGGTTCCCCTCCTGATGGATGAAAAGAGAGCTGTAAGCCATAATCATCACAATTATGACAAATCACGGCTTGAACTATCTTGCTTTGCATGTGATGATTCTATCTCATATATTAGTTTCACCTTTTAAAGGGGTTGTAAAGGTAAATGTTTTCACCTTAATGCATAGGATGCATTAAGGTGAAAAAACATCCGACAATACCGCCCCCCCAGCCCCCGTTTTTCCTTCCTGGCCCCTCGAAAGTCCCGTGCTCGTCCTTGTCATCCTCCTCGCCGTTCAGCCTGGCCGTTGATTGGCTACAGTGGATGGATTGAAAGCAGCGCAGCCATTGGCTGGCGCTGCTGTCAATCACATCCAATGACGCGGTGCACCGGGGGCGGGGCCGAGTGATACAGTGAGTGGCAATAGCCGCTGGCTAAATCACTGGAGCGTGCCCGCAATCACTCACCACCATGCAAGCTCACATATAGGTGGTGAGTGATTGCGGGGAAGAGCCGAGACAGCCGCCGAGGGACCCCAGAAGACGTGGATCGGGGGCACTCTGTGCAAAATTAGCTGCACAGCGGAGGTAAGTATAACATGTTTGTTATTTTAACCACTTCAACACCGGGCTTTTTTTTACCACCTCAAAGCCCCGTACACACGATCGGTTTGACTGATGAAAACCGTCCGATGGATGGTTTTCATCAGACCAACCGATCGTGTATGGTACCCATCGGTCTTTTTTCCATCGGTTTTAAAAAATAGAACTTGTTTTAAAATTAAAAAATAAAAAACCCACGCATGCTCAGAATCAAGTCGACGCATGCTCAGAAGCATTGAACTTCATTTTTCTCGGCTCATCGGAGTGTTTTACGTCACCGCGTTTGGAACGGTCGGCTTTTTGACTGATGGTGTGTGGGCAAGACTGATGGAAAACAGTTTCATCGGATATCCGATGGACAAATCCATCGGATGAAAATCCATAGGTTAACGGATCGTGTGTACAGGGCTCAATACTGGGCCTATTCTGGCACTTCTCTCCTACATGTACAAATCGTCATTCTTTTGCTAGAAAATTACTCAGAACCCCCAAACATTATATATGTTTTTTTAGCAGACACCCTAGGGAATCAAATGACGGTCATTGCAACTTTTTTTCTTGCACAGTATTTGCGCAATAATTTTTCAAACGCCCTTTTTTGGGAAAATGGAATTAAAAAATAACAAAACAGTAAAGTTAGCCCAATTTTTTTGTAAAATATGATGTTACGCCGAGTAAATAGATACCTAACATGTCACGCTTTAAAATTGCGCACACTCATGGAATGGCGCCAAACTTTGTTACTTAAAAATCTCCATAGGCGACGCTTTGAAATTTTTTACAGGTTACCAGGTTAGAGTTACAGAGGAGGTCTAGTACTAGAATTGTTGCACATGCTCTAACGCACGCGGCGATACCTCACATATGTGGTTTGAACGGCGTTTACATATGTGGGCGGGGCTTACGTGTGCGTTCGCTTCTGATCGCGAGCTACCGGGGACAGGGGCGTTTTAAAAAAATATATATTATTTATTTATTTTTTTTACTTTATTTTTTTTATTTTTACACTTTTTTTAATTTTTTTTTTTTTTGATCACTTTTATTCCTATTGCAAGGAATGTAAACATCCCTTGTAATATGAATGGTGTGTGAAAGGTCCTCTTTATGGAGAGATGCGGGGTCAATAAGACCCCACATCTCTCCTCCAGGCTGGAAAGCATGAGATCGTGAAAAAAATTTCACCGATCTCATGCTTACTAGCCGCAATGGTGACTTTGTTTACTTCTGAGGACCCGGGCGTGACGTCATCACATCGCGCCCGAGCCTCCGACGGTCATAGAGATGACTGGTGACCATCTGGTCACCAGTCATCTCTATGGTTCACCTCCGGCGCCGGACGATTCATTCTCCGGGCCCCTGATGGCACGGGAGAGCCCGGAGAAGCACCGGATGGCGGCGGGAGGGAGGGGATGTCCCCTCCCGCCGCCTATAAGAATGATCAAGCGGCGGAACCGCCGCTATGATCGTTCTTATGGTGCGCAGAATCGCCGGCAGAAGACAAGGATATCTAAATGATGCCTCTAGCTGCAGGCATCATTCAGATATCCCCCCACAAATCCCAGGACATCATATGACGTCCACCCAGGATGGGAGATCCCATCTTTGGACGTCATATTACTATGGGCGGGTAGGGAAGTGGTTAAAAAAAAATTGTTTACAATCCCTTTAAGTTGCATTAGTGAAATAAATGAACTTTTGCACGATATTCTAATTTTTCGAGTATCACCTGTAAGTATTACCAAAAGTATTTGGAAACTTTCCAGGCACATGATCTTTTAGGCTTTGTTTCCACTATTGCAACCCCAAAGTCGCGCAATTTTACCGCAATTTTTTGCCGCGACTTGAAGCAATGCCTGTGTATTCTTGAGGTCTATGGACCTCAAATCGCATCAAAGTGGGACCAAAGTAGTGCAGTGACGACTTGAAGTCGCACATATATGAACGGTACTCATTGGAAATCATGGGGTACAACTTGTCATGTGACTTTTCAGTCCCAAGTCACATGACAAGTCGCACAAGTGGAAACCGAGCCCAATAGCATCCCAGTCTTAGTCCGTAGGGTTCAATATTTACTTGGCCCACCCTTTGCAGCTGTAACAGCTTCAACTCCTCTGGGAAGGCTGTCCACAAAGTTTAGGAGTGTGTCTAGAAGCGCGTTGGTGAGGTCAGGCACTGATGTTGGACGAGAAGGCCTGGCTCGCAGTCTCTGCTCCAATTCATCCCAAAGGTGTTCTATTGGGTGTTGGGCAGGATAGGAGTCAGGAACAAGCAGAGGTTAGCAATGTGCAGGCAGTGAGGTACAAATATGATGGGAGGAGTGGCGTGCTGATGTCATTGCGTTGTAAATCCGAGTGGATGGGTGTTTGCAAGCCGGCCGGCTTTTAAACCTTGATGTTTTTTATCTAACCTTTAATTTTAATAAAATTTGTAAAGTCACGATTTACACTATGGTGAGCACCTTTCTATTTTTGGGTAATGCCTGGTTCACATCCATGACCATTGAATGATCCAGTCTCCCTGGTTACCTGCTGTTTTTACTTCACCATATCAAGTACATTGAGCTGCGCTTTCTAATTGGCCCGGCGGCGGTGGAGGAAGAAGGAGGGGGCCGAACTTCCGAGGGACGACCCCGTGGCGCCGTCTCAGGAAGTGGAGAAAGGGTACCTGTCGGAGGGGGGGGGGGGGGCATAAGCAGAAAGTTTGGTTGGAACTCCGCTTTAATCACCACTGTTTTTTTGCTAAACAAATTAAAAGACTCACATTTTTGATTGAAAAAAACACATTGTTATAAAATTTTGCAAACAAGTAATTTTTTTTCCGCTAATGAGGCTGCACTGATGGGCACTGATAAGTGGTACTGATGAGGCGACACTGATTGGCACTGATAGGTGAAACTGATGAGGCTGAACTCTTAGGTGGCACTGATAGGTGACTGGGTCACAGTTTTTTTGCTAAATTAACGAATAAAGACCAAAAATGTTGAAAAGAAAAAAAAAATTGATAGTTTGTTATAAAATTTTGCAAACGGGTAATTTTTCTCCACTGATGTGCACTGGTGAAGCTGCACTGATAGGTGGCACTGATGGGCACTAATAGGCTGCACTGATGAGGCGGCTCTGGTGGGCACTGATGAGGCTGCACTGATAGGTGGGACCGATGGGTACTAATAGGCTGAACTGATAGTGCCTTAATTATCAGTGTAGATGTCCCTTTTAGAGAAGCCGGTTATCGGATCTCTTCTCCTCAGGCTGTCAGCTTGGGGAAAGGAGTGCCAATAACTGACTTCTGTTATCAGCTGTGATTGGACACAGCTGATCACATGGTAAAGAGCTGCTGATTGGCTCTTTACCTCAATCTGTGATCAGCAGAACACTCCGCCTGCGATCACGTCATATGACGGCATCCCAGAACTAGCTGTAGCCATCATTCAGCTATAGCGCGGTCGGTAAGTGGTTAAATACCACTGAAATATTATATAGATTTAATTTTGTTACAGTGTTACATGACCGCTCAATTGTCAAAGTGCGACAGCGCTGAAAGCTGAAAAATGGCCTGAGCAAGAAGGGGCTGACATGGTCTGGTCTTGAAGTGGCTAAAAGGTAAGTACACTTTAAAGAACAGACTCCACCTAGTCCTGAATATGGCCTTGTTCAGGTCTGAGCATGTGTGTGTGTGTGTGTGTGGGGGAGGGGGGGTTCTAGGTTAGATGGGGGGGGGGGGGGGGTCTTGGTTAATTTGGCTCAGGGAGGGGTTCTAGGTGAGATAAGGACAGAGGGGGGAGTTCTAGGTTAGATGAGATCAGGGTGGATTGGTTCTAGCGTAGATGAGGGGAGGGGTTCTAGGTTAGATGGGGTCAGAGGGGAGGGGCACATAGATGAGGGGAGGGGGTTTTTGGTTAGATGAGGGGTTCTATTTTAGAAGAGGTCAGAGGGGAGGGGGTTCTTGTTTAGGGGGAGAGGTTAGAGGGGAGGGGTTCTTTGTTAAATGAGGGGAGGAGTTTTTGGTTAAATGAGGGGAAGGGTTCTAGGTTAGATGAGGGAACGGGGTTCTAATTTAGAAGAGGTCCGAGGGGAGGGGGTTCCTGGTTAGATGAGGTCAGGGGGAGAGGTTCTAGGTTAGATGCAGTGAGCAGGAGAGGTTCTAGGTTAGATGAGGTCAGGGGGATATATTCTAGGTTGGAGAGGGGAAGGGTTCTTTGTTAGATGGATCTAGGTTAGATGGAGTCAGAAGGGAGGGGTTCTAGGTTAGATGGAGTCAGAGGGGAGGGGTTCTAGGTTAGATGAGGTCAGGGGGAGAGGTTCTAGGTTAGATGCAGTGAGCAGGAGAGGTTCTAGGTTAGATGAGGTCAGGGGGAATAGATTCTAGGTTAGAGAGGGGAAGGGTTCTTTGTTAGATGGAGTCAGAGGGGAGGGGTTCTAGGTTAGATGAGAGGAGGGATTCTATTTTAGAAGAGGTCTGAGGGGAGGGAGTTCTTGGTTAGATGAAGTCAGGGGGAGAGGTTCTAGGTTAGATAAGGTCAGGGGGAGAGGTTCTAGGTTAGATGAGGTCAGGGGGAGAGGTTCTAGGTTAGATGCAGTGAGCAGGAGAGGTTCTAGGTTAGATGAGGTCAGGGGGAATAGGTTCTAGGTTAGAGAGGGGAAGGGTTCTTTGTTAGATGGAGTCAGAGGCGAGGGGCTCTAGGTTAGATGAGAGGAGGGATTCTATTTTAGAAGAGGTCTGAGGGGAGGGAGTTCCTGGTTAGATGAAGTCAGGGGGAGAGGTTCTAGGTTAGATAAGGTCAGGGGGAGAGGTTCTAGGTTAGATGAGGTCAGGGTGGAGGGAACCTAGGTTAGATGAGGTCAGAAAGAGGGGTTGTAGGTTAGATGGGGGGGGGGGGTTCTAGGTTAAATGAGGTGTGTGTGGAGTTCTAGGTTAAATGAGATCATAAGGGGAGGGGTTCTAGGATAAATGAGGTCAGGGGAGGAGTTCTAATTTGGATTAGGACCAGTGGTGGTGCGTCCATAGTGGGCGCAGGAGCGCCGCCCCCTCTCTCCTGCACGTACCCGTCACTCAACAATAGATAGATTCATGCATTGCATGAATCTATCTATTGTCGCCGCTGCTGCCCACTATTCAGGAGTCCGGCCCCCTGTTGAGCGCCGGCCATCTGAACTACAGGGGCGGGTGTGATTTGGAAGTGCCTGATTTAGAGCCTGTGGGCTCTATTCGGCTTCCAAATGGTTAAACAGTGGGCGCACAGCTGTGCGTTCCCTGTGTTAACCATGCTGTGTTAGGGAATCGCTTCCCTAACACTGACCCGCCTCTCAGCCAATCGGGTGCACCGGGTCTGGTTACCCGTCACCTGATTGGCTGAACCGACATCGAGGACGGGAGAAGACAGCGAGGGAGCGTGAAGGAGGACGGTGCTGACCCGAGGAAGTTTAGTGCCGGGCTGGGGGACAAACTGGCAGCATTTGGGGGACAAACTGGCAGCATTTGGGGGGGGCAAACTGGCAGCATTTGGGGGACAAACTGGCTGCATTTTGGGGACAAACTGGCTGCATTTGGGGGGGCAAACTGGCTGCATTTGGGGGGGCAAACTGGCAGCATTTGGGGGGGACAAACTGGCAGCATTTGGGGGGGACAAACTGGCTGCGTTTAATGGGCACAGTGGCGGCAATTGATGTTTTTTTTTTCAGTTTGTTTGCGCCCCCCAAATATTTTGAGCACCAGCCGCCACTGATTAGGACACATGTGGTCGGATCGCATACAATCACACGTTGGGGGGTCTCTGCAATAAGATGCAGTGTGCAGGTGAACCATCCGCAGTTCCTGGAGACTCGCCAGCAGAGCTTACACTCAGTAGGGGGCAGGCCGAGGTGGGAGATAAGCCCGGGGATTGGATGTACACATCTCTTTGGTAACCAGAATAGGGATGATCCCGCCTCCCGTACTCAGAAGAATCTTATCTATAGTACACATGATATGGATGGAGATGGTGGTAATACAGGGTGATGGCGGGGATGGAGATGATAAGGATCGGTATTGATATGTCAGTAGAATTCAGATTTTTCCCTCTAACGATGGAGTGGGCGCGGCTTTCTGCTGGACTCGCCCTCGGGGGCGGAGCCTGGAGGGTCAAATGAATCGAAGCTCGCTCGGTGGGTGTGTCTTTCACCAAACATTTTGTTTTTACGTCACTTCCCGCCCTCCAATGAGGAGAACAGCTCTCGGCGGGTGGGCGGGTCGTAACACGGAAGTGATCCGGAAGCACGTGTTGAAGATGAGTCCGGAGGGGAAGAGGCGAAAGGTGCGGGAGATTATTATTATAGATTAGGGGCATGACCGGGGCGGATGGGGGGACAGTAAGGAGGGCGGGGTGGTCGAGGGTCAGAAGGGCGGAGCTACATTACATTTTTGTCAATATTTTTTCTCAGCTCCAGGAGGAAAGCCAAGATCCGGTCTCCGCTCATAATGATCCAGTCTCCTCCCACCATGATCCTGTCTCCGCCCACAAGGATCTGCTCTCTTCCTTCCTGTCTTGGTGTGGAGAATCTGGAATCCACCTGAACCCAAATGTAAGTCTGTGTGTGCTGGTAAGTTCCCTCTGCTGACTGAGCTTCCCCACTAATCAGTGTCCCTGTGTCCCCAGGTGTCCATCGGCATGGAGGGGACGGTGGCGCAGTACGGGATGGTGGCCCGCCAGGATATTCCAGCTGGAGAAGTTGTGTTTACCATCCCCCGCTCTGCTCTGTTGTCACAACACACAACCCGGATCCGGGAAATGCTGGAGGAAGGTGAGAAGAGTGGAGTTCCCCTTTAATGGGAAGCCCAACCCCTGCTCAGAATTGGCTCAGGGATGACCGCTTCTATTGGAGGTTTCTGTGTGTGTTATGATAGACCCGCCCCTGCGGGATGAAGACATGCCCTCTTATTGTGCGCTCTGGCACCGGTACGGTTGGTGACAGGTCTTGTGTTTCCTCTCGCAGAACAGCAGAGTCTGGACAGCACATCCGGCTGGGTTCCCCTCATCCTCTCCCTCATGTATGAAGCTACAGACGACGGGTCACCATGGGCACCATACTTTGGGCTGTGGCCCCAGCTGGTTCCCCCTGACCTCCCCATGTTTTGGTGAGAACTGTGGGTGGGCGGGACATGGACATCACATGACCACACTAGGCAGAGTTATATGTCTGACGTGAGTTTCCTTGGTAGGTCGGAGAAGGAACGGTCGGAGCTTCTGGAGGGCACCGGGGTGCCGGACGCAGTCAGTAAAGATCTAGATAATATTGAGCAGGAATATAAGACAATCGTCCTTCCCTTCATCCTGAGACATCCAGAGACGTTCAATCCCCAGACTCACACACTGGACCTCTACATGAGGCTGGTGGCCTTTGTCATGGCATACAGGTGAGTGTTCCTTCTCAGTGCTGCGGATCTTCCGCAACCTCTTTGCAGCCACTCCCTGTCTACATTCACTATATTATTAAAAGTATTGGGGCACCTGCCTTTACACGCACAGGAACTTTAATGGCATCCCAGTCTTAGTCCGTAGGGTTCAATATTGAGTTGGCCCACCCTTTGCAGCTATAACAGCTTCAACTCTCCTGGGAAGGCTGTCCACAAGGTTTAGGAGTGTCTATGGGAATGTTTGACCATTCTTCCAGAAGCACATTTGTGGGGTCGGGCACTGGTGCTGGACGAGAAGGCCTGGCTCGCAGTGTCCGCTCTAATTCATCCCAAAGGTGTTCTATCAGGTGGAGATCAGGACTCTGTTCAGGCCAGTCAAGTTCCTCCACCCCAAAATGGCTCATCCATGTCTCTATGGACCTTGCTTTGTGCACTGGTGCGCAGTCATGTTGGAACAGGAAGGGGTCGTCCCTAAACTGTTCCCACAAAGTTGGGAGCATGAAATTGTCCAAAATTTCTTGGTAAGCTGACGCCTTAAGAGTTCCCTTCACTGGAACTAAGGGGCCAAGCCCAACCCCTGAAAAACAACCCCACATCATAATCCCCCCTCCACCAAATGCCTTTGGACCAGTGCGCAAAGCAAGGTCCATAAAAGACATGGATGAGCGAGTTTGGGGTGGAGGAACTTGACTGGCCTGCACAGAGTCCTGACCTCCACCCAATAGAACACCTTTGGGATGAATTAGAGCGGAGCCAGGCCTTCTCATCCAACATCAGAGTCTGACCTCACAAATGCACTTCTGGAAGAATGGTCAAACATTCCCATAGACACTCCTAAACCTTGTGGACAGCCTTCCCAGAAGAGTTGAGGCTGTTATAGCTGCAAAGGGTGGGCCAACTCAGTATTGAACCCTACAGACTAAGACTGGGATGTCATTAAAGTTCATGTGTAAAGGCAGGTGTCCCAATACTTTTGGTAACATAGTGTATATGTGAGTGATGGATGCATGGCATTTCTGAGAACAGGTTTTTTTGATGGTGACAACAGTGGACCATGGCTGTGTAATGTGTTTTGTAAAGTCCACTTGTCTAAATGTGAAGCCTCTGTGAGAGGATGACATCACAAAAACACAATGGGGACAAGACGTTGTCACCCTATAACAGGAAGTGCCTGAACAATGGTCATCGTGGCAGGATCACCTGGGATTATTATAAAGAAAATTGAAGATTTAATAAGATTGAAATTATGATAATTTAGATCTGAGATTTCACTGACTGGGGTCACGTCTACTTCAATGAACTGTAAAAGCAGCATATGTCACCTGCCAGCAAAGGGTTACAGCAGGAGCTGAAGTCCCAGGTGGAGTCACAGATCATTGTGCTATGAACAGCCCAACCCCCATTCTGTGCCCCCAGCTGTGCTTTGAATCTGCTCTGTGCCCCCAAATGTGCCATGAATAGGCCCCGCTCCCGCTCTGTGCCTTAACTGTGTTGTGAATAGGCCCCACTCCCCTGTGTCTCCAACTGTGTTGTGAATAGGCCCCACTCCCCTGTGTCTCCAACTGTGTTGTGAATAGGCCCCACTCCCCTGTGTCTCCAACTGTGTTGTGAATAGGCCCCACTCCCCTCTGTGTCTCCAACTGTGTTGTGAATAGGCCCCGCTCCCCTCTGTGTCTCCCAACTGTGTTGTGAATAGGCCCCGCTCCCCTCTGTGTCTCCCAACTGTGTTGTGAATAGGCCCCGCTCCCCTCTTTGTCTCCCAACTGTGTTGTGAATAGGCCCCGCTCCCCTCTGTGTCTCCCAACTGTGTTGTGAATAGGCCCCGCTCCCCTCTGTGTCTCCCAACTGTGTTGTGAATAGGCCCCGCTCCCCTCTGTGTCTCCCAACTGTGTTGTGAATAGGCCCCGCTCCCCTCTGTGTCTCCCAACTGTGTTGTGAATAGGCCCCGCTCCCCTCTGTGTTGTGAATAGGCCCCGCTCCCCTCTGTGTCTCCAACTGTGCTGTGAATAGGCCCCGCTCCCCTCTGTGTCTCCCAACTGTGTTGTGAATAGGCCCTGCTCCCCTCTGTGTCTCCCAACTGTGTTGTGAATAGGCCCCGCTCCCCTCTGTGCTGTGAATAGGCCCCACTCCCCTCTGTGTCTCCAACTGTGTTGTGAATAGGCCCCGCTCCCCTCTGTGTCTCCCAACTGTGTTGTGAATAGGCCCCGCTACCCTCTGTGTCTCCCAACTGTGTTGTGAATAGGCCCCGCTCCCCTCTGTGTTGTGAATAGGCCCCACTCCCCTCTGTGTCTCCAACTGTGTTGTGAATAGGCCCCACTCCCCTGTGTCTCCAACTGTGTTGTGAATAGGCCCCGCTCCCCTCTTTGTCTCCCAACTGTGTTGTGAATAGGCCCCACTCCCCTCTGTGTCTCCAACTGTGTTGTGAATAGGCCCCGCTCCCCTCTGTGTCTCCCAACTGTGTTGTGAATAGGCCCCACTCCCCTCTGTGTCTCCAACTGTGTTGTGAATAGGCCCCACTCCCCTGTGTCTCCAACTGTGCTGTGAATAGGCCCCGCTCCCCTCTGTGTCTCCCAACTGTGTTGTGAATAGGCCCCGCTCCCCTCTGTGTCTCCCAACTGTGTTGTGAAAAGGCCCCGCTCCCCTCTGTGTCTCCCAACTGTGTTGTGAATAGGCCCCGCTCCCCTCTGTGTTGTGAATAGGCCCCGCTCCCCTCTGTGTCTCCCAACTGTGTTGTGAATAGGCCCCACTCCCCTCTGTGTCTCCAACTGTGTTGTGAATAGGCCCCACTCCCCTCTGTGTCTCCAACTGTGTTGTGAATAGGCCCCGCTCCCCTCTGTGTCTCCCAACTGTGTTGTGAATAGGCCCCACTCCCCTCTGTGTCTCCCAACTGTGTTGTGAATAGGCCCCGCTCCCCTCTGTGTTGTGAATAGGCCCCGCTCCCCTCTGTGTCTCCAACTGTGCTGTGAATAGGCCCCGCTCCCCTCTGTGTCTCCAACTGTGCTGTGAATAGGCCCCACTCCCCTCTGTGTCTCCAACTGTGTTGTGAATAGGCCCCACTCCCCTCTGTGTCTCCCAACTGTGTTGTGAATAGGCCCCGCTACCCTCTGTGTCTCCCAACTGTGTTGTGAATAGGCCCCGCTCCCCTCTGTGTTGTGAATAGGCCCCACTCCCCTCTGTGTCTCCAACTGTGCTTTGAATAGGCCCCACTCCCCTGTGTCTCCAACTGTGTTGTGAATAGGCCCCACTCCCCTGTGTCTCCAACTGTGTTGTGAATAGGCCCCACTCCCCTGTGTCTCCAACTGTGTTGTGAATAGGCCCCACTCCCCTGTGTCTCCAACTGTGTTGTGAATAGGCCCCACTCCCCTGTGTCTCCAACTGTGTTGTGAATAGGCCCCACTCCCCTGTGTCTCCAACTGTGTTGTGAATAGGCCCCGCTCCCCTCTGTGTCTCCAACTGTGTTGTGAATAGGCCCCGCTCCCCTCTGTGTCTCCAACTGTGTTGTGAATAGGCCCCGCTCCCCTCTATGTCTCCAACTGTGTTGTGAATAGGCCCCGCTCCCCTCTGTGTCTCCCAACTGTGTTGTGAATAGGCCCCGCTCCCCTCTGTGTTGTGAATAGGCCCCGCTCCCCTCTGTGTCTCCCAACTGTGTTGTGAATAGGCCCCGCTCCCCTCTGTGTCTCCCAACTGTGCTGTGAATAGGCCCCGCTCCCCTCTGTGCTGTGAATAGGCCCCACTCCCCTCTGTGTCTCCAACTGTGTTGTGAATAGGCCCCGCTCCCCTCTGTGTCTCCCAACTGTGTTGTGAATAGGCCCCGCTCCCCTCTGTGTCTCCAACTGTGTTGTGAATAGGCCCCACTCCCCTCTGTGTCTCCAACTGTGCTGTGAATAGGCCCCGCTCCCCTCTGTGTCTCCCAACTGTGTTGTGAATAGGCCCCGCTCCCCTCTGTGTCTCCCAACTGTGTTGTGAATAGGCCCCGCTCCCCTCTTTGTCTCCAACTGTGTTGTGAATAGGCCCCACTCCCCTCTATGTCTCCAACTGTGTTGTGAATAGGCCCCGCTCCCCTCTGTGTCTCCCAACTGTGTTGTGAATAGGCCCCGCTCCCATCTGTGCTGTGAATAGGCCCCACTCCCCTCTGTGTCTCCAACTGTGTTGTGAATAGGCCCCACTCCCCTGTGTCTCCAACTGTGCTGTGAATAGGCCCCGCTCCCCTCTGTGTCTCCCAACTGTGTTGTGAATAGGCCCCGCTCCCCTCTGTGTCTCCCAACTGTGTTGTGAAAAGGCCCCGCTCCCCTCTGTGTCTCCCAACTGTGTTGTGAATAGGCCCCGCTCCCCTCTGTGTTGTGAATAGGCCCCGCTCCCCTCTGTGTCTCCCAACTGTGTTGTGAATAGGCCCCGCTCCCCTCTGTGTCTCCCAACTGTGCTGTGAATAGGCCCCGCTCCCCTCTGTGCTGTGAATAGGCCCCACTCCCCTCTGTGTCTCCAACTGTGTTGTGAATAGGCCCCGCTCCCCTCTGTGTCTCCCAACTGTGTTGTGAATAGGCCCCGCTCCCCTCTGTGTCTCCAACTGTGTTGTGAATAGGCCCCACTCCCCTCTGTGTCTCCAACTGTGCTGTGAATAGGCCCCGCTCCCCTCTGTGTCTCCCAACTGTGTTGTGAATAGGCCCCGCTCCCCTCTGTGTCTCCCAACTGTGTTGTGAATAGGCCCCGCTCCCCTCTTTGTCTCCAACTGTGTTGTGAATAGGCCCCACTCCCCTCTGTGTCTCCAACTGTGTTGTGAATAGGCCCCGCTCCCCTCTGTGTCTCCCAACTGTGTTGTGAATAGGCCCCGCTCCCCTCTGTGTCTCCCAACTGTGTTGTGAATAGGCCCCGCTCCCCTCTGTGTCTCCCAACTGTGTTGTGAAAAGGCCCCGCTCCCCTCTGTGTCTCCCAACTGTGTTGTGAATAGGCCCCGCTCCCCTCTGTGTTGTGAATAGGCCCCGCTCCCCTCTGTGTCTCCCAACTGTGTTGTGAATAGGCCCCGCTCCCCTCTGTGTCTCCCAACTGTGCTGTGAATAGGCCCCGCTCCCCTCTGTGCTGTGAATAGGCCCCACTCCCCTCTGTGTCTCCAACTGTGTTGTGAATAGGCCCCGCTCCCCTCTGTGTCTCCCAACTGTGTTGTGAATAGGCCCCGCTCCCCTCTGTGCTGTGAATAGGCCCCACTCCCCTCTGTGTCTCCAACTGTGCTGTGAATAGGCCCCGCTCCCCTCTGTGTCTCCCAACTGTGCTGTGAATAGGCCCCGCTCCCCTCTGTGTCTCCAACTGTGCTGTGAATAGGCCCCGCTCCCCTCTGTGTCTCCCAACTGTGTTGTGAATAGGCCCCGCTCCCCTCTGTGCTGTGAATAGACCCCACTCCCCTCTGTGTCTCCAACTGTGTTGTGAATAGGCCCCGCTCCCCTCTGTGTCTCCAACTGTGCTGTGAATAGGCCCCGCTCCCCTCTGTGTCTCCCAACTGTGCTGTGAATAGGCCCCGCTCCCCTCTGTGTCTCCAACTGTGCTGTGAATAGGCCCCGCTCCCCTCTGTGTCTCCCAACTGTGTTGTGAATAGGCCCCGCTCCCCTCTGTGCCGTGAATAGACCCCACTCCCCTCTGTGTCTCCAACTGTGTTGTGAATAGGCCCCGCTCCCCTCTGTGTCTCCAACTGTGCTGTGAATAGGCCCCACTCCCCTCTGTGTCTCCAACTGTGTTGTGAATAGGCCCCGCTCCCCTCTGTGTTGTGAATAGGCCCCGCTCCCCTCTGAGTTGTGAATAGGCCCCGCTCCCCTCTGTGTCTCCAACTGTGTTGTGAATAGGCCCCGCTCCCCTCTGTGTCTCCAACTGTGTTGTGAATAGGCCCCGCTCCCCTCTGTGTCTCCTAACTGTGTTGTGAATAGGCCCCGCTCCCCTCTGTGTCTCCAACTGTGTTGTGAATAGGCCCCACTCCCCTCTGTGTCTCCTAACTGTGTTGTGAATAGGCCCCGCTCCCCTCTGTGTTGTGAATAGGCCCCGCTCCCCTCTGTGTCTCCCAACTGTGCTGTGAATAGGCCCCACTCCCCTCTGTGTCTCCAACTGTGCTGTGAATAGGCCCCGCTCCCCTCTGTGTCTCCAACTGTGCTGTGAATAGGCCCCACTCCCCTGTGTCAACAACTGTGTTGTGAATAGGCCCCGCTCCCCTCTGTGTCTCCAACTGTGTTGTGAATAGGCCCCGCTCCCCTCTGTGTCTCCAACTGTGCTTTGAATAGGCCCCGCTCCCCTCTGTGTCTCCAACTGTGCTTTGAATAGGCCCCACTCCCCTGTGTCTCCAACTGTGCTGTGAATAGGCCCCACCCCCAGGTGTGACTGCTAAATCCTGGTACTGGTTGTACACCAAGAACTGATAAAGAGATCCCATGTGCAGTGTGATATGAAGAGCTGTGTATATTACATGACATTGTTATAGAATGGTGATCGCTATATATTGGTACTGGTGGTATACCAGAAACTAATAGACACACCCTGGTGTAATCTGATATGAAGGACCATGTATGCATGACATTGAGGAAGGTCCCTCTTTGAACTTGTCCTGTGTTTTCCAGTTTCCAGGAGCCGATGGAGGATGAAGATGATTGTGGGACGGAGGTCCCTCCTCCAATGATGGTTCCTGTGGCGGACTTGCTGAATCATGTTGCACGGCACAATACGCACTTGGAGTTCGCGGCTGTGAGTCTCTTGGCTTAGTTTCATGTATTTTCCAGGCTGTGTTTGTTATGAAGGGGTCATTTATTGTGTTTGGTTACTTCCAGGACTGTCTGCGAATGGTGACCACACAGTCGGTTCCAGCAGGCCATGAGCTGTTTAATACTTACGGCCAGATGGGGAACTGGCAGCTTCTACACATGTATGGCTTCTCTGAGCCACATCCAGACAATTTCAATGACACAGCTGACATCCAGATGACAGTTCTGAGGGAAGCTGCACTGCAAGGTGAGTGATGACCAGGGCCAGCCATACTGTGTCTTATCCTACCGGTATGTAGGTCCTCTTTTCAGTGGTGTTAGCAGTAGACATGCTGAGATGGGCCCATGTAGGTTATCTTACGTACGGTCCTCCTTTCAGCGTTTGGCATTAGCAGGAGACATGCTGAGATGGGTCCCTGTGGTCTATCCTATGTACAGTCCTCATTTCAGGGGCTGGTGTTAGCAGGAGATATGCTGAGATAGGTGCATGTGGTCTATCCCATGTACAGTCCTCCTTTCAGTGGGTGGTGTTTGCAAGAGACATGCTGAGATGGGTCCCTGTGGCCTATCCTTCATACCAGTGATGGTGAACCTTGGCACACCAGATGTTTTGGAACTACATTTCCCATGATGCTCAACTACACTGCAGAGTTTATGAGCATCATCGGGAATGTAGCTCCAAAACATCTGGGGTGCCAATGTTCACACTGCTATATCGAGTCCTCCTTTCAGTGGGTGGTGTTTGCAGGAGACGTGCTGAGATGGGTGCCTGTGGTTTATCCCACAAGACTCGGATTTTATCTGCTGAGTTCTCATCGGGTTGTATTTGTAGGTGCAGAGTCGGAGGAGCAGAAGGCAAAGCTGCAAGAGAGGTGGTCCTTCTTGTGCCATATGGAGATGGTGGGGGAAGAAGGAGCATTTGTCTTTGGCTGTGAGGAGGTGCTGACGGATGAAGAACTGAGGACCTCTCTGAAGGTAATTGCTGATGTTCTTGCTGTATGAATCTCCCAACTCTGTTATCTCATTGTGCAGTGTCTCCAACTGTAAGGGAGGGAAGGGGTATTCTTAGCAATCTGTTCACCCTTATCAGCAGAAAAATTAGAGGTGGCATCAAATTGGCTGAAAGTTTCAGGGCCTCTCCTATATATTTGTACATATGGGAGCTGGAATTTAGGTGGGAAAAAAAGTGAACTTAGCCTTAAACGTACACTTTGTCTTCCAGTTGCTCTGCATGTCTGCTGAAGAGTTTGCTGAATACAAGGAAAATGATGGCTGGGAAGAGGACAAGGATGATGATGATGAGGAGGAAGAGACTCTAACCTATCAGAAAGTGGCTTGTATGCCATTGTCTTGGCGCAAACTTCTCCATGCCAGTGCAGAGCTGACCATGAAGAGCTACACCACCAATCTGCGCAGCGACCAATGTATCCTAGATGATCCCGCCGAGTACGCCAAGCTGAGCAGCAGACAGAAGTATTCTCTCCAAGTGCGCTATGGACAGAAACAAATATTACAGAGGCTGATGGAACTGACTGCTAGCTGAGCCATCAATGCATACTAGTAATATGTGACGCTATACAATAGTGAAAAATGTTCATCAGAATGTTGTCGGTTTCTGGAATCCAGATCAGTGTGTGCTAGTAACAGTCATGGTGGGTGGGGCAATTCTATATTAATGGCCATGGTGGTTGGGGTACCGGTAATTCTATATTAATGGCCATGGTGGGTGGGGTAATTCTATATTAATGGCCATGGTAACTCCATATTAGCCCTTTCGCTGCCAGGTCCGTATGTCGTACAGACCTGACACCGGGGGTTGGGGGGGGGGGAGAGATTTCACACGCAGTCCGGTGGCTGCAGCCACCAGGATTGTGTGTAAAGCTGACAGGCAGATGCATTCAGATGGCTGCGTTGACACCCAATTGCCTGCACACATACCCCCCACCCCCCCGGTACTGGCACCCCCGCCATGTATTCTGGGCTCTGCTTGCCCAACTGCGGGCCTTAGACTGACATGGCGGGCGCCATCGAGGTGGAGGGAAAAGAGCGGATACACGTCCGCTCTCCTCCCCTTGCTGTGACCCGGAAAGCGATGTGTGTGACGTCACTTCCGGGCCACCCTTTCACTTTCCCCGGCTACCATAGGCGAAGGGTATTGCTGCAATATATTCAGTGGAGCCACGCAGAGTCTTTTAGACCCTGCAAGTCTCATTACAGCGGCGCTCCACCCTAAAGTGGAACTTCTGCTTATCGGATTCCTCCGGTGCCACAACTGGCACCTTTCAGGGGGGAGGGGGGTGCAGATACCTGTCTAAGACAGGTATTTGCACCCACTTCCGGGAATCCTGACTGCGGGTAGTGCGTCACTTCCCAGGCGCCCGCAGCCCCCCCCCCAACCCCCCCGGCTCCTAGAACACAGCGGGGACCATTGAAAGATGCGCAGTAGGGAACCGGGAAGTGAAGGCGCTTCACTTCCCGATTCCCTCACCCATGATGGTGGTGGGGGCAGCCGAGAGACGAGCGATTGCTCATCTTCTGCTGCTGACGTCGCTGGACTCCAGGACAGGTAAGTTTACGAATATTAAGTCAGCAGCTGCAGCATTTGTAGCTGATGGCTTTTAATATTTTTTTTACGGCGGAGCTCCGCTTTAAAGAGAACTTGTCACCTAAAAATCATCACATAGGGCCCTATGTGATGAAAAAAAAACACATTTGTTTTTGCAAAAAAATTAAATTACACCCAAGCACATAAACCCCCCCCCAAAAAAATTTGAGGCCCTCCCACATATGTACGAATGTAAACGCACACGTCAGGTGCACCTACACGTGAAAACATTGTTTGCGATACACGTTACATTTTGCTGCACGCGCCGGAGTGAGAGCAATAATTCTAACACAAGACCTCCGTAACACTAAACTGATGACCTATATATAGGAGGGCTTTTGAAGCATCACCTATAAAAGATATTGGGTACTGAAATATGATGCCATTTCACAGGTGCACACAAATTTAAGGTTTGACATGTTGGGTATCTATTTACTCAGTGCAACCTCGTCCTTTATATTCCCTTTAGTGTGTTTTTTACTGAAATTTTGCGGTAATATCAAGTGACATAAAAAAATGAAACTACCACTATTTTATTTTCTAGGATGTCTGCTTTTAGAAAATATATGTTTGGGGGCTTTATGTAACGTGTGCAAAAACAGCTCTGGCAGCAAAAGGGTTAATGGCTGTGGGGGGTGGCTTAACTCTATATTAATGGCCATGGTGGGTGAGGTGGGGGGTAACTCCATATTGATGGCCATGGTGGGTGAGGTGGGGTAACGCCACATTGATGGCCATGGTGGGGTAACGCCACATTGATGGCCATGGTGGGTGGGGTGGGAAAACTCCATATTGATGGCCATGGTGGGCGAGGTAGGGTAACGCCACATTGATGGCCATGGTGGTGGGAGTAGGGCACCTCCACATTGATGGCCATGGTGGTGGGGAGTAGGGTAACTTCAAATTGATGGCCATGGTGGTGGGGAGTAGGGTAACTTCATATTGATGGCCATGGTTGGTGAGGTAAGGTATGGTAACTCCATATGGCCATGGCTTCAAAATGGGAAGTCCAACAATCCCGTGTAGATGCGATGGTCAGGGGTTCATGGCCATATAGTTTGTGTGATCTGTGGAGTCATAATTGTAACTAGTGGTTAGTCTCATGTTACTAAGCAATTTAGAACAGTGGGTGAAATCCAGGGTGCAGAAGACACTGTGCCATCTTGTGGCTCTTAAAAGTCTGTAATCTCAGGATATAGACTCGCCTGTCCTGGGATCAGCTGCATGGGGCTGATCACTCAGATCTGGACTTTGTTCTATGCGTACCTCTGATGTACCCCCAACCATACCGTGTGCCTCCAGTGTACCCCCCACTGTGCCATGTTCCTCCAGTACTCTCAGCAGTATTGTGTGCCTCTGGTGCACCCACAACTGTACAGTATGGGGCTGATCCCTCAGATCTGTATACCTCTGATGTACCCCCCAGTCATACTGTTTGCCTCCAGCGAAAACCCAGCCATATTGTGCACCTCAAGTGTACCCCTAGCTGTACCGTGTACCTTCGATGTACTGTGAGCCTCCAATGTACCTCCCAACCTTACTGTGTGCCTCCAATGTGCACCCAGCCCCATCACATGCTTTCAATGAGATTTTCATGGTCAGTTGACATTCTCTTTAGATCAGTGGTTCTCAACTCCTGTCCTCAGGACCCACTAACAGGCCAGATTTTAAGTATTACCTTGGTGAGATGCAGACTAGAATACTGCAATCCTTGAGCAGCAAATTATATCACCTGTGATGCATTTCAGTTATCTTGCAAACCTGACCTGTTGGTGGGCCCTGAGGACTGGAGTTGAGAACCACTGTTTTAGATCATTCAAGGAGCAGAAAGCAGTCTGTGCATATTGTTTTATTCCAGCAATATGTCACCTTGTAGAAAATAGTACACAATATCACCAGTTACATGTAGAAATACTCCGCTATCAGTGCAGGTTGTGTAACAGTATCCGTAGGATCTGCAGAATTTTCCCATCCTGTGAACAGTCAGCGCAGTGGGATGGAGAAGACCTTGTTCCCAGCTTTGCAACAAATTTCATCTGCGTAAAATCGAGTCAGGATCTCTGAATCTTCAAAATCATCCACCATGCTCTGAAAACAAAGGAGACACATTAAGTGAGCCCCACAAAAGGGGAGCGCTGTGACCCTCCTAGCACAGATAGGGAAGATACAGTGGGGTGGTGGCCTGCTGTCAACAGTCCATATCTGACCCCTTCTCTCCATGCTATGTACCACGTTACCCTCTTCTGCCAATAGAAAAGTAAAAACCTTGAATGCCAGATAACCCCAAATTTTCCAGTTTGGAGCTGGGTATCAGGATTCGTTTACAGGCAGCTTGTGCCTGATTGGCCAGTAAGCCGCCATCACCTGGTCTGGAAGTTGCCATCTGTTATGAGAGCTACTGCGAATGCTGCTCTGTGCTGTATGTGTTGATAGAAGGAAGCAGAGTACAGCGCCCCCTGGAGGATGTGGCAGGTGAGTGCTGCACCAGGGCAACTGGAAGTGCATTAACAACTTCAATACCGGGCACTTTCACCCCCTTCCTGCCCAGGCCAATTTTCAGCACTGTCACATTTTGAATAACAATTGCGCGTTCATGCAGAATTGTACCTAAATTACATTTTTATCATTGTTTTGAAACAAAATCGAGATTCCTTTTGGTGGTATTTAATCACCACTGGGATTTACATTTTTGTAAAATTTTGCAAATAAATAATCTTGTCATAAAATTAGGCCAAACTGTATTCCATAAACTATGTTATATATATATATATATATATATATATATATATATATATATATATATATATATATATATATATATATGAGAAAATCAATCCTGATGCACCGACGGCCTATCTAATGCAGAACAATACAAATATCCCCCAAATTACCCTTTTTGCGAAAGTAGACCGTCCAAGGTATTTAGTAAGAGGCATGGCAAGTTTTTTTTGAAGTTGTAACTTTTTGGACAATGAAGAAATTAAAAAAATTCTCTTTTTTTTTTTTTTTTTTTAACATACTGTTACCAGTGCAGTACAGCATCATCATATAACTGGTGTGGTGGTTACCGTATGTAAAAAACAAAAAAATCTTTTTTAACACCCTGACCAGAGCAATAGTGTTACCATAGTAACAGTGTACTACACTTTTTTTTTTTATTACATATTATGATTGCTTATACCAGTGAATTTCACGGTTATAAGCAACCATTTTTACTGAATTAAATTTATTACTTCAGCGTTTACTATTGTGTTTTGCTGTGATTGGCCATAGTTAATCACATGGTACAGATGGGCTGCGATTGGCCCTGTCTGTATCATGTGATGACTGTGACCAATCACAGAGATCAACTCAATAGTACACAATGGATGGCATGACTAAAAGCCATTCATTGTGTATAATTGTTATGTGATCTGCTGTGGTTTGTCACAGTGATCACATGGTACTGGGAGCAGCTGGTGCACTGGTTGATCAAAGGACACAGTGGTTAACAGATCGCGCCTCCGTCAACACAGCCTGCGTTATGGGAGGACATCATAAAACATCCATCCAGAAAGGTGACTGTCTCGCTCGGCCGTCATTTGTCTATAGGCCGGACAGGAACTGGTTAATACCCAGCAAAATTGGCATTTTTCTTATATGAATATCAACAGTTTCTGGCATATAAAATCTATTAAATATTTTAATATATATGTTTACTTTGGCTGGAAATCTAACCAACCCGGGCCTCTTGTGTGGCAGATGAGAATTCTACTACTGAACCGCCAATGCTTCACACAGCTTACATCTGGATGTACTCAGACTCTGAGCTCACAAGCAGCTGGACTAAAGGAGACTGTGTCAGGACTTGTTGGAAGAGGCCAGAAACCTTAGTATCGAAGCATTGGTGGTTCAGTGGTAGAATTCTCGCCTGCCACGCGGGAGGCCCGGGTTCGATTCCCGGCCAATGCAAGATATTTTATTGCCCCGCATTCTTATGCTTTCTTCACATCTGTTTGCTATTTAATAAAGTACAAGTTCACCGTTTGAAAAAAAAAAATGCATTTTGTTTTGCAGGTAAAAATGTTATGGCCTGCAGAGCATTGCACCCACGATCAGTATATCGTGGGTGCAATGCCAGGCCCCTACAGACTCTCAGGATGGCTGTTGCAATGCCAGGCCCCTACAGACTCTCAGGATGGCTGTCTGCCTGTACCCCCAGGCAATTACTTGAGAGCAGGAAAAACAAACAAACTACGAGAGTCAGCGCCTCCACAGTTCATTGAGAACTACAAGCTGTCGCCCACAATGGCTGACGGTAGGGATGCACAGGTATCGGTGCTGATACTAAGCATTTGGGCGAGTATCGGTACTCGCCCAAACGCTCCCGAAAACCAATACTTTGCGGTGCGATTTGCGTCAATAAAAAGTG
The DNA here is from genome assembly GCA_029206835.1 of Rana muscosa. Taxonomy (NCBI): domain Eukaryota; kingdom Metazoa; phylum Chordata; class Amphibia; order Anura; family Ranidae; genus Rana; species Rana muscosa. Next base: position 341,033,179 of record CM055119.1, read on the forward strand.
AATGGGCGCAAATCGCACTGCACAGAATCAAATGCGATTTGAACAGGAATGCAATGCGATTCCTGTTTGAATCGCATGCAATTTCCCCCACTGCTCCTGTTTGTGTATATTGAAAGGGATTAAAGCGCCATCTGGTGGGCAGTTAAAAAAAAAAATGTTAGAACTCACAATACATAGAGCCTTCATGCACAGGCCGCTGGAGGTGCTCACAGGGCTGAAGGAGATGTAGAGGCAATCTGCCCCCCAAGCTGACATCACTTCCGCCCTATAACTACGGGGTTCCGGAACTTCTCCAGTCCTGTGAGCACCTTTACTACCAGCTGTGGACCGGGACATCTATGTAGACTATTTTGCATGTGGCCAGATATGTACTGTGAGTTCCAACATATTTTAAACTGCTCACTAGATGGCACTTTTTCCTTTTTATATATACACACACACACACACACACAGGAGCGGTGGGGGCAATCGCATGCGATTCAGACAGGAATCGCACCTCATTCCTGTTCAAACCGCATACGGTTCTTTGCGGTGTGATTTGTGCCAATTTCCTTTTGTATTGGCGCAAATCGCACCGCAAAGTATCGACACTTGGTATCGGTGAATACTTGACTGATAGTAGCTTATTCATTCACAGGAAACTGAATGAATGATGTGGGCGGAGCCTCGCATGGCCATGCTGTTTTCAAATCATGACAGCAGGTGCGGGGAGAGGATCCCTTGCGGTGGAGTAATAACTGGGGATAATGGGGACAGTCACATGGGGTATTGCACCCATCTCACCTGCAGATGATCCCGCACAGCTCCCTGCAGGAGATCCACCATGTCACCTACACACCAGGCCAGACTGACATGGAAAGAGGGATTCTGGGAAAAGAGAAGATGAATGCTGGGTAATATACTGACAAGAACATAACCACCAATTTGCAGGTCTTACAATGACTGCTCAATTACATGGACCCTCATTTACATGGGGAGAAGAGGCGGGCCCAATTCCCCCAAACAAGGCACTATTGCAGTGGAAGGGGTGTATCTTCACAATTTTGGCTGCAGCGTATTTCTACACACGGGTGTAGTATTTATTATTAGCGGTCAGTTCACACCAATTCTGAATCAAAGTCTGATGACCTCACAGCTGGGAACGTCACCCCTAATAGGGACACAGAGAGTTGTGAGGGGCTCCTGACCAATAGGACACTTTATTGGGACATATAGGGACCTGCAGGAGGCTCCTGAGGCAATGGCTGCTCTTCTTTGGGACACATGGATACTTGTGGGAGACCTCCAGGGAACAGGCCACTCTTCACTGAGACACATAAGAACCTGCAGGGAGCTCCATACTTCATTAAGACACACAGGGACCTGTGGTGGGACTCTTGAGGAAAGGGGCACTATTCATTGGAACACACAAGGACTTGCAGGGGACTCCTAGGGAATAGGCTACTCTTCATTGGGACACAAAAAGGTACTTGGGATGGGGCTCCATAGTTGTCTGCGACACCCAGGGACCAGTGGAGGGCTTCCGATGCACTGACCACTCCTTATAGGGACACATGGAGATCCATGGGGGGCTCCGCTTTTCATTGAGATACACAGAGAACCGCAGGGGACTCCCATGGCAAGGGACAATCTACAGCGGGACACACAGGTACTTGGTGAGGTTCCAATCTTCATTGCGACACACAGAGACTTGAGGGGGTTTTCAAGAAAAATAACACTTCATTGGGACATAAAAGGGACCTGCGGGGGTTCCCATGGAATGGTCCAAAGGGACCTGCGGAGGGCTCTCAAGGAGAGGGGCACTTTATCTGGATACACAAGTACTTGCGGAAGGTTCTATACAGCACTGGAGTGCACAAGTACCTGTGTGGGTCTCCCAAAGAAAGGGGCACACAGTGACCTGCAGGGTACTCACAGGGAATTGGCCACCCCTCACATGAGGACTTGCAGGGATCTCCCCAGAAAAAGGCCACTTTCCATTAAGACACAAAGGGACCTGCAGGTGACTACTAAGGAAAGGGAAAATCTTCACAAGGACCTGTGGGCAATGGCCATTTATCAGCAGGACACATGAAGATCTGTGGGGGACTCCACTCTTCATTGGGACACACAGATACCCGCAGGGGCTCCTGGGGAACCGGACACTCCCCATCGGGACACACAGTGATCTGCGGGGGGCTCCACTCTTCATTGGGACACACAGATATCCGCAGGGGCTCCTGGGGAACCGGACACTCCCCATCGGGACACACAGTGACCTGCGGGGGGCTCTACTCTTCATTGGGACACACAGATACCCGCAGGGCCTCCTGGGGAACCGGACACTCCCCATCGGGACACACAGTGACCTGCGGGGGGCTTCACTCTTCATTGGGACACACAGATACCCGCAGGGGCTCCTGGGGAACCGGACACTCCCCATCGGGACACACAGTGACCTGGGGGGGGCTCTACTCTTCATTGGGACACACAGATACCCGCAGGGGCTCCTGGGGAACCGGACACTCCCCATCGGGACACACAGTGACCTGGGGGGGGGCTCTACTCTTCATTGGGACACACAGATACCCGCAGGGGCTCCTGGGGAACCGGACACTCCCCATTGGGACACACAGATACCCGCAGGGGCTCCTGGGGAACTGGACACTCCCCATCGGGACACACAGTGACCTGGGGGGGCTCTACTCTTCATTGGGACACACAGATACCCGCAGGGGCTCCTGGGGAACTGGAAACTCCCCATCGGGACACACAGTGACCTGCGGGGGGCTCCACTCTTCATTAGGACACACAGATACCCGCAGGGGCTCCTGGGGAACCGGACACTCCCCATCAGGACACACAGTGACCTGCGGGGGGCTCCACTCTTCATTGGGACACACCGATACCCGCAGGGGCTCCTGGGGAACCGGACACTCCCCATCGGGACACACGGTGACCTGGGGGGGGCTCTACTCTTCATTGGGACACACAGATACCCGCAGGGGCTCCTGGGGAACCGGACACTCCCCATCGGGACACACAGTGACCTGCGGGGGGCTCCACTCTTCATTGGGACGCAAAAGGATCTGTGGGGGTCTCCCAGCGACACAGAGAAATAAGCATCAAAACTGTGAGTGTTCTTTATTGGTCAGATGTACTACAGCCTCAAGTCTACATGGACAGGTGTGATAATAGTAGTACATAGAGTGCCGCTCCGCACTCACCTGGTAGAAGGTCTCCAGCCTGAACTCCTGCAGTGATTGGTCCACTTCTGACACCATGTCCAGGAGCTGCTGCTGCCCCGCCGTCACCTCCAAGCCCAGGAAAGTTCTGTCAAAGAGATTACAATTAACCCCTTTTTTTGCTGACTCCTATCAGACTCTTCATAGTGTCTTGATTCAAGAGGCACATACTGGACCCCCCCCCCCCCCCCAAATCATGCGATTACTGTGATTGGCTGTCACAGTGATCGGGAGCCTGTCCTTCTAGCTTCTGTGTAACTGGGAGCTGTTGGTCACAATGTTGGGGTCACTGACGGAGCTCACTCCTGACACAAAACTGTGACTTAACACAGACTAGGGCCCGCCTCCACTGTGCCACATTTACAGTATGTCTGATAAATATCCCACTTAGAAAGGTTTGTTATGTCTGTTCAGTAAGTGAAAAAAAATACTGATTCTGCCAAAAATCCTGTAAGATGATATATTTATCAGTTACATTGTTCTCAGCTATCTTTGAGGACTACAGGACCTCCCCCCCATTATATGAGGATGATGACAAGGGAGGTTTACCTATAGTCCTGTGACAACATGGCATAGATGAAATACAGTGAGCGCCTCACACGGAGTACACCTATCATCGGAGCCTTGGGGTAGTGAGCTGAACATTACCATTGCATACAGTGTGTCTTCGATATGTAGAATGCAGGTAACGCACTTTCCTCAGATAGGTAGGACACACACTCTTCAGGTAGGTGGGATGCAGGACATGTGCTTGTCAGGTAGGTAGGACACGGAACACATGCTCGCCTTAGGTAGGTAGGACACGGGACATACGCTCTCCTCAGGTAGGTACAATGCAGGGCACGCGCTCTCCTCAGGAAGGCAAGACGCAGGGCACGCGCTCTCCTCAGGAAGGCAAGACGCAGGGCACGCGCTCTCCTCAGGAAGGCAAGACACAGGGCACGCGCTCTCCTCAGGAAGGCAAGACGCAGGGCACGCGCTCTCCTCAAGAAGGCAAGACGCAGGGCACGCGCTCTCCTCAGGTAGGTAAGATGCAGGGCATGCGCTCTCCTCAGGTAGGTAAGATGCAGGGCATGCGCTCTCCTCAGGTAGGTAAAATGCAGGGCATGCGCTCTCCTCAGGTAGGTAAAATGCAGGGCATGCGCTCTCCTCAGGTAGGTAAGATGCAGGGCATGCGCTCTCCTCAGGTAAGATGCAGAACACGCGCTCTTCTCAGGTAGACAGGACACACTCTCCTTAGGTAGGTAGGACACAGGACATATGCTCTCCTCAGGTAGGTACAATGCAGGACGCACTCTCCTCAGGAAGGCAAGATGCAGGACACGCGCTCTCCTCGGGTAGGTAGAATGCAGGGCATGCGCTCTCCTCGGGTAGGTAGAATGCAGGGCATGCGCTCTCCTCGGGTAGGTAGAATGCAGGGCATGCGCTCTCCTCGGGTAGGTAGAATGCAGGTCATGCGCTCTCCTCGGGTAGGTAGAATGCAGGGCATGCGCTCTCCTCGGGTAGGTAGAATGCAGGGCATGCGCTCTCCTCAGGTAAGATGCAGAACATGCGCTCTCCTCAGGTAGACAGGACACGGGACATATGCTCTCCTCGGGTAGGTAGAATGCAGGACACGCGCTCTCCTCGGGTAGGTAGAATGCAGGGAATGCGCTCTCCTCGGGTAGGTAGAATGCAGGGCATGCGCTCTCCTCGGGTAGGTAGAATGCAGGGCATGCGCTCTCCTCGGGTAGGTAGAATGCAGGGCATGCGCTCTCCTCGGGTAGGTAGAATGCAGGGCATGCGCTCTCCTCGGGTAGGTAGAATGCAGGGCATGCGCTCTCCTCGGGTAGACAGGACACGGGACATATGCTCTCCTCAGGTAGGTACAATGCAGGACGCACTCTCCTCAGGTAGGTAGAATGCAGGGCATGCGCTCTCCTCAGGTAGGTAGAATGCAGAGCATGCGCTCTCCTCAGGTAGGTAGAATGCAGAGCATGCGCTCTCCTCAGGTAGGTAGAATGCAGAGCATGCGCTCTCCTCAGGTAAGATGCAAAACACGTACTCTTCTCAGGTAGGTAGGACATGTGCTCTCCTCAGGTAGGTAGAACACAAGCTCTCCTCAGGTAGGTAGGACACAGGACACAAGCTCTCCTTAGGTAGGTAGGACATGGAACACAAATTCTCCTCAAGTGGGTAGGACGCAGGACACACACTCTCCCCAGATAGTAAAAAAAAGTTGGAGATGCGCTTTCCTCAGGTAGGTAGAACATGGAAGGCGCACTCTCCTCAGGTAGGTAGGATGCGGACCATGTGCTCTCCTCGTGTAGGCAGGATGTGGGGTGATAGGTAGGGTAGTACGCATAATAAGGCTACTCTGGAGATGGCGGTGATACCTTACACACAGCACCCTCACCTGGTCTTCTCCTGATTGGTGTAAACCTTCAAGCGGTGAGCGACACACAGGAACCTGAAACAGAAGATCAGCCAATCAATGAGAAGAACATTGGAAAGAGGACAGAGATAACATGAACACAATGCACCCAATGTGAGACCCTCCGGGCCCCGAGGCCCTTCACATTGCCGTTCTCACATACTGCACAGGTGCTGAAGATGAACCCTCAGTGCAGGTGCCTCTGGAGAGAAAATCCCGCCCACACAACCATCACTGGTTGGAGGTTTCCACTCACCGATTCACAGAGCTCAGCCTCTCCCGCAGTGATTGGACAAAGGGCTCGATCCAGTGATGACGTAGGATAACTGTCTGTGATTGGCTGATATGAAATTCCTCCATCGTGGTGAGGCGGAGCCCATTCCTCCTAGCCACGTCCAGCAGATCATCGAGCAGCTCAGAGAACTCTTCCTTGGGACGGACTGAGAGAGGAAGGAGGAGGATTAGGATGACTCCGGATACTGCCCGCCATGGCTAGTGTTATGCCCCCTACAGTCACATGATACACAGCGCATGTTTGCCCCCTACAGTCACATGAAACACAGCTATGCTCCCTACAGTCACATGAAACACAGCTATGCTCCCTACAGTCTCATGACACACAGCGCAGGTTTGCCCCCTACAGTCACATGACAAAAAGCATAGCCACGTCTCCCTACAGTCAAATGACACACATCGTGGTCACGCCCCCCTACAGTCAGAAAGGGGAAATTCAGTATGTTTGGGTTGTCACTGGAACAGAAAATGGGGACACTTGTGGTAACAGCTGATTTCACTTTACTTCTTGTTGTGTCCCAGGGACAGGAAGTGAACAGAAATCTCTCAAATTGGACAAAAAACACGACAGAGGTGCTGACAGTTCTCCGTACGCAGTGTATGGTTACCACGGTGACAGAATGGCACACAATGGGTACTCACCCGGCACATAGACATAGGTGGCCCAGTGTCCTCGCTCATGGGCAAAGCTTCGCATCCGTCCTCCATGTCTGGTGGGGTCATCCGTATACTGAGTGCTGCCTGAGAACATGTTCAGGACGCTCTCCGGGACTGGGAGGGGGCAGGGCTGCCTGGAGAGAGAAGATTAACATGACTCGTATGTGCAGCTTTGCCTTAAAATTAACCCAACCCCCAACAGGGACACCCCCTCCCCCTAACATAGTGCCAGCCAACCCACAAGAGTGACACCCCCTCCCCTCACCCATCCATCGCCTTCCCCTCCCCCAAAACAATGCCAACCACACATTCCCCAGTAACAGGACCCTGGGTGGAGCGGTGTGTTACGATTGTTGTCACCCCACAGTGCTTCATCCTCATTGGTCTGCAAAGATGCTGCTTGGGGAGGACCTGTCTGTCTATACACCAACAGACATCCATGGAAAAGACCATATGACCCTCCCCTGAGGAGAACATGGGACCTCCTTCTCAGGACTTCTTTCCCCCGCCCACTAGATTGTCATCTCTTACAGAAGTATATCAAGTCCACCAAAAACATTATAAAAAATGTCCCCCAAGAGGTTTATGTCATATTGTAGTAGTGTGTACCCTATTTTAGAACATTATGGCAGATTTATCTGTCAAAGGAGATCCTCCAGCGATGTGCCATCACTGATCCTTCCATCCTTGCCCAGTCTTCCTTCCAAGGGCCCCGTCTCCTCCTGCAACTAATGACCCCGGAAGCGATGTGCATTACATTACTTCCAGGGTCAGAGTAGCCCAAGACACAGCTTTTACAGTACGATCTGCGTTTGAAAAGCTGCATTGGAGGGCAGTGTAAACATTGAGGGTCTAATTTCTCCATAAAAAGGACCTGGCACCTGCCCATGCTATCACATAGGGGCTTGTTGGACCCCTTTTGATAGCAATAAAGTTAAAAAAAAAGTGTAAAAAAATAAAAAGCAGGGGGCGGAGATCTGATGTCATACAGTGCACAACATAGAGCAGGGAGCTGAGTGTAACCTGAGACTTGAGTGGATGAAATGGACATGCCCTTCTCTACACAGTCTCATAGGGAAACATGCACAACTGAGGCTGTCGGTCATCTGCTGTGTGCTGGAGGCCCTTCCCATCTATAGGAGTCAACACAACCTGTCAGTGACTGAAAGCAGAGCTCCACCCAAAAGGAGAAGCTTCGCTTGTCTGCCTCCTCCCCACCTCTGCTGCTACATTTGGCACCTTTTGGGGAAGGGGGGGTACCTGGTTTTCACAGTTACCCGCTCCCACTTACGGCCCAGTTCGCTGCGGCAGCCGGCCCATTTACAAAGCGCAGCATGCACTGTGCAGTAGGAAACCCGCAGTGAAGGTTTCCTTTAGTCGAGATGGCAGCACCAGCACCCGACAGCTGATTAAAAAATCGGCTCAGGTGAGGACACTGCTGGGTTCCTTGACAGCTAAATGTCCTAAAATTAAAAGTCAGCAGCTACAGTATTTGTAACAGTTGGCTTGATTTTTTTTTTTTTAAGGGGGGGGGGCCTGGAGATCCTATTTATGAAGATAGCAGAGAAAGGAGACAGAAATCACACTCAGTACTTTGGATTGAGGCAACTAAAAAGGTACACACTATAGAAGGCTGTGCTTTGTTCATTTTTCATTTCAGACTTTAACTCCAAACTGATAACCTGCTAAGGCTCTTAAAGTAGTTGCAAACCCTTACAACACACTTTATGCTACAGGAAGGCCTATAATAAGATTTACCTGTAGCTACCCAGGATATCTCCTAAACCTGAACGGTTTAGGAGATATCCCCTGTATCTGCATGTGCCGATGTAATCGGTACGTGCGCACTGAAGCAATGGCACGTGCATGCCGTTGCTTCAGTGAGTGTGCCATTACCGGCGGCTCCGGGCCAATCACAGCACCGGAGTCGCGATACCCGGAAGTAACTCCGGGATGACATGGCGCCGGCCGGTGCTGTGTCGGGCACCGCAGCGGGGGCTTCCATCCAGTGGCGGTGGGTCGATAAGGGGCGCATGGGCGCTGCCCCCTCTCTCCTGGCACCGCTCTATTACCATAGATAGATTCATGCATTGCATGAATCTATCTATGGTTGCTGCTGACACCCCCTATTCAGGTGCCCGGCCCATTTTCAGGCGCTGAGCACCTGAATTACAGCGGCGGGGGTGTTTTTTGGAAGCACCTGATAATAGACTCCCAAAAAGATGAATAGCGGGCGCCATGCTGTGCGTTCGCTGTTCACTCAGCTGTGTGTTAGTTAGCAAAGCGAAGGCATCCGCTTTGCAAACACTGAACTGCCTCTCAGCCAAACAGGTTGCCGGGTATGTTACCTGTCACCTGATTGGCGGAAACGTCAGGCACTGTGATTGGATGCCTGAGAGAGGACGGAAGAAGACATGGAGGACGTGCAGGACACCGCCGCTGACCTGCTCCGAGACAGGTAAGTGCCGGGCAGCATTTGATTGGGCACAGTAGTGGCAATTGATGAGCACACTGGCAACATTTGATGGGGCACAGTAGCGGCAATTGATGGGCACATTGTCGGCAATTGATGGGGCACAGTGGCTGCGTTTGATGGGGCACAGTGGCTGCGTTTGATGTGTTTTTTTTCAGTTTGTTTGCGCCCCCCCAAAAAAATTTGAGCACCAGCCGCCACTGCTTCGATCCCAGGTGAGTATTACATAATGAGCTGGTATGCTATGGATACTAGCTCATTATGCCTTTGTCTTGCAGATGTTATTCTTTTTATTTATTTTTTCCAAAGTGGGTTCACAACCACTTCAAAGCGTCCCCTATGGAGAATTTTGGGTATTGTAGTGTTTTTGCAATTCCAATTTTAGGATTTTAAGACTTGACATGTTTGGTATCTATTTACTCAACCCCATCTTTTATATTTAACCCAAAAATTGAAAAGTGTCATTTTTTTCAGTGTTGTCACATGAAAAGATATAATAAAATATTTACAAAAATGTGAGGGGTGTACTCACTTTCGTGGGATACTGTACATGCAGGGCGCATGGATTTAAAATATATATATATTTTTTTTTTTAAGTACGTGACTAGAGCCAGAGGCTCTAATAGGCTTCAAAAAAGGGTGGGTTTGGGGCGCAGAGCACTGCGCCCTGATCCCACCCAGTTGTGTGACAATACCGAATAATTATTCGCTATTGCCAAACTGATTCTCTTTTCACACAAATAGAGACCTGTCTCCCGATTGGCCGAAAGGAGAAGCATTCCAATAGGCCTAGGGGAAGGAGGAGGGAGGAGACGCACGATGGAAGCTGCCGTGATGCCTGCGGAGGAGAGGGGGGGTGTATCTGTGGGTGCACGGTTTGCTACCCCCCCCCAAAAAAAACGAATTAGCCGCCACAGTATTTGCAGCAGTATTTTTCTGAACTAGCCTGAAGCTCCCTGAATGCATTCTCTGGAGAAGAGAAGATTAACCACTTGAGCTCCTGAAAGGTTTTACCCCTTCATGACCAGGCCATTTTTTTGTTTTTCAAACTGGTAGTTGCGCGGTCGTGCGACGCTCTACCCAAACAAAATGTATATCATTGAGCTTTCTTTTGGTGGTTTTTATTCACCTCTGGGTTTTTTATTTTCTGCAATATAAACAAAAAAAGACCGAAGATTTTGGGGAAAAAAAAAACAATATTTTTTCATTTCTGCTGTAAAGACATATCCGATTAAAAAATAAAATACATTTTGACCACATCGTTAAAAAAAAATTGCAATAAGTGCATATTGATTGGTTTGTGTGAAAATGAGAACATCTACAAACTATGGTATATATATTGGAATTTTTTTTTTTTTCATAGCAATGGCAGTGATCAGTGACCTATAATGTGACTGCGGTAATGTGGCGGACAATTTGACACTTAGGCTACTTTCACACTGAGGCGCTTGATGCGCTGGCGGTATAGCGGCGCTATTTTTAGCACCGCTATAGCGTTGTTTTTGCTGCAATTTGCGGGCGCGAGCGGGGGAATTTTAACCCCCGCTAGTAGCCGAAAATGGGTTAAAAACGCCCGCAGTAACGCCTCTTTGCGGCGTTTTACGATCGTTTTGGAGGCGCTACCCCATTGATTTCAATGGGCAGGGGCGCTATAGGAGCGGTATTTTTACCGCTCGTATTGCGCCTCAAAGATGTGGCTTGCAGGAGTTTTTTGACGCTCCTGCAAGCGCAACGCTCCAGTGTGAAAGCCCTCGGGCTTTCACATTGGATACTATTGAGCGGCTTTTTTGAGGCGCATTGCAGGCGCTATTTTTAGCGCAATAGCGCCTGCAAAGCGCCTCAGTGTGAAAGGGGCCTAACTGCCACTGACATTATCAGTATTACTAATACAGTGATCAGTGTAATGACACTGGCTGGGAAGGGGTTAAAATCTAGGGGTTCGCCAGCCGCACGTCCAGAGCCCGCCATGAAGTCGGCACTGCACAGCGCTAATCACAGGCAGTGAGACATTTCCTGATCTCTGCACGTGCGGCTTGCGAACACGCCAGAGCTCATCCTTACTAACAATGTGTAATATGTGCTTTTTTTACTAACATATCGCTTTGTTTCTTATCCCTGCTTCTGCAGGGAAAAGAAACAGAGAAATCGTTCCCTCTGCACAGAGCCCTGGGCTGTGATTGGACACAGCCGACCAGCAGGCCCCAGCCATGATTCATTGGCCGGGACTTGCTAACAGACTTCCGCTGTGTACAAAAGTAATAGAGGGGAAATCTTCCAATAGGGACATGGTGGTAACCAAGGAAATCCCTTAAAGAGAAACGCCAGTCGGTTTTCTGAAATGTAAAAGTCAGCACCTTTTGGGTGGAGTTCCACTTTACTATGCAGGGATTTCCTCCCACTTCCTGTTTTGGCAATGGGACAGGAAGTGAAGGAAAATCTCCCCAAATGGGACACAGATGGCAAAAATAAACCTTACAGGGATTATATCCCTCCATTGCTCTATACACAAAAATAAAAAAGTTTTGCCTGTAGTTCTACTTTAAAGCTGACTGTGATATCTAATTACTCAACACAACTTAATTCTTTATATTTTTCTTACTTACCCCCCCAACTCAGCATACACCATACAATCTAATAGTACAATCTCCTACACCAACAGCTATATAATGAATGTCACACTGCACAGCCACGCCCCCCTACAGTCACATCATCTACCATCCACTATGTAATAGAAGGGTCCATGTGAAGGGGCAGAAGTCATCGCATTGTCTTTATGTATCGTACAATCAGATCGTACTTTATAGTCACCATTTACATTAGGACATCAGTCACACTCTGTACACAACCCCACGGGTCATATGACCATGGGATGGGGGGGGCGGATTCATCACGTCCCCCCATACACACAGACCCCACCGGAGGACCATATACCCCCCTTAGTGACGTCACTCACCGCCCTGGCGGCTCCTCCCCCTCCGAGCCGCTGCTACTGTAGTCTACTAGAGCCAGGCTAACCGGAAATCGACCGAGGCCCCGCCCACCGCCGGCTTCAGCCCAGCGTCCTCACCAATATCATCCGCCGGAAACGGAGACAAAGAAATGAGTTCCGGCGAATATTAATAGCCACCACTTTCATTACACCCCCTCCCCTTAATTATACCCCCCCTTCATTATTACACCCCCCCCCCACCACACACTCAATTACAACCCCCCTTTATTACACCCTTCCTCCTCAAATACAAACCCCTCCTTCACTACCCCCCTCATTACATTTCATTATTCCCCTCTCCCTCAAATTCACCCAACCCCCCACTCATTATACCCCCCTCCCTCCCCCATACATATCCCTTCCCATGAAAAACACCCCTAGCCATTATTCCCCTCCTCCTTAGTTACACTCACCCTTCATTAAACCCCCTAATTATTCCCAGTCCCCTCAAATCCCCCCCCCATATTTTGCCTCTCCCCCTCGATTACAATTAATCCTTTATTAAACCCCTAAACTCCTCCCTCTCAAATACACCCCTTCTTCATTTTACCCCCCCCCCACTTATTTAATGTACCCATCCTTATTTATTATATACTTAAACCCCTCCTCTTCATTATATTTCTCCCCCCTCATTCATTATACCTCTCCCCCCTCAATATACTCCTCCCCCATTATACACCCCTTAATTATACCCCTCCCCCTCAATTACACTCCTTCCCCATTATACCCCTCCCCCTCAATTACACTCCTCCCCCATTATACCCCCCTCAATTACACTCCTCCCCCATTATACCCCCCTCAATTACACTCCTCCCCCATTATACCCCCCCTCAATTAAACTCCTCCATCAATGTACCCTTCCCCCCTCAATTACACTCCTCCCCCATTATACCCCCCTCAATTACACTCCTCCATTATTCCCCCTTCCCCCCTCAATTACACTCCTCCCCCTCATTACACCCCTCCCCATTATACCCCTTCCCCTCATTACACTCCTCCCCCATTATACCCCTCCCCCTCATACCCCCCTCAATTACACTCCTTCATTATACCCATCCCCCTCAATTACACTCCTCCTTCATTATACCCCCCCCTAAATTACACTCCTCCATTATCCCCCCCTAAATTACACTCCTCCCCCATTATACCCCTCCCCTTATTACAGCCCCCCCCCCCCCTTCTTATTTTCTGTATAAATTACTCTTCCATTATACCTCTCCACTAGACCCCTCCTCCTCCTAATTGTACCCCTCCCCTTTATTATATATTTTCTTCTAATTATACCTCAAATACACTTTCCTCATCTCTATTTATTATATCCACCCTCCCCCCACTTCTCCACCAAACCCCTCCTCTTCCCCTCCCCTCAATTAACCCCTCCCCCATCCTTATTTATTATATTATTATATCCCTAAACCCCTCCTCTTCATTATACCCCCACCAATTAACACCCCAATTCTTATTTATTATAGAATTCAAGTAGAATCATAGGCAAAACTTTTTTTTTTCATTTTGGATAAAGTAAAGCCACACACTATGAGTTTAAAAACTGTCAGTCAGCGCTCTCTGCCATTGGCTGATCGGGAACGGGTCAGCTGCTGGTTCTCCAGCATGCTCGGCCGGCTTCTTTCAGACAGGGTGGCATACACACGGGCCCAATGTAGGACTTTTTTTTGTACAGGGCTTAAGTAAGGGTTATAACCTCCGCCACATTTTTGTTTTGTTGTGTTTGCCATCTGCGTCCCATTTTGGAAATATGCCTTCACTTCCTGTCCCATAGCCACAACAGGAAATGAGAGGAAATTCCTCCACTGGGGCCAGCCAAGGCACCAGAACTAGTGGCCACATTGGAAGATTTCCCCTCTATTCCTGTTTTCCTCTCCCTCCTAAAAAGCCCCTCTTTCTTTATTATACACCCCTCCTCCTTCTAAATACCCCCCTCCTCCTTCTAAATACCCCCTCCTCCCTCCTAAATACCCCCTCCTCCTTATAAATACCCCCTCCTCCTTCTAAATACCCCCCTCCTCCTTCTAAATACCCCCCTCCTCCTTCTAAATACCCCCTCCTCCCTCCTAAATACCCCCTCCTCCTTATAAATATCCCCTCCTCCTTCTAAATACCCCCCTCCTTCTAAATACCCCCTCCTCCTTCTAAATACCCCCCTACTCCCTCCTCCTTCTAAATACCCCCCTCCTCCTTCTAAATATCCCCCTCCTCCCTCCTCCTAAATACCCCCCTCCTCCTTCTAAATATCCCCCTCCTCCCTCCTCCTAAATACCCCCCTCCTCCTTCTAAATATCCCCCTCCTCCCTCCTCCTAAATACCCCCCTCCTCCTTCTAAATACCCCCTCTCCCTCCTGCTTCCCTGGTGTGGTGAGGTTCCTCCAATGATTAGCTCAATCCACACTAGGAAGCATAATGAAGATTAAGGATGATATTGAAATATGATAGGTGAAGGATGATGGTGGTAAGGGATGGGGTTGAATAATCATGGTGGAGGATGATTATGAAGGTGAAGGATGATTGTGAAAGATGATGATGAAGGGTGATAATGGTGGAGGATGATGATAAAGAGGGATTCTGAAGGATGATGGTGGAGGGTGATGATGTTGGAGAATAGTGGTCGAGGAAGATGATGGTGAAGGATGATGGTGGAGGATGATGATGGTGAAGGATAATGGTGAGGGATAATAATGGTTGGGCATGATGATGGTGGAGTATGATGATGATGATGATGGAAGATGATGTTGGAGGATGATCATGAAAGATTATGGTGGAGAATGATGGTGAAGGATAATTGTGAAGGACGAACAATGATGATGAAAGATGATAAGGGTGGAGGATGAAGGATAATTGTGTAAGGTGATGGCAGAGGAGAATGATGAAGATTGATGGTGGAGGATGATGATGGTCAGTGACAGTGAAGGATGATAATGGTGGAGGATGATAGTGAAGTAGGATGGTGAAAGGTGATGGTGAGGGATAATGATGGAGGGTGATGGTAAAGAATAATGATGAAGGATGATAGTGAAATATGATCATGAAAGATGATGGTGAAAGATATTGGTAGAGAATGATGTTAAAGAATATTGATGTTGGAGGATGATGATGATGATGGTGGTGGAGAATGATGATTGTCTGAGTAAGATGACGATGAAGTAGGATGGTGGCGGATGATATTGTAGGATAATAATGAGGGATGATGTTTGAGGATGATGATATAGGATCATGGTGAGGGATGATGTACGAGGAAGATAATTTGTGAAGAATGATGGTGGGGGATGCTAGTGGTGATGGATGATGATGGCTAAGGATGGCAGTGAGTAATTATGATGGCAAATGATGATTATAGAGAATGATAGTGAAGGAAGATGATGGAGGATGATAGGGAAGGATGATGATGGAGGATGATAGGGAAGGATGATGATGGAGGATGATAGGGAAGGATGATGATGGAGGATGATAGGGAAGGATGATGATAGGGAAGGATCATGATGGTGAATGATAGTGAAGGGTGATGATGGAGGATGATGATAGTGAAAGATGATGATAGTGAAGGATGATGAAAGTGAAGGATGATGATAGTGAAGGATGATGATGGAGGATGATGGTGAAGGATGATGATGGAGGATGATAGTGAAGGATGATGATAGGGAAGGGTGATGATGGAGGATGATAGCGAAGGATGATGATGGAGGATGATAGTGAAGGATGATGATGGAGGATGATAGTGAAGGATGATGATGGAGGATGATAGTGAAGGATGATGATAGTGAAGGATGATGATGGAGGATGATAGTGAAGGATGATGATAGTGAAGGATGATGATGGAGGATGATAATAAAGGTGACAATAAAATCACAGTCCAATCTATGGGGGATGGATGGGGCGAATATTTCTACAACACAGGGTAACCTGGGGGGGTTTAGAGGGCAAATCCTTCTCCCCCCCCCCCACCCTCCGCTAGGGAAGGGAGGTGATTGTCATTATAGGTGGAGGCATCTCCCCTCCCCCAGTGTATATGGCACCTGCCCATACTGTAACGCTGTACACTGATAATGATACATTTTATCAGGGGTGACGGTGTGGTGATATAATGTACAGTGTGGAGGGATCGCGGTATATGTCGGTGATATCATGTATGGTGCGGAGGGGTGGCGGTATATGTTGGTGATATTCCCGGAAGTGCCGTGTCCGGTAGGGGGCGGTGCAGAATTTGGCTCCTCCCCCGGGATGTAGACGGATGTCGGGTGTGCAGGCCGGCGGCAGGTAACGGGAGAAGGGGGAGGGACAGCGGGCCTATCGGATATATAACCGATCAGCAGATTACACCCGATCCGACACTCCCTCCCCCACACAGATCACCGACCGGATATCACTCATCCCCTCCCCCCCCCATATATAATCTCTAACTCCCCAACATTACCCCACCCACCTCCCTAAACATTATATACCCCATTATACCCCCCTCCCCTGTACATTATACATCTTATTATATACCCCATATACATTATATTACATCCCCACCCCCTTGTACATCTTATATCCCCCCCCCCCCCGTACATTATACATCTTATTATATACATTACATTATATCACCCCTCCCCCTGTACAATATACATCTTATTATATTCCCCCCCCCCCCCTTGTATATCTGTACATTATATTATATCACCCATTCCCCCCGTTCATTATACATCTTATATCACCCCCCCCCCCCACCCGTACGTTATACTACTATATCAACCATCCCTCTTCATACAATATACATCTTATTATATCACCCCCCATACATTATATTATCAACCACCCTCCTCCGTACATTATACATCCTATTTGATCACCCCCCCAAGTATACATCTTATATCACCACTTCCCCCCTGTACATTATACATCTTATATCACCCCCCCCCCCCCCACCCGTACGTTATACTACTATATCAACCATCCCTCTTCGTACATTATACATCTTATTATATCACCCCCCATACATTATATTATCAACCACCCTCCTCCGTACATTATACATCCTATTTGATCACCCCCCCAAGTATACATCTTATATCACCACTTCCCCCCTGTACATTATACATCTTATAATGACACCCTTTCCCTCGTACATTTCACATCCCCGCCCCCTTGTACTTTATATTACATCACCCCCTTTCCCGGGACATTATATATGTTAATATTTTACCCGTTTCCCCCTTGAACGGTGTACATCTTTTTTTTTATATCACCCCCACCCCCCTTTGTACATCCTTGCATAGCACTCATCATTATCCATACATTATATATCATGTTATACCCCTCCCCCCCCCACCCCAATTCTAAAGAAAGTTGGGTTTAAACATTTGATATGTTTTCCATTGTGAATAAAATATGAGATTTGCAAATCACTGCATTCTGTTTTTATGTAGATCCCAACTTTTTTGGAATTGGGATTGTATGTCCGTGGACAGGACAGTGATGGGGCCCCACCTACAATGTGATCTTCAGGTTCCGGGCTCTGCGGCCCCAGGTGTGTCCCTGTCTCTGAAGACTCACTGTGTTTGAAGGGCCCTCTAGACAGGACAATGGTGGGGCCGACCTAGAATGTGATCTTCAGGTTCCGGGCTCTGTGGCCCCAGGTGTGTCCCTGTCTCTGAAGACGCACTGTGTTTGAAGGGCCCTCTAGACAGGACAATGATGGGGCCCCACGTAGAATGTGATCTTCAGGTTCCGGGCTCTGCGGCCCCAGGTGTGTCCCTGTCTCTGAAGACTCACTGTGTTTGAAGGGCCCTCTAGACAGGACAATGATGGGGCCCCACGTAGAATGTGATCTTCAGGTTCCGGGCTCTGCGGCCCCAGGTGTGTCCCTGTCTCTGAAGACTCACTGTGTTTGAAGGGCCCTCTAGACAGGACAGTGATGGGGCCCACCTACAATGTGATCTTCAGGTTCCGGGCTCTGTGGCCCCAGGTGTGTCCCTGTCTCTGAAGACGCACTGTGTTTGAAGGGCCCTCTAGACAGGACAGTGATGGGGCCCACCTAGAATGTGATCTTCAGGTTCCGGGCTCTGCGGCCCCAGGTGTGTCCCTGTCTCTGAAGACGCACTGTGTTTGAAGAGCCCTCTAGACAGGACAGTGATGGGGCCCACCTAGAATGTGATCTTCAGGTTCCGGGCTCTGTGGCCCCAGGTGTGTCCCTGTCTCTGAAGACTCACTGTGTTTGAAGGGCCCTCTAGACAGGACAATGGTGGGGCCCACCTAGAATGTGATCTTCAGGTTCCGGGCTCTGTGGCCCCAGGTGTGTCCCTGTCTCTGAAGACTCACTGTGTTTGAAGGGCCCTCTAGACAGGACAGTGATGGGGCCCACCTAGAATGTGATCTTCAGGTTCCGGGCTCTGCGGCCCCAGGTGTGTCCCTGTCTCTGAAGACGCACTGTGTTTGAAGGGCCCTCTAGACAGGACAGTGATGGGGCCCACCTAGAATGTGATCTTCAGGTTCCGGGCTCTGTGGCCCCAGGTGTGTCCCTGTCTCTGAAGACGCACTGTGTTTGAAGGGCCCTCTAGACAGGACAATGGTGGGGCCCACCTAGAATGTGATCTTCAGGTTCCGGGCTCTGTGGCCCCAGGTGTGTCCCTGTCTCTGAAGACTCACTGTGTTTGAAGGGCCCTCTAGACAGGACAGTGATGGGGCCCACCTAGAATGTGATCTTCAGGTTCCGGGCTCTGCGGCCCCAGGTGTGTCCCTGTCTCTGAAGACGCACTGTGTTTGAAGAGCCCTCTAGACAGGACAGTGATGGGGCCCACCTAGAATGTGATCTTCAGGTTCCGGGCTCTGTGGCCCCAGGTGTGTTCCTGTCTCTGAAGACTCACTGTGTTTGAAGGGCCCTCTAGACAGGACAATGGTGGGGCCCACCTAGAATGTGATCTTCAGGTTCCGGGCTCTGTGGCCCCAGGTGTGTCCCTGTCTCTGAAGACTCACTGTGTTTGAAGGGCCCTCTAGACAGGACAGTGATGGGGCCCCACCTAGAATGTGATCTTCAGGTTCCGGGCTCTGCGGCCCCAGGTGTGTCCCTGTCTCTGAAGACTCACTGTGTTTGAAGGGCCCTCTAGACAGGACAATGATGGGGCCCCACGTAGAATGTGATCTTCAGGTTCCGGGCTCTGCGGCCCCAGGTGTGTCCCTGTCTCTGAAGACTCACTGTGTTTGAAGGGCCCTCTAGACAGGACAATGATGGGGCCCACCTAGAATGTGATCTTCAGGTTCCAGGCTCTGTGGCCCCAGGTGTGTTCCTGTCTCTGAAGACTCACTGTGTTTGAAGGGCCCTCTAGACAGGACAGTGATGGGGCCCCACCTAGAATGTGATCTTCAGGTTCCGGGCTCTGCGGCCCCAGGTGTGTCCCTGTCTCTGAAGACTCACTGTGTTTGAAGGGCCCTCTAGACAGGACAATGATGGGGCCCCACGTAGAATGTGATCTTCAGGTTCCGGGCTCTGCGGCCCCAGGTGTGTCCCTGTCTCTGAAGACTCACTGTGTTTGAAGGGCCCTCTAGACAGGACAATGATGGGGCCCCACGTAGAATGTGATCTTCAGGTTCCAGGCTCTGTGGCCCCAGGTGTGTTCCTGTCTCTGAAGACTCACTGTGTTTGAAGGGCCCTCTAGACAGGACAATGATGGGGCCCACCTAGAATGTGATCTTCAGGTTCCAGGCTCTGTGGCCCCAGCTGTGTTCCTGTCTCTGAAGACTCACTGTGTTTGAAGGGCCCTCTAGACAGGACAATGATGGGGCCCACCTAGAATGTGATCTTCAGGTTCCAGGCTCTGTGGCCCCAGGTGTGTTCCTGTCTCTGAAGACTCACTGTGTTTGAAGGGCCCTCTAGACAGGACAGTGATGGGGCCCCACCTAGAATGTGATCTTCAGGTTCCGGGCTCTGCGGCCCCAGGTGTGTCCCTGTCTCTGAAGACTCACTGTGTTTGAAGGGCCCTCTAGACAGGACAATGATGGGGCCCCACGTAGAATGTGATCTTCAGGTTCCGGGCTCTGCGGCCCCAGGTGTGTCCCTGTCTCTGAAGACTCACTGTGTTTGAAGGGCCCTCTAGACAGGACAATGATGGGGCCCACCTAGAATGTGATCTTCAGGTTCCAGGCTCTGTGGCCCCAGGTGTGTTCCTGTCTCTGAAGACTCACTGTGTTTGAAGGGCCCTCTAGACAGGACAGTGATGGGGCCCACCTAGAATGTGATCTTCAGGTTCACGACCGAGTTTCTCGGCAAGAACCAGCAATAAACTTGCCGAGTAAATCGGTCGTGTGTACGCGGCTATCATGTTTCTCGTCAAGAAAACCGCCAAGAATCTCGACGAGAAAAATAGAAAACCTGCTCTCTATTTTCTCGTCAAGATTCTTGTCAGCATGTTTCTCGACGAGAAAAGTGTGTGTGTGTGTGTGTGTGTACACTTACCTTTCGCCGTGGAAACCCGCGCATGCTCGAAATGACTGACGCATGCGCGGTAGCTTCCTAGGCATAGGTAGGGTGTAGCAAGATGGCGGCGACGGCATCGAATGGGACGAGCGCACGCTCGTCGTAGTCGATTACGTCACCGCGTTCGCTCCATTCAAAGAACCGCGGGTTCTTTGAATCGAGCGTCTGTACACTCGGCCCTGACAAGTTTCTTGTCCAAGAATCTCGTCAAGAAAAACTACGTGTTTTTTCTTGACGAGATTCTCGGTCGTGTGTACGAGGCTTCAGGCCTGGGTCACACCTCTGTGTGTTTTGGTGCTTTTTGCAGAAACACACTACAGTTCATTTACATGGTTTCCTATGGGACACGTTCACATCCAGGATTCTTTCAGCTGCTGCGTATTTGGAAAGGGCAAGGACTTTTTTTTTTTTTTTTAACGCAAAACGGTGCCATTTTGTTTTTTTGGTTCAATGTACTTCAATGGAGAAGCTGCAGAAAAGAATGTAATGCATTTTTGAGGCAATTTGTGTTTTTTAATCTGCCCAACAACAAATTGGCCCAAAAAAATGTAAAAATGCAAATCGCAGCAAAATTACCTTTTTTTTTATTTTATTTTAAGGTTATTAACCGATTAATGGAAACAATAAATCGGACAACGAATCGATTATGAAAGTAATCGTTAGTTGCGGCCCTAGACCATTGGGCACCGTTTTTTTCTTCTTCTTTCAGTCGGTTTTACCACAGAAGAGCTTAATGCTGAAGGATGGAGCACTGACCTCATCCTCGCAGTGTAGTGTCACCGCCATCTTTTTCCTACCATTCAGCGTTGAGGAAGCTCCTTCGTGCTGCTCCTCCTGACTTTGCATGACACGTTGACCTATCCTTTGGTTCATATCTGCTGGTCTCTTCCAGCCTCCTGCCCTATTCCTTGGGTCCAGGAGTTTCTGAGGCCCAGAGTTACATGGGGTTCCTCTTTGCAGTGAAACATGTCCAATCCTAGAAAAATGTGGGACAGTTCCACCGTGCCAGGTGACATTAGCTCACACTCCACTAATCGTTAGGGGGCACACTGCAGGCAGCACCAGGAGGTGCCTGACCCAATGGCCTGAAGGTTTAAAAAAAAAAAAAAAGGATTTTTGTACTTCTCCCCTATAGTCCATTGCCCTGCCAGGATCAAAAACTAATGGGGGATGATAAGTAGGTATATATGCTTTGCCCACACTCACACATAACATATAATAGAAGCTTGCATTGTGTATAACGCATAGTCTTTTATTTTTTCTCATTGCAGATTCCTCATGGACAGTGGCATGACAGGCTTCTCTGGATTTCTGTCTGGTGACCGACGACGCCACACCATCCAACACCCTGAATCTGCACCGGTTTGCTCCTCCCCAGCATGTCGGAGGGCTGGCCTCATGCACAAGTCCCTCCTCCTTCCATGCAGCCCAACCAACAACAAGCTCCACAGCAGCCCATCACACTTGGGGAGCATGCCATCCCCCCACCTGGCTCGGCTGAGAACCCTCTGGGCTGTGCCGTCTATGGCATCCTGCTGCAGCCTGACCTGGGGGTTCAGCACCCACCATTACCCCCCAGCGAGCCCAAATGTGGGCTCTGTGGCCATGACCTGTCACACCTGGGCAATCCACAAGAGCACCAATGTCTAACGCCTGCCAACCAGGACCGATCCTTCCAATGTACCCAGTGTCTGAAGATCTTTCACCAGGCCACTGACTTGCTGGAGCACCAGTGTAATCAGGTGGAGCAAAAACCATTTGTATGTGGAGTGTGCAAGATGGGCTTCTCCCTGCTAACCTCGCTGGCGCAGCATCACAACGCTCACAATGGCAGCGCCCTAAAATGTTCCATCTGTGAAAAGACATACAAATCTCCAGACGCCGACAGGGTCTGTTTACCTGGAGCACCCCCACCCCTGCCGCCACCTCCTGCCACCCTGGACCGACCATTCAGTTGCACGCTGTGCCACAAACCCTTTAAGCACCTGTCAGAACTGTCTCGGCATGAGCGCGTTCACACGGGCGAGAAGCCGTACAAGTGTACATTATGTGACAAGAGCTTCAGCCAGTCTTCGCACCTGGTGCACCACAAGCGCACACACAGCTCCGAGCGCCCTTACAAGTGCACCGTCTGTGAGAAAAGCTTCAAGCATCGTTCGCACCTCCTGCGCCACATGTACGCCCATGCCGGCGAGCAGCTGTTCCAGTGTCAGACGTGCCAGCTAAGATTCAAGGAATCCTCCCAGCTGCTGCAACACCCGTGCACCCCAGCTGGAGAGCGACCCTTTCGCTGCGGCGCTTGTCAGAAAACCTTCCGCCGGCCGTCCGACCTGAGGCAGCACGAGCGCACGCACAGCGAGGAGCGCCCCTTCCATTGTGACCTGTGCCAGATGAGCTTCAAGCAGCAGTACGCGCTCATGAGACATCGACGTACGCATAAAACCGACGATCCCAACTGCACACTGTGTGAGAAGGTGTACACCCAGCACGGAGCAGAGAGCATCTTCAAATGCAACGCCTGCCAGCGGGGTTTTAGCCAATCTCAGGAGCTGCTGCGACACAAATGCGGTCAGAGCGGCTCGGAGCGGCCCTTCCAGTGCAGCGTGTGCCACAAGACTTACAAACGCTCCTCCGCTCTGCAGAAGCACCAGGCGGCTCATTGCTCAGAGAAACCGCTGCGCTGTACAGCGTGCGAACGCCGCTTCTTCTCCTCATCAGAGTTTGTGCAGCACCGCTGCGACCCAACCAGGGACAAACCGCTGAAATGTTCGGACTGCGAGAAACGCTTTAAATACGCTTCAGATCTGCAGCGACATCGACGGGTACATACAGGCGAGAAGCCCTACAAGTGCCCGTCGTGCGATAAGAGCTTCAAGCAGCGGGAACATCTCAACAAACACCAAAGTGTCCACAACCGAGAGCAGCAGTACAAGTGTCTATGGTGTGGGGAGCGATTCCATGAGCTGACCCAACTTCAGGAGCACAGCACCCAACACACCGCCGAAGGGGCCTTCCAGGTGGCTGCTTGTCTCCCCTAAACTGACTCTGGACATTGGAAGGGTGCCCTCTGTCCATCCCCCCCCCCCCATATGGCCTCCACTCTTAGCACCACCCAGTGTTACCAGAACCCCATCCCCACCTTCTGTCCAATCAGCATTTTATACACCTGTCCATGTGACCCAATAATAAAACTGTGTATCAGGAGACCGTGCGCCAATCTATGTATAAGGAGACCTTATGTCAGTCAGTTTTAGCAAAGTCTGGCATTACTCACACTAATTTATGGCTTGCTACCTGCAGATCCCAGTACTAGGTGGTATCATCCTATTTATTGGAGTATACCGGTCTCCGCACTGGGAAGTACCATTTTGGATATTCATGTATACAGGTCCTGACACTATGCAGTACAATGCTTTTTATGGGTAATTATGGCTCCTGCTACCAGGCAGCACCACTGTGGTTTTCAGTGTACACAGATTCCATAAACAGGTAGTACTGTGAGTTTATATTAGGACCTGGCACTAGGTGGTACCATCCTGGTGGTTAATATATACACATCTTTGCACTAGGCAGTACTGCTCTGGTTATCAGTGTATACAGGACCCAGCATCAGACAGTACCACTCTGGTTATCGGTGAATACAGTCCTGAGTTCATGTGGTACCACTCTGGTTATTGGGGGGAATACAGTTCTGGGTCCAGGTGGTATGACTTTGGTTGTCCATGAATACAGTACTGGGTGTAGGTGGTAACAGTCTGGTTAATGGTGGATACAACCCTCGGTCCAATTAGTACCACTGGTTATTGTTAAATACAGCTCTGGTTCCAGGCGTACCACTCTGGTTACTGGTGATAACAGCCATGGGTCTAGGTGGTACCATTCTTGTTATCAGTTACTGCAGCTCTGTGTCTAGGTGGTACCATTCTGGTCATTGGTGAATACAGCCCTAGGTGGTACCACTCTGGGTATTTGGAAATACAGCCCTGGGACCAGGTAGTACCACATTAGCCATCGGTGAGTACTCCCTGGAAGCAAGTGGTACCACTCTGGTCATGGATGAATAGAGCCCTGAGTTATTAGTGAATACAGCCCTGGAACCAGGTTGTACCACTCTAATTATCTGTGAATACAGCACTGAATCTAGGTAGTACAACTCTGGTTATCAGTGAATGCAGCCCAGGGTCCAGGTGATACCACTCTGGTTATTAGTGAACACAGCTCTGGGTCCCAGTAGTACCACTCTGGTTATTGGTGAATACAGCTCTGGGTCTAGGTGGTACCATTCTGGTTATCAACAAATACAGCTCTGGGTCTAGGTAGTACCACTCTGGTTATTGGTCAGTACATCCCTGAGACCAGTGAGTGAAGCCCTGGAAGCAGATGGCACAACTCTGGTTAGGGATGAGTAGAATCCAGGTGGTATCACTTTGGTTACCAATGCATACAACCCTGGGTCCAGGCAGTACCACTCTGGTTATTGGCCAATACAGCCCTGGGGCAACGTGGTACATGTGTCAGTATTTTTTTTTTTACACTTTTTTTTTTTTTACGATTTTTTGTTATGTTTTTTTACAGTGCTTTCTTCTTCTTTTTGGGGGGGGGGGGGGGGTTGGATTGTGTCAGTGTGTTTTTTATTTAAATTTTTATAATTTTTTTCAATTATTGCAATTTTTTATTTTATTTTTTTACACCTGTTGGGGGGGCTTTGGTGAGATTTCAGGGGTCTTAACAGACCCCTGACATCTCCCCTTTGAGACAGAGAAAGGGACTAGGGACACAGATTCCCCAGTCCCTTTCTCTGCAGCCTCAGATAAAATGAATGGACAGGAGGCTCCTCTCCATTCATAAACTGAAGCATCGTAAACACAGGTTATATGAATGGACAGAGTCAGTTATCACTGACTCTGTTCATTCAGAAAAGGTAGGAGCTGGGTTTAGTGGCTCCTACGTCCGCTCTCCATCCTGACAGATCGAGGACAGAGGGAGTGGAGGAGGACATGGAGGGGACACGGAGCGCGGAGGGGGAGAGCAGCAGGAGTGGGACACGGAGCGCGGACAGCAGCACGGAGGGGACAACGAACCCGGAGGGGGAGAGCAGCACGGAGGGGGACACAGAATGCGGAGGGGGAGAGCAGCATGGAGGGGGACACAGAATGTGGAGGGGGAGAGCAGCATGGAGGGGGACACAGAATGCAGAGGGGGCGAGCAGCATCACGGAGGAGGACACGGGACACAGATCATGGAGAAGGACAGCAGCAGCAGCACGGAGGGGGATACAGGGACAGTCAGCGGTGATCGCTGCGGCTTTGGGGGGAGTCTAGAAGCACCGATCGCCGCTGTATATATTTCGCTAAAGCAGCTGAAAAGGGGGGGGTCCGGGGGGAGAAGCTGTCAGCTGTATTGAAATGTATACAGGGAGATCAGTGCTTGAAACTCCCCCCGCTGCACCGATCATCCCTAACTGCCTAGGTATCGGGTGAAGCATCGGAGCATTTTCCCCGAGTACAAGTACTTGGGGAAATGCTCAGTATCGGTACCGATACTAGTATCGGTATCGGGACAACCCTAGTATCAGTGAGTAGAGCCCTGGAAGCAGGTGCTACGACTTTGGTTATAGGTGAATACAGAGCTGAGTCCAGGTGGTACCATTCTAGTTCCAGACAGTACCACTTTGGTTATTGGTCAATAAAACTCTAGGTCTAGGTGGTACCATTCTGGTTATCAGTGAATACAGCCTTGGGTCCAGGTGGTACCACTCTGGTTATTAGGGAATACAGCCCTGGGACGGGGTGGTATCATGCTGGTTATCCATGAGTAGAGCCCCGGAAGCAGTTGGTACCACTCTGGTTATGGATGAATACAGCCCTAGGTCTAGGTTGCAGCACATTGATTATTGATGAATACAGCCCTGGAAGCAAGTGTTACCAATCTAGTGCTGGTTTTAATAAATAAAGCCCGGGGACCAGGTGACACAATACTGGTTATCCTTAAATTCCGCCCTGGGTCCAGGTGGTACCAGATTGGTTATTGGTTAATACAGGCCTAAATTTGGGTGGTACCACTCTGGTTATCAATGAATACAGCCCAGGGTCTAGGTGGTACGACATTGGTTATTGGTGAATACAGCCCTGAGTCCAGCTGGTACCACTCTGGTTATCAAACAATATAGCCCTGGGTCCAGGTGGTACCACTGGTTATCGAAGAATAGAGCCCTGGGTCCAGGTGGTTTTTGTGCATACTGTCCTCGGATCAAATAGTACCACTATCACTGTGTAGAGGTAGGAATATTGTGCAGAATGATTGAACGTCATGAAACTTTTCTTAATGTATTTTATTCTTGGTGTGATGTCCCCCCAACTCTTCCTTTGTTCGCTGAAATTGCATCGTCTCGTCTCTTCACTTAGTGCCAGGGTCGCAGGTAAGTGTTCCAGCTAGTAGGAAGCAGAGCACAACAGGATATGAGATATTTGCCAGATGGAATGTCTGCAGAGCCTTATATGTCTCTATACAGTTTCAAGAACTGAATTACCATATCAGATTGGCACTATTGTATTTTTCAGGGAAGGGAAGTTACATGGGCACCATTGTTCTGTTTTGCAGATCTAACGTCCAATATGTTAGCAGTGTGTCTGCTGTGATTGGTCCAGTAAAATGTGTCTCAATGTTTGTCTTGCTGCCGATTCTATGTACATTCGGGGGATTACCAGTCACACTATGTTTTTTCTGATCAATCACTGATGTCTGTGTGGTCAGTCGAATAAGGTCTCAGGTGGTAGTTGGGGACCTTAGGCATGGTCAGGCTCTTGGGTCAAAGTTGTTGCTCTCAGGTTCTGGTAGAGGCTGTCAGGTCATGGTTGGGCTGTCAGGTAATAGGGTTCTTGGGTTATAGATAAGGTTCTCAGGTCATGGATGGGAGTTCTAGGGTGATGCTCAGAGCTTTTGGGTCATAGTCGGGGTTCTTGGGTTATAATTGAGACTCTTAAGTCATGGTCCAGGCTCTTGGGTCGAAGGTAAGGCTTTTTCGGATCATTGTTAGGGCTCTGGTCATAATAAGTGGCTCTCTGGTCATAGAGTTCTTGTGTAATATTAGGGGCATGGTCAGGGCTCTACAACCATGGTTGGGGATCTCGGGCCAATATTCCAGCTCTCAGGTCCTGTTTGGGACTCTTAGGCCATGACCTTTTTGGGGGCTCTCGGGTCGAACCTCTTAGGCCATGGTCGGGAATATTGAGTCGTAGTTGATGCTCTCAGGTCACGGTCAGGGCTTTCAGGTGATGGTTGAGGCTCTCTGGTCATAGTATGGGCTTTTGGATCAAAATTGATGGCCTCCTGGTCCTTGATGGTTCTTGGGTCATAAGTAGGGGCTCTGGGGTCATAGTCTAAGCTTTTGAGTCATAGTCAAGGTTTTTGAGTTATAGTTGAGACTCTTGAGGTATGGTCTGAGCTCTTGGGTCATAGTTAGGATTTTTGGATCATAGGGCTCTCTGGTCATACTGGAGGCGCTCTCTGGTCATAGGTAGAGCTCTTGTGTCATAATAGGGTCTCTCGGGCTATCGTCCGGGCTCCCGGGTAATTTATAGTGTCTTTTGAGTCGTGGTTGGGACTGTCAGGCCATGCTCAGGATTACTCTCGGGTTGAACCTCTCAGGCCATGGTTGGGGATCTTGGGCCATGGTCAGACTCTTGGATCAGAGTTGCTGCTCTGCGGTCATATATTGGGCTCTCGCGTCATACTTGATGGTCCTTTGGTTAATTTCTTGGGTTTTGGTTATAGATAGGGTTCTTAAGTTATGAACAAAGCTTTTGGGTCACGGTCAGGGCTCTTGGGTTATAGCCTGGACTTTCAGACCATGGTCAGGATCAGGAATCTTGGGTCATGACAGAGACACTCAGGCCATGGTCAGGACTCTTTGATTGTGGTTGAATTGCTCAGGCCATGATTGTGGCTCTTGAGTCATAGTTGAGAATCTCAGACCCTGGCTGGGGCTCTTGGGCCATGGTCCAGACTCTCAGGTCATAGTCCGGACTCTTAAATCATGGTTGGATCTCTCAGGCTATAATTGGGGCTTTTGAGACCTAGTTTGGACTCTCGTGTTGTGGAAACTAAGGACTCTCAGGGACTCTGAGATAATGGTCAGGGATTTCAGGGGAGGATGATGCAAGTTGAACTTACCTGTATGAAGATCCAAATGTACGAAAAGTGTTTCTGGAAGAAAAGCATGCACATTAATGGAGTATTAACAGCTGTGGAATCTCCTTTGTCTTGTTAAAGATTCATATGGTGCTGACATTTTCTGTAGTGCTGTACACAGAACAAGCAGGGCGACTAAATATCATCCTAATGTTACTGCTGATTTTCGGTGCTCAGGTGGGTTGGGCTATGTGAACACAATCCTAGATGTTATTTTAGAGGACACGGGGAAATGAGAATATTAAAGTTCTTTTGTTTTACTTTTGAATGGAGCATGGAAGCACTTTGACTAGACCCTGTCATGTTTTATTGCTATCTGGGGTTCCATGCAAGGGATTTCCCTCACTTCCTGTCATAGTGACATTGGTATCACTATATATAGCTAGAAGACAGAAGACTAGAACCCTCAGTCAGATTTTTATTGTTATCCGTGTTCCTGTTTCCAATTTTTCTCACACTTCCTGTCCAATTACAACCAGAGCAGGAAGTGAGAGTAAATCTCTAACAGATCCCCAGAGAGCAATAAAACCTGAAAGTAGTTCTAATTTTTCCCCATTCCATCTTTTTGCTGTACTTAACCTTTAGAGTGTTTATTGCATAATATAGCAGTGACATTGTCCACAGTGCTGAGAAAAGTGGGGACACACATGGGGTAGAACATGTAAATGAAGCCCAAAAAATGGGGACTTACAGCGTGTCAGCGGGCAGAGGCGTCTGTCCTGTCGAGTCCAGGGATGGTGTTTGGCGAAGGCAGTACTGCAAGGAAAAATGGGGAAATCACTGTATATATCTAAAGGTGGGTAGATCAGCATACTCATCACAAATGGGAAGATCACCATACACATCACAGGTGGAGAGATCACTGTACACATCACATATGGAGAGATCACCAAACATGGCACAGATGGGAAGACCATTGTACATAGGAGAGACCACCAACAGGGAGATCACTGTACACATCACATGCGGAGAGACAACCATACATAGCACAAACAGGAAGATCACAATACACGTGACAGATAGGAGATCACGGGTGCTAGGTGCAACAGGTGTGCAGACCTGGGAGCGCAGAGATTTTACCAATAGAATCCCCAAAAGAAGGAAGAAATGTCCATGAGAGGTGACTGGTAGGTTGAGCAGTGATCAGTACTGCAGGTGTAGTTTAGAGTTGTGTTGGTTAGAAGACAGATCCACATTCTCTAGATGTAGAAAGAATTCAATATACCGGATGACACGTCAAGCTACTTAATCCTCTTACCTTCCAAGAATGGGTCACGGTGGGATTCAGGTGTCGCACGGCGTATCCACTGTACCCGAGGACTGCATATGATAAAGAAAGTTAGTGATGGAGTATAAGCTCTGCTGCCCAGCGCAGACAGTGGGATGGTGGAGACAGACAAGAGACACACTGGGCAGTGAAACCTGGATGTGAATAGAAGTATTGGTGGGGGAGAGGAGTATGTGTACAGGGGTGATATCTGTGTGCAGGGGTGGGGTCAGTGTGCAGGGGTGGGGTCAGTGTGCAGGGGTGGGGTCAGTGTGCAGGGGTGGGGTCTATTCACAGTTGTATGTTCTATGCTCAGAGGTGAGGCCTGTGGGCAGGGGTGGTCTCAGTGTGCGAAGTTGAAGTCTGTGTGTGGAAATTAGGTTAGTGTTTAGGGGTGGAGTCCATGTGCAGTGGTGAGGCCAATGTGCAGGAGTAAAGCTTGGTGTTCAGGAACTAGGTCAATGTGCAAGGGTGGTATCTGTGCCCAGGAATGAGGTCAGTGCGCAGTTGTAAGGTTTGTGCTGAGAGGTGAAGCCCAAGCACAGGGGTAGTGTCTGTGCAGAGAGGGGGATGTCAGTGTGCAGGGGTTGCATCAGGGTGCCGTGGTGAGGCCTGTGTGCAAGAGTGGGGTCTGTGTACAGGAGCCTTCTATAGAAATAGATGAACAAATACTCAAAATATGATTTATTAGATTATGTAATCAAAGCCAACATGTTTAAGGGTTTTATTATATTCTTTTTATCAGGGCTATACACAAATTACATTAACAAGTCCCCTCCCACGTTCCTTTTCCATGCCCTTTACCTCCTTCATTCCTCCTCCCCTCTTCCTTTTCAACTTGCCATCCACTACCTATTTCCGTTTACCTCTACCTTCTGCCCCCCCCAAATTCTCCCTCATCTCATTCGTTTCCATTTCCCCCTTACTTTCCCTCTCCCCTGCCTACCTCCCCTTCTCTCTTGACCTTCCCCTGTTATATTCCCCCCCCCCATGTTCCGCCATGCATTCTACTTCCCCCCCATCCATTTTCCCATTCCCATCCTCCTTCACTCTCCCTCTCCTTTCCCATTCCTCCTGTCCTACCCCCTATCTTCCCCTCTGCCTCAGACCTTCTGTGCCTTCTCCAATCTTTTCCCCTCCCATTCCTCCTTTTCCTTCCCTCCCCCCTCCTATTTCTTGTGCCTTCCCTTCTCTTTCAGCTCTTCCTCTTCCTTTTTTTTCCCTCTACCCTCTAATCCCTATCCTTTTCCCTCTCCTGTTTTTCCTCTCCCTCCTCTCTCTATCCCATCCTGTTCCTTGCGTCTCATCCCTCTCCGTTTCCTAATATCACTTCCCCCCTCCCTTTCCTAATCTCCCTTCCCCTCCCTTTCATGCTCGCCACTTCCCTCTTCCTTCCTCCTCTTCCCTTTCCTTTTCCCTCTCCCTGCCTCAACCCCTTGCCCCCTCCCTTTTCCTTTCTCCTGTCCTCCTCTGCCCTTTCTGCTCACTTATCCTTCCCCTGCTCTCTTCTCCCCTTCCATTTCCCTTCCCCTTTTCTCCCTCCTGTTCCCCATCTTCCCTCTTTTTTCCACCTCCCTGTGCTTCTCTCCCTTCTCTTTCTGCTGTCCCCACTCCCCTCCCTGCCCTTCTCCTGCACTATGTGTATAGAGGGTCACTCCCTGTGCTGGTCACTCACCGTGTCTCCTTAGGTCTCTCAGCTGGAACTCACCACACGACGAAACGCAGCGGGACCAATCTGCGGCAGCCTTGGTCAGGCTCAGCCTTTCCTCTTGGTTCACCCCAGGAATCTCAATGTGCCCCATGGATCCCGATCTGTATCGTTTGGAAACCTCCCTTCCGGTGTCTGTAACCTGCTGAAAAAGAAGAATTCCATTACAGGATGGCCATCCAGGAGAAAAATAGTTCTGACAAGAATATACAGTGGGGAAAATAATTATTTGAATCCCTGAAAATTTTGTAAGTTTGCCCACTTACAAAGAAATTAAGGGTCTATAATTGTTATCATAATTGTATTTTAAATGATAGAGACAGAATATCAACCAAAAATTCAGAAAAAACATGATATAAATGTTATAAATTGAGTTGCAGTTCAGTGAGTAAAAGTATTTGATCCCCAACCAACCAACAATAGTTCTGTCTCCCACAGACTGGCTACAGTAGGTGCTCATGTGATATACAGATTAGTCCTGTCAATATAAGAAGGTGCTCCTAACGACAACTCATGTCAATAAAAGACACCTGTCCACAGAATCTTTCTTCCATTCAAACCTCCCCATCATGGGCAAGACCAAAGAGCTCTCAAAGGATGTCAGGGACAAGATTTTAGACCTGCACAAGACTGGAATGGGCTACAAGACTATGAGCAAAAAGCTTGGTGAGAAGGAGACAACTGTTGGAGCGATTATTTGCAAATGGAAGAAATACAAAATAACCATCAATTATCCTCGGTCTGGAGCGCCATACAAGATTTCGCCTCATGGGGTAAGTGAAGTATCAGCCCAGAACTACACTTACCAAACCATTGATAACACAATACACCACCATGGATTAAAATCCTGCAGCGCCCATAAGGTCCCCCTCCTCAAGAAGGCACATTTACAGGCCGCTCTGAAGTTTGCCAATGAACATCTAAATGATTTACGGAAGGATTGGGAGAAAAGTTCTGTGGTCAGATGAGACCAAAATTGAGCTCTTTGAAGTTAACTTGATTTGCCGTGTTTGGAAGAAGAATAATGCTGACTATGAACACCATCCCTACGGTCAAGCACGGAGGTGGAAACCTTATGCCATTATGCTTTGAGGCCGTTTACTAAAGGTACAGGCCAACTTTGCTGAATTGAGAGGCCAATGGACGGGTCCATGTATTGTAAAATCTTGGATGAGAACCTTTTTCCCTCAGCCAGAACACTGAAGATGGGTCATGGATGGGTCTTCCAGCATGATAATGACCCAAAATATACCGCCAAGACAATAAAGGAGTGGCTCAAGAAGCAGCATATTGAGGTCATGGCATGGCCTAGCTAGTCTTTAGACCTTAATCCTACAGAGAATTTATGGAGGGAGCTGAAACTTCGAGTTGCCAAGCGACAGCCAAGAAACCTTAAAGCTTTAAAGAAGATCTGTAAAGAGTGGACCAAAATCCCTCCTGAGATGTGTGCAAACCTGGTCACCAACTACAAGAAACGTCTGACCTCTGTGCCTACCGACAAGGGTTTCTCCACCAAGTACAAAGTCATGTTTTGCTTGGGGATAAAATACTTATTTTACTCACTGAACTGCAACTCGATATATAACATTTGTATCATGTGTTTTTCCTGGATTTTTGGTTAATATTCTGTCTCCATCACTTAAAATACACCTATGATAAAAATTATCGACCCTTCATTTCTTTGTAAGTGGGAAAACCTACAAAATATGCAGGGGATCAAATAATTTTATTCCCCACTGTATGGGCAGCACAGTGGCTACGTGGTTAGCACTTCCGCCGATCACCAGTTTGAATCCCAACCATGACACTACCTGCCTGGAGTTAGCATTTTCTCCCTGTGCCTGTGTGGGTTTCCTCCGGGTACTCCAGTTTCCTCCCACACGCCAAAGACATGCTGGTAGGATAGTTGGCTCCTGTCTAAATTGGCCCTAGAATGCGAGTTAGGGACCTTAGATTGCAAGCTCCTTGAGGGCAGGGACTGATGTGAATGTACAATATATATGTGAAGCGCTGCGTAAATTGATGGTGCTATACAAGTACCTGTAATAAATAATAAAATATGCACTCACCAGGGACGGCAGGCGTGGTTCCGCTGGCTCAAATGTTACGAATCTGGCATTACGGAAGTTTTCTGATAGAGAAAAGTATAGTCAAAACAAGGCTGGACAATGGGTCTATTACTCATAGCAACCAATTAACCTGAAAGCCAACTAAGATAAAAATGGCTCTCAGGAGCTCTGGTGGAGAGATAATGGCACACCTTCCACTGCCATTACTAGAGGCTCCATCACCACTGCTGGATTATTGGAAATACAAAAGATTTGGGCAGTGTTTCCAGTCGTGGTGATAGAAAATGCAAATATAACAGTGGAAATCTTTCAGGTCTTGGGTGGGTTTCATGTCGGTTTCAAACGGTTTTTGCATTTCTGTGCACGTCTATAGGGTTGTAAAACACCCTTTGAAGAAGGTCAGGTCAATCGCAGGTCAGAAGGAAGTCAACTGGAGGTCAGCTGCAAGTCAGAAGGAGGTCAACTGCAGGTCAGAAGAAATAAACTCAGATCAGCAGGTCAGAAAGAAGCCAACCACAGGTCAGGTGGTCAACTGCAGGTCAGAAGTTTGTCAGCCCCAGATCAGAAGGAGGTCGACTGCAGGTCACATGCACCTGTCAATGAATTGTGTATGATCTCAGAAGCTTCTCAAACTGATGCAGTGAGGACAGATGGTCATGTGGGTGTCTCACCGGGTGTACAGGGTGTGCTGCTCCGGCTGTGCTCCTCACTCAGCTTGTGCCCCAGGCTGTCCACTTCCATCCTGCGAAGAGTGGGTAGCATCGGGTGGTACAGTGAGTGCTTCACTCCTGCCAGCTTGTACGTCGGTGACTCCCGGTGTGTGGCCGAGCAGCGCCTGTACTGACTCTCCACAAGTGCCATGGGGTGATGAAGAACACCTGGATAGGAAACCGTTCACATTATGCCAGCTCAGATGCCCAGGCACCATATCAGTACCCCTCCATAAAATAGAAGATGATGTACAATGATGATCAACAACAGAAATCTGAGAGAAAACTTTTCAGGATAATCAGGGACGTAAAGTCAGGAGGGGCCACGTCGAAAAATTAGGAATCACTGTGTGTGCTGTTATTTCCAAGTATTCTCTCCCTGTTATAGAGCTAAATGCATGTCCTGTCTGTCTGACAACTGCTTTTATATATAGACAGGAGTCACATGTAGGGGATGTGATCTTTTTATAGAGGGAGTTCATATGTAGGGGATGCAATCTCTGTATAGATGGGGGGGGGGGTGACATGTAGGGGATGTGACATCTGTATAGATTTGGCAGGGGGGAGAAACACATGGGGAATGTGGTCTCTGTATAGGTGGGAGGGAGGGGGGCACATGTAGGGGATGTGGTCTTTCTATAGATGGGCGGAGGGGTCACACCTAGAAGATGTGATCTTTGTATAGATTTGGCAGGGGGGGGGGAAACACATGGGGAATGTGGTCTCTGTATAGGTGGGGGGCACACGTAGGGGAGGTGGTCTCTCTGTAGATGGGTGGGGGGGGGGGGGTCACACCTAGAAGATGTGATCTCTGTATAGATTTGACGGGGGAGGGGATACATGGGGAATGTGGTCTCTGTATAGATTGGGGGGCACACGTAGGGGATGTGGTCTCTCTATAGATGGGCAGGGGGTCACATCTAGAAGAGGTGATCTCTGTATAGATTTGGCAGGGGGGAGAAACACATGGGGAATGTGGTCTCTGTATAGGTGGGGGGGGGCACATGTAGGGGATGTGGTCTTTCTATAGATGGGCGGAGGGGTCACACCTAGAAGATGTGATCTTTGTATAGATTTGGCAGGGGGGGGGGGGGAAACACATGGGGAATGTGGTCTCTGTATAGGTGAGGGGTACACGTAGGGGATGTGGTCTCTCTATAGATGGGCAGGGGGTCACATCTAGAAGAGGTGATCTCTGTATAGATTTGGCAGGGGGGGAAAAACACATAGGGGATGTGGTCTCTCTATAGATGGGCAGGGAGGGGGTCACACATTGGGGCTTTTTCTCCTTCTCACCTGCTGTGTTGTGGCCGGTCAGTGCAGCTCTGTTCCCCTGTCTATGTTTGCAGTGTCTCCTGGCGCCGGTTGCCTAGTGATGGGGTCATTGTTCTGCAGATAATGGTGAGAGTCCGGAGAAGGTTGGAAAAGGAAGTTATGTTCTGAATCATTTTTGGTTTGACACATTTACATTATTTGAACAGTTTTTGTACAAAAATCTAGTAGGCATTAGGCTTGTGCAATTCGTTTCGTAACAAATCGAAATTCGTCCGAATTTAGCAACTTTTGGACATTCGGAAGCATTCGATTTTCCGAACAAAGCAATTACGAATAAAACCGAATCCGAAATAAATTTTACCGCAAATAGCGAATGCCCGAATGTCTTCGGCATAATTCGTTATGAAAAAAAGTTACGAATGTACGAATCCATACGAAGCACAATAACACTCTGCTCTGCTCTCTGCTTCTCCCTCACCGTGCTGAACTCCCTCCCAAAATGGTGTACAGGGGAGGAGGCTATAGCCGCATGTAAAAAACGAAAGTAAAATACGAGATTTCGAATCGCTACAAATAACCGCTATGTATTTAGAAAAGTACAAATCCATTCGAAGCACATTAGGCATAATAGGCAGCGTCGTTGTGAGAGAGAGACACGGAAAATTACGAATCAACGAACCCAAAAAAAAGTTACGAAAGTAGGAGTTGTGTCCAGAATCAACGAAAAACAACGTACCCTACCGAAAGTACGAATTATAAATCAACTAAAAATTCAACTAAAAATGTCGCTTGCGAAAAACGAATTAGTCCGAACACGAAAAATCCTGTCTAGCAAAATTACGAATGATTACGAATCAACAGGACCGAAAAGAAACGAACCGAATCTAAATGAATTTTTCCGTTGTGCACAAGAAACGAACCGAAACTAAACAAATTTTTCCGTTGTGCACAAGTCTAGTAGGCATGTGTTTTCCACACGACAAAAACACCCAAAACACAGCCTTGGCACAAAAATTTAGTGCAGGAGCTTCTTTAGCGCGTTTGTGGAGCAGAAGGAGACCCATTCAAATTAATGGCACTGCTCAAAAAAAAAGCCCAAAAACGTGACAAGTGTGAATGGGCTGAAGGACTCTGATGTCATCTGCACCGGATGATGTCACCCTGTTCCTGGCACTGCAGGAGACCCTCCTTCACTTTAGAGCCACCTTCACATCAGAGTCCTATGCCCATCAGAAGTCCCACCTCACCTCTTAGTCCCACTTCTCAACAAGAGCCCTCCTTCATATCAGCGCCCCCCCCCCCCCCCTTTACAACAGGAGTCCCCTTTCACATACTGTAACACTTTCACATCAGCAGCCTCTCATCAGGCCCCCCCTTTCACCAAAGAGCCCCTTCACATGGGACTCCATTTCACATCAGAGTTTCCCCCTTTCACAGCAGGAACTCCCCTTCACATCAGAGTATTCCCTTTGACATCAGAGTCCACACTGTTACATCAACATTGCCTCATTTCACATCAGGAGCCCCCTTTACATCAGCAGCACCCTCCCCCCTTTCACAGCAGGAAATCTCCTTGACATCAGAGTCTTCCTTTTCACATCAGAGTCCACCATTTACACCAGGATCCCTCCTTTCACATCAGGAGTCCCTACTTTACATCAATGTCCCCCTTTCACATCAGAGTACACCATTTACACAGGAATCCCCCTTCACATTAGAGTCCCCTCCCTTAACATCAGAGTATATCCCATTGATATTAGTTTCCCTCCTTTCACAGAAGAGTCCCCCATTCACATTAGAGTCTCCCCACTTTCACGTCAGGAGCCACTTGCATATAAGTACCCTCCTGCTTTGACATCAAGAGCCCCCTTCACATCAATGCCCTCCCTCCTTTCATATCAGGAGCCCCTATCGCATCAGAGTCCCCCTATCGTATAAGAGTCTCACCATCAAATCAGATTCCCCTCCCTTCATACCAGAACCTCACATTAGAGCGCCCCTTCATATCAGAACCCCTCCTTTCAAATTACAGTCTCCCATTTTCATCAGGGCCCCCCTTTTTCACAACAGAGTATGCTTTTGGTCTCCCAATTCCCCTACTTGACATCAGAGTACCCCATTTACGTCAGGAAGCCCCCTTTACATCAGAGTCTCCTTCCTTTCACATCACAGTATTTCCTGTCAGAAACCATGAATCAGACCGAGACAGAAGTACATTAAATCACACTAGTTTAATAATACATAATAAAAAGGTAAACAGAGTAAGCGTAGTCAAAACATAGCCAGAGTTCAGTAACCGGATCGGGTAGTCGGTCAAGCCAAAGTCCAAGAGCCAGCGATAAAGGTAATAGAACAGCAAGCAGGATCCGTAGCCAGAGGGAACAACAGTCAAGCAGGTCTTCAACTGGAACGCAGGAGAAAGTCTCTTGTGATGTTAACACAGGCGAAGGCGAAGAGCCAATGAACTGGAAGTCTTTAAATAGGCAGAGCTGACGAACGGATCATCAACAGGTGGATCATTGTGGAGAGATGGAAGCTGGCAATTAGCTGACAGCTGAGCTGCCAGCACAGAGAAGGAAGGTCTGAACCCAGCCCTGACAATTTCCTTGACATAAGATTTCACCCCTATTGAAATCAAAGACCCCCCTTTTACATCAGAGTCCCTCTCTTCCACATCAGCCAAGCTTCACATCAAAGTCCCCCCTTTCACATGAGAATCTCCTTCACATGTAACATCCCATTTTCACATCAGGAGCCTCTTTTACATCAGTGCCCCCTTCCGTTCCATCAGGAACTCGTTTTCATCAGGAACCCCCTCCACATCAGTGCCCCCCTCCTTTCCATCAGGAACCCCCTTCACATTGGTGCCCCCCTCCTTTCCATCTGGACCCCCCCTTCACATCGGTGCCCCCTCCTTTCCATCAGGAACTCCTTTTCATCAGGAACCCTCTCCACATCAGTGCCCCCCTCCTTTACATCAGGAACCCCCTTCACATCGGTGCCTGCCTCCTTTCTATTAGGTGCACCCTTCACATCAGTATCCCCCTCGATTCCATCAGGAGCTCCCTTCACATCATTGCCCCCCTCCTTTCCATCAGGAGTTCCCTTCACATAAGTCCCCCCTCTTTTCCATCTGGACCCCCCTTCACATCAATGCCCTCTCCTTTCCATCAGGAACTCCTTTTCATCAGGAACCCCCTCCACATTGTGCCCCCTCCTTTCCATCAGGAACCCCCTTCACATCGGTGTCCCCCTCCATCAGGAACCCCCTTCACATCGGTGTCCCCCTTCTTTCCATCAGGAACCCCCTTCACATCAGTGCCTGCCTCCTTTCTATTAGGTGCACCCTTCACATCAGTATCCCCCTCCTTTCCATCAGGAACCCCCTTCACATAAGTGTCCCCCTCCATTCCATCAGGAGCCCCCTTCACATCAGTGCCCCCCTCCTTTCCATCAGGAGTTCCCTTCACATAAGTCCCCCCTCCTTTCCATCTGGACCCCCCTTCACATCGATGCCCTCTCCTTTCCATCAGGAACTCCTTTTCATCAGGAACCCCCTCCACATTGTGCCCCCCTCCTTTCCATCAGGAACCCCCTTCACATCGATGTCCCCCTCCATCAGGAACCCCCTTCACATCATTGCCCCCCTCCTTTCCATCAGGAGTTCCCTTCACACTGGTGCCCTCCTCCTTTCCCTCAGGAACCCCCTGCACATCAGTGCCCCCTCCTTTCCATCAGAAGCCCTCTTCACATCAGTGCACCCCTCTTTTCAATCAGGAGCCCCCTTCACATCAGTGCCCCCTCCTTTCAATCAGGAGCCCCCTTCACATCAGTGCCCCCCTCCTTTCCATCAGGAACCCCCTTCACATCAGTGCCCCCTCCTTTCTATTAGGAGCCCCCTTCACATTGGTGTCCCTACATGCACATCAGGAACCCCCCTTCATATCAGAGTTCCCCCACTTTCACATAAGAGTATCCCCTTGACATCAACATCTCCCCTTTCACATCAGAGTCCCCTCTTTAACATCAGAGTATCCCCTTGACTTTAGTGCCACTCCTTCACATCAGAGTCCCCCCTTTTCACATCAGAGTATCCCCTTGACTTTAGTGCCACTCCTTCACATCAGAGTCCCCCCTTTTCACATCAGAGTATGCCCTTGACAGAGTTCCCCATTTTTACATCAGAATCCTCTATTTACATCACTCTTATTTTGCCCTCACGCTTTTATGTTTTTGTCTCATTCAGTATTTTGATAATTATATTTGTGAAATATAATGAATGTGTATTATACACATGGGCCATCTGGGTATAAAATACAGTGTATTGTAGATACAGATACTATAAATGTATATGGATGATTATATACCATGTATTGTACATATAAATCCTATAAATGTTTATATATGATATGTAGTTTGTAGGCATGTTCCATGGTATATTATAATATTATTATTATACAGGATTTATATAGCGCCAGCAGTTTGCTCAGTGCTTTACAACACAAGGGCAGACAGTACAGTTACAATACAATTCAATACAGGAGGAATCAGAGAGCCCTGCTCGTTAGAGCTTACAATCTAGAAGGGATACACCCGGATCAGGGACATTAGTCACATATTAGGGCCAGAGAGAAATCCTTTTTCCTGAGGTGTCAGTGATGGGATCAGACTGTAATCAGCGGTGTCAGCACAGGCAGGATTTAGTCAAGGGCGCTCCTCCTGCCTGTACAGCCCTGGCACTGCCAACTGGGTCACTCGCCTTGCACTCTGCACAGGTGAGGGGGACCGGTGCCCATCTGGGGGAGGAGCCTCAATCTATACCTTACTACATAGAGGGTAGATCTACAGGGTAAGTGTATG
Source organism: Rana muscosa (assembly GCA_029206835.1). Classification (NCBI taxonomy): domain Eukaryota; kingdom Metazoa; phylum Chordata; class Amphibia; order Anura; family Ranidae; genus Rana; species Rana muscosa. The sequence goes on from CM055119.1 coordinate 341,073,772, forward strand.
CTGTCAGTGTGAAATGTATGGATGGCATGTATCTGAGTGATGTATGTGCAGTATACATGAATGGAATGTACTTGTATTGTTGCCATATACACAATGTAGGGATAGATTATACCAGTGATATGCGTGCAGGTCAGAGACAGATTTGTGGAGTATACAGACATGTTACTAAAAGTACAAAATTGTTCCAGGTAGATAATATATTATATGTAAACTACTTGTGTTGTATATACATTATACTGTACATTATAAAGTACATCTGTGATCAGATCATGCAAATTATTTAGATTCTGAACATGCAAAAAACACAAAATACATTTTGAGAAATACACGTGCAAACATGAGCATTTACACATAATAAAGCCGTGCACAGTATATTCTGTAATGCATGTCAATGGGTAGAATTATGCTGCAGCTGTAGTTCCCGGGCACCACAATACCAGGTGTATTGTACTTTGTACAGCCATACACGTCAATGTATGGCCACATGCAAGAGCCCTAAAACAAACCCTCATTCATCTCTTTATCTACAGGCATTGTGGAGAAATTAATTTTAAGTTCACAACAGTTGTGTTTTTCTATGAGAACAGATCATAGCAGCCTGCCGGCCTTCTAATGTGAACACACAGAAAAAGTGTCTATCAGATCTTAGTAGCCTGCCAGCCCTTCAATGTAAAGACACAGTTTATGATTCTATTAGAACATAGCATGCCCGTCAGTCCTCTAATGTAAAGACACAGCAAACATTTCTGTCAGATCATGGCAGCCTGCCCCCCCCCCCCATACCCTAATGCAGGGGTCTCCAAACTGCAGCCCTTGGGGCACTTTTCCTTCCACTGACACCAACAATGGGGCAATATTCCTGCTACTGACAACAATGGGGCACTATTTCTCCCAATGACACCAACGATGGGGCACTATTCCTCAAACTGACAACAATGAGGCAGTATTAATCCAACTGGTACCAACGATGGAGCACTAATTCTTCCACTGACACCAATGATGGAGCACTAATTCTCCCACTGATGCCAACAATGGGCACTTTTCCTCCCATTAACAACAATGATGGGGCACTATACCTACCACTGATCACAATCACAGGGCACTATTTCTCCCACTGACACCAGAGCTAGGGCACTATTCATCCCCCTAATAACATTGCATTGTTTAATTCCACTGACACCAGGATAACTTCTACTCCCAATGGCCACAGTCCAGCCCCCGTAAAGTCTGGAGGACAGTAAACTGGCCCTTTGTTTAGAAAGTTTGGGTTTCCAGAAGCTATATATAATAAGCTAACAGTTCTAGAATCTCAGTCTGATGGGTTAGGGGTTCTGGGATCTCAATATGATGGGCTCAGGGTTCTAGGATTCCATTCTGATGGTTTGGAGCTCCAAGTTTTGAATATGATGGGCTCAGAATTCTGGTTCCATAGATCTATTGGAATGGGGTTCCTGGATCTGGATAACAGGGGCTTAGGGTTCTGGTTCTATAGTTTGACAGGTTTGGAGTTCCAAGATCTGGAGTTAATGGCCTTATGCCGCGTACACACGGCCGTTTTTCTCGTCGAGAAAAACGAATTTTTTTCCTTTCGACGAGAAAAACGATCGTCTGTGGGCTTTCTGCCGTTTTTTTCGACGAGAAAAACGGCATTAAAAACGACGAGAAAAATTAGAACATGTTCTAATTTTTCTCGTCGTTTTTTTCTACATGTTTTCCGTGGCAGTGTTTCCCATAGGGAAACACTGCCGCGGAGCCCACACACGGTCGTTTTTTTTCGACCAAAAAAAAAATGACATTTAAAACGGCCGTGTGTGGGGGGAACAAGCTGTTCCTCGTTTTTAACGTCGATTTTCTCGACGGTGTTTTCACCGTCGAAAAAATCGATCGTGTGTACGCGGCATTAGAGTTCTTGTTTCTGAGATTAACTGGTTTGGGGTTTCAGGATCTGGATATCAGGAATTTAGGGATCTGTTTTTTCAGTTTGACAGGTTTCAGAATTCCAAGATTGGATATGATGGACTCAGGGTTCTGGTTTCCTAGATCAATGGGTTTGGATTTCCACTTTCCAGCATCTATATATGATGGGCTCAGGGTTCTGGTTTTGTACCTTAATTGGGTTGGGGTATCCAGGATCTGGATATCAGGGGCTTAGGTTTCTGGTTTTCTAGTTTGACGGGTTTGGGGATTCCAAGATCTGGATAGGATGGACTCATGGTTCTGGTTCCCTAGATTGATGGGTTTGGGGTTCCAGATCTGAATAAGATGGTCTCAAGGCTCTGGTTTCCTAGATCGATTAGGTTGGGGTTTCAGGATCTGGATATTGGGCTTAGAGTTTCTTAGGATATCTGGCTTAGTGTTCTGCTTTTTTAGTTTGACAGTTTTTTTTGGATCCAAGATCTAGACATGATGGGCTCAGGGTTCTGGTTGGAGATCTGGAACCACTGTTTTATGGGTTTGGGGTTCCAGGATCTGGATATGATGGACTCTGGGTTCTATAATCTCAGTTTGATGGGTTTGGGGCTGCGGGATCTAGATTTGAGAGGCTCAGGGTCTGCGATCATAGCTTGATGTATTTGAGGTTCCAGAATCCAGATTTTTCATACTCAGGGATAACTCCGTGGTGGGTTGAGGTTCCAGGATCTGGATATAATGTGCTCAGAGATCTGGAACCACAGTTTGATTGGTTAGGTGTTCCATTCAATGTAGACGCAGGAATCCTTTTTGCTGTGTCATTGTATTCGGACAACGAATAGACTATTGCCTGTGGTGCCGAGCTACCGAGAAAATATTGACAGGGTAGTTGAACAGTAGTCAAATGATAGATCGACTTCTGTTTATCCATACTGGCCAAACATGGATCAAAATTCACCCCTGCTGAACCAGCTGAATTTTGATCCAGCTTTAGAGGATCCAGAATCCAGATATGATGGTCTCTGGGATATATGATTTTAGACTGATGGGTTGAGGGGTTAAGGATTAGGATTTGAGGGGCTCACTGATCTTAGTCTGATGGGTTAGGGGATTAAAAATCTAGACATGATGGGATCATGGATCTTAGTCTGATGAGTTGGAGGTTTCAAGATCAGGATTTGAATGATGCAGGGATCTGGGATTTCAGTCTGATTGGTTTAAGGATCTGGATTTGAGAGGCTTAAGGATCTTGGCTCTTAGTCTGATGAGTCAGGGGATCTAGAATCCAGATATGATGGTCTCAGGGATCTGGCATCTTATCCTAATGGGTTAGACATTCCAAGACCTAGATATGAAGGGCTCAAGGATTGGGGGTTGAGGGGTTAAAGGATCAGGACTTTCAGGAACTCATTGATCTTAATCTAATTGGTAAGGAGATCCCAAATCCAGATATGATGGGCTCAGGGATTCAGGATCTTAGTCTGACGAGTTGGAGGTTTCAGGACATGGATTTGAGTGGCTCAGAAATCTGAGATCTCTTTCTGATTGGTTTGAGGTTCTAGGTTTTGGATAGGATAGTCACAGGAGATCTGGGATCTTACAATATTAATCTTTGTTGTGGTAACAAACCCATTAAACTGTTTTGCCGCGCAGGGATATTAAAACAAATTTGTGATTGTGGAAAATAGTTAACAATAAACAATCAAATATACATTAAATTTGAGAGCTGCTCGTTTGTATAGCTATCATAGCCAAAAATATGTGACACAACAATGGGTTTAGGGTTCCTGGGATCTCACCCTGGAGCTCTGTAAATTTTATAATTGGAGTACTTGGTTCTGGAGGTTTCATGATCTGATTCTGATGACATCAGAGTTCTGGGACTCAGATCTCTAGGAAAAATGGAAGCGTTAGGAAAGTGACAGATATTCTCTGCTCTGCCTACAGGACTTAAAATGTTCAGCTGGATTGAAAAGGCGATTCCACAACCGCCCGAAACCCCCAGCAAATCAGCAACTGATCTCCAGGAGTGTCCTGCACCCCCCAAAGTGGTGACCGAGGTAAGTAGTATGTAGTGGTATTGTGCAGTGTCTATACATTCAGAATAAGAACAGATACTGAGAATTACACCTGGCATACAGAACAAGAGAAGTGGTACCGTGCAGAGTCCATACATACAGATTAAAAGGAGAAGTCCAGCCTGAGCTTTTTAGGCTGGGCTTCTCCTAAGGGTCACAGGAGTGCAATTCGTTTTGCACTCCTGTGACCCCTTTTCAGCGGAGAGCGGTCTGAAGTCCACTCTCCGCTGACGTCACTGCCATCAGTCGGGGCAGCACGTCATCACGACTTAGAAAGTTGGAATCCGCCAGCTGCCCTGATTGATGGCAGTCTCAGCGAGCCGCTGAGACAGCCTCTCCCCGCCCCTCCACGGCTCAGCGCTCCAATGAGTGTGAAGAAGCAGAGAGGAAAGATGCTGACTGACAATCAGCAGCTTTCCTCTCGGGGATCTTTGAGAACCGAGCCAGCGGCAGTGTTCGTGGCTCGGTTCTCAGTGCACAGACGCCGGGGGACAGACGGAGCATCGGTCTGATGCTCCATCCACGAGGCAAGTATGAATCCCCCAAAAAAAACAAAAAAAAAACGTACTTCTCTTTTAAGAATAGATACTGAGAATTACATCCAGCATACAGGACAAGAAGTGGTACTGTGCAGAGTCCATATATACAGAACAAGAACAGATACTGAGAATTACACCAGGCATACAGGACAAGAAGTGGTACTGTGCAGAGTCCATATATACAGAACAAGAACAGATACTGAGAATTACACCCGGCAAGTGAAGATATGAGTGGGCGAATATCTATCTGCTCAGTGAATGATATAGACTATGTATAAGCAATCAACATTACAGATGACATCTAACTGATAGTTCACAAGTCTCACTCACACTGAAGTCGTTATTATTTGTGAAGGTTCAAATAACATCTTCTGGAACATTTTCTTTCATTTACAATATTCTTTTATTCCAGAAAGCGACTTGTGCCAGCAACGAGGCAAGCAATCCTCCAGGTGAGCTCAGACAGCGGGTGATGGGGCACCCCTTTGTGGGTTGGGTTCTGAGGATAGGGGTACAGACTGTGCGATTTTGATTGGGCAAGAGGACTATGGAAAGGGGTGAAGGAAGGTTGTGGTGAAGGGGGGAAAGGGGGGCTTTGTGGGTAGTTGGTCAGGGACCATGCTGGGTAACCTCACAAAATAGCTGTTAGGTAGTTTAGAGGTCATTTGGTGGAGGTGTTAGTAATTCCAGAAAAGGGTTATGGGGGTCTACAGGTTGTCAGGTATGGAAGGGTAGGGGTTTGGTGTCTCCACATGGTCAGGTATGAAAGGGTAAGGGTTTGTTTTCTCCAGGATGTCAGGTAGGAAAGGGTATGGGTTTGGTGTTCCCTATTTGCCAAGTAGGGAAAGCCAAGGTTCTGGTTTCTCCAGGTTGTTAGGTAGGGAAGGTTTAAGGACTTGGTGTCTCCTAGTTGTCGGGTAGGGCTCTGGTTTCTCCAGGTTGTTAGGTAGTGACAGATGGAGGTTTGGTGTCTCCAGGTTATCAGGTAGGGAAGGGTAGGAATCTGGTTTCTCTAGGTTGTCAGGTAGGGACAGATGGGGGCTTGTGGATCTTTAGGTTGTCACGTAGGGAAGGATTTGGTTCCCCATGTTGTCAAGTAGGGAACTGATCTCTCCCGGTTGTCTGCTAGGAAAGGGTAGGGGTTTGGTGTCTCCTGGTTTTCAGAAAGGGTGGGACTGGTTGTCAGTTAGGGAAGGATATATGTTTGGTGCCCCCTTGTTGTCACGTAGGGAAGGGTACGGGTTTGATTTATTCAGGTTATCTGGTAGGAAAGAGTGGGGGTTTGATGTCTCCTGGTCAGGTACAGTGCAAGGATTTTTGACACCCTAGGCGAAACCTCATTTTGCCGCCCCCCCTGGCACCACCCCTGACTCCACCTCATTTGCCCTGCCCATGTATACCCCACCTTTTTAATGAAGTGCCCATCAAATGCTGCCTCACCAGCACCCATCAATGCAGCCCACCAGGACCCATTAATGCAGCCTACCAGTGCCCATAAATGCAGCCTACCAAGGAGGGGGGGGGACCCGACCCGACCCCTTGGTACATGGACAGATCAGTCTTTATACACAAAATACATTTACATGCGAATCTGCGATAATGCAATCTCAGACAGTGACAATATTTCACTCACCAGGTCTGGGGCTCTGCAGACTACTCTGCATCCATCCGACGACGCGACCCTGCCAAGCGTGTGCGAGGAAAAATTTTAAAAACTCTGCCTGCCTCGGTGCCTCCTCCGGGCAGGCTCCACCTGCCACTAAGCCTGGAGCGCTGCCGCCAGGCGCTATAGCACTTGAGTGAGACTGCCGGTGTTGTTCGGTGGCTGCCTGCTCATACTGAGACTTGGTTGCTTGCTGCAGAGAGAGGAGAATAGGAACAGTGCACCCTAGGCGGCTGCCTAGTTTGCCTAGTGGTAGCACCGGCCCTGCTCCTGGTTGTCAGGTAGGGAAGGGTCAGGGGTTGAAAGTCTCCTGGCTGTCAGGTAGCGAAGGGCAGGGCTCTGGTTTCTCCAGGTTATCAGGTAGGAAAGGGTAGGGGTTTGGTTTCTCCAGGTTGAGACTTGGGAGGTAGAACAAGGAGATGTTTAAGATTTCCGGTGGGTGAGAGCTGCAACGGGTTTGTCAGTTGGTTGGTTATGGGTTATTATTTCTGTTCCTACAGGTGACACCAATGTGCAAGATGGGAATGCAGCGTCTGATAAAAGGTGAGTATGCTGCAGTCCTGCAACCAACAGGGCAGAACAGTTTGTTGTACAATGAAGGTCTTTTAACTAACAATGTTCCTTTTTTTTTGCAGTTCTGGAAATGTCCTCAGCTGGCTGGCCCAGGGACTGGGTAAAGTGGTTCCTCAGCCAGTTGACAGTCCCTCCTTGTCCCGAAGTAACAAGGACATCTCTGAGGCTGTAATGGAAGAGGTATTGTTAATCAATCTATACGTGTTCGATAAAATTTATAATGAACTGCAGGTTTAATGATATTTGTCATTTTCTGTTTTAGAAACAAAAGCCAGTGATAGAAACAGGTAAGGAACGTACAATTTTCTTCCTTGCTCTGCACTGTAAGACTAAATCACACCTTTCCTTACTCCCCAGCTGCTGCATTAAAAAAAATACCTAGTGCATAACAGAACAATAATTTGTAACACACGTACGCTTTTTCAAATCAGAGACACACAGTAGTAAAAGCAGCACACATAGTAAACACAGACATTACTTAGGCACACATTTAACCCTTTGATTGCCCTAGATTTTTAACCCCTTCCCAGCCAGTGTCATTAGTATAGTGACAGAGTATATTTTTAGCACTGATAACTGTATTGGTGTTACTGGTTCCCAAAAAGTGTCAGTTAGTGTCAGAATGATCGCCACAATATCGCAGTCCCGCTGATCACTGCCATTACTAGTAAAAAAATAAAAATAAATCCTGTATATATACATACACACACACACACACACACACACACACACACACACCATAGTTTGTAGATGCTATAACTTTTCCGGAAACCAATCAATATACACGTATTGGGATTTTTTTCCCCAAAAATATGTAGCAGAATACATATTGGCCTAAATTTATGAAGAAATTTGATTTGTATTTTATCTATTTGTTATTGGATAGGTTTTATAGCACAAAAAAACAAAACAAAAGTGGTGATCATTTACCACCAAAAGAAAGCTCTATTTGTGGGAGAAAATACATACATTTCATTTATGTACAGCGCCGCATGACCGCGCAATTGTCAGTAACGCAGTACCATATCGCAAAAAATGGCCTGGTCATGAAGGGAGGTAAATCTTCTGCAAGTCAAGTGGTTAAATCACACTAATTTATGTTGGAGATTTCAATGGTGCATAATAACCAGTCAACTTTAAGTTTTAGCCCCCGTTCACACTGGTATGGCTTTGAAATTGTGCCACTTCAGCGCTATTTTAAAGCCGTACATTAAATGCGATTTGCACTGCCGATTTAATTGCGGCTTGCAACTTCATACAACAGAAGTCTATGCAAGTGGCAATGAAATCAGCAAAAGTAGTGTAAGAACCCTTTTTCAGAGTCATGGCTATTTGAATGGTTTCATTGCCGACAATGCGGTGCAATTTGTGATGCGATTTGGAACTGTCACAACCGCACCGGTGTGAACGGGGTTTTAATGTCAAAGCTTAATTAAACAAGCTGCAGTTAGAAGCTGAGGAGTTACTATGCACAGCTGCACCAGATTCTGTGTGCTCCAGATTTCGTAAATCCCTTCCGATGTCTCCGATTTGAAAAAGTGCTTAAGGGCCCTGTTCAATCAGGTCCGCCTGTCAGTTTTTCAGGCGGAATTGATCTGACCCTCCAGTCTCCTCTTTGGAGCAGTGGACACATGTCTGCTGACACCCGCTGTCTTCTGATCCGATCCTGCCCCCAAAAAGCAGACGGATGGTGGTCCTACTTTCCATCCGTCCGGAGGATCGGATCGGATGGAAATGGACAGGCGGTCCGTTTCCATCCAATTTCCCCATAGAGGAAGTTGAGCAAGCGGAACCCACTACATGGAGACGCCCGTGTGAAAGGGGCCTCCTGTGTTACAATTCATTGTTCAGGTAAGTGAAGGAGAAAGAATTGTGTGTAGTCTGTGGTGAAGACACAGCAGCATGGTGTCCTTCTACATCAGGGGTGCCCAACCAGTGGCCCGGGGGCCACATGTGGCCCGCAGAGCCCTCTGATGTGGCCCGCGGAGCCCTCTGATGTGGCCCGCGACCGCCTTCTCTGGAATGGCTGGTTGGCAAGCCCATATTGCAGTTGCCGACCTGCCATCCCAGAGCATCAGTGTTATGAATGAAGCCGGCTGTAGAGGAAGCAAGCGGCTTTTCAGAAAGTGCACCACACCTGCAGGATATAATAGACGTCTATGGCAAAGTGCAGCTAACCGGTGGGAAAACCACAGGTGCGCTGCACTGCATCCACAGTGTGGGTAGACCGCAGACCATCAGTGTAAAAGCAGCCTTAGGCCCCTTTTACACGATCGGTCCGACCTAATCGGACCCTCCATTACACCTGCCTACCTCCAATCCGATCTGCTAAAAAAAACAGAAGTGGATCCGTCCCCTTCCATCTGATTGGATCAGAAGGCCCATAGAGTAGATTGGGCTGTGTCTGTGTCTGCTTTGCATATGCAGATTGGACACAGACCTGTCATATGCTCACTCCATTCATTGTGGCACATAACTGGTTACTAAGTTGCTTAAGTGGCCCTCAGCCTTCAAAAGGTTGGGCACCCCTGTTCTACATGCTGGTCAGACCATTAAGACCTGGTGTGTATGGGGGTAGAGAGGCCTCATTCCAAACATGTAGATTTATTTATCCAATTTTAGTAACCTGCCCTATATAATGCATACAATCATTCAATTCTGTCCATCTCTTACATTCACTTTAATTTCCACTGCTGAGCTGATATAAAAAAGACAGGTGAGGCCCAGGTAAACTATATCAAGTACATAAGGGCTTGGTGTCCTAGGACAGGGATCAGGACTGGCAGTGTCTATGCTGAGTAATGTGTCTTTGTGTTCTTTTACTAATCTTTTCTTCCCTGTAGTAGAAAAGAAGACAGAGAATGGTCCCACTGGCCAGACAGAAAGGTAACTGCCATTTCTTAGTATCTTCCTAGTTATGCAACCAAAGCAACCAATCAGAATTCATCTCTGCACTTTATACATCATTGCTGCTCTACAACTTTGCTGAAAATGGCAAATCTACTCTTAGTACTCACTGGGCTTCCATATTGGTCTGAATCAGTTCAATGTCCCTGGCATCCCATACCAGGCTGGTGGGGACCATTGTTCCTTGGATCTCATACCAGGCTGGAGGAGTCCAAAGTACCTGAGATCCCATACCAGGCTGGAGGGGTCCAATGTCTCTCAGATCCCATACCAGACTGAAGGGGTCCAATGTCCCTGAGATCCCATACCAGGCTGGAGGGGTCCAATGTCCCTGAGATCCCATACCAGGCTGGAGGGGTCCAATGTCCCTGAGATCCCATACCAGACTGAAGTGGTCTAATGTCCCTGGGATCCCATACCAGACTGAAGGGGTCCAATGTCCCTGGGATCCTATGCAAGGCTGGAGGAGTCCAATGTTCCTAGGATCCCATCCAAGGCTGGAGGGGTCCAATATCCCTGGGATCTCATGCCAGACTGAGGGGGTCAAATGCCCCGTGATTCCATACAAGACTGAGGGGGACTAATGCCAATGGGATCCCATGCCAGGTTGGAAGGGTTCAATGTCCCTGGGATCCCATGCTAGGCTGAAAGGGTTTATTGCTTCTGCAGGGTGTCTTTTATGCGAGTTGATCTTCTCAAACACTGTCTCCTCTTCAACAGCTCCTCTATAGGTGTCCTGTCCTGGCTTTCTCATGGCCTGGAGAAGGTTGTCCCTCAGCCCAACTGGGCACACAGGACCAGCATCAGCAGCTCACAACAAAGTGCTCAAGAGGAGCAGGTAGATGGCATTCTCACAACACGTGCTGTATTTTGATAAATTTGATATTTTGATGCCAAAAATGCTCAATATTGAGATTGTTAAATTGGACAAATGCCTTATCCTGGCATTGTGTGCTTTTCTGTGTCGTTATTGTTAGATGTTAAGGCTAGGAAAATATTGGGGTCAATGTTAAGGTTGGTGGTTAGGGTCATGGTTAGGGAACAGTGAGGTTAGGGTCTTGGTTAGGGGATAGAGGTTGGGGTCATTGTTAGGGGATAGGGACATTGCTGGGGATTAGAGGTTAGGGTCATTATTAGGATTAGGAGGTTACCATTATCTTTAGATATTAGGGTCAAGCGTTAAAGTTTAGTCTTGGGTTACAAGCTAGAAGTTAAAGTCATTGTTAGGGTTAGAGTTTAGGGTCATCCATAAGGGTTAAAGTTAGTGTTATGGTCACTGGTAAGGTTGGAGGTGAAGGTAAAGGTTGGTCATAGATGGTGCAATTATCTTTCCTGCAAGCATGGGTTGCAGGAAAGAAAAAAAAATCGCTTAATTCCCCCATCAACAGGGTCAGTATTTATGGGGGAATCCCTGCCATGGGGCTATTGTGTTCTCCTGGCTGGGGGGGGGGCAAGGGATGCCATTCCTGCCAGGGGAACAGAACACGCAGCAATTATTGCTAGCGGCTATAGTTGCTGGCAATAATCACATGAAAAATCAGACAGGCTGGTCATTCCCAAGTTGATCAATCAACTTTGGTAAATCAGCCTGCCCATACATGGTCTGAATATCGTCCGGTCCCTGCTAAACTGGCCTAGATTCGAACTGTCTATGGCCGGCTTTAGGGACAGTTTATTTTGAGTTTAGGGGTTACCATAGAGTCAATTTTAGGATTAGATTTTGGGGTAATTGTTATAGATTAGAGTAAATTCTAGGGCAGTTTTAGAGGTTAGGTTAAATGTTGAAGATTAGGATTAATGTCAGGGTCATTGCCTGGTGTTAGAGATTATGGTTAGGGGTTAAAGGTTAGTGTTATAGTCACGGTTTGGCATAGCAGCTACGGCCATTGTTGGAGGTTTGGGTCATTATTAAAAAGGTAATTGTTAAGCATTTGGGTCAATGTTGGGGTCATTGTTAGGCATAGCTCCCAACTGTCCCTGATTTCGAGGGACTGTCCCTGATTTGGAGCAATGTCCCTCTGTCCCTCATTCCTTCTCATTTGTCTCTCATTTTGGTCTGATCTATAGAGTTGTATATAAAATGCACTTTTTATCTATCAAAAAGTGTTTTCCAGTGATAAACCTTTCATCCAATTTCAAAATTGCTGCATTTGTAAATTCCAAAAGCCAATATAAAGCAATAGTAGTGGTAAAAAAAAAAGTACTTGTGGGTTTAACCAATCTTGTTTTTTTGTACAATTCTCCTTTAAGGGGGCGTGGCAAGGGGTGTGTCCTATGCCTGCATACTTTTGCTGATAGGTGTCCCTCATTCCATCTTAAAACGTTGGGAGGTATGTTGTTAGGGGTTTGGGTCAGGTTAGGAATGAAGGTCATTGTTAGAGGTCAGGATCATTTTTGGGTTTGGGCCATTGTTAGGGGTCCTGGTCAATGCTAGCTCACTTGGTTAGAGATCTCCAGGTGTCCCCCTACAAGCTTAGATGGCAGACCATTGATTGGCTGGTCTGGCTTCCTGCAGCACTGGTATAAGAAATGTGCTGGTCACCTGCCACTAACTGTCACCTGCACTTTTCCAGAAACTGCAAGTTGAAGAAAAGGCAGAGAAGTCGGAAGGTACGTGCCCATTTTTGTCTATGGAGGTTTGGGAGGCTTGTCATAGAACTGGGGTTGGTGGGGTGAGAAAAGTGAGCAGTAGTAGGTATATCACTCTAAATTATTTGAAGATACGGTGCAAGAGACATTATACAAGTGTCAAAGAAAAAGTCAATACAAGATATTCAGACAGATAAACTTGGTTATAGTACCGTGTCTTAAGGGGATTGCCCTGTGTACGCATACATATGGGCAAAATGGCACATCAACACTGTAAAATAAGGTAAAATTAACTAAACAATAAGACTATAGCGATGACCAAGAAGCCGTAGATAGTATATCGGTTTGCTTTCCAGTGAGGGGAAGACAAAAATAACCTTATTTAGCAATACAAATATAGGATGCCTAGAGACACGAGTACCTCGCGCCTGTACATGACCAGTTGAGGGGGTACAATCCCTGAAGTGCCTAACCATGCCTGCCAACTATTAAAGAATTTGCGAGTAGCGTTCCTGTGCTCATAAGTCAGGTCCAAGATCCAAGAATTAGGTGCCAGTCAGAAGGGGGTAATTGGTAAAGACAGGAAAGAATGATGTACATTCAAAACTAAAAGATTGGTAAAAAGCCCAATGTGGCAGAAACAAGGTCAAACACCAACCCGAGCAGAGACTGAACTCAATTCTATTTTACTTATTCTACATGGTAGAAGAGGATGGTGGGGCAGATTGGAGGGATAGAAGGTGAAGGTGGACAGATTCAATGGGTAGAAAAAGATGGTAGGGTAGAATAGAAGGGTAGAAAATGATAGGCGGACAGATCGGACGGGTAGAAAGTGATAGTGAAGCAGGTTGAAGGTGCAAAAAGTGATGATTAGGCAGATTATAGGAGAAGAAGGGCATGGTAGGGTAGAGTGGAATGGTAAAAGATGATGGCCATACAGCTTGAATGGGTAGACAGTGATGATGCAGCAGATTGGAGAGGTAGAAGGTGATGGTGGGGCAGTTTATAGGGGTCAAAGCTGATGATGGTAGGGCAGATTGGATGGGTAGAAGGTGATGGTGAGGAGGTTGGAAGGGTAGAAAGTGATGGTGGGGCAGTTTATAACGGTTGAAGGTGCTGGTGGGGTAGTTTATTGGGATAGAAGGTGATGGTGGGCAGTTTATAGGGGTTATAGGTGATGGTATGGCAGATTGGATGGGTAGAAGGTAATGGTGGGGAGGTTGGAAAGGTAGAAAGTGATGGTAGGGCAGTTTATAGGGGTAGAAGGTGAGGGTCGGGCAGTTTATAGGGGCTTGAAGTTAATGGTAGGGCAGATTAGATGGGTAGAAAGTGATGGTGGAGCTGTTTATAAGGGTAGAAGGTGAAGATGGGGTAGGAGGTGATGGTGGGGCAGTTTATAGGGATTTGAAGGGTGTGGTGGGGCAATTTATAGGGGTAGATGGTGATGGTGGGACAGTTAATAGGGGTTGAAGGTGATGATAGGGCAGATTGGATAGGTAGAAGGTAATGATGGGGAGGTTGGAAAGGCAGTTTATTAGGGTAGAATGTGAGGGTGGGCAGTTTATTAGGGTAAAAGGTGTGGGTGGGCAGTTTATAGGGCTAGAAGATAACATTTGGTACATGCAGATATAGAGGAAAGAAAAGGCGATTTGCCCATTAACAAGTCTGTATTTAGTTTGTGCAGAAATGAACATCCCTCCAGTGTCCCCAGTGCACACTCCTGCACCCCTACCTGCAGCCGCACCTACACCTGCTCCAGCTGAACTGCCACCAGCTCCCACTTCAGAGGTTGAGGCAGCAGTGCCAGATAAGGGGTATGTATGACACCTTGCAAGATCCCATTAGGTAACACCCGCCTGGCATGAAGTCCCATGTTCATCTTCTCTCCACCACCAGGTCTGGTAGCGGAGTGCTGACCTGGCTGATGCAGGGCCTGGGAAAAGTGGTGCCACAGCCGGAAACCCCTGTGGTGGTCGCTAAGAAGGTGGAAGTGAGTTTCTGGGGGTGACCTATGGTTGGGATGCTTTTTGATGGATCTTAAATTCGTGTGGGTGGGAATTTTTTGGTGAAAAGTCACCTTTCCTTCAGCGTAGCAGAAGGGTGTCAATTATCAGGGGAGGGCACAGCCCTGTTCATGATTGGTTACCTTAATGCAGTGACTGTCCAGAAAATCCCAATATACTCGCACATATAATGGACACAGTCTCCACCACTAACTTTCATCGCTGAAGATTCTGGTCTATTTTGTGAGAAAATTGACAATGTACACACAATCGGATTTCCATCAGACAAAGCTGTGGAATTTTGTCCGAAGGGTGTTGGCCGTGAACTTGTTTTGCGTACCGACGGCAGAACTTTTTTAGCCAACATACACAAAACTACGTGGTTTTTCTGTTCTTTAGCGCCACCCTTTGGGCAGCTTCTGCTAATGTCTGATGGTTAGCATTGGTTCGGAGCATGCGTGTTTGTACTTTGGATTTTTTTCCGATGGACTTGTATACACATGATCGGATAATCCGACAAGACACATTTGTTGTCGGACAGTTTTAAAACATGCTATAAAACATTTGTTGATGGAAAATTCGATCGTGTGTATGAGGCTTAACATACAGCAAGAACTCACCACCCGCCCCCCAGTTACCCCAAAGAGGACAAGGCAGCTGGAGACACGTCAGAGAGGATAACACACCAAATTCAGGTTGGATCTGCCCACTTTACTGACTTTCTACCTGTTGTGTCTGATTGACAGGAAGAAAAACCAAAGGAGGAGGAGCCGTCTGCCCAAACCCCAGGTGAGCCCCTCCTTCCACCTGTCAATGAAGGGGGTTAAACATTTTAAGGATTCTAATTTGAAAATTGTTTGTTTTCACAGCATCCAGAAAAGACTCTAAAGCCAGGTGAGTGCAGGAACCACGATGGAAGCTTCTAGAATAGAATCTGTGCCATCATCACATATATAACTTATATTTATTTGTTCCCACCCCCAGCACGGAGAGTACGGGGTGAGTAATAATGTCTGGATGGCGATAGCCATCTTTTTCTTGCCATGTCTCTTTACTCCTCTTTTTTTCTTTTATGTTGTATGCCATCTTATAAATCCAATTCTATATATCAGATCCTATGTATTCGATCCTATATATCATATCCTACATATCTAACCCTATATATGCTTTCTTATAAATCCTATCCTCTATATTTGATCCTATATATCTGATCCTACATATCTGATCCTATATACAGTGCCTTCAAAAAGTATTCATACCCCTTGAAATTTTCCACATTTTGTCATGTTACAACCAAAAACATAAAATGTATTTTATTGGGATTTTATGGGATAGACCAACACAAAGTGGCTCATATTTGTGAAGTGGAAGGAAAATGATAAATGGTTTTCAACATTTTTACAAATAAATATGTGAAAAGTGTTGGGTACATTTGTATTCACCCCCCCCACCCCCAAGTCAATACTTTGTAGAACCACCTTTCACTGCAATTACAGCTGCAAAGTCTCTAGCCTATTCCAGACTAATGAGAACCTTTGTGTTATATCACTTTTTCTATATGACTAAAGACGTTCCATGTTTGTGAAGTCCGTCCATCATAATAGTTTAGAGCTGAGCGACTCTGGAGCAGCAATAACGTTTTAATGATCCCCTATCCCCTCTCCCCATGGTTCGTACTAAGAACATTGTTCACACAGACATATAGAAAACACTAAGTATGCCCTGTTAATAAAGACACTTATATACAACCCAAGATTGCCAACTATTCCTAAAGAAGCAGCACACTGCGCTAGATCAATAATATACAAATGTTTTGTTGGCAGAGTTCTGAGCTGGATCACTCAGGGACTGGAGAAGGTCATCCCACAGCCCGTGACAAAACAGGTACACTGCTGCTAATGTGAGGAAACACCGCCATTTTGTTGTATGAAGATCTTTATGTACATAGAGAATACCCACATATACAGATTGTAGGGTCAACCGGATGGTGTGTGTATGTTTATGGAAACCCCCCTATGGGCATGTGGGCCTGTAATAATACTCCCTGGATAGGGTATGTGGGGGCCATAGAGTCCCCCTATATGGTGTATGTGTGCCTGTGGAAAACCCCTCCTGTATGGTGTATGTGTGCCTATAATGAACTCTCTGAATAGTGTATGGGTGCCCATGGTGAACAATCTGGATGTTGTATGTGGACCCATAATGATACTCACTAGATAGTGTATGTGGACCTATGCTGATCCTCTGGATGGATATATGTTCCCATTGTGACTTCCCTGTATAGTACATGTCTGTTTATGTTCACCCCTCAGATGGTGTTTGTGGGACAATGGGGACCCACTTGTATTGTGTTTATGGGCCCATGGAGACCCCCTGTATGGTGTTCTTAAGCCCATGTAGAACCTTCCCATATTGTGTTTGTGGGCCCAGGGAGACCCCCTGTATGGCGTTTGTAGGCCCATGGAGAACTATGTTGTGTTTGTGGGTCCATAGTAATGTAGGCTTCCTGTTCTGTCTTCATATTGGTGACAACACACATCATTTTCTCCTTCCCAACAGGACTCACAGAACGTTATGCTCTGCCAAGTGGAGCAAAGTAAGTGTGCTCATTAATCCTCTTTCCTCCCGTTGCATTATGGGTGTTTGTTGTAATTAGATTAGTGAGGCTCAGGTGCTGTGAATGTGGGTCAGACAAGCTCTGTATGGCCTGTCAGCATCAGGGGGAAATTGAGGTATTCTGACCAAACTTCTCATTATGGGGTCACCACCTGCTGTCATGTGACTTCACCCCATGGTGGAATATTATTCCTGCACTACACAGATCCTCATAAGACTTTTATTGAACCCACGTGGTGGTGGGAACCTCTCAATGACAAATATAAGAAACCTTTTATGCAAATTGTGAGCTTTGCTCGTGTAAAATGCATAGCGAGCATCAGACTGGTTCATAGCCTCTACACACCAGGAGTCTGATATCCCCAGTCTTTAGAGGGCAGCAAGACGTGGCTTATCCTTATTAAACCAAGATGGAGATATAACACACTCACTTTGGGCAGGCTTACTCCCAAGCACAGGAGAATATGTGTCTGTGACTTTTCGGAACTCCACACGCCAGGCCTAATGCCTCAACATGGTAGAATCCTTTTCATAGACATTGGATGTTGGTTGGAAGATCTGATCAGTGAAGGATCTTCCCATAGATGGTGCACAGTTACGGAAATGTCTATCCCTAGAACAGACCCCTCTGGTTGCATCATATGATTGTGAACTGGTAGCACGCATTCCAGAATATATATTCTGGATGATAAATCCTCCCCCACCTATGTAATTTAGTGTGCAGAGACAATTGCTTCTAGAACGATCTTTTGGTGGTCAGATCTTCCACCTATGGCCTTTCTATGGGGTACGATGATGGATGGCGCTTGGTTTGGGTCAGTCTGGACGATATTAATTGTTTTCTCTTCTCCTTTGTTTCAGAGGGAAGTGGGGTGTAACTGACCCCTGAAACAATGGAAAACAGAAGACCGGCACCCTCTCCATCCGCTTCGTCCACCTCACCATCCAGTCTAATGACCAAGCTAGAGAATACGCTTCAGTCTCAGACTGATAACGGCCATCCAGTGGATTTCGGAGGCTTGTAGCGCCTAGTTGAGGGTTTAGCTGCTGATATCCCCTGTAACTGAAGTCTTAGCAATCTTAGCTGGACAAATAATAGCAGCAATCTATTAATATGTGTACAGTGACCGACATACCGCCAGAATTTTCCATCTATTACATGACTGGCAGGACCCAGAATGTGATGTGCTCACTGTCGGGAATGAGGGGAGAAACTTGAATAAAATGAGAAATACCAGAACTCGTTGTGATTTCTGTTCTAATTGGTGAATGATGGTCAATGCAGTGAGCAACCAATCAGTGACAGCTGTAAAAGATGAGTTCATCTTATATGAATAACAGGCCGTGTCTGTAGGGCTGCCCCCAAAGAGCTCAGAATCCCTAGTGGTGTAGTGTCTGTCCTGCGTGTATTGGGTTTGCGCCATCTGTGCACCCCTCTGCACCTTGTCACCTTCAGAACACATCTGATGTAACCAATCAAATTGTATTCCAGTGTGTGCTGGAACAATAAGAGTACTAATAAGACATGAAATAGCCATGTCCATCTATGAAAGCCACCCATATTTTATTCTAGAGGCTCCACCCATGTGAAGTAAGCAGTGTATGTGTTCTGTGAATGAAAGTGACACCACCCCCAGGCTTTCACCTCCCCTGCAATATCACAGCAGTCTCCCCTGCACTGCAGTGCCAACTATTCCCCCACAGCTGCCAATGTCTCAGCGCTCCTCCCTCCCCTGCAGGGTCACAATTCTCTCCTCTCCCCTGCAGAGAAACAGTTTTCTCCCTTCTCCCACGATGTTGCAGTGCTCTTCCCTCCCCTGCAGAGTCACAGTTCTCTCCCCTCCCCTGCCACACGGCCCCTCCACTGCAGTATCATCATTCTCACGCCTCCCCACAGTGCCACCGTTCTTACCCCGCCCCTGCATTGTCACAGTTCTCTCCCCCCCATGCAATCTCCTAGTTTCCTTCCCTCCCCTGCAGTGTCATGGTTCTCTCCCCTCCCCTGCAGTAGAATAGTTTTCTCCCCTCCCCCACAGTGTCATTCTCTATACTCCCCTGTAATGTTACAGTTCTCTCCTCTCCCCTCCCCTCCCGCGTCACCGTTCTCTCCCCTCCCCTCCCGCTTCACCGTTCTCTCCCCTCCCGTGTCACCGTTCTCTCCCCTCCCCTGCCGCGTCACCGCTCTCTCCCCTCCCCTGCCGCGTCACCGCTCTCTCCCCTCCCCTGCCGCGTCACAGTTCTCCCCCCTCCCCTGCAGGGTCACAGTTCCCCCCCCCTCCCCTGCAGGGTCACAGTTCTCCCCCCCTCCCCTGCAGGGTCACAGTTCTCCCCCCTCCCCTGCAGGGTCACAGTTCTCCCCCCTCCCCTGCAGGGTCACAGTTTTCCCCCCTCCCCTGCAGGGTCACAGTTTTCCCCCCTCCCCTGCAGGGTCACAGTTTTCCCCCCTCCCCTGCAGGGTCACAGTTTTCCCCCCTCCCCTGCAGGGTCATAGTTTTCCTCCCTCCCCTGCAGGGTCATAGTTCTCAAATTTGTGGACGTTGGGCTCCATTTACTCAGAAGTGATGATCTTTTTCTTGGCATAGATAGCCAGTCTGCACAGAAAATAAAGATCAATATGTCAAACAACATGTGTTTTAACTCAGTGTATTTAGCTTTCTATTTTTTCCAGCAAAACGATGTTGCACCAATACATTGTGTGATGTCATGAAGTCCTGATGCTGTGTTTGGTCATTCAGATGACATAACATTATAAAATGTGTATCAATGCATGGGCTTTAATTTCCTGGTCTCTGGGCCAGACGCTGCATAAGGCTGACCCCAAATATGTGGGGAAACCATTGCAGCCAATCACATCTCATGCCTTGTACACACGATCGGATTTTCCATCGGGATAAACTCAACTGATTTTTCTGACGGAATTCCGTACAAGCCATCTTGCATACACACCGTCACACCAAATTCCGATGTCAAGAACGCGGTGACGTACAACACTACGACGAGCCCAGAAAAATTAAGTTCAATGCTTCCGAGAATGCGTCGACTTGATTCTGAGTATGCATGGTTTTTTCTCCGTTGGAGTTCCATACAGACGAACGGAATTTCCGATAGATATACATAAACAGTATAATTTCTTAGAACAGTTCCACCTTTTACTATAAAAAAAAAAAGCTGTCCTTGAGCTCCTGACATGTCATCAGTCTGCTGCAGGCAGAAGGAAGCATTTCATTTGTCTCCTCTCCCCCAGTGATCAGACTGTACATTGTAACTTTGTAGCAAGTCACAAGGTGAGAGGCTGCAACAGGGGCTATAGCATCTGTGACATTTGTAAAGACAGCCAAAAACTGCACAGTCACCAGGATTTACATGACTGTGCTATCTAAGTCCAGGAAGTAGGTGGTGACCTTGGCTGATGCCTGAACAAAGATGGTGTTGTCCTCCTGATGAAAGCAGATAAATGCATTGTCAGGGGGGAGTACTGTGATCTCTGTGAGAGGTAATAAACACACCTGCAAGGGTTACACACACATTACTCAGCATGCTGCACTTTAAATAAATTCAGACTGATTGTATGGAGGCATTTTGTGAAGATTTGATACGGCCTAAATATTTATCGCCAATTGTAGAAGGGGTGGAGCTTGAAATGGGAATGACCTTTTGAAATATGATGAAACTGGGAGAGCAGAGTGTCTAGAGATGTGCGGTTTGTTGTATGCACGATAATGCCGAGATCCTTCTCTCCCTGCAGTCTGCATCTTACCATCAGAAACGGCAGAGGACAATCTGTGTCTGGAAGATTTAAAGACCACCCCAGAGGAGCCAATAACCATTCCATGTGTGGAGGAGGAAAAGGCTGGTAGGTACCAGAAAATAATCAACAATTAACTTATAATACTTATCAAATCCAACAAAGAGCTTCCACCTACAACCAATGAGAATTGGTCCTGTACTGGTCAGACTTAAGCAGAGTGAATCCTGATTGGCTGCCATCAGTTACTGCACTGATGAATCAGAACTCTTTATTCAACAACGCTTAAAATGTCCTTCATAAGGACGGTATTTGGGAAATTTCCTAAAAATGTACCCCACCACCAACCAGAAACACATGATGAGGGCACCTAGTGCCTGTTAGATACAGGGCATGCAGACTAATCCTCTGCACCTTATTAATGATCAGAAACAACTAGCACTGCCGCTACCTCAGAGGATGGGCCAACCCAGTAAATCAACATCCTCCCTTAGGACTATCAGTTGAGAGCATCTGGGGGTATCCATTACCATTCCCAGAAAAACCTGGAGGACACTTTGTTGTGAAAGGAAGAAATGGTGGCATTCTGTGTACTGGTATACTGTGCTCAACTAGTGAGACATTAAATAGGGTGCAGGATAATTTCCAGAATGGTTCCCCACAGTAGTTTGTGTCTCTGTCCCTCCCACAATGATGACATTCTTTAGCAGTAGTTTGTGTCTCTGCTACTCCCACAATAGGGAGACTTCCGCCACAGTAGTTTGTGTTCCTGCCCCTCCCACAATGGTGAGATTTCCTACAGTAGTTTGTGTCTCTGCCCCTCCCACAGTGGGGAGATTTCCCCCCTAGTAGTTTTCGTCTGTGCCTCTCCAACAATGATGAGATTTCCAACGGAGTGGTTTGTGCCTCTGTCCCTCCCACAGTAGTCAGATTTTCCTGCAGAAGTTTGTGTCTTTGCCCCTCCCACAATGGGGAGATTTCTCTAAAATAGTTTGTGCCTCTACCCCTCCCATATAATGAGCTGTCCCCACAGTAGTTTGCGCTTATGCTCTTCTCACAATGATGAGGTTTCCCAGCAGGAGCTTGTGTCTCTACCCCTCCCACAATGGTGAGTTTTTTCAACAGTAGTTTTGGTCTCTGCCCCTCCCATAATGGTGAGATTTCCCCACGGTAGTTTGTGTCTCTGCCCCTCCCATAATGGTGAGATTTCCCTGCAGTAGTTTGTGTCTCTGCCCCTCCCACAATGGTGAGATTTCCCTGCAGTAGTTTGTGTCTCTGCCCCTCCCACAATGGTGAGATTTCCCTGCAGTAGTTTGTGTCTCTGCCCCTCCCATAATGGTGAGATTTCCCTGCAGTAGTTTGTGTCTCTGCCCCTCCCACAATGGTGAGATTTCCCTGCAGTAGTTTGTCTCTCTGCCCCTCCCACAATGGTGAGATTTCCCTGCAGTAGTTTGTGTCTCTGCCCCTCCCACAATGGTGAGATTTCCCTGCAGTAGTTTGTGTCTCTGCCCCTCCCACAATGGTGAGATTTCCCTGCAGTAGTTTTTGTATCTGCCTTTTCCACAATGGTGAGATTTCCAAGGAGTAGTTTGCACCACCATCCCTCTCACAATAGTGTGGTTTTCCTGCAGAAGTTTGTGTCTCTGCGCCTCCCGCAATATAGTGAGCTTTCCCCACAGTAATTTGTGTTTATGCTCCTCTCACAATGCTGAGGAGGTTTCCCAGCAGGTATTTGTGTCTCTGCCCTCCCACAATAGTGAGCTTGCCATCGAATAGTTTGTGTCTCTGCCCCTCCCATAATGGTGATATTTCCCCCCCTGTAGTTTGTGCCTATGCTCCTCCCACAGTGGTGAGATTTCCCTGCAGTAGTTTGTGCCTATGCTCCTTCCAAATTGGTAAGGTTTCCCTGCAGTAACTTGTCTCTCTGCCACTCCCACAATGGTCAGATTCCCACCTAGTAGTTTGTGTCCCTGCCCCTCCCACAATGCTCAGGAAAGTAAAGTCTCTGGTATGGTTGACAGTAGAGGGTATTGAATATTGTGTATCAAATTATTTCTAGGACAAAACTTTATACCTGGTCATAAGAGTGGAGTGGGTGGAGCCATACCTGTGTAATAAAATACACATATTTTACTTGTATAGAACAAGCAACACTTACTGTATAGGGCTGTATACATATGTACAATAGATACCCATATATTACTGTATGGAACCAGGAACATTGTCTCTAGTCCAGCAAAATGATCTGCAATTTGCCCGATTGTCACCATAAATTTACAAGATGCTCCCATTTCACCGCCTGTCCTCTCCACCACAATCCAGTCCTCAGGATCGGAGCTTTGTCATATATGTTATAACTGAAGAAGGAACTACTGAGTAAAATATGCATGACATTGTGACATATTTGTTAAATCATAGATGAGGGGTCATCAAAGAGACATTTCCTGGGACAGTTGTATTTTGGGATAATTCTTCTCCAGTTGTCCCTGGAAATGAGGACTAGATAGCAGGTGTGGTACAAGAGGGTTCTGTTCAGAGCTGTTGGGGAACCCAGTGTATGTGCACTGCCAGGAGCTCTGCCCTCACCTGGAGACAGTGTGGACTGAATATAATGCTGTACTGACAGGATGATGAATATGATGGTAACCCCGTGCCCTGCTCCTCCCTTCCAGGGAGAGGCTCCTTCGAGGCACCTGAAGAGCAGAGCAGAGGCATGACCAAAGCGGAGAGTGCAGAAGAGGCAGGATGGAGCCCACACTCAGCAGAAGAGACACAGGTCCCCCCTGAGCCCAACACTGCGCAGAGTGCAGAAGAAGATCAGCCACCAGATGATGGACAGATAGACCGGACAGTGGAAGAGCCTCCAATCAGCTGTGTGGAAGTTGGGGAATGTAAGCTCAGTCTGTCCAGCAACCAGATAACACAAGATGGACCCAGGAGAGATGGTGAAATACAACCTATAGACACCCCCAACAGGGAAGAGAGGTCTGAGGATTGTGAGGAGGAGATGAAGAGAGTGTACACTCAACAATCTACACAGTATAACGAGAGCAGAATGACACATAACTATCCTGAAGAAGAAATGCAGAATTATAGAAATGTGCCTAATGGATCCAAAACTGAACTGCAACTGAGCAACAACACAGTGGAGACCACCACTCACATTCCTGGAACCGATGAAGAGCATATTGAGGGGGTTCAGGGCACACCACTACTGGAATCTAAACCCCAAGATGAAGAACATTATGAGGAGGTTCAGGGCACACCACTACTAGAATCTAAACCCCAAGATGAAGAACATAATGAGAAGGTCCAGGGCACACCACTACTAGAATCTAAACCCCAAGATGAAGAACATAATGAGGAGGTTCAGGGCACACCACTAGTAGAATCTAAACCCCAAGATGAAGAACACAATGAGAAGGTCCAGGGCACACCACTACTAGAATCTAAACCCCAAGATAAAGAACATAATGAGTTGGTTCAGGGCACACCACTAGTAGAATCTAAACCACAAGATGAAGAACATAATGAGGAGGTTCAGGGCACACCACTACTAGAATCTAAACCCCAAGATGAAGAACACAATGAGAAGGTCCAGGGCACACCACTACTAGAATCTAAACCACAAGATAAAGAACACAATGAGAAGGTCCAGGGCACACCACTACTGGAATCTGAACACCAAGATTCACCAAAGATCCTCAATATGGAGAAGATGAGATCTGAGGAAGAAGCAGCAGAATTTAGTAATGTAGAAGACCAGACACCCAATGGAACAGAGAGCGAACAAAGAGGGCAAATATCCAAAACAGAAGATGCTGAGGACCTTCTGGAACATCCACTAAATGAAGACCAGCAAGTTGTAGATGAGAATATAATAAAAAGCTCTGAAGAGGACATTGTTAAATACATATACAGGCCACCATACACCAACAATATCACAGGTCAAGTTCACGAAGGTGATGGGGCACATTTAGGAGACCTAGAAGATGATATTGGACATTCTGTGATGTCCAAGGTCACTACACAGCCCAGAGTTATTCCTATGCACCTTTCTGCAGAGGAAGAGCAGGACTGGGAACTGGATGATGCCTTCCAGGCAATCTCAGATGACACACAAATAGATGCAGCTGAAATATCGCCCACAAATGGCATTAGAAGACCCAGAGATGAGGAAGTCAGGGATGATCTCCAGCAAGATGAACTGTCACATCTAAAGAGTTCACATTTATTTCCAGAAATCCAGACCGATACAGATGAAGATATAGGAATGAGATGTGCAGACAGCTCAGAAATGGAGCCCCATCATGAGGACAGAATGATCCAGACTGAGGAGCAGCACACTCAAACTGAGGACACCATGTGTCAGACAGATGAAGAAAGAGAGATGTCATATGATGAAGACCTACCAGTGCAGACAGAGGACAGGCAAACCCAAACCACACCACCCATGGAGAAAGATGTCCATCCAGAGGAGACAGAAGAGCACACCGAGGGTCTGCAAGAGTCATTGCACATACACAATGAGGAGCTTGTCCAGGAGGAAAATTCTGACCACACCGAGGAGCAAAATTTGGATGTGGGTCAATCAGACAGAGCCTGTGACCAGGGCCAGGACCAGGACTTGCCAACTAAAGACATACCCCAAGCAGAGGAGATCATTATGTCAGATCTGTCTTATGTAGAAGAAATTGGAGAAGACAATCCACCATGTAGGGAGCAGTTGGAGATCCTACCTGAGTCTACTCCATGTAACTCTACAGAGGAGATACAACAAACTGAAGGTATACGGAAAACAAGATGAAACCTCTGGTCTCTGTATAGATTATATGCAACGTAATTAAAAACCTCTGGGGCAAAACCCAACATATGAGCATGGAGGGAATCACTCTGACCCTCATTCCAAAACCAGTCTTTTCTAATCATACATAGGTGAGGAGGCTTCTATTCTCATACATAGGTGAGGAGGCTGTCATGCTCACACAGGTTGTGGAGGCATCCATGGCTTTCACGCTCATATTTAGGTGGACAAGGCTTTCACGCTCATATTTAGGTGGACAAGGCTTTCACGCTCATATTTAGGTGCTGGGGCTTCCATAACTCAATGGACCTCAGAGGTCAGGGGCAGGCATAGTGTCAAATTAGTACATGAGGTATCCCCTGCAGGAAAGATAGCATATGACTGTGCTGAGTGGTGACCGGGAGAATGAAGGAAATATCTGGTTTTGGGCAGGATAGTTATGAGTTTGTGATGGCAGAACTTCCAGCCTGCCATTACCTCTGCTGACCTTCACTGTGCACCCCTCTGATTCTGTTTCTAGTCAGTTACTTAGGACTTTACTTCCTCAATTTCAAAGTTCCACCCCTGGAGATAAGCCCTACCCACCTGCCATCCTCTGTCCAATGAGAGCACACTTATATCTCTTATTGACCAGTGAGGCTCTCTTATTGGATAGGCTAATCGTCGGTTGGTAGGGTGTAACCCCGAACGAATAAAGAGGAACTGGTATCGGAGGGTACACAAAAGGTGGATCTCAGGGTGAACCATTCATTTTATACATATAGTGTTCTGTGTTCTTCTAGCTTTATTGTGCATTTATAATGATAATTTTGTAAAGCACTGACATACACCACAGTGGCATGTATGAGAACATGGATGCACACATCACATGATCATTGTCAGTTCTGTGTGTGCTGTGTGTAGGCAGGTGCCTGCTCATGGCACTGTTATTAGGTATAGATTCTGTGCTGCCCAGGTGGGAAAGGGTTAATGCGGGTACTTAATTTTTCCCAGGCTTTTCTGGGTTCTGCCCTCCACCCTGTGCTACATATAAATAGGGGGAAGGCTTGGGCTCAGAGAGTCGGGACTGCATGGGAAAGAAGCAAGTTCACCAGTGAAGATGTAACCACAAGCAAGCTGCTAGCTCCCTGTTCAGGAAGCTACCTCACAAATACTCTCCCAGTTATGGACTACCACCTGAAAAAGGTATGCCTGGGACTAGATAGTTGGAGAAGGACTATGTGCACTTTGGAGGTGTATTGCTGAAGGATCACAAGTTGTTAAATGTTCAAAAGCCTGGTCTGAAGTTATTTGTGTAGCACTACCCCAGTAGGAGCTGCTGGTTAGTTTTGGCCTGCCGTTACCCCACTGTTCTCCGTGTTGGCTCAAAGTCTAGGGTTAAAGTTGCATAAAACATGGTTGCCAGTCACTGAGTCTTTTCCAATGCTTTTTATTTACCACAACGTTGGCAGAATGAGGGATGGAGGATTAGGGGAAGTTCAGGTACCTGATGCAGATCACTGAAAAAACTTGAGATCCTGGAGACAGGTACACTTGCTGTCACTGGTTCTTGCTCACCCGGATAGGCCCCTCTAACCGGCCTAGCAGCCGGGATGATGCACGGAAAAAAAATGAAAAGTCTCTGCCACAGACTTGGTAATCAGAATTTCAAAGTTCAAGCATGACTGCACAGTATGAGAAAGTCCTTTAAGCCGACCTGGCAATACTGTGAGGCAGATTGGTTTGGATGCATCCTCCAATTGAGGCCCCAGTCTCCTCTCGAGATACCAGCCTTCCGCTGCATATTCTCCAAGATGAGTCCTACCCTGGTTCGTTCAACTGCTCGGCTTCTTCCCGCAGGACAGACAGCACAGGATCACTCTCGAACCAGTAGGCCCCAGATAGCTTCTGGGCCTACCTCCAGTAACGAATCCTCGTGCCAGCAGGCCCCGAGGCAGAAGAGGAGTTGTCACATACATCCGGCCAGGGTGGCCACGAGGTGAGAGAGCCTCTCCAAAAATGGCGTCCGCCCCTTAAGTAACCTCTCCCAGCATGCCCAGCGGTATCAACCTCCCGCTAGGTTGCCTCTGGGAAAAAGCACCCAATACGCCTCGGCTTGTTGTACCTTCTAACACGAACCAGAGGTGGCAACCACACCTGCTGGTAACCGCGGGAAATACACCCAACTCTGCCAAGGCTGGAACATAGGCCAATTTAGCCAAAACATAGAATCTGAACTAACTACGGTTCAGACATCCCACTAAATTTAGATAATAGTGCCTGATCAACAGGAGCAGGGCGCTACATTTGTAATGGGTTGCATGGTGGTACATGACATATCAAAAAAAACAGGGCCTGTAAAGCACACAAAGGGTTGAAGAGGATAGTATGGAAGGTCATTATTAAGGGTTAACTCAGCAAAGGAGTTGGTGGAAGGAATTCAGTTGCTATGGGTAACCATGAACTGATGGGAATGTAATAGCAGGCAGACAGCAGAGAGTGGTACCAGGCATGGGTGACGGGTCCTCCGGTAGCGAGGAGGGGGGGGGGGTCGGAATTCTGACTCCCTCCCTAGCGTTCAGTTCCCTAAAAGCAATCAGGCCAAACCTGTGGTATCAAGACCCCATGAACCTAGCTGCATGGTCAGGGCCACTGATAAGGCAGTAACAACCAGTCCTGTTGTACTGGGCCCAGTCCCCATCAGCTAAACAGGGAGGCCCAGGGCAGCTTATTTAATTTTTGCCTAAATAAATAAATGGATTTTACTAGGCCACACCCTCACTCCTACTTGCTTACCAGGGCTTAAATTACATTTCCCTAGGCCCCATCAAGTTTACAGAGGGGCCCAGGAGGAGGGACTTTTTTTTACATTTTCGAGGTGTAGGTTGATAAAGTCAGTGCTGCTTTTTTGCTGCACCCCGGGGGTAGGTGGGGTGTAGGCGTGGTTGGGGTGGGCCCCATCAGGAGGGCTGTATGGGGCCCCATGATTTCTAACAGTGGCCCTGTGCATGGTACGGGAGAGTTGAAGGAGTTACAAAGTCGGCGCTTAGTCCACAGCGGGACCCCATTCTGTCACTGGGAGTGAGGTGGCAGGAGAAAGCTGGACTGGTGGAGCGGGACACAGGCTCAGCGGTGTCCCCCTCTAAATGCTACATTCTGGAGGACAAGGTGTGCAGAGAAATGGGACAGAGTGTTTCACAAATGGGATCTATATGCTGCTACACAGCTGCACACAGTGTACGGCTCATTTCTAAAAGTCTGCCTTAGGATCAGTTCACACTGGTCCAACATGCCCCCCGACTTCGAGAGCACAAGTCACATGACATGTCAAAATCAATGGTTCCCTATGAGAGCCGTCATAACTGGTCCGACTTTGAAAAAGTTTCCTGCACTACTTTGGTCCGACTTGGACATGATTTCAGCCCATGGATTTGAATGCAAGTCTCATCCAAGTCAGATCATCATCTTAACTGACTTGTGGTATGCGACTTGTGCTCTGGAGGATCTTGAAGGGGATCCCCACGGCAACATTTAAAAAAAGAAATGGTGTAGGGTCCCCCCTCAGATCCATACCAGGCCTTGAGTCTGGTATGGATCTTAAAAAGGGGGAAACCCATGCCAAAGAAAAAAAAACGGCGTGGGATCCCCCAAAATCCATACCAGACCCTTATCCCAGCATGCACCCTGGCAGGTCAGGAAAGAAGGGGGGGGGGAACGAGCAATCTCTGTCCCCCCCACCCCAAAAGAACCTTGTCCCCATGTTAATGAGAACAAGGGCCTCTTCCTGACAACCCTGGACAGTGGTTTTGCGGGTCTGCGGGCAGGGGGCTTATCAGAATCTGGAAGCCCCCTTTAAGAAAGAATCACCAGATCCCGCCCCCCATTTGAATGAGTATGGGGAAATGGGGAACATTGTACCCCTACCCATTCACCCCAAAAAAAGCAGTGTAGTGTTACAAAAAACAAGAGACAGTTTATGACAATTCCTTTATGTCCACCGATTTCTTCTTCCTCTGGTCTTCTCCCTCTGCCGATGTCTTCTTTCTCAGCCGCCACAGACCCTCTTTAAAAAAAAAAAAAAAAAAATAATAAAAAAAAAAAAAAGGGTCCTCCTCCGACACTGGCTCACGCTGTTGTGTCTGCTCCGGTGTCTGTCAGTTCTTATATAGCCATGGGGCGGGGTCTCCGGGTGACGTCACCCAGAGACCCTGGCCAATGGCTATATAAGAACTGGCAGACACTGGAGCTGACGCAATGGTGGGAGCCAGCGTTGGAGGAGGACCCTTTTTTTTTAGTTTTAGCGGGTTGGCGACAGCTGAGGAAGGAGAAGACCTCAGCGGAAGGAGAAGACCTCAGCGGAAAGAAGAAGACCAGAGGAAGAAGACACGTTGGAGCTACGACGGGGGGAATTCATTTTTAATAAAGGACTAAAAACAAGGATGGACAAAAACCTTCTCTTGTTTTTGTAACACTACACTGCTATTTTTGGGTGAATGGGTAGGGTTACAATGTACCCCCATACTCATTCACATCGGGGGGGGCAGGATCAGGCAGCCCTCTTTCTTAAAGGGTGCTTCCAGATCCCGATAAGCCCCCTGCCCACAAACCCCCACAACCACCAATTTTGGCATGGGGTTCCCCTTCGCGATCACTACCAGACTCAAAGGGCCTGGTATGAATCTGGGGGGGGGACCCCACATCGTTTTTTTTTTTTTATATACATTTGGCATGAGGTTTCAGCCATACCAGAAGCAAAGGAATTGTTTTAATCAGTCAAAGGACAAGTTGCAATCATCTCAAAGTCAGATCCCATTCATTGAAGTCGCATGGAAGTCAGACATGAAGTCGGAACGGAAGTCGTGCGACTTCCATTTTGGATCAGTGTGAACATAGCCTTAAAGTTGACTTTCACATGAACGCAGCCCTGCCTGATCTCAGGCATTGGGGAGCACTCCACATGCAGGGACAGCAGGCCCCGCCCACACACGTACACGGTGTTGTGTACCACAATGAAGGTAACGCATATCAAGCAATTAGCAGTCATATTTCAGTGAAGTGGGGAAAGAGAAATTTAGTCGGTTCCTATTGGTAACTGCACACTTCTACCTACACTCAATATGTCTTTACAGTGATTGCAGTGTCTAGTACATGGAGGAGCTCTAATCCTAGTCTCTGATCTTACAGCCATAGAGGAGTTGGTGGACCAGAGTGTGGTGACGGAAGAAATTGAGTCTCACCTAGAGGCAGA
Organism: Rana muscosa; assembly: GCA_029206835.1. Classification (NCBI taxonomy): domain Eukaryota; kingdom Metazoa; phylum Chordata; class Amphibia; order Anura; family Ranidae; genus Rana; species Rana muscosa. Next base: position 341,104,427 of record CM055119.1, read on the forward strand.
GGCCACAAAAGAAGTGACCATGGAGGAGGATGGGATGAGCCTGACCATTCCAGTTGCCATGCCGAAAGTGGAGGAGGGCCGAAGGTGAGGAACGAGCATATAATTCCACCCTACCGGAGACATTGTCTGTACAACACATTATTTCTGTGACAACTTCTACTGTCCCTCACAAAATGTAATTTACTTACAGGATGGAGAGAGAAGTCATCGAGTCCGAGAATGAGTAAGTGAATATAGCTCTGACATACACCACAGTGCTGTACAGAGAACACTGAGCCAGTCACATCAGTCTCTGCACCAGAGAAGCTTACACTCTAATGTCCCTTCACAGTCACACACTCTTATTATTATAATTAGACATGTGCACAACATAAAAATTTGTTTAGTTTGGTTACGTTTCTGTGCGTTTCCGTTGTTTCGTAACGATTCGTAATTTCGTAAGACGTGGGTTATTGTATTCGGACTCGTATTTCCGTAAGTGTTATTTTTCTGTTGATTCGTTTTTCCGTTAGTCTAATTTTCATTGATTCGAAATTCGTATTTACGTTTTATTTTATATTCGGCCGCGTCGTATTTTCGTAAGAACTATATTTTCGTTGATTTGCAATGATTCGTATTTTCGTGTCCAATTTCCGATGATTGGAAAATCGTACTTTTGTAGATTTAATTACATTCATACTTTCGTTAGAATACATTTTCCGTTTATTCAAAAAACACTACTCATCGTAATTTTCTTGTCAAATTTGTTTATTAAATTTTCAAAATTACAAGCATATATTGTCAATAAACATAGTCACTATAAATAGTAGCAGTTAAGGAGAACACAAATTAGATATTTATGTCAAGCTCCAGTGATTTTTGAAGACAACAACAACAACAGAAGAGGAGAAAAAAAAACAGTAATTTAAGTTTAACATATGTTGACCATTATCTGGAGACTTGCTAAAATATATGCTTAGTGTTGAATTTAGTAATTACAAACCAGATTTAGTAATAATATATAACATGTAAGGTAATATAAGGATTTATAAAGAAAAAATGAAGGGTCATAATTTCTAGACCTCATATAATGTTGTTGTAATATATAAAGGTTTGTATTGTTTCAAAGGAGCTCTAAAGCTGAAATATACTGATAAATAAAAAACATAAAAAAAAAAAAAAATGTTGCTACCATTTTTGCATATAATAACTACTCATCGCAATTCGTACTTTCTTGAGATTGACTGGCTCACTTATTCGTACTTTCGTAACATTGTTTTCGTAGATTAGTAATCGGGGCATAATTCGTAAATTTTACATAATGTGTCAGAATAGGAGAAAACAAAAATATGTCAGAGATATTACAAAATACAAATATAGAAATTAGATTCTAGACAGAAGAGTATGCTTAAGAAACGAAAAATTTCTCTCTCACAAGTCACAACTTTACTCACAAATCCAACAGAACAGTGCAACCTACCCAACCACAACCTATCTGGACTGTGGATGGAATGCACTGCAGTCTAACACAGAAAAACACACAAGGGAATAAGAAACAAGCTCATTGGGGGGAGAGACAACCTCTTCAGGGGAAGGGACAACCTCTTCAGGGGAAGGGACAACCTCTTCAGGGGAAGGGACAACCTCTTCAGGGGAAGGGACAACCTCTTCAGGGGAAGGGACAACCTCTTCAGGGGAAGGGACAACCTCTTCAGGGGAAGGGACAACCTCTTCAGGGGAAGGGACAACCTCTTCAGGGGAAGGGACAAGCTTATTGGCCATTGGCCAACGTCCAGAACTAATTCAGAACTAACAAAATAGAATTTACATTTTTTCGAATTGGAGCCGTTTTGATTTCCGTTTTCCGAAGATTCGTAATTTTTTTTCCGTTCATTTTGATTTTCGTTAATATGGATCTTTGCTCGTTATTTTCGTTGTTTTGTTTTACATTTTCCGAATATTCGGAATTTCGCGTTTTGGTTCATTTTGATCTTCGTTATTTTTTGATCTTTGTTCGGTATTTTCGTTGTTTTTATGTTTTCGTTTTTTACTTTTTCGTATTTTCCATATTCGTTCTTTTCGATAATTCGTTGTTCGTTTGTAATTTTAATCAAACCGTTCGTTTATTCGTATGTTTACGAATCAACGAATATAACGAATTTTGACGAATAACGAATTCGTAACTAAACGAATTGCACATGTCTAATTATAATAAAACCTTTATAAAGATCTGACATATACCGTAGTGCTGTACAGAGAACACTGAACCCCACACATCAATCTCTGCACCAGCCGAGTTTACACACTTATGTCCCCCACAGTCACACATTATTCATTTATTATACATTTATATAGCTATGAGAATTACTGCAATGCTGTACATAGAACACTGAGCCAGTGACATCAGTCTCTGCGTCAGAGCAGCTTACACTCTAATGCCGCCGCCCCCCCACACACACACTATTATTATTTTGGGCAGTAATAGAATATTCTGTCTCCTCAGCCGTCTGTCTTGGATTCTGGAGGAAGATGAAGATGAAGATGAAGATGAAGATGAATCAGAGTAAGATAAAATACAGAGGATATGTGGAGTTAGGCTGACCATACACTATGCAATCTGAGTGTCCAAAACGCCTTCAGACCTACCATCAACTATGTAGTACAAGGACATACCCGTTTGGATAAAAAACGGAATGCATTGCTTAGGTATATACTGTACATAGTTGATGGTAAATTTAAAGGAGATTGTATAATGTAGGATCAGCCTTATACAGAGACGAATGGAAGATGTTATACAGAGAATATTGGAATATTTGGGGCTATAAAGAGATGACAAGGGGGTATGTTTTTAGTATTATAATATTGGGGGTATATAAAGAGCATTGGAATCTTTGGAGGTATGTAGAGAATATTTGGGGTTATACAGAGAATGATGGGGTTATATAAAGAATATTTGGGGTGTAAAATGGGGGTATATAGAGAATATGTGGGGTATATTATGTGTAATATAATATTGGGGTATATAGAGACTATTTGGGGTACATATAGATTATATGGGATTATTGGGGGTACATAGAAAATATTTGGGGTATATAGAGAATTTCTGGGATATATTATTGGGGGTATATAGAGAATTTTTGGATATTATGGGTTTATATAGAATATCTTCGGGTATATCATTAGGGGTATATAGAGAATATTGGAATATTTGGGTGTAAATATACATTTTTGGGGATATATATTATTTGGGGTATATTATTGGGGGTGGATAGAAAATATTTGGGGTGTAATATTATATTGGTGGTAAAGAATATTTTGGGTATATATTGATTATTGGGTGTAAATTATGAGGGTATAGAGAGAATATTTTGGTTATATATAGATTATAGTAAGTATATAAAGAATATTTGGGGTGTATTACTGGGGGTATATAAATAATATTTTGGGGTATACTGTATATAGATTGGGTGTAAATTATGGGGGTATAGAGAAAATATTTTGGTTATATATATATATATATATATATATATATATAGATTATAGTAAGTATATAAAGAATATTTGGGGTATATAGAGAATATTGGGTTAAATATAGATTATTGGAGGTATATTATGGGGTGGGTATGTAGAGATTGCATATTTAGGGCATGTAGATAATTTTGAGGGTATTTAGAGAATATTGGGGTTATGCAAAGATGATGGGTGTTATTGTATATAGACAGACAATATTGGAATAGTGAGAGTATATATAGATTGGGAAGATATTATTATGTGGGGGGGGGGGGTATATAGAGATTATTAAAATATACGGAGTACACAGAGGTATCGGCGATCTCTATACCGATTTGAAAGAACGATCTTTCTTATTGCAGGTTGCAGATGTCGTGTTATCACAGTGAGAGCGAGGAAGAAACAAAGATGACGCAGTAAGTTATGATAATGATGCAGTGACGTACTGCTCCCATGGATGGTCTCTTAGCAACCATCGCTCCTCCATAGTTACCTGTCGGCTTCTCTTAGTAACGCTCCCCAGGCTGGCACATCTTTCAGGCAGAGAGGATCAGGTTACACACAAGTGGATTAGCAGTGAATAATCTGATGGGACTCAGCGCCTGCCAATATGAGATCGAAGGTCCACTACCAAGTAGGTCCCTCTCTGTCCTCCCCCCAGCTATAGACTTAATCTTGGGTTCCCCTCTGTTCTCCCCCCAGCTATAGACATACTATGGGGTCCCCTCTGTTCTTCTCCCAGATATTGAATTATTATGGGGTCCCTCCCCCAATTATAGACCTAATATGGGTTCCCCATTGTCCCTCCCCCATCTACAGACTTATTATAGGGTCCCTCCTGTCTTCCCCCAGCTATAGACGCAATATAGGGTCCCCTCTGTACTCACCCAGCTAGAGATGTAATATAGGGTCCCCTCTGTACTCCCCCAGCTAGAGACGTAATATAGGGTCCCCTCTGTAGTCCCCCAGCTAGAGACGTAATATAGGGTCCCCTCTGTACTCACCCAGCTAGAGATGTAATATAGGGTCCCCTCTGTACTCCCCCAGCTAGAGACGTAATATAGGGTCCCCTCTGTACTCCCCCAGCTAGAGACGTAATATAGGGTCCCCTCTGTACTCACCCATCTATAGACGTAATATAGGGTCCCCTCTATACTCAGCTATAGACGTAATATAGGGCCCCCTCTGTACTCACCCAGCTATAAACGTAATATAGGGTCCCCTCTGTACTCACTCAGCTAGAGACGTAATATAGGGTCCCCTCTGCACTCCCCCAGCTATAAACGTAATATAGGGTCCCCTCTGTACTCACTCAGCTAGAGACGTAATATAGGGCACCCTCTGTACTCCCCCAGCTAGAGACGTAATATAGGGTCCCCTCTGTACTCCCCCAGCTAGAGACGTAATATAGGGTCCCCTCTGTACTCCCCCTGCTAGAGACGTAATATAGGGTCCCCTCTGTACTCCCCCAGCTATAGACGTAATATAGGGTCCCCTCTATACTCAGCTATAGACGTAATATAGGGCCCCCTCTGTACTCGCCCAGCTATAGACGTAATATAGGGTCCCCTCTGTACTCCCATTCCAGTTATAGGTCTATTATGAGGCTCTCTCTGTACATCCCCCCAATTATAGACCTACTATGGGGTTTCCTTCACCCAGCTATTATTGAGTTCCAATCTGTAGACCAATTATGCCCCCCCCCCTTTGTAGAAATATTATGGGGCCCCACTTTGACGCTCTGAGGAGCTCTACCACATGGCCTTATTGGTTTTCATTTGCTGCTGAACACACAAGTCTGGTGACTGATATCCTGGTACTGTACAGACACATTGTATATACTGTACATATTACATATACACACATTCCCTGATTGAATGGAAGTCTACAGACTCCATCCTCACTCCTACCCCACAGGACCTTCTTCCATAAAGTCTGAGATTGGTCCAACGAGGTGAGGACAAAATAGGAACAAGGGGTCTGGATCAAACAAGGAGAGCAATCCCCTCCTCTTACCTGACTGCAATAAACTTGTGGCTGACCACCTGTCACTTTCCAGGTGCAGACCCGGCTTCCTGGACCCTTAAATAAGGCATTTTGGGGGAGTATTGTGGATAGTGTTTGGGATTGTTCCCACAGGTGACACCATGGCTGTGCAGATTATGTAGATACTGCCTGATTTTATTGCTTTTTTTTTATATATTGTAATTTTTATTATTTTTCAAGAAATTACAAAATAATATAAGCAAAGAGAAAATAAAATTAAATATAATAAGATTACAAAGAAGCTATAGGAAACAATCTGACGGTACAAGCACCAGTATATGTTCCTTTTAGCCTAGGTTTCCACCATTGCAACCTGAAAGTCACGCAATTTTGATGCGACTTGAACAAATGCTTGTGTATTCTTGAGGTCTATGGACCTCAAGTCGCATCAAAGTGGGACCAAAGTAGTGCAGGGACTACCTTGAAGTCGTACTGATATGAACGGTACTCATTGGAAATCATGGGGTACGACTTGTCATGCGACTTTGCAATCCCAAGTCGCAGGACAAATTGCACAAGTGGAAACAGAGCTTTAAAAGAGGTTGTAAACCCTCATGTATTTTCACCTTAATGCATCATATGCATTAAGGTGAAAAAACTTCTGTCACTGACCGGCCCCACCAGCCCAGTTTTACATACCTGAATCCTGCAATTCACACGCCGGAGACGCACTCTTCCCCTGCTGTCAACCAATCCAATGACGCGGGGCGCCGGGGCCGAGTCCGGCATTCTGCATCTATGGATGCAAATGCTGGACTCGAGAGCGCACCCGCAAGGTAACCCCCCGGGAGAGCACTTCTCCTAGGGGGTTATTTGATGTGGGGAGCAGCCGCAAGAGCCGCCGAGGGACCCCAGAAGTTGAGGATCGGGGCCACTCTGTGCAAAACGAACTTCACAGCGGAGGTAAGTATGACATGTTTTTTTTTTTTTTTAAAATAACAAACACAAAGCCTTACAATCACATTAAAGCGGAGCTCCGCCGAAAAAAAAAATATTAAAAGCCAGCAGCTACAAATACTGCAGCTGCTGACTTTTAATATTAGGACACTTACCTGTCCTGGAGTCCAGCGACATCCGCAGCAGAGGACGAGCAATCTCTCGTCACTCTGCTGCCCCCACCGCCATCCTCGGTGAGGGAACCAGGAAGTGAAGCCTTGCGGCTTCACTGCCCGGTTCCCTACGGCGCATGTGCGAGTCTCTCTGTGCCGTTCTGACTGGCCCTCCTGTGTTCTGGGAGCCGAGTGTCTCCCAGAACACTACGGGTATTCCGCAGATAGGACTCCCGGAAGTGGGTGCAAATACCTGTCTTAGACAGGTATCTGCACCCCCCTCCCCCCTGAAAGGTGTCAATTGTGACACCGGAGGGGGGGGGGGGGGTTCCGATGAGGGGAAGTTCCACTTTAGGGTGGAGCTCCGCTTTAACATTTAAAAAGGTTTGGGTACCAAAATAATGTCTGATTTTGGAGATATTACGATGTTTAGTCTCGAAGCATGGAAGAACAATGTAGTAAAGTAATGTACCATAGTATTAAGATTGCTTTAGTAAGGCATTTATAGCAGGATGCTCATAAGATCCACATGAAAAATTACATCAAATAAAAACAAAGTATGGTTTAGTTCGCCCAGGAGAAAAATAAATACAAAACAAAGTCTCTTTAATTTTAAACTGTAACTGTCAGTTAATATTAAATGTAATGATTTCTGAATTAAGGGGAGATGGATTGGTGGAGTTTTAATCTGCCCAAAGAGTTTGAGATTGTTGCTTTGTGGTACCAGTCCGTGTATCGAAACAGTGTCATTAGTTGTGTGATTTCCAAAGTTGAGAGCGTTCGCTCTATAAAAAAAAAAAAAGTTTATTGCTTCTAATGGCCCATACACACGATCCAAAAATCGGATGAAAAATACCGCTCTTGAAGCAACCGTACGATAACCTGATCGTTAGTACACAACTTTCAATAGCCGATCATTACAGTTCATCCGATGGTGCAAGCACGAAAACTTTCCTGGTACGGTTTTCGTTTAATCAGTACAGTTGTTGTCCGAAAATACAATACAAATACACTACAACACAGAGAATTGTTGTAACTTTAGTAACCAATTTCTATTTGCGACTAGCAAGCGAAAAAGTCAGATGATCTTTTGTATGCTTTTCGGATCGTGTGTACACCCCGCTTTACAATTTCGGGCGAGTTTGAGTTCAGCTGAACTCGCACGATTTCAAACCAGCAATGCAGTCCGACTTCAGGGGGCGATTTGGCAGACATCTGTGCGGGTTCATGTACAGCTGTCTATTCAAATCGCCCCAAAGTCGCCAAAAGTAGTACAGGAACTATTTTTGGGAAGTGGTGTGGCGCGGCAAAATTGGCATCGCACCATTTCGGACATTGCAGTTGCCAGCGATTTGTCATGTCAAAATGGCCCGATGTGAACATGGGCTATGGGGCATTAGTGTGCTGGCTCTGTATTTGATTTTCCTGGCTGATACTTCCCAGTATCTAATGGATCCCCCTATGGTGGATGGAATGCTTTGAGTGCCACAGCGGCTTGGGGCAGAATAAAGGCACCTACCTACCTGGACAACTCACAGGCTATTTGAAGTGTAACTCCACCTATGGTAAACAATAATGACAATCCCCTCTGGGTGATCAATGTACATTGCAGAATATTATTGAACTTGTTGCAGATTCCTACCTTTGTTTCTGATCTGATCACTGTTTCATCATGTCCTGTTCTCTGTATGGCCAGGTCCGCTCATTAACCATCTGGTGAAATCTCAGGCCTCTGATGTGGGATCGGCATCCCTTTAGCAGTGGTTAACCCTTTAGAGGTTTCTTAGCAAAACCCCTTTCTGACAAAATTCCTATTGTACTGAATTTTTGGACTGCTTTATTAAACTTCATTGGCTGCAGTTTGAAGTAGATTGGTAACTTTTAGTATCTATTAAATTACTAGATGGCTTGAGTAGCACTTGTCTAATATATTAATTGTATGAACAATGTGAAGTTCTTCTTTAATCTTGCTTCGTATCTCTTGCCAATAGTGACAAGCAGGGATGAGCTCCGGCGTGTTTGCACACTCCATGTGCAGAGCCCGCCAGGAAGTCGGCACGGCGCTGTGCTAATCACAGGCAGGGAGACATTTCCCAATCTCTGCAGCGGCGCATCGGGACATGTCTCCCTGCCTGTGATTAAAGCAGTGCCGTGCCGACTTCCTGGCGGGCTCTGCACATGGAGTGTGCAAACACGCCGGAGCTCATCCCTAGTGATAAGTGCCAAAATGTTTGTGGCATGCAATGAAAGACTAGCCTGTTGGATTTTTCCCGTTCGATCAGCACTGCCAGTCCTACCCTGCATCACTGATCAGTGTATTTTAACGGTGGAAAAGCCTCCCCACTGTCAGAATACAAAGGCTCAGCTAGGAAGATCGAGTCTGTGGCTTGGAATCAGGCCATAGATTATTTTTTTTTTTAATTCAACCAGTAGGGTGAACGAAAGAAAATATCTTAATTCTAAGCCACACACTCGATATGGATTGGGGAATCCTCCCAGCTGTGCCTTTGTATTCTGACAAAATGGAGGACTCTCCCATCAGTGTGTGGCTTGGAATCAAGTTATTTTCTTTATTTCAACCCCCTGGTTGAATGGAAAAAAAAAAAAAAAGCTCCATCTATGACCTGCTTTAGACCCTCTGGACAAGCACTTCAGGACATGTTTGGGAGATCATTTATTCTTCACACCTCAGAGAATTCCTTGCTCCTGCAACAAGAGACTAGTTTTTCTAACCTATGACAAAACTTACTTTCTCAGGGGAATGTATTTCCAACCCCAGCAGATGAGGTTTTAGGAAAGGTACTATTGTTTCTCAGAGGCTCATCTATTTTCACCTTCCCATAGCTGCCCAGATAGCAAGAAATCGTGCTGAACCTTTGAAAATGACTTGCTAAGCTATTGCTAGACTTGCCAGGCTTCACGAGTTTGTTGCACAATTGCAGCAAGTCTGCATTGCATGGCTCCAGATCAACTTTCTTTGCAATCATTCTGCAAGTTCTGGTTCAGTTATGTTGTGCAACAGTCCTCCCACCACAGGGGTCACTGTGGCAGAGTTTTTGAATTTTCATGCTGTAGACTTGCAGAGCTCTTGAGGTGGACTCGCCACTGCAACTTTGCTCTTGCTAGAGACTGGCCATGCAAATTTGCTACAAATTGGAAAAGTGTCAATCAGACCTTGTGCTTTAGGTGCTCTGCAAGTGTACAATTTGCCAGTGAAATGTGCAGCAAGTTTACAGACTTACAATTCAACACTGCCACAAATTTGTGGCAAGTTATCCTTGCTATTTGGGTGTTTCTTTTGAGAAGTACCGTATATACTCGAGTATAAGCCGAGTTTTTCAGCACTTTTTTTGTGTGCTGAAAATGCCCCCCCCCCTTCGGCTTATACTCGAGTCACCTTTTTGCGCCTGATCTCTCAGACTTTGGGGACCCGGTACCAGCCGGCCTTAGGTCCCCTGGACCCCAAACTTGGCACACATATAGCCCCTCTATAAGTGTGCAAAGTTTGTTGTCCAGGGGACCTACGGACGGGGAGCAGCGATTTTTCAAAGCCGGGCACCCCTTCCATAGACTCCTATGTTAAACTGTAATTTCTCCGGTAACATTGGGGACCCGGTACTGGTCTCCTGGACCCGAAACCTGGCACACATGTAGCCCCAGTTCTCCTCTATACGTGTGCAAAGTTTGCTGTCTGAGGGAACTACGGTCGGGGAGCACCGATTTTTCAAAGCGGGGCAACCCTTCCATAAACTCCCATGTTAAACGTAAGTCTAGGCATGGGCACAGTGAGGCATGGGCACAGTGAGGCATGGGCACAGTGAGGCATGCACATGGACACAGTGAGGCACAGTGAGGCATGCAGATGGACACCCTAGGCTTAGACTCGAGTCAATAAGTTTTCCCAGTTTTTTGTAGTAAAATTAGGTGCCTCGGCTTATATTCGGGTCGGCTTATACTCGAGTATATATACGGTACCTCCATTGTTAGATGTCAATACATTATGCCTGCTACAGGACTTCGGCTGGCTAGCAGATCAAAAAAAGGGTCTTCTGACCACTATACAAATCCTTGTGTATCAGGGAGTCCAATTTAGCATCGTTCAGAACATGTTATTTCTGCCACTAAACAACATAACTGTGGTAAGGTGCTGGATTGCCCTGGCTTTCCTTCACGTCTCATGCCTCGTACACACGACCGTTTTTTCCGACAGCAAAACTGCTTTGAGAGCTTTTCGTCGGGAATCCCGGCCGCGTGTATGCTCCACGCAGTTTTTCCGACGGGAAAACTGCCAAACAAAAAAAAAAGAGAGCAGAATCTCTTTTTTCCCGTCAGGAAAAAATCCTGGCGGGAAAACCGTTCGTCTGTATGGTTTTCCGACGGGCAAAAAAACACGCGTACTCAGAATTTAAGTTATGAGATGGGAGCACTCTTTCTAGTAAAACTAGCGTTCGTAATGGAGATAGCACATTCATCACACTGTAACGGACTGAAAAGCACGAGACTGAAAAGCGCGAATCGTCTCTCACCAAACTTTACTAACACGAGGATCAGCAAAAGCAGCCCAAAGGGTGGCGCCGTTGGAATGGAACTTCCCTTTTATAGTGCCGTCGTACGTGTTGTACGTCACCGCGCTTTGGACGGGCGGACTTTTGTCTGAGCGTGTGTATGCAAGGCAGGCTGAGAGGAATTCTGTCGGAAAAACCGTTTGGTTATTATCCGACGGAAAAAAACGGTCGTGTGTACTAGGCATGAGTGTCTGCATGCCTGATGATGATTAGGACTATGGTCTGAGAGGGCTCAGGCTCAATTCCAGAAGTTTTTTTCTCCAAAGGTAGACATGCACCAAACTATTCAAATCTCACAGACAAGGATAAAGAGCCTTTGGTGGTGAGCGTAGTAGAAAATGTTCTTAGCTTCCAAACAGTGGCCCAAAGTCAATAGAACTTATCTGTTCATGGAGTTCTATCAATCCATGCTTTAAAATTTTCCATTGATTGTCGTATTTTCTGATCGTGTGTACACAAGTCAGTCGGCCAAAAGTCCAAAGTACAAACACGCATGCTCGGAAGCAATGCTCACCAAACACAACATTAGCAGAAGGTGCCCAAAGGGTGGCGCTAAAGAGCTGAAAAACATGTAGTTTCGTGTTTGTTGGCCGACAATTGTGTGCCGTTTGTATGCAAGACAAATTCCTTGCCAACACCCTTCGGACAAAAGTCCTACGCTTTGTCCGTGGAAAATCTGATCGTGTGTACACGGCTTTAGTCTACTGAGAGAGGTAGAGTTGGTCATGAGCTTTCAGAGAGAGATCTCTCCAACATTTAAGAAATCTATATGCTAAGAATTCTGAACTTCTAGGAGGTCTCCATTTTTTGTGTCCCAATTGGACAATGAATGGACTCTTTATCCAGACTCCTTCAAGTGGATTCTGTCTAGGATTCCAGAGTCAGATCTGTTAGCATTTCCTTACATTTGCAAGCTGGGGCCAATGCCAGCAAGTCCTGGAAGTGGATGTTCTGAATGATCAGGAGAGGTTTCCAAAGCTGTATGCTTCCCTCCAAGCCCAGGGGCGGATCCAGAGTCTAGTCTCGGGAGAGGCACAGCCAGAAAATACGTTTTTTTGGGGGCAATTTATCGGGAAAATGGCTGGTATTGGCGCTTCAATCATCCTGGCACCTTGGTTGAAATGGTGTCAGGATGATTGAAGCACATTATTTCTATTATTACATTGTAATATAAAAGGAAATAGTTCAACTCACCATAATGCTGAATCAGTGGGTGCCCTGAGCGTGTCACTTGCCACGTCGCCTGCCACCAAATGCGGATTGTCACTTGCCACGTCACCTGCCACACATTGTGAATTGTCACTTACCACGTCACCTGCAACACGTTGCGAATTGTTACTTGCCACGTCACCTGCCACAAGTTGCAGATTGTCACTTGCCATGTCACCTGCCACACGTTGCGGATTGTCACTTGCCACGTCACCTGCCACACGTTGCAAATTGTCACTTTCCTGCTAAAGTGGTCTCTTGCTGTGTCCCAGAGTCAGGCAGCAGATTACAAGTCAGGCAGCAGAGAGATGATGTCATCTCTCTGCTGCCCACGGCTGCCTGCACAGTGAGGGTGGAACTGCAGGGATGCAGGGCAGGCCCTGAGAGATGATGTCATCTCTCTGCTCCCTTGCCCGCAGCTCCCTGATTGGCCAGCAGCCCGCTCACACATGGAGCCACCCAGCTACCCCTTGCTCTCTTACCCGCCCTCTCACCGACCGAGCCGCCCGCTCTCGCCCACGAAACTGCCCGTGCTCTCGTCCGCGGAGCCGCCCGGGCTGTCATCCGCGGAGCCACCCGGGCTGTCACCCGCATTCTCGGAGGGGGCCGTTGCCCCGTTGCCCCCCCCGGATCTGTCCCTGTCCAGTCCTCACCATATGCAGATTCTTAAGGTTACTGGTAAAAGCAATGGAAACCATTGCAGTGATTCCCTGTTAGCCAAATAGGCCTACGTTATTTGTCAGATGAGATCTTCTGTTGCAGGGTGCAGTACTCCACCATTGTTCATCCCTCCTCCAGTTGCTGATTTTGAGAGGAAAATGCTAACCAGCCTTGGCTGTTCCTCTATGCTGATATCTATTCTCCAGGACAATGTCAAACTACTAGGGCTGTTACTGATTAAAATTTTCGTGTTCGACTAATCGATTTTTTTTAATCGATTAATCGACTAATTTCGATTAATTATAACACACATACAGTTTTTACAATTTTCCACATCTCCCCCATACCGTAATATCCACATCTCCCCCATACTGTAATGTCCACATCTCCCCCATACTGTAATGTCCACATCTCCCCCCCATACTGTAATGTCCACATCTCCCCCCATACTGTAATGTCCACATCTCCCCCCATACCGTAAAATCCAGGCAGAACCGTCCGCAGACTCGCAGAGTAGACGGCACAAGCAGGCGGCTGATGATGACGTCAGCGCGCCGCTACTAGGCCACCGCCGGGTGGACCAAGATGGCCAGGCCGGAGCTAGGCCGAAGCCGTGGCCTTTCATATGGACGAGACCGCAGAGCTCACATAATCGAACAATTAATCGTTAATTTCCGCAGCCCTACAAACTACTATAATGCTGCGTACACACGACCATTTTTCTCGTCGGGAAAAGGGTAATTTTTTCTCTTTGACGAGAAAAACGACCGTGTGTGGGCTTTTGATCATTTTTCCCGACGAGAAAAACGGCATAAATCACGACGAGAAAAATTAGTACATGCTCTAATTTTTCTCGTCGTGATTCACTGCATTTTTTTCCGCGGCAGTTTTCCCATAGGGAAACACTGCCGGGGAGCCTACACACGGTCGTTTTTCTCAACCAAGAGAAAAAATGTCAGGAAAACCGGCCGTGTGTAGGGGAACAAGCTGTTCCTCGTTTTTCCTGTTGATTTTCTCGACGGTGTTTTCACCGTCGAGAAAATCGATTGTGTGTACGCGGCATTAGGCTAGGAGGGAGCCTTTTGTTGCAGTGCCCAGTTCAGGTATTGCTTATATCCATGCTGGAATGTGATCCAAAGCGACTTCAGCATCCCATGAGGTGACCAGTTCCAGGTCCAGGTGACCAGTTCCATTCACTGGATGTCAAGATACTTTGAACTTACTCACAAGCTTTGGCTTAGTTAGAGATTTAGACAGTTTCTTTGTCAGTTTCTGGCAGAATTCGAGGGAAGGAACCCTCATTGCGCTGGATACATTATGGTGACTAGACAACTTGTTATAAGGCTAAAGGTTTGGCTCCTACCAAAGCAATGACCACGCATGCAACCAGGAGAATGTGCGGACTTTGTAGGCTCGCTGTCTCAGGACGCTGGAAGTAATTGTATGGGGATGGTGTGGTCCTCCACTAATACCTTTATGGCTCACTGTGGAGTTAAACTATCCTCGTTTTCCTGTTATTTTTGCCTTAATGTTTGTTTTATCTAGAGCTGTGATTCAAATCTTAGTTGTTCTGCACCCACTCTTGTTTGTGTGTAGGTATTTCCCATCATATGCTGCCATGGAATTAGTCAGGAAAACAGAAAATTGTTATCAAATACTTACTGTAATTTATTGGATCCCTTCCAGCTCTTGAGTAGGCTAGTTATGGGACACGTGGACTGGATCAGACTCAAAATATACGGGAGAGGGCCCAATGAGATAGGAGCAAGGGCCGAGTCTACCAATTCATATACTCTATTCATGGAGTTAATGAGAAAAGGGAAAATTAGAGTAAGTATTTGATAACAATTTTTAGCTATATATGATTGTATGCATTGGGGCTGATTTACTAAAACTGGAGAGTGCAAAAATCTGGTGCAGCTATGCATGGTAGCCAATCAGCTTCTAACTTCAGCTTGTTCAATTAACCTTTGACAAACAATACTGAAAGCTGATTGGAACTGCACCAGATTTCGCACTCTCCAGATTTAGTAAATCAACTCCATTGTGTGTGTGTGTGTGTGTACATGTATACATTGTGTGTGTGTGTGTACGTATGTATGTATATGTGTACATGTATACATTGTGTGTGTGTACGTATGTATGTATGTGTGTACATGTATACATTGTGTGTGTGTACGTATGTATGTATGTGTGTACATGTATACATTGTGTGTGTGTACGTATGTATGTATGTGTGTACATGTATACATTGTGTGTGTGTGTACGTATGTATGTATGTGTGTACATGTATACATTGTGTGTGTGTGTACGTATGTATGTATGTGTGTACATGTATACATTGTGTGTGTGTGTGTACGTATGTACGTATATGTGTACATGTATACATTGCGTGTGTGTACGTATGTATGTATGTGTGTACATGTATACATTGTGTGTGTGTACGTATGTATGTATGTGTGTACATGTATACATTGTGTGTGTGTACGTATGTATGTATGTGTGTACATGTATACATTGTGTGTGTGTGTACGTATGTATGTATGTGTGTACATGTATACATTGTGTGTGTGTGTACGTATGTATGTATGTGTGTACATGTATACATTGTGTGTGTGTGTGTGTACGTATGTACGTATATGTGTACATGTATACATTGTGTGTGTGTATGTATGTGTGTACATGTATACATTGTGTGTGTGTGTACGTATGTATGTATGTGTGTACATGTATACATTGTGTGTGTGTGTACGTATGTATGTATGTGTGTACATGTATACATTGTGTGTGTGTGTACGTATGTATGTATGTGTGTACATGTATACATTGTGTGTGTGTGTGTACATATGTATGTATGTGTGTACATGTATACATTGCGTGTGTGTACGTATGTATGTATGTGTGTACATGTATACATTGTGTGTGTGTGTGTACGTATGTATGTATGTGTGTACATGTATACATTGTGTGTGTGTGTGTGTGTGTGTGTGTGTGTGTACGTATGTATGTATATGTGTACATGTATACATTGTGTGTGTGTACGTATGTATGTATGTGTGTACATGTATACATTGTGTGTGTGTATACGTATGTACGTATGTGTGTACATGTATACATTGTGTGTGTGTGTACGTATGTATGTATGTGTGTACATGTATACATTGTGTGTGTGTACGTATGTATGTATGTGTGTACATGTATACATTGTGTGTGTGTGTGTGTGTACGTAATTATGTATGTACAGGTATATATTGTGTGTGTGTGTGTACGTACGTATGTATGTGTGTGCATGTATACATTGTGTGTGTGTGTACGTATGTATGTATGTGTGTACATGTATAAATTGTGTGTGTGTACGTATGATATGTATGTACATGTATATATTGTGTGTGTGTGTGTGTATGTATGTATGTATGTATGTGTTTACATGTATACATTGTGTGTGTGTGTACATATGTATGTATGTGTGTACATGTATACATTGTGTGTGTGTGTGTGTGTGTGTGTACGTATGTATGTGTGTACATGTATACATTGTGTGTGTGTACGTATGATATGTATGTACATGTATATATTGTGTGTGTGTGTTTACATGTATACATTGTGTGTGTGTGTGTGTGTGTACGTATGTATGTATGTGTGTACATGTATACATTGTGTGTGTGTGTGTGTACGTATGTACATATGTATGTATGTACATGTATATATTGTTGTGTGTGTGTGTGTGTGTGTGTGTACGTATGTATGTATGTGTGTACATGTATACATTGTGTGTGTACGTATGTATGTATGTGTGTACATGTATACATTGTGTGTGTGTACGTATGATATGTATGTACATGTATGTATGTGTGTACATGTATACATTGTGTGTGTACGTATGTATGTATGTACATGTATATATTGTGTGTGTGTGTGTACGTATGTATGTATGTACATGTATATATTGTATGTGTGTGTGTGTGTGTGTACGTATGTATGTATGTGTGTACATGTATACATTGTGTGTGTGTACGTATGTATGTATGTGTGTACATGTATACATTGTGTGTGTGTGTGTACGTAATTATGTATGTACAGGTATATATTGTGTGTGTGTGTGTACGTACGTATGTATGTGTGTGCATGTATACATTGTGTGTGTGTGTACGTATGTATGTATGTGTGTACATGTATAAATTGTGTGTGTGTACGTATGATATGTATGTACATGTATATATTGTGTGTGTGTGTGTGTGTATGTATGTATGTATGTATGTGTTTACATGTATACATTGTGTGTGTGTGTACATATGTATGTATGTGTGTACATGTATACATTGTGTGTGTGTGTGTATACGTATGTATGTGTGTACATGTATACATTGTGTGTGTGTACGTATGATATGTATGTACATGTATATATTGTGTGTGTGTGTTTACATGTATACATTGTGTGTGTGTGTGTGTGTGTACGTATGTATGTATGTGTGTACATGTATACATTGTGTGTGTGTGTGTGTACGTATGTACATATGTATGTATGTACATGTATATATTGTTTGTGTGTGTGTGTACGTATGTATGTATGTGTGTACATGTATACATTGTGTGTGTACGTATGTATGTATGTGTGTACATGTATACATTGTGTGTGTGTACGTATGATATGTATGTACATGTATGTATGTGTGTACATGTATACATTGTGTGTGTACGTATGTATGTATGTACATGTATATATTGTGTGTGTGTGTGTACGTATGTATGTATGTACATGTATATATTGTATGTGTGTGTGTGTGTGTATACGTATGTATGTATGGGTGTACATGTATACATTGTATATCTGCCATCCCATAATATGTCACATTGTTATCATCTCCTTCACAGTCAGGTAACCCTGGAATGTCCCCCTGAACACCTGGACACTGCGGTCCTCGTCCCTACTATTACAGAAGACGCTGTCTCCCATTATATACAGGTACTACTACCGGGGGGGGGGGGAACATGAGCAACCAATAATAATCCACCATTTATTGTCCTGACTCTCCTATACTGATAGCTGCAATCTGATTGGCTGCTCAATTGGTAGCCTATGTTGTGCTTGGAAGGAACAAAATGAAATTCTAAATATACAGTTAAGCCCGTCATACACTGCTTGTATTTTGGATAATTCCTGCTGAATCCAGACTCTTGTCACTACCAATCGACTCCACAAAAGTCAATATGTCAAGTTTTATCCAAGGAGCTGGGTGGAACATTGCTATCTGAACAGTGACCACATCCAGTCAGGTGTATCGTCCAGTCAGAAGCATCTTCCAAACAGATGCATCATTTAATCAGATCTATCATCCAGTGGGATGCATCATCCAATCAGATCCAGTCACTGTTTGGGTATTCAGCAGCCCTGGAGCTGAGGCTGTCAAAACACAATAGCCGCTGGGGGATTCCTCCATTCATGTTTGGTGTGGATGGGAAATCTATTGGATTTCTCTTGTTCAGCGGAATCTCTGTGTGTATGGTGGATCTCTATTGGTGATACTATTGATGACACTGAGACAATTTGCAGGATTTCTCTATGGTTGCTGGTCAAAGATTGCACAATCTGATCTTTTTGTCTTTCAGGCACTGGGAGAGTCGGTTGGTATCTTTGCTGTGGAAGAGACAGGTAAGAAATGGCAGGATGTACATTTTGTGGGGGAGGGACAGTGTGGGGGTGGGACACGTCCTGTATGTATGGTGTGGGGGAAGGACATGTCATGTATGTACTGTGTGGAGGAGGGACATGTCCTGGTGCACAGCCAATGGTGATACCATATTATGGCTCATTCACATGGAATGCTGGCACACTCCATTGGTGCCATGTACTGAGGCTCCATTTAAGGTGTATAATAATAAAGTGCTCCTGCTGGCTCTTCTCTCTCAATTTCAGGTCCGGTCCTTGTCCTGCTCCATGCTCTGTAGATGCCGCTGCCATGTCCCGTCACAGTGCAGATGTAGAGCTTTCCAGGCTGGTTCCTGATGCATCTCCAGATGGGTGCTGCTCACAAGCCGCCTTTCCAGAAGCTGTAGATGGCCTACCCAATGTCCCCCACTACCAGGCTGCTTCACTCCCACTGCGCTGCAGAGGTGGCATGCTGAACCTATCCTTCCAGGGTGATGGCGGCTCTCCCACTCACCGTGCATTAGGTAGAATGCTTGTGTACCCTCCACTGTGTTGTCACCCTGGCCTCCTGGTAGTCATTAGATAAATATACAGCTGTGCATGCTCAGTGATCTCCCTTTCCTATTACAGCACTGCACAAATTGCACCACCATGTGTCACATTCCCCACCCCCATGTGTCACATTCCCCACCCCCATGTGTCACGTTCCCTACCCCCATGTGTCACGTTCCCCACCCCCATGTATCACATTCCCCACCCCCATTTGTCACGTTCCCTACCCCCCATATGTCACATTCCCCACCACCATGTATCACAGACCCCCCCACCAATGTGTCACATTCCCCACCACCTCGTATCACAGTCTCCACCACCATGTGTCACATTCCCCACCACCATGTGTCATATTCCCCACCACCATGTGTCACATTCCCCACCAACATGTGTCATATTCCCCACCACCATGTGTCACAGTCCCCACCACCATGTGTCACAGTCCCCACCACCATGTGTCACAGTCCCCACCACCATGTGTCACGTTCCCCACCCCCATGTGTCACGTTCCCCACCCCCATGTGTCACGTTCCCCACCCCCATGTGTCATGTTCCCCACCCCCATGTATCATATTCCCCACCCCCATTTGTCACATTCCCTACCCCCCATATGTCACATTCCTCACCACCATGTATCATAGACCCCCCCACCAATGTGTCACATTCCCCACCACCTCGTATCACAGTCTCCACCACCATGTGTCACATTCCCCACCACCATGTGTCATATTCCCCACCACCATGTGTCACATTCCCCACCAACATGTGTCATATTCCCCACCACCATGTGTCACAGTCCCCACCACCATGTGTCACAGTCCCCACCACCATGTGTCACAGTCCCCACCACCATGTATCACAATCCCCACCACCATGTGTCACATTCCTCACCATCATGTCTCACATTTCCCACCACCATGGGTCACATTCCCCATGACTATGTATCATACTCCCCACAACCATATGTAAGTCTGCTTCCTTCCTGCCCTAGCCTGAGGGATCAAGCATTTTTCCCATCCTGTAGGGCAGATCATCATATCATCATTCCAGTCCTCAGCTTCCATCTCCTATCCTACTGCTTCATCTGCAAGAACATGAAAATTCCTTCTTTATTTTTATTGATATCGCAGCATGCTATAGCTTTTAAATCCTCTCATTCAGAGTCACATCACATTAAATGAGATCAAGTGGGGAAGGTGAGCAATCCTCTCTGAATTTCCCTCTCTTTACCTTCCTAATCGTTCCTTTACTTTCTATTCCTTCCTTTTCCTTAATCTCCCCTACTCTCCCATTCCCTTTTTTTCCCCTTCCCTCCCCTTCCCCCCCCCCCTTTTCTTTAATTTTATTCCCTTCTCTATCCTACCCTCATCTTGTTTTCCTTTTTCCGTCTTTTCTCTCCCCTCCCCAGAGTTGCCAACCGTCAGTAAATTTAGGGGCAGTTTGTAAAAATCTGTGATTTTTTACTACTGTCTGTAAATATCAGACTGATAATTTGTCATGCTGCGTTGACTTCTTAAGTGTAGAACCAGGCAAATGACTTGTTATGGGTATTGTCATTGTTTCCATAATGTGTTTATACTGTTTAAATATCGGTTGTCTTCATTTTTAATAGTTCTGTAATTTTTCAGGTTGCCAGCAAAATTGTTCTCCGTCAGTAAATTTTCCATGTTTTGTCACTTGTCAGTAAAAAATGCTGCAGGAGGTTGGCAACACTGCCCCTCTTTTTATCTTCCCTTCCCTCCTCTTTGTTTATCTTCTCTTCCCTTTCCCTTATCTTTCCTTCCCTTATCTTTTCTTTCCCTTATCCTTCCTTCTCTCCCTTCCCCTTCACTTTTATTTATTGGGATTCCACAATGATGGCTGAATATATTTCCTCCTCCGTATTTCCTGAACCCGGAGAGCACAGTTCAGGGTAAAGAGTAGTCTGGCAAAATCTCCACATTCCCTTCTTTTTCCGATTTTTAATGGAAGAATTTAGAGTGGACCTCCCAATCCGGACATGGTATTCCGAACCCCCAGAGGTAACACTGAGCCTCTACTGTCCCCCCTAAATTTCTGCTATTTGTAGCATTAAACATAATCTGTTCTGACTGACCTCCTTCTGAAAATGCTGGTTCCCATACTTGTTCTGGTCAGTGAGTCTGTGAGCACTAAAGCTAGAGGATCAGCATGGCAGCCAGGATATTGGTATTTGTAGCAGCAGAGGTGAGCGATGGCCTCCTCAGATTCTTTCTCACTCAGTGCTTGTCACCTGTCTTGCTGTATAATTTCTCTTCTCTCTAGCTGGAATGGCATTCACTCGCCCGGCGGTCAGCATTGAGGATGTGGATTCCGGTAGTATAACTGAAGCAATAGGACATGAAGAAAGTATTAAGCCTCCGGCCTCCCCCTACAAACAGCGAACCCTTACCGTGCCGATGACCTCCACTGCCCCAAAGAGGTAACTGTGCCTGTCCATTATACCTGCCAGATAGATAGCCATCAACTCTCACCATTATATCCTACCCAAACCGCATCATCCTAGGCAGAGCCACCAATACACCCCTGACGACATCACGCTCACCAGATAGATACCCACTGACTCCCACTATCATCCCCCCTGACGACATCACGCTCACCAGATAGACACCCACTGACTCCCACTATCATCCCCCCTGACGACATCACGCTCACCAGATAGACACCCACTGCCTCCCACTATCATCCCCCCTGACGACATCATGCTCACCAGATAGACACCCACTGACTCCCACTATCATCTCCTACCCACATTTTATCATCCAAGACAGAGCTGCCAATACCCCCTGATGACACCACACCCATCAGATAGATACCCACTGACTCCCACTATCGCCTCCTACCCGAATTGCATAATCCCAAACAGAACTGCCAATACTTCCCTGATGATATCACACCCATCAGATAGATACCCACCAACCCTGCCATCATCTCCTACTTATCAGACAGATAACCACCGACCCCTGCCATCATCTCCTACATATCAGCTTATCAGATACATACCCACTGACCCCTGCCATCATCTCCTACTTATCAGCTTATCAGATACATACCCACTGACCGCTGCCATTATCTCCTACTTATCAGATACATACCCACTGACCCCTACCATCATCTCCTACTTATCAGATACATACCCACTGACCCCTACCATCATCTCCTACTTATCAGATACATACCCACTGACCCCTGCCATCATCTCCTACTTATCAGACAGATAACCACCGACCCCCTGCCATCATCTCCTACTTATCAGCTTATCAGATACATACCCACTGACCCCTGCC
Source organism: Rana muscosa (assembly GCA_029206835.1). Classification (NCBI taxonomy): domain Eukaryota; kingdom Metazoa; phylum Chordata; class Amphibia; order Anura; family Ranidae; genus Rana; species Rana muscosa. The sequence continues at coordinate 341,126,949 of CM055119.1, forward strand.
ATCATCTCCTACTTATCAGATACATACCCACTGACCCCTGCCATCATCTCCTACTTATCAGATACATACCCACTGACCCCTGCCATCATCTCCTACTTATCAGATACATACCCACTGACCCCTACCATCATCTCCTACTTATCAGATACATACCCACTGACCCCTACCATCCTACTTATCAGATACATACCCACTGACCCCTGCCATCATCTCCTACTTATCAAATACATACCCACTGACCCCTACCATCCTACTTATCAGATACATACCCACTGACCCCTGCCATCATCTCCTACTTATCAGATACATACCCACTGACCCCTGCCATCATCTCCTACTTATCAGATACATACCCACTGACCCCTGCCATCATCTTCTACTTATCAGCTTATCAGATACATACCCACCGACCCCTGCCATCATCTCCTACTTATCAGATACATACCCAGTGACTTCTGTCATCATCTCCTACTTATCAGATACACAAAGGGGGAAGGAGCGGGACTTTAGATGAAGCAAGCAGTCATCAGTGGAGGATCAAGACACGGTACATTTATTACATACCATACAAGTTCATACAATTCAATAAATAATGTCACAATATAATTAATTTATATACAAAAAAGGAACATGATAATACATGACAGTGGAAGGGGATCGACCCTGCACAACCTGAGAACATCCTATTGCACAAACCAATTAAAACTCGTGATCATGTAAATTTGTACATATGAATCATGTTGACAACATAGTCGGTGTAAACATTAAACATTACGTATACAGAGGCTCTATGCGTTTCATGAAGTGTTTATATTCACTCGTCTGGAGCAGCAATGTCATTGTCTGAAATAAAACATATGGGTTTGTAGGTCACTACCATGGAGAAAGGATCAAACATAAACATGTGTGTCCATAAAAATGTAGATAGAAAAAGTACCCTTATTTGAAGAATACTCACAACCACCATGTTGCAGTGCAGCATTGGAGAGCTGGAGATACCCCTAAAGGCAGTCTTTTCCGGGAGTATGGCGGCATAAGGCGTGATAGGCCCCCACATTACCACATCAGGGGAGAACACAGCAATGGTGGTCTATCAAGTATGGTAGAAATGGTAAGTAGGGACGTCATAAGGGATTTCTGTAGAAAATGCAAATATGTGTAATAAGCATAATGCCAAGTAATCTGTACTTAATTGGAAGCAAAAAACTAGGACTGGAGTAAAATACTAACTATTGTACCTTTTGCCTTACCATCTTAAGCCGCATTGTGAGGTGTAGAATGTTTGGCCATGGTGTAAGGGAGGACCAAAGCAATGAGTGAACTGCCCGAGATGCGATCCATAAGGGTCCACATGTCAAAGCCCCCAAACGTCACGCTGACGTGCATGGTGGGGGGGGAGGAGCCAGTACCGGGATGGCAATGCCCGGTGCTTGGCGCCAAAAAGACCCCCACGAGCCGCCGGATGGTATACACAGATGGCGTAGCGGCGCTCAAGAGGACGCCGCACGCATGCTGCGTATAGCGTGACGTCGACGCACAGTGCGGAAGTATCCACCCACTTGCGAAGTAAGGGTTTGTTGTTAGTCAATAACACATCTCTTTCATTCCAACATGACCCTGTGTTTTCACAGTGTGATGACAGTGCCAATTGGATCTGGATTCATGGGCTTCGGCCCGCGTCATGTCCGGGAGTTTGACGCACACTGCGAGGTCTCCTCCCCCTTACTTCGCAAGTGGGTTCATTACAGGGATGGAGGCATGAGACTACCCCTGGTCCTTGCCTCATTTAAAGTCCCAAACCTTAATTTTCTAATTTACTTATCAGATACATACCCACTGACCCCTACCATCATCTCCTACTTATCAGATACATACCCACTGACCCCTACCATCATCTCCTACTTATCAGATACATACCCACTGACCCCTGCCATCATCTCCTACTTATCAACTTATCAGATACATACCCACTGACCCCTGCCATCATCTCCTACTTATCAGATACATACCCACTGACCCCTGCCATCATCTCCTACTTATCAACTTATCAGATACATACCCACTGACCCCTACCATCATCTCCTACTTATCAACTTATCAGATACATACCCACTGACCCCTGCCATCATCTCCTACTTATCAACTTATCAGATACATACCCACTGACCCCTGCCATCATCTCCTACTTATCAGATACATACCCACTGACCCCTACCATCATCTCCTACTTATCAGATACATACCCACTGACCCCTGCCATCATCTCCTACTTGTCAACTTATTAGATACATACCCACTGACCCCTGTCATCATCTCCTACTTATCAGATACATACCCACTGACTCCCCATTGACTGCTGCCACGTCAGGTATCTGAATGCATACAATGTTTAATATACTTTGTGTGTGTACAATGTTTTACTGTATACAATGTAGAAAGAATTTTACTCTGTATACAATATTAATACAATGTTACTCTGCATACAATGGTACTTTGTATACAATGTTACTCTGTACACAACATAGCTCTCCATATGTTTTATGGCTAATTGTGACATTTTCCTGTCTCTAGTCGAAAAAGGACGCAGTCTGGGGAAAGCGCTGATGACCTATTGGACGGAGGCCCAGAGGAGGAGGAGGAGTAAGCTGCTTCTCTCCTAGCAGTGACACTGCAGCATGTTACAGCTTTCTTACACTATCCACATTAACCAATCATCTTATTGCAGTCACATTGTCAGGGATCATGGAATACAAAGTTCCCCCTAATCTGAACATAAGTAGCTGCCGATAAACAATGCACCCCATTCTGATATGTGAGGCATCACCACCCACAAATGACAGGAAACCTTTCTCCTGACACCGAGCTCTCCAGGGGTCAGGTTGGTTGCCACGAGGCATTAGGTTGCCACCTTTTCTTCAAGCCAAACCCAAACACTTTAGCTGCCTGGGACACCTTTGGGTGCCCCAAGGAGAGTAATAATGTGGTGCTTATAGTGTGCCGCATCGAACAGTGGGTGTGGCCAAATTTATTTTGCTGACATCATCACCCTGCTCCCCAGTGATGCTGAACCTGCCCCCAGACAGCCGGCCGCAGCTCCTGGACGGCAACGGATTTGTGTGTGACTATCTTTCTTACTTGGGGAGCCACAGCCCGGTCTGAATAATGTGTCCGGGTTTCAGTCCGCCTGAAACCAAGACACATGATTTAAAACCTGGACTGTCCAGGTAAATCCAGGACAGGTGGCAACCCTAGTTATCACACACACACACTGCTCTCACTGGTGGGGACAGGTTAGATAATCCTGGTAATATTACCTCTGGAGCTAGTATGGATGGGGTTGAGGAAATGGATGAAGGGTGTTCATCATTACAAATATTCAATCCCTGTAAATAAAATGCCTGTTATTAAACATGGTGTCCTGACCCTGTCTGTGAAGTGACCCATCTGTGTGATGCATACAACCTACAGCAACACTGACATTTACCCCTGGCTCACACCTCTGCAGGTTTGCCGCTCACAATTGCTGTGTCTGCATTCCCCCAACCCCCCAAAAAAAGGTGCTTGAACCTTTTTAAAAATGTTACTGCATGTGATTTCCCTGCGGTTCCCACACCTGCAAATGCTCTGCAGGTTGAAATGCGTGGGGTTGCCACTAAGAATAAATGGCACCCTGCACGTCTCTACAGAGCAACGCGATTGGGCTGCGATTGGTTGCAGGTGCAGAAACAGCTGAGATTCCCACACCCGCTTAAGTGCGGTCAAGTGTGAACCTAGTCTTATGCCCCATACACACGATCATTTTTCATGCCATTTTTCAAACCAACGTTTTTCTTGTCATTTTTTTTCATGTTTCCTCTCAAGCCTGTCTTGCGTACACACGATCATTAAAAAAAACGCTCAAGCAAAGCGCAGTGACGTACAACACGTACAACGGCACTATAAAGGGGAAGTTCCGTTCGAATGGCGCCACCCTTCATGTTAGTAAAGTTTGTTGAGCAACGATTCGCGCTTTTCAGCCTCGTGCTTTTCAGTCCGTTACAGCGTGACGAATGTGCTATCTCCATTACGAACGCTAGTTTTACCAGAACGAGCACTCCCGTCTCATACTTGATTCTGAGCATGCGCGTTTTTTTTCACGTCGTTAAAGCATACACACTATCGTTTTTCACGTCGTTAAAAAAAACGACATGAAAAACGACGTGAAAAAAGAGAGCATGTTCAAAATTTTTAATGCCCGTTTTTCACGTCGTTAAAAATGCTCTGGAGCATACACACAATCATTTTTAATGGCCATTTTTAAAAATGGCATTTTTAACGGCATGAAAAACGATCATGTGTGTGGGGCATTAGGCCGGATTTACACTGCTCTGACACGGAAGTAGCACAACTTCCGATCTGACTTTGTCCTGGGACTTCATGTCCAACTTCCATGCGACTTCAATGGACTTTGGTATGGAGGAAACTCACGCCAAATTTATAATAAAAGAATAAAAAAACAGAGTGGAGTCCCGCCCCATTTTGAAAGCAATCTCCACGCCAAAAAAACAAACAAAAAAAAAACTTGCCATGGGTCCCCCCCCCCAAAATCCATACCAGACCCTTATCCAAGCATGCAGCCTAGCAAGTCAGGAAAGGGGGGGCAGCGGGCGCCCTCCCGGACCCTACCAGGCCACATGCCCTCAACATGAGGGGGTGGGCGCTTTGGGCTTTTAACAAGGGGCCCCCAGATCCCGCCCCCCCCCATGTGAATGAGTATGGGGTATATTGTACCCCTACCAATTCACCAAAGAAAAAGATGTGTAGTATTACAAAAAACAAAAGATGTCGTAGCTCCAACGTGTCTCCTTTCTCCATTTTCGCCACCAATGTCTTCTTCCTCCAGTCTCCTCCCTCTGCTGATGTCTTCTTCCTCCAATCTTCTCCCTCTGCTGATGTCTTCTTCCTCCAGTCTCCTCCATCTGCTGATGTCTTCTTCCTCCAGTCTTCTCCCTCTGCTGATGTCTTCTTCCTCCAGTCTTCTCCCTCCGCTGATGTCTTCTTCCTCCAGTCTTCTCCCTCTGCTGATGTCTTCTTCCTCCAGTCTTCTCCCTCCGCTGATGTCTTCTTCCTCCAGGCTCCTCCCTCTGCTGATGTCTTCTTCCTCCAGTCTCCTCCATCTGCTGATGTCTTCTTCCTCCAGTCTCCTCCATCTGCTGATGTCTTCTTCCTCCAGTCTTCTCCCTTCGCTGATGTCTTCTTCATCCAGTCTTCTCCCTCTGCTGATGTCTTCTTCCTCCAGTCTCCTCCATCTGCTGATGTCTTCTTCCTCCAGTCTTCTCCCTCCGCTGATGTCTTCTTCCTCCAGTCTTCTCCCTCTGCTGATGTCTTCTTCCTCCAGTCTTCTCCCTCCGCTGATGTCTTCTTCCTCCAGTCTCCTCCCTCTGCTGATGTCTTCTTCCTCCAGTCTCCTCCATCTGCTGATGTCTTCTTCCTCCAGTCTCCTCCATCTGCTGATGTCTTCTTCCTCCAGTCTTCTCCCTTCGCTGATGTCTTCTTCATCCAGTCTTCTCCCTCTGCTGATGTCTTCTTCCTCCAGTCTCCTCCATCTGCTGATGTCTTCTTCCTCCAGTCTTTTCCCTCTGCTGATGTCTTCTTCCTCCAGTCTTCTCCCTCCGCTGATGTCTTCTTCCTCCAATCTTCTCCCTCTGCTGATGTCTTCTTCCTCCAATCTCCTCCCTCTGCTGATGTCTTCTTCCTCCAGTCTCCTCCATCTGCTGATGTCTTCTTCCTCCAGTCTTCTCCCTCTGCTGATGTCTTCTTCCTCCAGTCTTCTCCCTTCGCTGATGTCTTCTTCATCCAGTCTTCTCCCTCTGCTGATGTCTTCTTCCTCCAGTCTCCTCCATCTGCTGATGTCTTCTTCCTCCAGTCTTTTCCCTCTGCTGATGTCTTCTTCCTCCAGTCTTCTCCCTCCGCTGATGTCTTCTTCCTCCAATCTTCTCCCTCTGCTGATGTCTTCTTCCTCCAATCTCCTCCCTCTGCTGATGTCTTCTTCCTCCAGTCTCCTCCATCTGCTGATGTCTTCTTCCTCCAGTCTTCTCCCTCTGCTGATGTCTTCTTCCTCCAGTCTTCTCCCTTCGCTGATGTCTTCTTTCTCCTTTTTGTGTCTTCTTTCTCTTGTCTTCTCCCTCCACCGATGTTGTCTTCCTCCCATGATGTCTTCTTCCTCTGTTCTTCTTTCTTCTCTGATGTCTTCTCCCTCCTGTGATGTGTTCTGCCACCGACTACCCGCTAAAAATAAAAAAAAATGGTCCGCCTCCTCCGACGCTGGCTCCCGCCATTGTGTCAGCTCCATTGTCTGCCAGTTCTTACATACAGTAGCTATGGGGCATGGCCATCTGGTGACGTCACCTGGAGACCCCGTCACGGGTCCATTCCAGACCAGGAATAGTGGGAAACGTTTAAAGGTGGCACTGCTCAGTGTCCCCATGCTGATAAGAACAAGGACCTCTTCCCCACAGCCCTGGTCTGGAGGTTTGGGGTCCCCCCCTCCATGTAAATGAGTACCCTTGGTCACTCATTCACATAAAAAAAAAATTAACTAAGTAGTAAATAAACACATCACACATTTGACCAAGTCTTTTATTAACCCCCCCCAGAAGAAGTCCTCGTCAATCGTCATCCAGCGATGTAGATCCACCATCAATCTTGATGAATGAGAATGAGACCTGCCATTTAAAAACCCCAACACAGTCCTCCCCGGATAGACTCCTGGATGTGAATGACACTTCCCCAGTCAGCAGCTGAGTGTAAACAAAGGGGTGGGTCTTTGACCAAATAGAGAAATATTACATGGTAAAAAATAATCATCTCAGCTGTTGTTCTGCTGTGTGTAGAGTCCAAACTCTGATGCTCCATGGCCAGCAGAACCAGCCGCACCATAAATGGACCCACTATTAGTAACTCCGCCATATTGTATCATCAATCCGGCATTTGTGGTGTCACATAGCTCATTCTCTGGGCAGCCATATTGTACAGTGTAATGCCGCGTACACACGAACGGAAATTCCGACGAGAAAAGTCCGATGTGAGCTTTTCGTCTTAAATTCCGACAGTGTGTATGCTCCATCGGACTTTTGCTGTCGGAATTTCCGCCAAGAAAAGATTAAGAGCTGGTTCTCAAATTTTCCGACGGAAAAAATTCCAATCGCAAATTCCGTTCGTCTGTATGCAATTCCGACGCGCACAAAAACACGCATGCTCAGAATCAAGCAAAAGAGCCAAACTGCCTATTGAACTTCATTGATCTCGGCTCGTCGTACGTCTTGTACAACACCGCGTTCTTGACAGTCGGAATTTCCGACAACATTTTTGTGACCGTGTGTATGCAACACAAGTTTGAGCCAACATTCCGTCGGAAAAAAAAATGCGTTTTTCTTGTCGGAATTTGCGTTCGTGTGTACGTGGCATTAGAAGAGATTCCATACCTCCATGATCCCAACACACCTTCCCATCCCAGTCCTCTTGTTGTCCTCCATTGTGTCATTCCTTTTTGGTATTGGCTTTCCCGGGGCTCCTCTGCTTATACTCTTTTGTCCCCGCAGGGTGATGGAGCGTTCCGCATCCGCCATCAGTCAAAGCAGCACTGTAATCACAGAGCGCCTCCAGGAGCTGGTCAGACTGTTCAAGGACCGAACAGAGCGAGTGAAGGAAAAGCTGATAGACCCCGTGCTATCCTCCGATGAGGAGAGTCCTCCTGCATGTGAGTAGACTGACTGCCAGAGGCCATTCTAAAGGGCCAATAACCCATCCAGTACTGTAAAGAATCCCTCCTGCCCCTGATAACATGTCCTCCCCCTGTTTCCCCTTCCCTCCCCCCATCAATAACACCTCCTTCACTTGTCCCCCCATCACACACAGTCCTCACTTACAATTTTTTAGACAGGGGACTTTAATCTGACCTCCGGACATTCCTTCAGTCCTGCACAGTTGTACTGTATTTCCTTTCCTGGACTGAAACAATTTACTCTGATTTCACTGCACACTGTGAGCTTCTCACAATGTGCATTAGAAGCTGCTGCAAGTCAGATAGAGCCCCGCCTCATTTCCTGGCTGGAGGACATCCAGCATCATTCCCAGCCTGACTGTCCCTGGCCCACGCGTTTCATTGTAGTTCAGTTCTTCCAATCATGAAGACTCGGCATCACATACGGTTGTTATCTAGGGCAGTTTGCATGCAAATACAGACTGTCCTAGGAACACCCACACCTCCAGGCTGACATCCACCCCACAAGGCATTTTTATATTTGCATAACTCCTCCCAGAAGCCAGCCCACTGCTGACATCAGGAATGAGGGCTCTTGAGAGGAGTACTGGAACAGGACGCTGTGATGTTTTCAGGAATCTATGTACAGCATCCTTATGGCCCCTCCCACCAATCATGATCTGCCTGCATTACATGGAGAAGCACAGAGACCCAGTGATGACATCACTGGGCTTAAAATAAAGTATGTAATGAAAATGTAAAGTTTTTTTTTAGAAAAAAATTGTTATGTTGATGAGGGGGGAGGGAGGAGAAAGGGAAGGTAAAATATAGCCAGGGCTTTTTTTCTCAGACAAAAGGTGCAGGAACACCCCCATTCTGAGTCACCCATTTTCTCTGCCCATACCCACCTCCCAGTACCGTCCCTTTTAGACAATATAGGACCAAGTATCATTTTGTGGTGCTAAGTAATTTGTATGGAATTTGGTAATGATATCAAGAAAAGCAGTAAAACAGATCCCCTGCAGCCAGCAATAATAGATCCCCCTAACAACAATGGATCACCCACAACAAAATTCCCCCACCAGCAACAATAGACTCCCGGCAGCATCAACAGATCTCCGCTCAGCCAGCATTAATAGACTCTCTGGCTGCCATCAACAATCAATCAAACCCTTCCCCCAACAGTAGATCTCTTTCAGCAACAACTGACCCCCCAGCAAGATAAGACCCCCCCCAGCAACAATAGGTCCCCCACCAGCAACAATAGACCTCCCCAGCAACAATAGCCCCCCCTGCAAAAATAGATCCCCAGCAGTGAGCATCAATACCCTATAGCACACCCCGGTACCCCTTGCCATTACATACAGTCAGTCCAGGAGGAGCCGGAACTGCGTTCCCCCGCGTTCCCGCTGAAAAAAAGCCCTGAATATAGCAGATTAAACTTCAGATTTATTGTGTTCAGTACTGATCACCTACTTAGGCTGGCCATACTACGGGTTGCAGGAAATAAATTTGCTAGATTCCCCCATCAACACAGACAGTGTTGATGCGGCAATCCCTCCTGCCACACCATTGTCTGCTGCTCCCGGCCATCCTCACCGGGAGAAGACAGTGATTATCGCTAGCGGCTAATGCAGCCGCTAGCGATAATCGCCAGAGAATCCGGCAGTCTGGTTGTGCCCAAGTTGATCGATCAATCAACTTGGTACATTCAGCCTGCCCATTAACTGTCCGAATCTCAGCCCGTTCCTGCTGAACCGGCCGAGATTTGAACTGTGTTTGGCTGGCCTTAGTGATATCAGTGATCCCATTGCATGTTTTTTGCTGAGCTCTCTGTATAGGAAGCACAGCATGCTGAACATTGAAAAGTCTGCTCAGTGTAAAAGAATTGTGATATACAACGATGATGTATACAATCATAATATAATACGATAATGTATAATGATTTGCTTTACGTCAATATTTTCAGCTCCATCTAAAAAAGCTGCACCGCCGCCTCCCCCACCCCCTCCCCCACATGAGGAGAAGAAACCAGAAGGCGCAGCCCCCGCTGCGGAAGAACACTATTGTGAGATGCTCTGCTGTAAACTTAAGACCCGACCATGGTGGACCCAACTTCACAAATACAGATTCCCGTCCAGTATTGATCCACTGACTAGTAAGTAAATGGCAGGCATAAGGCATTGGCAGCCCCAATGAGTAGTAAGTAGATGGAGGTACAAGGTACTGAGAGCCTTGCTTATTAGCAAGTGAGGGAGGAGGGATGAGGCACTGGTAGCCCCAATGATTAGTAACTAGATGGAGACATGAGGCACGGAAACCCTGCTTACTGGTAATTAAGGGGAGAGGCACAAGGCACTGGGTGCATTGCTGATCAGTAAGGGGGGGGGGGTACTGGAAGCCTCACTGAGTATCAAATGATACAGAGCAGGCCCCTCCCACTCTGTGTGACCTTTCTTTCCCCCATGTGGCCACCTACTTGTGTGGGTCAATTAGGGAACACCTCCCAGTTTTCAGGTCTTGTGTGATTGGCTGTGCTCCACTTACCTGTCTGTACCACCCCTGCAGACCTCATGTATGTCCTGTGGCTCTTCTTCGTGGTGATGGCGTGGAATTGGAATTGTTGGCTCATCCCAGTACGTTGGGCATTTCCCTACCAGACGCCGACCAACATCCACTACTGGCTCTTCATGGACTATCTTTGCGATCTCATCTACCTGCTGGACATTGTTGTGTTCCAGGCCCGCCTGCAGTTTGTGCGTGGTGGCGACATCATTGTAAGTTCTACGTCCGTAACATGGAGTCATATACTTCACAATCCCATTGTACAATCCTCACATCGCACAGACAACACCTAGCCACAGATATCATCCACCATAGACATTTTGATGTGTGTGATAACTTTACAATCCTTTATAACATCTAGTCTGGCTATTCCTGGCTCCCTGAGGGTGGGACCTGTGTAAGGCGAAGGCCCCAGTTGGCTGCCACTGTCTGAGACGGACTTCCGGTATTGGGTATACCAGGGCTCTTATTAGGTTTCCAGTCAGACAGAATTGTGATGACCCTCTGGTGGATTCAGTGGGGGGAGGTGGAAGTCCTCGGTGCCCCTTCCCTGAAGGATACTCTTGGGCTTTTAGTTTTTTACAAATCAATCATTTATGTCCTCATCAAACTTTCTTCTAATTCCAGACCGATAAGAAGGATATGCGGAAATATTACATCAAGACTGAACGATTCAAGGTAATTCCTCCCTGTGTTTTTTAACTGCACCACTACATTTGTAATTTATGTTATCTCTTGTAAGGCCTGCCTAATGCAATATGTGGGGGGTACAACCAGGAGGTTACGGGACCTCATTTGAGAACACATTATTTTTTTTTGAAAAGCCCATGGCGTGTGAAACACACCCAAAAACTCCACCCGGTGCCAAAAAAAGTGCACACACATAAAGAGTGAAACACTAAACGTGCAACGGGTTTAACACTTGTCCTCCACATGGAAGGACCTTACCCTGATCCCCCGGGGCGTTAGGCTCCAGACGGGGACTGAGGTACATCACGTGGTCCATCTGGCCGAAACCAGACGGACCCCTTTCTCTGGAGGGTCTGCCGAAACAGACCCACCCAAGTACTAGGTGGGGCTCCCCCGAAGGGAGACCCCATGAGAGCAGGTGAACTAAGCCAGAAGGCCATGTCCACCGACTCCCAAGTCGTTAAGGGCAGGCCCGAGGACCTACACCCTACTAAACACACAGTGACAAAACGTGTACACAATCAACAAAATAATACAAAAAAGTGACACACACGGGGATAAATAAAAATAAAGTGGGGAGAAGGAAGGTGGGAGAGTGAAAAGTGGCCATTGTGCAATACAATGGCCAGGAATAAAAAATTCCTCCGGTCCTAGCCAAAAGGCCCGGCCCAGGAGGCAGGTGTGAAAAAAGTGTGTGTGGTGACGTGACCAAGGTGCCAACACTCGAAAAGTGCCTTCCGACACAGTGCAAGTATGGCACCCCTGGACTGCCACTCCAGGGGCACAATCACCACAGGCTTTTCTCTCAACCCTGACCAACAGCCCAGACCGATGCAGCCCCACCCCAGTCAGGAAGGTATCAGAACAAGTAGGAACTAATGGAGAGGATGAATTGGCAAAACCTCAACCACAGCTCCCATTGCTCCCACCTAATTATATTCGGCGGTACCGGCCAATTCCCTCAATAACACCGAAAAGGGGCAGGCTTTCCCAACCGGAAAACTGAAAGGGGCGGAAACCACACAAATCTAAGCCAGAAGTAGTCGATGACGTCACCGCGTTCTTGCCATTCAAAAGAACGGCGGTTCTTTTGAATGTGCCGTGTTTACACTCCGCGAGCAAGAAAAGCTTGCCAGGAATCTCGTCGGGAAAACCAACACTTTTTTCCCCGATGAGATTCCTGCCTGTGTGTACAGGGCTTTAGTCTGTGCAATATTGAGTTGGCCCACCCGTTGCAGCTGTAACAGCTTCAACTCTTCTGGGAAGGCTGTCCACAAGGTTTAGGAGTGTCTATGGGAATGTTTGACCATTCTTCCAGAAGCACATTTGTGAGGTCAGGCACTGATGTTGGACAAAAAGGCCTGGCTCGCAGTCTCCGCTCCAATTCATCCCAAAGGTGTTCTATTGGGTTGAGGTCAGGACTCTGTGTAGGGCAGTTAAGTTCCTCCACCCCAAACACACTCATCAATGTCTTTATGGACCTTACTTTGTGCACTGGTGCGCAGTCATGATGGAACAGGAAAGTTGGGAGGATGAAATTGTCCAAAATGTCTTGAGATGCTGACGCCTTAAGAGTTCCCTTCACTGGAACTAAGGGGCCAAGCCCAACCCCTGAAAAACAACCCAACACCATAATCCCCCCTCCACCAAATGATTTGGACCAGTCCACATCAGTGCCTGACCTCACAAATGCGCTTCTGGAAGAATGGCCAAACATTCCCATAGACACACTCCTAAACCTTGTGGACAGCCTTCCCAGAAGAGTTGAAGCTGTTATAGCTGCAAAGGGTGGGCCAACTCAATATTGAATCCTACGGACGCCAACTGTATGACACGGGAGCACGGCCCGCAAGCTAACCCCTTCGGGAAAGAGCTTCCCAGAGGGGGTTAGCTTTACCGGGGAGGAGCCGAGACAGCCGCCGTGGGTGGGACCCCAGAACAGCAGGATCAGGGTCACTCTGTGCAAAACAAACTGCACAGTGGAGGTAAGTATGACATGTTTGTTATTTCAAAAAAAAAATCTCAAACCTATACAACCCCTTTAATGGCCCTTTCACACTGATACGTTTTTCCTGCATTTTTTCATTGCAAGAAAAATGTTGCCCTATGGGATTATGGGACTTTTCACACCACTGCGTTACAGGTGCGATGCGTTTTGAAAAGTCCTGCATGCTGCATCTTTGGTGCGGTTTTAAAAAACCGCACAAAAAACGAAGCTTCCCATTGAAATGAATGGAAACCACTGCTCAAAAACGCACCAGAAATGCACAGCAAACACATCTGAAAAAATCGCGAGCAGTGTTAAAGTACCCTAAGGATGACATAGGTTTTCTTTTATGTACTATTTGGTTTTCTTTGCTCCTGTTGTTCTTTTTCATTTCATGATTTTGGTTTATATATTGATTTTCATTTATGTCTTTTATTTTTTCACTTTTTGTTTTATTTATATGAGTTTACACTATTGCTTTATAAAGATGGATTTCAGGGCTTAACCATGGGGGCCTAGTGTTGCCATTAATGAGTTTCACCTGACAGTTGTCTGTTTTAAATGGGTGACCATTGATGGAACACTTAAGCCTCGTACACACGGCCGGTTTTCTCGTCAAGAAAGCTGCTGGGAGAGCTTTTTGCAGAGCAAACCGACTGTGTGTATGGTTTCTCGGCGAGAAAACTGCCGGGAATCCCGACGAGAAAAGTAGAGAACCTACTCTCTATCTTTCTCGTCGGGATTCTCGGCAGAGTGTTTCCTGCGAGAAAACCTTGAGTGTGTATGCTTACCTGTCCCAGGTAGGCCCGCGCATGCTCGATGAGACTTCGACGCATGCGCTTACAAGGGTAGTGTAGGGTGTAGCAAGATGGTGGCGAGGGCATCGAATGTGACGAGCGCATTCTCGTTGTAGTCGATGACGTCACCGCGTTCTTGCCATTCATTGTACACTCGGCGAGCAAGGAAAGCTTGCCAGGAATCCCGTCAAGAAAACCAATGTTTTTTTCCTGACGGGATTCCCGGCCATGTGTACGAGGCTTGAGTAATGGTTAAGCACTGATGTGTGAAAAGGCATCTACTACTGGCTGTCCTAGAATAGTGTGTGGTTCCTGTATTTGAACTTGGATATTTTTAATAAAGAAGTTTCAATTTTATTCGTTTTGGAGTGACGCCATCTTCATGATTCCTTTATAAATTCCTCCCTGTGATGATGTTCCCAGGCCCCAAACATGATCGAATGCACATCACTAGCCTAGACCAGGCCCAAAAATGATCATATTTGTGTCACCCAACCAATCCCTGAACATGATCGTATTCACATCACCAGACCAGGCCCAAAAACATGATTGTATTCATATTACCTGACCAGGCTTCAAACATATCACCCAACCTGACCCAAAAAATAAGAGTATCTCTCTAAAGACGCCAAACCCAGGATTAGAGGAGAGACAATTACCCTTGATTTTTGGGTCTGTAGGAAATCCACCATTCCGATAATCTGCATAGTTGTAGTTGGACCCCCAAGATATCTGGTACATGTTGGGGCCCCTTGAGTCCTAGTCAGGACAGTTAGTGCATTATGGATCTCCCAGATATCTGGTACATGTTGGGGCCCCCCCTGTCTTCTTCAGATATCTGGTACATGTTGAAGCCCCCTAAGTCTCTCTCAGGATCGTTGGTGCAGTATGCACCCCCCCAGTCAACCCCAGATATCTGGAACATATTGGGACCCCCTGAGTCGTTCTCAGAAAAGTTGGTGCAGTATGGTCCCTCAGAGTCTGCCCCTGATATCTGGTACATATTGAGACCCCCTGAGTCCCTCTCTGGAAAGTTGGTGCAGTATGCACCCCCCAGAACCCTGATACATATATCAGGGCCCCCCTGTGTTCCTATCATGATAGTTGGTACATTATAGATCCCCCAGTCCCCCCCACCCAGAATTCTGATACAGGTTGGGGCCCCTCCAAAATCAGTTGGGACATTATGGATCCAATAGCCCCCCCCCCAGATATCTAATACGTGTTGGGCCCCCCTGAGTCCCTGTCGGGACATTTGGTGTGGTATGGACACCCCAGATATCTGGTACAAGTCCCTCCCAGGACATTTGATGCACTATGGACCTCCACATTTATGGTACATTTTGGGGCCCTATTAGGACAGTTGGTTCATTATGGATCCAGTGATAATGTGTGGTGACATTGATTTCTCGTTCACGGCAGATGGACGTCATCTCTCTCCTCCCTTTGGATCTTCTCTACTTCAAGGTTGGAGTGAAGTCCATTCTCCGCTTTCCCCGAATACTTAAGGTGAGGACACAAGGGGCCCTTGTGCTGTCACCCATTATATGATCTGTCACTGACACCATCTCCTCCCACCTTGTCTCCTTATAGTATATGGCCTTCTTTGAATTCAACAACAGACTGGAAGCTATCCTCAGCAAAGCCTACATCTACAGGTCAGTGCAGGGCCACAGGGGGCCCGCCAGAGGGCCCTTCCCCACTTTACACTCTGTACAGAACCAGATGAGTATTTCCTTCATGTTCCTTCTTCCGACCTGAAGAACAATCTTCCAGCAAATATACCCAAGCCATATATACAGGGGTGCTCAACATTTTGAAGAGTGAGGCCACTTAACAGGGTTGTAAAGGCAGAAGGTTTTTTATCTTAATGCATTCTATGTGCAGCAGCTGCCCCCAGCCCCCTAACACTTACCTGAGGTCCCTCTCTGTCCAGCGATGTCTACGAATGTCTCAGCCTTCCGAGATTCTTCTTCCTGATTGGCTGAGACACAGCAGCTCCCTCTGCTGTCAATCAAAGTCGGTTAGCCAATCAGGGGAGAGAGGGGACGGGCCAGGTCGGGGCTCCGTGTCTAAATGGACACAGGGAGCTGTGACTCTGCTTGGTAGCCCCCATAGCAAGCTGCTTGCTGTGGGGACACTGAACAGGAGGGAGGGGCCAGGATCACAGAAGAGGGACCAGAGAAGGGGAAGATCTGGGCTGCTCTGTGTTTATTATTTTTATAGGAAAAAACAAGCCTTTACAATCACTTTGGTAATTTGGTAACCGGTCACGGGCCACAATGAAGTATGGGGTTTTACTGATCCCCCGCAAACGCACCCTATAAGGCTGCTTTCACACAGATGTGCTGCGGTTTACCTGCAGGTTTGGCTTTGCCGTAGACCGCTATTGCATTTTGCGGATGTAATGCATTTTCTGAAAGCAAACCAAAACTCCTGCATTCAGGAGGAACCCGCTGGACATAATAGAAGTCTATGGCTCAGTGCAGCTAACCCGCAGGAAAGCCATAGGTGCATGGCACTGCACCCGCGGATCAGTGGGAAAGCAGCCTAATAATTGGTAACCCTTTTATAGGTGCTAATATGCCCATTGCAAAAGCTAGTATACCCAGTGTTGTTTAAAGCGGGGGTTCCGCGGCCGATCGTTTTTTTTTTTTTTTTTGTGCATTCCATGGGGTTTTGCAATACGTTTGCGTGTTAAAGAACAACTTATATTTTCCCTTCCTGGCAGTTTCCATTTTGCTTGTGGGCATTGTGAAGCCCACAAGCAATCGTTTCCTGGAAGCGGTGAATGCTCCTGTCCCATGTTCCATACATGTAAAAATAAAAAGGTGCTCCAATAGTGTAAAATAGTAACGACCAAATTTATTCAAATACACAACCACACTTCAAATATTACACTCACATGATATGAAAATAAAACCAGCCTTAAATCAATCACAGCAAGCAGAAAAAAGTGTAAGATGGCACTGCAGTGATTTGCGGTCACGGCGGACCCAAGGTGTACGCTCGGTACAGGTCTCTCACCCCCTCCTGAGCTCCGGGTCACAGCAGCCGTGTAGCGTTCTTAGCCTCAGCGTGTCACGATAATGTCAATAATAATGCAGCCATGCACCCTTTTACATGTATGGAACATCCTGTGTTGACACACAAGCTTTCAGCTGATGGTCGTTCACCTTCTAGTGGTTAACTAGCAAGCCTTTGAGCCGAACACGAGAGTGGGAGGCATTTACAGCTGGTGAGTGTATTTTCAAAGGGGAGCTGATACGTGCACGGTGGGGTGGAAGATATTCTCTATTAAGAAGACTACACATCTCTTTTTGGAATATTTCTTTCTTCTTTGGAACATTATTTCACTTTATGGACTATTGTTTTTGAATTTTATCACATGTCACGTGGAGTACAATTTGATTATCACAGTTTCACTAGTGAATGTTATTATATTAGTTTAGTGATTTTCGTTTATTAGCGCTACATTTTCTCCTAATTTTCACCTGCGTGTTTTTAGGTTTAAATTCTGTTTTCATATTTATCATTTTAAGTGGCAGCTTTAGTTAAATATATTTTTTCACATTTTTCTGTATTGGCGCAGTGGTGGTACAAGATATTAGGAGCGGTTGTATTTTGATACCTATTTTTATTATATATATATATATATATATATATATGTAGCGATACCTTCAACTAAGGAGGCCGCAGAATTTGATTTGGGCCCTGAGTGCAGCTCCGCCAACCCCCGGCAATAGGCTCTACCCCCTTCTGGCACAGCTAGTAATAACAATCAATGATATGTCCTATGCAATAGAATAACTAAGCAAGGACACAGTATTTTCTTGTGAAAAAAAAAGCAAGGACACAGTAATGAATTGTAATAGATAGAGTGTTTTACTCATTAATTCTCAATATGAATAAAGGGGGTAACAATAATCACAGTTCTAGACAATCACTCCTAAGGGCAGCGTCCTGCCATTCTAACACACTATATAGTAACACACGCTACAGGTGCGCCATACGGGCGACCGTTAACTAAGTGCCCTATGGCGCAGTAATCAAACACGCTAGAATCCCCACCAGGCCTGGTTCTAATATTTAGCTTAGTCCTTCTTTCTTCACCGGCAGGTCTGTAATGGTGGTGCACTTTAAACAGAGTATAACTTTGTAATCCAAGGGGTATGAAAATAACTTGTAGGCCACGGCAGTCTATAGGCCTATACACAGCAACAGTATCTTAGCTGGGCTTATGCCCTCTCACCCGCCGGACTACGGATCCAGTCCGGGAAAACCTCCACCGGCCGTGTCACACACACTCGATCTCTCCAACGATCGGGCCCCCGATCCGACAAGGCTGTAGCTCACAAAGTCAGATGCCACCCAGGCTCGCAGAGGGGAGGATGGAAGGCTCTTTGGTGCAGAGCAAGGCCTCAGGCTTCAGGCCTTGCCCCTCCGACACATCCGCACAGGAGGATCCGTCTGTGAAGTCTCGTGTCCCCAAAGAGGCCGAGCCCGGCCTCGCCTCCTCCTTTTATAACCCCTCCCATGAGTCTCTGCGGTGGAACATCACAAGAATGGGGTTATGGGTAATGTAGTTTCTTCCCAATATAGGGGAATACCCCGCTACACACTCCCCCCACTTAAACTCTTTGGTCCCCAAAGATAAATTTTAGCAACAACTATATACAACATTGGACAATTCTGAAAACGATGTTGGGATAGGGGATTCCCACCATAACTGAGGGGTTGAATTCCCTTGCCCACAGGTCACATTATCTTGGGTGGCCTGCCTAACTGTGCCAGAGAGTGAGCTGGGGTTGCCCTCCACCAAATGGACAGTGGAGGGATCCGGAATCTCAGCATTTCTCCTAGCAGTGACCACAGAGTCTTCCGAACTGTTCCCCATCTGGGGGTAGGTCAGCTTCTTAGGAGGTCGAATGACTCTTCGAGCTCTTTGCTCTCTTGGAATCTCTGGCTCTGGCGCCACAGGCTTCTCTTCCTCGGAGCAACTATCATGGGCATCTTCCCAGTAATCTGCTGAAGGACTGAAAGGGATGAATTCTGTAGCCTCTGGGTTCAGCGTTTCATCTGTGGTATCTTGGGTGACTGGAAGATCTATGATAGAAGTTCCTGGAGTTGGGGAAGACCACAGCCAATCAAGCTCTCCTTCTTCATCTCCACTAAGTTGGGAGGCTTCTCCATTTCCAGCTCGGGAGGTCTGTGACCGAGTGTGCGGCCTAGGAGTATCCAAGATAGAGGCCGGTGCAGGGGAGTCTCCCACGGAAGGTATTCTAACTGCCTCCGCCAGTGGGAGCAGGTGGTTTCGATGCCATGTCTTCAGTGGGCCTACCTTTCCCTCTGGCTTCACCTTGTAGACAGGCAGGCCCGGCAACTTCCTGCAGATGACATAGGGTTCAGATCTCCATCTGTCTGCAAGTTTGTGCTTTCCGGGGACTCCCAGATTGCGCAACAGTACTCGATCCCCGGGCTGTAGGTCTTGTACCCGGACCTTCAAGACGTAATTTTTTTTATTCCGAGCTCCCCTTTGATCTGAGGCCGCTTGAGCTTGTTCATAGGCTACTTTCAGGCTGTGTCTGAGCCTGTCCACATATCCTTTGTGAGAGGTGACGGAGGAATGGTCCAGTGAGGTGCCAAAAGCCAGGTCCCCCGGTAGTCTCGCTTCTCTCCCAAACATGAGTCGATATGGGGAATAGCCTGTAGCATCACTGATGGTGCAGTTGTAAGCATGTACCATGGCTGCTATGTGTTTGCTCCAATGTTGCTTTTTCTCGCTTTCCAGAGTCCCCAACATGTTGAGCAGGGTTCGGTTGAACCTTTCCGGCTGAGCATCTCCCTGAGGATGGTAAGGTGTAGTTCGAGTCTTCTTGATTCCCAACGAATCCAAGAGCTTCCGGATCAGCTTACTCTCGAAGTCCCTCCCTTGGTCTGAATGGAGTCTCTGTGGCAGCCCATAATGGACAAAATACTTCTCCATAAGTACCTTGGCCACGGTGGAGGCCTTCTGATCTTTGGTGGGGAAGGCCTGGGCATACCGGGTGAAATGGTCGGTTATCACCAGAACATTTCCTAGTCCACTCAGGTCGGGTTCGAGGCAGAGAAAGTCAATGCACACCAGGTCCATAGGCCCTTGGCTCTGTAGATGGCCCATTGGGGCAGCTTGATGGGGCAAAGTCTTCCTCTGGATGCATCGCGCACATGAGTGGCAGTACTCCTCTACCTCTGCCCTCATGCAGGGCCAATAGAACCGACTTCTGACAAGTTGAAAGGTCCTTTCAGCCCCTAGGTGGCCATGATTGTCATGCAAGGCCATCAAAACAGTCTCCCGATGTTTCCCTGGGAGGAACATCTGCCACTTATCTTCTGAGTCATCAGAGGGGCCCCTTCGGTAGACCACTCCCTGATGCAACTGCAACCTATCCCACTCCTTCCTCAGTAGGCGAGCTTCTTTGGAAGGTTGACGCATGAGTATGTTTGGATCCTGATTTTCCAAGGCCTCCAGGACCAATCTCCCCATGGGGTCTTCCAATTGGTCACACCTCAATTCCTTTTTGGACAATCTTGGTAGGTTGCCCTCTTCCAATTGAGCTACTCCACAGTAGTGTTTGGGGACTCCCACCGTGGTAACTCCTATTTCCTCTGCTCTGGAGCATCCTCGGGCTTGGAATGCAGCTCCTTGACAAAGGGCCTGCACCCCGTCCGGTGCCACTTGGGTCCAATCTTCTATTTCAATGGTCGGGGAATGAGATCTTCTGGACAAGGCGTCTGCGTCTCGATTCCCCACTCCTGGTCTATACTTAAGGCTGAAGTTGAATCCAGACAGTGCGGCCAGCCACCTGTGTCCAGTGGCATCCAGCTTGGCCGTGGTGAACAGGTAGGTAAGGGGGTTGTTGTCGGTCTTCACAGTGAACTCTGCTCCATACAGGTAGTCTTTGAGCTTGTCTACTACCGCCCACTTGAGGGCCAGGAACTCCAGCTTGTGAGTGGGGTAGTTCTTCTCAGAGGGGGTCAGGCTTCTACTCACATAGGCAACAGGCCGCAATTGCCCCTCATGTTCTTGGTAAAGTACTCCTCCCAGACCGTCATGACTAGCATCCACGTGCAGTTCATAGGGTTTGGTTGGGTCTGCATAGGCCAAGACTGGTGCAGTGGTCAGGCTCCTCTTCAATTCCTGGAAAGCCTCTTCACACCTCTGATTCCACTGATCACTGATGGACTCTCCTGGCCTCCTGGGCCCCGATCCATCCTCCTCTCCTTCAGTCTTGAGCAACTCATTCAATGGTCTAGCAATTCGGGCAAATCCCTCCACAAACCTTCTATAGTAGGAGCAGAAGCCCAAGAAGGATCTGAGTTCTGTTACTGTGGTGGGCTGTGGCCAGGAGGTAACTGCCTCCAATTTCTCAGGGTCTGTGGCCACCCCTTCTTCAGATACTATGTGCCCCAGATAGTTCACAGAAGACTGGTAGAACCGACACTTCTCAGGCGAAAGCTTAAGTCCTTCCTCACTGAGTCTTCTCAACACTTTCTCCAGCCTCTCTTCATGTTCCTCCAAGGTTCTCCCAAAGACAATGACATCGTCTAGGTATACAAGGACTTCGATCAAGTTCATGTCCCCTACTGTCTTCTCCATGAGACGTTGGAAAGTAGCTGGGGCTCCAGACAGACCTTGGGGCATCCGGTCGAATTCAAAGAACCCCACTGGGGTTATGAAAGCTGTCTTCTCCTTGTCTGCTGGGTGCATCGGAATCTGATAGTACCCACTCTTGAGATCCATAACGCTGAACCATTTGGCTCCAGACAAGCTCTGTAGGGCATCCTCTATCCTCGGAGTGGTGTATTGGTCAGGTATGGTTCTCCTGTTGAGAGTCCTGTAGTCTATACAGAGCCTCAATGATCCATTCTTCTTTCGGACCACTACTATGGGAGAGGCATAGGGGCTTCTGGACTCCCGTATCACACCAGTCCTCTTGAGTTCTGCAAGTTGTTCCCTCAGATCCTCCAGATCTGCTAGCGGGACCCGCCTGACCCTCTCTCGGAAGGGCTTATCTTCCTGGAGGCGGATCCGATGGGTGGCACTTCTTGCACACCCCACATCAAACTCATCCCTAGAGAAGATCTTCTCCCATCTATTCAACTGGGCCTTGGCTCTCTCTTTCCAAGCCCTGGACAGATTCGGGTTTTCCATGGTCAGCTTCTCCCAAACATCCCCTTCTTCACCTGTCCTCTTCACTTCTGACAGGGTAACAGGGGCCGCCGGGCTCACCTGGCCTAGCAACATTCTGGCTGGGATGTCCATGGGGTCTTTGGTAGTATTCCTAACACTCACTGGAACTCTATAATGAGCCTTCTTCAGGACCTTCAGCGGAATCACTTCC
The DNA here is from genome assembly GCA_029206835.1 of Rana muscosa. NCBI lineage: Eukaryota > Metazoa > Chordata > Amphibia > Anura > Ranidae > Rana > Rana muscosa. Next base: position 341,149,113 of record CM055119.1, read on the forward strand.
GGTATCACCTCCAGGCCTGAGGATTCACCCCTTGGGTCTGACTCCAGCATGACAAAAGGACCAGGCTGCTCCCAAGTAAGCTTCACAGTGGCCCTGAGACAGGTTACTTCACCGGGCTGCAACACTACCCCTTCTCTTCCAAGTCTCCACACCTTCCCTATCTCCTCTCCAGGGGTCTCCCGCTCTTGGACCAGCCGTTGGTAGGCTGTCTTCAGCATGGGATGGATCTTGGTAGCTGCTTGTCTTTCTTCTGTCACGAGAGGGGTCAGGAGTCTTCGGACCAGGTCCGTGTTCGTCCCTATTATAAGGGAATTCTTGTTGGCTCCAGGCGGCCTAGGACACACAACTGCCAGGGTGTCAAACACTTCGGCCTTCCCAGCCACGGATGGGTCAAAGGTTATTTGGATGGGAAGGTAGCCGTCGTAAGGGAAACTCTGGGTTCCAATTCCCCATATTTCCAGCTCCTCTATCTTCTGGATAGGCAGATGACTCAGGTGCCTGTCGTAGAAGTCCCGGTATAGTAGGGTCACTTGTGCCCCGGTATCCAGGAGGCCCCTGGTGTAGACTCCCTCCACTTGAATGGGCACTATAGGGGATGGGCCTACCAGCTTCTCTGGATATGGTCCGGCAGGAGCTGCCTTCTTCAGACCTTTTCCCTTTGGACTCTCTCTTGTCCTATTCCCTTTGGACTTGAACCTTTCTTGAGCCTGGTATGCACTGACCTCCCTCCTTTTAATGGGTGTAGGAACCCGCTGAGGTGTACTATTATTTTTCTTGGGTGGGCACCCCCTTTGGGGGGTGCCGTGCCTCTCCTGAGGGGTCTCCCCCCTCCTTCTTGGAGTATAGCTTTGTTGAGGGGTATTGCGTTTCCCCTTTGGTGTTCTATCTCTCTTTTTGTTTTTCTTGCATTCAGCTTGGAGTTTACTGAAGATGGTGGGCACCCAGTTGACTCCTTCACCGGGGCCCTCTGAAGTTTCCCGCCGGCTTGCGGTTGTCTGGTCTCTTCTTCTTCGGACTAGAACATGTGGCTGCAATGTGGCCAACTCCCCCACAGTTGAAGCAGACTATATCTCCCCATTCTTGTAAAGGTTCGGGTGCTGAGGCAATCGGGAACAATTCCTTCCTTGGACTTTCCTTCTTCTTGGGACTGTCATGGATATGCAGTAGTGTTTGTCTGCCATCTTACCTTCCTCCTCATGTGTTCATCTAGAGACCAGACCTCCTTCACCTGGCTTCCTTTATAATCTCCTCCCAGCCTGACTCCACCCCAGGCCCTATCACTGAACACTATATTAACCTGTGCACTGCAAGCCTGCTTGGCTGATCAACGTGTTTGTTAGGCATTGTGTGTTTGGGTTCCTGCCTGCCGTGTGCTACGTCTGTCTCTCTGTTACGTTATTGGCTTGTCCCCGACCATCCCTGTCTGCTCGTGACCCTTGACCTTCGGCTCGTTCTTCGTTATCCTTGTCTGCTTGTGGCCCCTGACCTTCGGCTTGTTATTCGGTTCTCTCTATCGTGTGCTGCTGCTTCCCCTTATCCTACGGGGCGTGAGCTAGGAAACTCCAGGGGCCGCGACCTGGTCCCAGCCTGCAGCGTAACATCCTCACCACTAGAGGCCCTGGAGAAGACCAGCTGGGTCTTAGACTCCGCGCCCTGGGGAATCTTGGCTCTCGCTTCCGTTGGGATCCCGGTTGTGCTCCTCTGGTCCCGCTTTCCACAACCACCCAGTTTCCTATCCACAGAAGCCAGCCATAGGGTTCACTACCTCGCGGTGCACTCCTGTCCCCCTACGGTGTGCATCTGTCACCTGGCCACAGGTGACCCTGACAGGGACACTCTGTGTCTTTTGCTATCAGAGAGGTCAATATCTCTAACACCTTGGACATCTGAGTTTTTAGGGTGTCTATCTCCGCCTCTCTTTCAGGGGTCATTACTGGATTGACCAGCACCTGTGCGGGTACAACACTTGTCTTATCCTTCTGCTGGTCCTGTTGCAGCGCCTCCTCATCTCTGATAATTTTTATTAAATCAGCATAAGTCAGCAACATTCCTCCTCCCAAGGTTTTCAGGTGCAGCCAGACTGGATCGGAGCGTAGCGCTCCCTTTAAGACTTGCTTCATTCTTGCCGCATCGGCATCTTGGGGCTTCATCCCTTTCTTTAACACAATCTTGCACAGCAGCCTGTTTAGCCTTCTGACATACTCGGAAAGTTTCTCCTCCGGTTTTTGGAAAGTGTGTTCAAACTGGTAGACTGTCTCTGTCACCTTGTCTAATTGACCAAACTCTTCCTGCAGCATAGCTAGACAATCCTGCGCCGTGCACCCTGCATTCCCAAACCGGAAACTTTTCACTGCTTCTGCTGCTGCACCTTTAAGGCTTTCTAACACTCGCTGCCTCTTCTGTGCCTCCGGCACCTCCCATGCCTCCACTGCCTGTAATGCCTGTTCCACCCAAGTATCAAAATCTTCTTCCCCTGCCGGGACAGGGAGCTTCCCTGAGAATATTTTTAGTCTCCGGTAGCTAGTTTCCACATGCACCGTACTTGTCTTCTGACATTTGGCTAGCAAATCCCCTATTGCATTTATCAGTTCTGGTGATATAGCAGTGGCCGATGCAGGTGCCACCGGAGGTGTCGCCCTGTCTTCTCTTTCAGGTGTAGTTCGGGCCGCAGCCTGTGGCGATCCCGTAGGGGATGGTTCCCTTTCTACAGTTATTGCGTGCGCCAGCCTAAATGTTCTGTTGTCTGGCGTCCGCAGACACTTGTGCTTACAGGCCTCTGGCATCCCGTCCCAATATTCCACTAATGCGTATTGATATGAGATGTTTGGGTCTGTCTTCATGTCTATCACCCACGGTGTGTGATCTGGGGACACTGAACTCAGCAGTTCCTCTACCGTCTCACTTGACCATTTCTCGCCAGGAAGGCTAATGGCTATCGACTGTTTTGGCTCTGTATTAGCGGCTTTGCACCACTCTTCTGCCGCTCTTGGATCCATGGGGTCCATGCCGGCACTTCTGCCGTTCGCTTGCTGCATCAGGATCCCGGACGAGAACCCCCACGTGTAGCGATACCTTCAACTAAGGAGGCCGCAGAATTTGATTTGGGCCCTGAGTGCAGCTCCGCCAACCCCCGGCAATAGGCTCTACCCCCTTCTGGCACAGCTAGTAATAACAATCAATGATATGTCCTTTGCAATAGAATAACTAAGCAAGGACACAGTAATGAATTGTAATAGATAGAGTGTTTTACTCATTAATTCTCAATATGAATAAAGGGGGTAACAATAATCACAGTTCTAGACAATCACTCCTAAGGGCAGCGTCCTGCCACTCTAACACACTATATAGTAACACACGCTACAGGTGCGCCATACGGGCGACCGTTAACTAAGTGCCCTATGGCGCAGCAATCAAACACGCTAGAATCCCCACCAGGCCTGGTTCTAATATTTAGCTTAGTCCTTCTTTCTTCACCGGCAGGTCTGTAATGGTGGTGCACTTTAAACAGAGTATAACTTTGTAATCCAAGGGGTATGAAAATAACTTGTAGGCCACGGCAGTCTATAGGCCTATACACAGCAACAGTATCTTAGCTGGGCTTATGCCCTCTCACCCGCCGGACTACGGATCCAGTCCGGGAAAACCTCCACCGGCCGTGTCACAAACACTCGATCTCTCCAACGATCGGGCCCCCGATCCGACAAGGCTGTAGCTCACAAAGTCAGATGCCACCCAGGCTCGCAGAGGGGAGGATGGAAGGCTCTTTGGTGCAGAGCAAGGCCTCAGGCTTCAGGCCTTGCCCCTCCGACACATCCGCACAGGAGGATCCGTCTGTGAAGTCTCGTGTCTCCAAAGAGGCCGAGCCCGGCCTCGCCTCCTCCTTTTATAACCCCTCCCATGAGTCTCTGCGGTGGAACATCACAAGAATGGGGTTATGGGTAATGTAGTTTCTTCCCAATATAGGGGAATATGTCCCCTCAAAATAACTCAACACACAGCCATTAATGTCTAAACCGCTGGCAACAAAAGTAAGTACACCCCTAAGTGAAAATGTCCAAATTGGGCCCAAAGTGTCAATATTTTGTGTGGCCACCATTATGTTCCAGCACTGCCTTAACCCTCTTGGGCATGGAGTTCACCAGAGCTTCACAGGTTTTCACTGGAGTCCTCTTCCACTCCTCCATGACGACATCACGGAGCTGGTGGATGTTAGAGACCTTGCACTACTCCACCTTCCATTTGAGGATGCCCCACAGATGCTCAATAGGGTTTAGGTCTGGAGACATGCTTGGCCAGTCATCACCTTTACCCTCAGCTTATTTATAAAGGCAGTGGTCGTCTTGGAGGTGTGTTTTGGGTCGTTATCATGTTGGAATACTGCCCTGCGGTCCAGTCTCTGAAGGGAGGGGATCATGCTCCTCTTCAGTATGTCACAGTAAATGTTGGCATTCATGGTTCCCTCAATGAACTGTAGCTCCCCAGTGCCGGTGTTCTGCCGAGAAGTGCCCGCTATCGAATAGTGCCTGGGACGAACTGTGCATGCGCCGTATGTAACAGCACAACAGCTGAGTTTACGATCAGCTGTTGTGTTGGCTAGACGGCGCCTGCGCACAATAGGCTACTGAAGAAATGTTTGCGTCAGATTATACCTCGCACTCATGAGGCACGTTCATGTAGGTGAGGGGCGGATTTTTACATGAAGGGGGTGGATTTATGTATACATACTGTATATATAATCCACAATGTATACAATATGAACACAATATACATTATACACAAAATACATAATACACAGTATATAGAATATATGCACACAATATACATTATGCACAATTTATACAAAATATACAGTTTATAGAATATATGCACAGTATACACAATATATATACTGTACAAAATATACTTAATACACAGTATACACACAATATATACTGTAGGCTATAATATATAGAATATGTACAAGACAGACGATATATACCATACACAGGGTTCACCCAGTATACACATCATATACACTATATACAATACACAGGGTACACCCGGTGTACAAAGTATATACACTACATGGGATACACCCAGTATACACAGTATATACTATGTACACAGGGTACAGACAGTTTACACAGTATATACACAATACACGGGGTACACCCAGTATACATAATATAAAAACAATACATAGGGTACACCTAGTATATACAATACATGGGGTACACTCAGTATACATAGCATATACACTATACATGGAGTACATCCAGTATACACAGTACCCAAAGTACTGTTGCTGGGAGGTTGTTCCTTCAGTTGTGGCCGCTAAGCTCAGTGATTGTTCTTCTTGTTGCAGAGTGATCCGTACAACAGCTTACCTCCTGTACTGCCTGCATATGAACGCCTGCTTCTATTACTGGGCCTCCGACTACGAGGGGCTCCGCTCCACCAAGTGGGTGTATGATGGCGAGGGGAACAGGTGAGAGCAGAGGACCACCATAACTGTTACCTTATACTGCTCACAGATGTCACCAGACACACAAGTCTAATGAGCCCGAGGTTATGAGTTCATGTCATAAAGAACATCTTCACCCACAATGTTCTTTGTTTTGGGTGGAGCAGAGTTCAGACTATGCTGGTTCTAATGGAAGGGACGCCACTACAGTGTCAGGACAGGATGAGTTACCATTATCACTAACCCGAGTAGGTTCTTCATATACCCCCAATAATTACCAGAATGTCTGTGTCCTGATTGCACTTTTGGGTTGAGTTGCTCTTTTTTGACTGCTGGAGGAACTCTGTACATTTCTTTTAGTCATGTGGACACATTCCATATCTTGAATATTTAAACTAAAAAGCGCCTTTGGATATGAATGAGTACCCAAAGTACCTGATATCAGCTGCAAAATAAACTTGCTATGTGACAACAGAGCAATATAGGTTGAAAGAAAGAAAATTGCGCTAGAAATCAACTACTAGAATATATAACAAACTGGTAGACAAATATACGTATATGCAACATATATGATAACATATGATGGTCCCATATGGTGCTCGTGCCCAATAAAGACTCCTATGGACTGGTGCTCAAACTGGGTGCCCCACATAGATGTGCACTTACCGCAATGTGTGGACCAACTATCGCTAGTATGGTCTATTAGGCATGTGGGGATACCCCGAACTCAGATCCTTAGGATGACGTCTTGTTGATAAAGATGTTGCTCATAGGGATGAATGGGGATCAAGAGAGAAAGAGCCTCATTGCGCAATGCCGTTTAAAACATTTATTAATTCCACAAAATAAAAAAGGGTTACACTTACATTGCTAATTGCCTGATAGTCCTGGCACCCGGCATGTATAGCAGGCGATTGATTAAAGGGTAATCGGCCCTGAATGGGATAGTCCTAGTAGCAGTGTCCTGGTGCACGATTCCCTGGTGGTTTCAATTGGGGCGGAAGTAGTACCTCGACGTTTCGGCCAATCACAGGGCCATCATCAGGATGTAGTCCATATCTTGTCAGCCATTCACTATGGAGAAATATTATACATTATACGCTTATTTCCTTTACTCAAGCTTTGGGAGAAGCAAGGGGACCTCATAGATTGGGGGATGCCAGAGGAACAGTGTAACACTGTGCACGCAGGGCTCCACCTTCATACATACAAGCAGGTGTAGGGTGTATTCAATGGCTGAAGCCAATTGTTCCCCCAGAGTCTGTTAAAGACATGGCTGAATAGTTGACACATCTGGCCCTGCCTCTGAGGTTCCATTTCTTTGTGTTTTCATTAAAACTGTCCTCATGACTCCAGTGATGTTTCCCTCTTCTCCTTCAGCTACATCCGCTGCTATTACTGGGCTGTGAAGACCCTCATCACCATCGGGGGGCTCCCCGACCCACAAACTCTCTTCGAGCTTTGGTTTCAGCTACTGAACTACTTCATGGGAGTGTTCGCCTTCTCCGTGATGATTGGTCAGGTGTGTACTCTGTTTCTCCGTCATGATTTGGTCAGGTGTGTACACTATTCCTCTGTCTTGATGGTCGGATTACTCCTCCTCCATGATTGTCCAGGTGTATTCTGCTCCTTGATCATGGTTGGTCAGGTGTGTACTCTACTTCTCTGTCATGTTTGGTCAGGTCTGTACTCTACTTCTCCGTCATAATTGGTCAGGTGTGCACTCTACTTCTTGGTCATATTTGGTCAGGTGTGTACTCTACTCTTCCATCATAATTGGTCAGGTGTGTACCCTACTCCTCAGTCATGATTGGTTAGGTGTGTACTCTACTCCTTCATCATGATTGGTCAGTTGTGTACTCTTCTCCTCCATCATCATTGGTTAGGTGTGTACTCTACTCCTTGGTCATAATTGGTCAGGTGTGTACTCTACTCTTCCGTCATGATTGGTCAGGTGTGTACCGTACCTACTTCCCCATCATGATTGTTCAGGTTACTCCTCCGCAATGATTGGCCAGGTGTATTCTCTGCTCCTTGGTCATGGTTGGTCAGGTGTGTTCTCTACTTCTCCATGATGCTTGGTCAGGTCTGTACTCTACTTCTCTGTCATGATTGGTCAGGTGTGTACTCTATTTCTTGGTAATATTTGGTCAGGTGTGTACTCTACTCTTCCATCATGACTGGTCAGGTGTGTACCCTACTCTTCGGTCATGATTGGTCAGGTGTATACTCTACTCCTTTGGAATAATTGGTCATGTGTGTACTCGATTCCTCCATCATGATTGATAGGGTATGCGCTCTACTTCTCTGGCATGATTGGTCAAGTGTGTACTCTACTCCTCTGGCATGATTGGTCATGTGTGTACTCTACTCCTCTATCATGATTGCTTAGGTGTGTACTCTACTCCTCCATCATGATTGGTCAGGTGTGTACTCTAGAACAAAGACCAAATGTAAAATGAGAGAGAATGAGAAGAGTGGGGGGTGAGTGACACTGATAAAAGTAATGGTGAGCTATCTGTAGTTGGTCATTTGGTAATTGTGTCTCTTCCTGTCACAGATGAGGGACGTAGTAGGAGCTGCTACAGCTGGTCAGACATATTACCGCAGTTGTATGGACAGCACCATCAAATACATGAACTGCTACAAGATCCCGCGCAATGTACAGAACCGTGTCAAGATGTGGTACGAGTACACCTGGCAGTCACAAGGCATGCTGGGTAAGAGCCCCATTCCTGGCTTTGTTCTCATTACCTGTAACTACATTTCCCATGATCCTCCTCTCCAGAATGGACACATGTCAGGGAGGGGCAGCTTTAGTCACAGCCTAATCACACAGGTGTTCTACTTGGTGGTGAATATAAAAATGGGGGTCTCAGGCCTTACATACCATTATAGTAAAATTATAGTAAAATCGGCCAAATATTGATAGGAAGCCTGAAGACAGGTTCCCAGGTGACAATGAGGATTTCCACAGATTGGAAATCTGTGAGAAGTAAAGGAAAGTAAAAAAGACAAGTGATTATAGAAGATTTATCACCCAGAGATATAGAAGGGAAGGGCGGTCTGACATTGTCATTCTGTGTCTGTCAGATGAATCAGAACTGATGGTGCAGCTTCCAGACAAGATGCGGCTGGATTTGGCTATTGATGTGAATTACAACATTGTCAGCAAGGTGGCGCTCTTCCAGGTAAATGTCACATTTCATTTCCATAAGGGTTTACTTTAGTGTCAGTAGAGCCTGGGCAAATCTTTGTAGTATCAGGAACTTCCAGGGGGATCCTTATAGAGCAGAAGAGCCTGGGAAGATCCTTGTAGTACCAGGAGAGCCTGGAGAGATCCTTATAGTACCAGGAGAGCCTGAAGAGATACTTGTACCAGGTGAGTCTAGGGTAAGGTGATCAGATTTCTAAAATTAAATCCGGAGACATATTGTTTTTATACTAGTAATGGCGGCAATCAGCGACTCTCTGCTCGTCACCGCCGCCGCCTGCCTCACAGCCTGTCAAGTCTTACTCTCTGGGCCCCCGGCTACTACTGGATGGGGTGCGGCGGAAGATCACTCCACCAGGGAAGGCAAGGAGATAAGCAGGCAGGCGGCTGGCCGGGACTTGAGCCAAGGCAGAAGAACATTCAAGCGGAGCGGGACGGGCATACACCCGAAACTGAAGAACCAGCACACGATCATCAGAAAGGGGCACAGATAATGGAAAAAAATACACCCCCTAAGCTAGAATGAGTGGCGGAGTGGGGGGGTGTCATTCAGAATTTTTTTTATTTTTTATTCTGCACTGACTTGTCTTTGAAATTGCCCCAGCCCCTGTTCAAATCCAATCAGGGGACAAAACCAGGGACAGACTTGGTCTGGGGACAGTGTCCTCAATCCGGGGACTGTCCCCTGAAACCGGGGATGTCTGGTCACCCTAGTCTAGGGATCCTTGTAGTGCAAGAAGAACCTGTGGGGGATCCTTGTATTACCGGTGAGCCTGGGGAAATTCTTTCAATATTAGGAGAGGCTGGGGGGAGGGTTTGAGGGGATCCTTGTAGTGCTAAGAAAGCCTGGGGGATCCTGATTGTAATGGAAGTGTCTGGGAGAAATTCTTGTAGTACCAGGAGAACCTGGAGGGATCCCTGTCATATCATGAGAGCCTATGGGGATCCTTGTAGTGCCAGAAGAACCTAGGGGATTCCTTGTAATACTAAGAGGACCTATGGGTATTGAGGATTTTCTGTTGTACTGGGAGAGTCTAGTGGGTTCCTGATTGTATTGGAAAAGCCTGGGAGGTTCCTGGTTGCATGCGAGAGCCTGGGGGTTCCTTGTTGTACTGGGAGAGCCTAGAGGGTTCCTGGTTGTACTGGAGGTTGCTTGTTGTACTAGGAGAGATTGGGGGGATCCTTGTAATACTGGAAGAGTCTAGGGGATCCTTGTAATACTGGGAGAGCCTGGGGGCATTTTTGTATTGCTGTGAGAGCCTAGGGCATTGATGACGAACATTGGCACCCCAGATGTTTTGGAACTACATTTCCCATGATGCTCAACTACACTGAAGAGTGCATGAGCATCATGGGAAATGTAGTTCCAAAACATCTGGGGGGCCAAGGTTCACCATCATTGGCCTAGGGGGTCCTTGTAGTGCTGTGAGAGACTGGGGAGATCCTTGTAATACTGGGAGAGCCTGGGGGGATCCTGGTAGTAATGGGAGAGCCTGGGGGACCCCAATACCATTAGGAATAATGAATGGTACTGGTACAGTGCATACTAATTCCAGTTCTTTTCTCGTTTTCCCTCTGTCCTTCTCAACCCCTCTTCATCACCTCCTTTCTTTGTTCTTTCATCGATTCTTTCCCCTTCTTTGTTATTCTACCCATTCCCCCCCCTTTACTTTTCCCCTTCCAACCCCCCTCTGCAGGGTTGTGACCGACAGCTGATATATGACATGCTGAAGAGACTTCGCTCTGTAGTTTACCTGCCTGGGGATTATGTCTGTAAGAAGGTGATGTACAGGGGGGGTTGGAGGGGTTCAGGTGAGAGCAGAAATTGATGAATGAAGCTTCTCAGAATCTCTCATTCCAAGTCACGTATACATTTATATTGCCTTCAGTGATAGGAATGAGTCAGAACAGCGGTCTGTGGGAATGCTGTCACAAACTGTGGCAGTGATACAAGTGGAGGTGACACAGGTGAATGTGACACAAATAGAAATGATGTAGGAGGTAGTGATATGGGTGGAGGTGACTTGGGTTGCAGTGACACTTGTGAAGGTGACACAGATGGTAGTGACTCAGGTGGTGGTGGCACAAGTAGAGGTAACACAGGTGGCAGTGACTCAGGTGGCGATGACACAAATGGAAGGGACTCAGTTTGCAGTGACTCAAGTGGCGATGGGGCAAGTGGAGTTGACAAAGGTGGCAGTGACTCAAGTGGCGGTGAGACAAGTAGAGGTGACACATGTGCAAGTGGTTCAGGTTGCAGTGACACAGGTGGCAGTGACTCAGGTGGCAATGATACAAGTGGAGCTGACAAAGGTGGCAGGGACTCAAGTGGTGGTGACACAAGTGGCGTTGACACAGGTGCAAGTGGTTTAGGTGGCAGTGACACAAGTGGAGGTGACATAGGTCCAGTGACTCAGATGGTGATAACACCAGTGGAGGTGACACAGGTGGCAGTGACTCAAGTTTTTTTTTATTTTTTAAAAGCCCATGGCGTGTGAAACACACCCAAAAACTCCACCCGGTGCCAAAAAAAGTGCACACACATAAAGAGTGAAACACTAAACGAGCAACGGGTGTAACACTTGTCCTCCACAAGGAAGGACCTTACCCTGATCCCCCGGGACGTTAGGCTCCAGACGGGGACTGAGGTACATCACTTGGTCCATCTGGCCGAAACCAGGCGAACCCCTTTCTCTGGAGGGTCTGCCGAAGGTGGCAGTGACTCAAGTGGTGATGGCGCAAGTGGAGTTGACAAAGGTGGCAGTGACTCAAGTGGAGGTGACACATGTGCAAGTGGTTCAGGTTGCGGTGACACAGGTGGCAATGATACAAGTGGAGTTGGCAAAGGTGGCAGTGACTCAAGTTTTTTTTTTTTGAAAAGCCCATGGCGTGTGAAAGTGGAGTTGACAAAGGTGGCAGTGACTCAAGTGGAGGTGACTCAAGTGGAGGTGACACAAGTGGAGGTGACACATGTGCAAGTGGTTCAGGTTGCGGTGATACAGGTGGCAGTGACTCAGGTGGCAATGATACAAGTGGAGGTGACACAGGTGCTAGTGGCTCAGGTGGCGGTGACACAGGTGACAGTGACACAAGCAGAGGTGACTCAGGTGGCGATGACACACCTGGAAGTGACTCAGGTGTGGGTGACAATGATACAGGTAAAGGCTACACAGGTGGCAATGACCCGGGTGGTGATGGCACAAGTGAAGGGAACACAGGTGGCAGTGACTCAGGTGGAGGTGACACAGGTGGCAGTGACGCAGGTGAAAATGATACAGATGGTATACACCCACTCATGTCTGGCTATTAAAATATTTCTTGCAGAGGGAGATCCGGAGAGAAATGTACATCATCAAAGCAGGTAGAGGTGGCAGTGACACAGGTGGAGGTGACATAGGTGGCAGTTATGCAGATGATGGTGACACAGGTGATAGTGATGCATGTGGTGGTATAACAAAGGAGAAAGGGATACAGGTGAAGGTGATACAGGTGTGGCGGCATACACTTGCTCATGTTTGGCCATGCAATATTTCTTTCAGGGGGAGATCGGGAGAGAAATGTACATCATCAAAGCTGGACAGGTCCAGGTCCTTGGAGGGCCGGATGGACAGACTGTGCTAGTCAGTCTTAAAGCAGGATCTGTCTTTGGAGAAATCAGGTGAACTAGACAGACAACTTTATCTTTCTCACAGGAAATCCAGAGATATTTTACTGTGATGTGACAGCTCCAGTTATTAGCTGCTTTCTTCATGTAGGCGACTAACCACCTAATATATTCCATTGTCCTTCTATATAGGGGGCTGACCTCTACCTATACTTCCATATCTGTTGCCCTCCTGTATAGAGGGCTGACATTTTCCTATACTCTTATAGGTGATGCCCTCCCCTGTAGAGGAATGACCTCTTCCTGTTCTGCCATATCTGTTTTCCTCCTCTATAGAGGACTGACCTCTTCCTGTACTCCCGTATCTCCTGTCCTGGTTAGAAACACCTGAGCTTGCTGAGCTGGTCCATTGCCTTATCAGGCTCTGTGATCTCTATTGGATGAGGAAGCAGGGCCGGGACAAGGGGGGAGGCAGAAGGGACCACTGCCCCTGGCACTGTGGTATTATGTAAAGTGGGGGGGGGCACAACAAGGCGGTTGGGGGGGGGTTGATTTGTGTTGGGAGGGGGAATTTGGGGGGTGGCAGGGGATACGAATTGTTTGAGGAAAGGAAATTTGGGGAGATGTGCTAGGAGTAGGGATGAGCTCGGTGTTCGAGTCGAACATACGTTCGACTCGAACATCGGCTGTTCGATCGTTCGACGAAGATCGAACGATTTGGGCCGTTCGCGCCAAATTCGAGTGACGCGAACGGCCCACAATGCACTACGCCATCGCAGTGTCATCCAGGCGCTGTGATTGGCCAAGCATGCACTGTGACCCCGCATGCTTGGCCAATCACAGCGCCGGCAGCGAGGAGAGCAATGATTGGCCACAGGCAGGATGCCTGTGGCCAATTATTGCTGAGGGTGTTTAGTACACGCCCCACACTATAAAAGGCCGCCAGCACGGCGGCCTAGTGTAGTGTGTTCCGGAGCAGGGAAAGAGAAACATAGGCAGGGACAGTGACATTTATTTTTTTCTTGCTTAACCTGGATTCCTTTAGTTTAGGGAAAGAGAAGGATAGGTAGGGAGAGTGTCAGTGTGTTTTACTGTGCGAATCCTTGTTTCTAGGGACAGGGAAGGACAGTGAGGGAATTCTCCTTGTGCTATAGTGTGCTTTAAAAAAACATTTTTTCTAGGGACAGAAAACTATAGGTAGGGAGAGTGTCAGTGTGTTTTACTGTGCGAATCCTTGTTTCTAGGGACAGGGAAGGACAGTGAGGGAATTCTCCTTGTGCTATAGTGTGCTTTAAAAAAACATTTTTTCTAGGGACAGAAAACTATAGGTAGGGAGAGTGTCAGTTTCTTTCACTGTGATAATCCTTGTTTCTAGGGACAAAGAAGGAAAGTGAGTGAAATTCTCCTTGTGCTATAGTGTGCTTTAAAAAAACATTTTTTCTAGGGACAGAAAACTATAGGTAGGGAGAGTGTCAGTGTCTTTTACTGTGCGAATCCTTGTTTCTAGGGACAGGGAAGGACAGTGAGGGAATTCTCCTTGTGCTATAGTGTGCTTTAAAAAAACATTTTTTCTAGGGACAGAAAACTATAGGTAGGGAGAGTGTCAGTGTGTTTTACTGTGCGAATCCTTGTTTCTAGGGACAGGGAAGGACAGTGAGGTAATTCTCCTTGTGCTATAGTGTGCTTTAAAAAAACATTTTTTCTAGGGACAGAAAACTATAGGTAGGGAGAGTGTCAGTGTGTTTTACTGTGCGAATCCTTGTTTCTAGGGACAGGGAAGGACAGTGAGGGAATTCTCCTTGTGCTATAGTGTGCTTTAAAAAAACATTTTTTCTAGGGACAGAAAACTATAGGTAGGGAGAGTGTCAGTTTCTTTCACTGTGATAATCCTTGTTTCTAGGGACAAAGAAGGAAAGTGAGTGAAATTCTCCTTGTGCTATAGTGTGCTTTAAAAAAACATTTTTTCTAGGGACAGAAAACTATAGGTAGGGAGAGTGTCAGTGTCTTTTACTGTGCGAATCCTTGTTTCTAGGGACAGGGAAGGACAGTGAGGGAATTCTCCTTGTGCTATAGTGTGCTTTAAAAAAACATTTTTTCTAGGGACAGAAAACTATAGGTAGGGAGAGTGTCAGTGTCTTTTACTGTGCGAATCCTTGTTTCTAGGGACAGGGAAGGACAGTGAGGGAATTCTCCTTGTGCTATAGTGTGCTTTAAAAAAACATTTTTTCTAGGGACAGAAAACTATAGGTAGGGAGAGTGTCAGTGTGTTTTACTGTGCGAATCCTTGTTTCTAGGGACAGGGAAGGACAGTGAGGTAATTCTCCTTGTGCTATAGTGTGCTTTAAAAAAACATTTTTTCTAGGGACAGAAAACTATAGGTAGGGAGAGTGTCAGTGTGTTTTACTGTGCGAATCCTTGTTTCTAGGGACAGGGAAGGACAGTGAGGGAATTCTCCTTGTGCTATAGTGTGCTTTAAAAAAACATTTTTTCTAGGGACAGAAAACTATAGGTAGGGAGAGTGTCAGTTTCTTTCACTGTGATAATCCTTGTTTCTAGGGACAAAGAAGGAAAGTGAGTGAAATTCTCCTTGTGCTATAGTGTGCTTTAAAAAAACATTTTTTCTAGGGACAGAAAACTATAGGTAGGGAGAGTGTCAGTGTCTTTTACTGTGCGAATCCTTGTTTCTAGGGACAGGGAAGGACAGTGAGGGAATTCTCCTTGTGCTATAGTGTGCTTTAAAAAAACATTTTTTCTAGGGACAGAAAACTATAGGTAGGGAGAGTGTCAGTGTGTTTTACTGTGCGAATCCTTGTTTCTAGGGACAGGGAAGGACAGTGAGGTAATTCTCCTTGTGCTATAGTGTGCTTTAAAAAAACATTTTTTCTAGGGACAGAAAACTATAGGTAGGGAGAGTGTCAGTGTGTTTTACTGTGCGAATCCTTGTTTCTAGGGACAGGGAAGGACAGTGAGGGAATTCTCCTTGTGCTATAGTGTGCTTTAAAAAAACATTTTTTCTAGGGACAGAAAACTATAGGTAGGGAGAGTGTCAGTTTCTTTCACTGTGATAATCCTTGTTTCTAGGGACAAAGAAGGAAAGTGAGTGAAATTCTCCTTGTGCTATAGTGTGCTTTAAAAAAACATTTTTTCTAGGGACAGAAAACTATAGGTAGGGAGAGTGTCAGTGTCTTTTACTGTGCGAATCCTTGTTTCTAGGGACAGGGAAGGACAGTGAGGGAATTCTCCTTGTGCTATAGTGTGCTTTAAAAAAACATTTTTTCTAGGGACAGAAAACTATAGGTAGGGAGAGTGTCAGTGTGTTTTACTGTGCGAATCCTTGTTTCTAGGGACAGGGAAGGACAGTGAGGTAATTCTCCTTGTGCTATAGTGTGCTTTAAAAAAACATTTTTTCTAGGGACAGAAAACTATAGGTAGGGAGAGTGTCAGTGTCTTTTACTGTGCGAATCCTTGTTTCTAGGGACAGGGAAGGACAGTGAGGGAATTCTCCTTGTGCTATAGTGTGCTAAAGCATTCCTCATCAACCATCTTTGAAATCCTTGTTTTTTTGGACAGTCAGGGAAATTGTCGTTGTGCTATTCTGTGCAAAAGCAATCATCCTCAACCATATTTAGAAATCCTTAAGTAAAGGGACAGAGAAGGACACCTGAAGGTAGCCCTTATTGCTTTTTTCCCATCTCCCTGCATGCCATCTATTAGAATGTCTGGAAGGCAAACAAGGAGAGGCAGACAGTCAGGAGGCAATAAAAGAGGGCAAGCAGGCTCTGTGTCTGGGGGCAACAGTGCTGGTCGTGGACGCGGTGCATTGTCATCAGCACATGGCCATGGGACACGCTTGTCCTTCTTTTCGGCAGCTGGACATGTTGAGCCACATCATGCCGAAGACTTGGTAGAGTGGATGACCAAGCCCTCCTCCTCCTCCTCATCCTCTCTCACCCAGGCTCAGGGTACTGGAAAAGCAGCTGCCAAAGCGTCCTCTTCCCTGGTATCAATGTCAGACTCATCATCAGTCACTCCTTCCCTAGACCCACCATGTCCTCCTCCTGAGGAGTCCCCCGAACTGTTTGAGCACAGTGTTGGGTACATGCTCCAGGAGGATGCCCAGCGTTTCGAAGGGTCTGATGATGAAACCCAGCTAGAGGAAGGCAGTAGCGTGAGAGCAGACAGAGGGGATGCTCAAGAAGGACACCAATCTGGCAGTCATGTTCCAGCAGCTGCAGCATACTGCCAGATTGGCTCCAGTGATGAGGAGGGAGGGGATGATGAGGTCACTGACTCCACGTGGGTGCCTAATAGGAGAGAGGAGGAGGAGGAGGATGAGGAGGAGGCACATCTCCAACGAGGCAGGATGCCCTTTGGTGGCCAGCGTAAGGGCAGTACACCGACGGAATCACACCGCAGAGCTCCGCCTGTGCAGGGCGCTGCCTCTGCCCGTCATTCAAAAAGTTCTTTGGTGTGGGCCTTTTTTGAGGCTAGTGCATCAGATCGCACAGCTGCTGTTTGCAACATATGTCTCAAGCGTATATCGCGTGGCCAAAACATCAGCCGCTTGGGTACCACATGCCTGACCAGACATATGTTGACCTGCCATGCAGCTCGTTGGCAAGCCTACCTCAAAGACCCACACCAAAGAACAAAGCGGACCTCTCCTTGCACCGCATCAGCTGGGATCTCCAACCCCACTATAACTTCAGTCCTCTCTGAAACATGCACTGAGAGGAATGAAGGTGTAGAATTAGGTGTGTCACAGCCAAGTACTTGCGGCCACTCTGCTAGCAGTACACCGACGTCCGATTCTAGCAGGCAAATTTCCCTGCCCCAGCTGCTGGACCGTCGAAAGAAGTTCACTCCCAGCCATCCACATGCCCAGCGGTTGAATGCTAGCTTGGCTAAATTGCTAGCGCTTCAACTGCTGCCTTTTCAGTTGGTAGACTCGGCCCCCTTCCGTGAGTTTGTGCAATGTGCGGTTCCTCAGTGGCAGGTTCCCAAACGCCACTTTTTCTCACGGAAGGCTATTCCGGCTCTCTACCAGCATGTGGAAGGCAATGTCTTGGCCTCGCTGGACAGGGCGGTCAGCGGTAAGGTGCATATTACCGCTGACTCATGGTCCAGCAGGCATGGACAGGGACGTTACCTTTCTTTCACGGCCCATTGGGTCACTCTTTTGGCAGCTGGGAAGGATGCAGGACAAGGTGCAGTAGTGTTGGAGGTTGTTCCACCGCCACGCCTCCAAAATGCTACTACTGGTTGTGACACACCTCTCTCCTCCACCCCCTCCTCTTCTTCTTCCTCCATGGCCTCTTCCTGTGGTTTGTCCTCGGAACCAGCGGTGCTCCGTAGGCGTTCAAGGGGCTACGCAAGTACGCAGGCAAAAAGATGCCATGCCGTGCTTGCGCTGGTGTGTTTGGGGGACAGAAGCCACACTGGGGCAGAGGTCCTGTCTGCTCTGCAGGGCCAGGCCGAGAGGTGGTTGACGCCACGCCAGCTTAAGCCAGGAATGGTGGTTTGCGACAATGGCACCAACCTCCTCTCCGCCCTCCGACAGGGACAACTGACCCATGTGCCCTGTGTGGCTCACGTCCTTAACCTGGTGGTGCAGCGGTTCTTGGGCAGGTACCCGGGCTTACAGGATGTCCTGAGGCAGGCCAGGAAAGTCTGTGTGCATTTCCGCAGATCTTATAATGCCAGTGCTCGCCTGGCTGAGCTGCAAAAGGAGTTGAACCTGCCCAAGAACCGCCTTATATGTGACATGCCCACCAGGTGGAACTCAACGTTGGCCATGCTGCAGCGGCTGCACACGCAGCAGAGGGCCATCAATGAGTACCTGTGCGACTACGGCACCAGGACAGGGTCAGGGGAGCTTGGTTTTTTTTCTCCACGCCAGTGGGGCATGATCAGGGATGCATGCACTGTCCTGGCACCATTTGAGGAGGCCACGAGGATGGTGAGCAGTGACAGTGCATGCATCAGTGACACTGTACCTCTTGTCCACCTGTTGGAGCACACGCTGCATGGAATAATGGACAGGGCACTTGAGGCAGAACAGAGGCAGGAAGAGGAGGACTTCCTTGCCTCTCAAGGCCCCCTTTACCCAGACAGTGTTCCTTCTGTCCCACCCATCGCACAGGAAGAGGACGAGGAGGAGGAGGAGGAGGATTGTGTCAGCATGGAGGTGGAGGCTGGCACTCAGCATCATCAGCAGCAGTCTTTTAGGGATGATTTACAGTCCCAAGAAACCAGTGGACTTGTACGTGGCTGGGAGGAGGTGGCTGCGGATCATGTCGTCCTTAGTGACCCAGAGGACTCCGGAGCGAATGCCTCAGCAAACCTACGCTGCATGGCCTCCCTGATCCTGCAAAGTCTGCGGAAGGATCCTCCTATTCTTCGGATCAAGGAGAGGGACCATTACTGGCTGGCCACTCTCCTTGATCCACGGTACAAGGGTAAGGTTGCAGACCTTATGTTACCGTCGCAGAGGGAGCAGAGGATGAGACAACTCCGGGAGGCCTTGCAGAAAGGTCTGTGCAAGGCGTTCCCAGAGACTGGGAGGTTACAAACTCCTGGTCCTGGACAACGAGTTGCTGAGGCTTCGGCCAGTCAAAGAAGGAGCGGTGGGGAAGGTGGCCGTCTGACCGATGCGTTCAGACAATTCTTTAGTCCGCAGCCCCAAAGTATGATCGGTTCCAGCAACCATCGCCAGCGTCTGATAAACATGGTGCAGGAATATCTAGGGGCAAGGTCAGACTTGGACACCTTCCCCACCGAAAATCCTCTGGCTTACTGGGTCTTGAGGATGGATCACTGGCCAGAGCTTGCACAGTATGCAATTGAGCTACTGGCCTGTCCTGCATCCAGCGTTCTTTCGGAACGCACATTCAGTGCTGCTGGAGGATTTGTCACGGATCACAGGGTGCGCCTGTCCACCGACTCGGTTGATCGACTGACTTTCATCAAGATGAACCAGTCTTGGATCACCACCAGCTACCACACACCTGATGCTGATATAACAGACTAATTGATTTTAACATGTCACATCCCTTCAAGACTGATGCTGATGCTGAGTGCCTGTGCTGTTATGTTGACTGGCTATCCTCCTCCTCCGAGTCCTCAATGATACGATTGATGATGATAGCTTGGAAGATCATTTTTGTTTATGGGTGCCGCCACCAGTGGCTAAGGCCCAATTTTTCAGCCCCTGTTTTACAGGGGCGTGTAATTACAATTTTTTTAGCAATAATTTGCCATAGGGCTCATTGCTGTGCTCCAAGTACAGTATCTGTGAGGGGTTGGAGTGTTGTGGCACCAGTGCCTAAGGCCCAATTTTTCAGCCCCTGTTTAACAGGGGCGTGTCATTACAATTTTTGAAGCAATACTTTGCAACAGGGCTCATTGCTGTGCTCCAAGTACAGTATCTGTGAGGGGTTGTAGTGTTGTGCCACCAGTGCCTAAGGCCCAATTTTTCAGCCCCTGTTCAACAGGGGCATGCAATTACAATTCTTGATCTAATAATTCACAGCAGGGCCCATTGCTGCACCCACCAAGAGTAACTCTGAGGGCTTACAGTGTTGTGGCAACGCCACCACCCCCACCACCACGAAAGGCCCAATTTTTCAGCCCCTGTTCAAAAGGGGCATGTAATTACAATTCTTGATCTAATAATTCACAGCAGGGCCCATTCCTGCACCCACCAAGAGTAACTCTGAGGGCTTACAGTGTTGTGGCAACACCACCACCACCACCACGAAAGGCCCAATTTTTCAGCCCCTGTTCAACAGGGGCATGCAATTACAATTCTTGATCTAATAATTCACAGCAGGGCCCATTGCTGCACCCACCAAGAGTAACTCTGAGGGCTTACAGTGTTGTGGCAACGCCACCACCACCACCACCACGAAAGGCCCAATTTTTCAGCCCCTGTTCAAAAGGGGCATGTAATTACAATTCTTGATCTAATAATTCACAGCAGGGCCCATTCCTGCACCCACCAAGAGTAACTCTGAGGGCTTACAGTGTTGTGGCAACACCACCACCACCACCACCACCACGAAAGGCCCAATTTTTCATCCCCTGTTCAACAGGGGCATGCAATTACAATTCTTGATCTAATAATTCACAGCAGGGCCCATTCCTGCACCCACCAAGAGTAACTCTGAGGGCTTACAGTGTTGTGGCAACACCACCACCACCACCACGAAAGGTCCAATTTTTCAGCCCCTGTTCAACAGGGGCATGCAATTACAATTCTTGATCTAATAATTCACAGCAGGGCCCATTGCTGCACCCACCAAGAGTAACTGTCAGGGCTTACAGTGTTGTGGCACCAGCACCACCATCAAAGGCCCAATTTTTACTACCACTGTTCAACAATTATATGTAATTAAAATTCCTGATATAATAGTTGACAGCAGGGCGTTCCAGCACCAACCAAGAGTAACTGTGAGTGCTTACAGTGTTGTGCCAACACCAACAACTAAGGGGCCTATTTCTGCAGAGTATATACGGCAGGTCCCTACTTTCAAACATCCAACTTACAAATGACTCCTACTTGCAAACGCAAGAAGACAACAGGAAGTGAGAGGTAATCTACCACTAGGAAGGAAAATTCTCTCCTCTAAGAATAAATATGGGAGAAAGGTGTCTCCTCTGTACTGATGCTTTATCAGCAATCCTTGTTTCAAGAAAAACACCACATTTCAAAAACAGTTGTCATTGGGACGGAAAGTGAGGTGAAATGTTCTGAACAGGGGCACAGACAGCAAAACAAATGTTACAGGGGTGATAACCCTTACCTATGTTTTCCAAAAAGTTTAAAAATAGATTTTTGGGCTGGAGCTACACTTCAACAATGTACCTGTTCAAAATTACAAACAGATTCTACATAAGAACAAACCTACAGTCCCTGTCTTGTATGCACCGCCTGTATACGGCTGTTCAGAGTATATAGGGCATTTTTTATTTTATGTGCGGGGTTCCCCTTAATATCCATACAAGACCCAAAGGGGCTGGTAATGGGCTGGGGTAGGGGGGGGGGCTGTGATGGGGTAGCTATGCCATTTTTCTTAAAGATTTTCATCCATATTACCGGGACCAGACATTACATTAAAGCCGCAAGCAGTTTTAAATGGCTTTTTTTCCTTTAGAAATGTCATTTTGTGCAGGGACAGTTCTAAACACGGGAAACACGTGGCACTTCACAAGCATACTTTAGACACCCCCCAGGTACGATATTTAAAGGAATATTTGACTTTTTTTTTTTCACTTTATGCATCATTAAAATGACTGCTCCCGAAAAACGACCGTTTTTAAAACTTCTTTTTGCATTGATACATGTCCTCTGGTGCACAACCCGGGTTCCCAAACCCTTTTTAGGACAATAACATGCATAATAGTTGTTATAATTAGCACTTTAGAATTCGAACGTTCGCATCCATTGTATTTAATAGGGTTCTAATGTTCGTACGAACTTTCGCTCCGTTCGCGGGTTCTGGTGCGAACCGAACCCGGGGGTGTTCGGCTCATCACTAGCTAGGAGTTGTGATTTGAAGGGAATTTGTGTTAGAAGGAGGGATGGGGGAAGAAGATTTGTGTTAGCAGGGAATTTTGGGGGTTTGTGCTAGAAAGGTATTTTTTTTAAGGGGGGGTGCATTTGTGCTAGCAGTAATGATAGGGGATATTTGTGCTAGGAGGGGAAATTGGGGGGGGTGGATTCCGGCTAGGGTGGGGGATTGGGGAGAGTTTGTGCTGGGAGGGGGGGATTTGGAATGGAGGGGAGAGGATTTGTGCTCAGAGGGGAAATTTGAGGGGTGGAGGATTTGTACTAGGAGGGGGAATTTTTTTCGGGTGGGGGGTGGAGTTGTGATGAAGACATATGGGGAATGAGAAGCTTTGAGCTGGGGGGGTCGGGGGGCAAAGATTTGTGCCTGGGAAGAAGGTTAAGCATGCAGATTATTGCTCGATTTTTTTTGGTGGGGGGGGGGGAATTTTTCTGACACATAATGCTCATACATCTTGGGGGGGGTGCAATTTGGCATGTTCGCCATGGGCTCTAGATGACCTTGCCCAGGCACTGTGAAGAAGCAAGGTTTGCTGAATATTTTTTCTCTTTGTAGTCTGCTGTCTGTGGGCGGAGGAAACCGACGTACTGCCAATGTGGTGGCGCACGGCTTCACCAACCTCTTTATCCTGGATAAGAAGGATCTAAATGAAATCCTGACCCATTACCCTGAGTCACAGAAGATTCTACGCAGGAAAGCAAAGTGAGTAAGGGTAATCGCAGGTTTTGGGTTGGACGAGGTGTTGATGTGTTGTTGAGTGGGTGGGGCTACTGGTGGGCTGTTGAGTGCGTTAGATGGGTGTAGTGCTGATGGAGTGTTGGGTGGACAAGGTGCTGATAAGTTGTTGATAGTGCTGGGGAGACAGGACATTGATGTGTTGTTGGGTAGACAGGATGCTGATGGGTTGTTGGGATTGTTAGATGGATGGGGTGCTGATGAGTTCTTGGGAGAGTTGGGTGGACTGGGTTTTGATGGGTTATTGGGAGTGTTGGATGGATGCAGGTGCTGATGAGTTCTTGGTAGTGTTAGACCGGCCATAGATGGTAAGATTTTGGTTGCAGGAAAGAAAATCTCTTGATTCCTCATCAACACAGATGTATGGGGTGCTGATGGATTGCTTGGATTGTTAAATGGATGGGGTTATGATGGGTTGCTTGGATTGTCAGATGAATGAGGTGCTGATGGGTTGTTCTGAGTGTTGGATAAAAGGGTTACTGTTGGGTCCTTGGCAGTGTTGTATGGATGGGTTGCTGATAGTTTCTTGGTTGGCTGATTTGCTAATAGTTTGCTGGTAGTGTTTGGTGGGCAGGGTGTTGATGGGTTGTTGCAGTGTGGGCGGTCATCCTTAAGCCCCGTACACACGGTTGGACTTTTGGCCAACAAACTTCATTTTGTACAAGTTGGACCAACAATCCGACCGTGTGTACGCTCCATCGGACAAACTTTTTTCGTTTGGTTTTGGATTTCATCGGACAAAAGTTGGGTCTGCAAACGGACAAACTTTTGCACAACAAAAGTCCGATGGAGCAAAGTCCGACCATGGGTACAGAAAACCATCGGACTTTTGTCCAATGGGCAAAACAAATCATGTTAAAATCAACCAACAATAGCAGAAGTTGACCAAAGGGTGGCAGTAAAGAGCAGAAAAGAGCAGAAAAACCACGCGATGTTGTAAGAAGTTTTGGGAAAGTTTGCAAAAAAGTCCGAGCGTGTGTATGCTATGGGTGTTTCTGACCAACTCCGTTCGGACAAAAATCCACGGAAAAGTCCGATGGAAGTTCGACCGTGTGTATGGGGCTTTAGTCGGTAAGGCTTTGCCGTGGTATGAATTGGGGCTGTTTTACAACAAGAGCCCTAATATGATTGCACCCTTTTCTACACTATATCCAGTAAAGGGAATGTGCACAGCCCAGCATGCCCTGTTTTAGGTGCTTCAATGGACTTGGAGTAGGGTGACCAGACATCCCCGGTTTCAGGGGACAGTCCCCGGATTGAGGACACTGTCACCGGACCAAGTCTGTCCCCGGTTTTGTCCCCGGATTGGATTTGAAGAGGGGCTGGGGCAATTTCAAAGACAGTCAGTGCAAAATTAAAAAAAAGAATCTGAATTACACCCCCCGCTCCGCCGCGCCTACTAGCTTAGGGGGTGTATTTTTTCCATTATCTGTGCCCCTTTCTGATGATCATGTGCTGGTCGGAGCGGAGGGAATATTTCTTCAGTTTCGGGTGCATGCCCATTCAGCTCTGCTCACATATTCTTCTGCCTTGGCTCAAGTCCCGGCCAGCCGCCTGCCTGCTTATCTCCTTGCCTTCCCTGGTGAAGTGATCTTTCTCCGCACCCCACCCAGTAGTAGCCGGGGCCTGGAGAGTAAGACTTGACAGGCTGTGAGGCGGGCGGCGGCGGGCAGAGAGTCACTGATTGCCGCCATTACTAGTAAAAAAAAAATATGTCCCCGGACATACCCGGGATTTCATTTTTCCCGGATTTCATTTTAAAAATCTGGTCACCTTAACTTGGAAGAGGTATAGAATTCCAGCTGAAGTATTATTTTTTGGCCTCGATAGCTGGTCTGAAACTTCCTGATTTGGCCAAGGCCAGTATAGCTGATTCATCATGTATGAGTTATATGTGAAGCAGGAACTCTTGGGCTGTTTTAGTTCTTTCTCTGCCACACTGTGGAGATAAGGGAGTAATCTGCTGTAATTGGAAGATGGTCGGCCGTGTCAGTGATTGGAATGTCATCAGATATTTGTGTGTATGTCCAGTACATTGTATACAGATAAAGATTCATTGTCAGTGCCCCATACAAGAATTATTGTTCTCCATCAGAACCCCAGTCAGTCCTCTCTGATTTTTCGCCACTGCAGGAAAATGCTGAAAAACACCGCCAAACCAAAAGGGGGTGAGGGTCCAGCACAGAAGGGATTCCAGCACATAATTCCGCCCAGACCTGAGACTCCCAAACTGCTAAAGGCGGCTGTTGCTGCCTCCGAAAAAATGGGCTTCAAGGGATTTTCTAAACTGAAGCATCGACTTAAAGTAAAGACAACTGTGGAGGTAAGAGGGAAAGTCCTTTTGCTATAGCAATGACAGGTGATGTTTGGGATGATCTCCTGTCTGAGAGGTCCCCGGTTCAGCCAACCATCAGTCCCGATCACTACTGGTTCCCTGCCAAAAAGTTGGTGTCAATGCCCTACCCCCTTTTCAACGGGTGCTGCTTACAAGTTAGTGGATACCTCATGGATAAAGAGCAGCCTCCAAAGTCTACAAACTGCTTATATGGAAATTTCTGAATTGTTATATAATTGCCGAATCTTTACTAACAGATGGATACCTTATTCATCATGACAGTATAGAAGAGCAACCAATCAGATTAGGGCTGCAACTAACGATTATTTGGCCGATTATGGTTTCAATTAATCGGATAATAACCTTAAAGTGTGGTGTATAATTTAGTAAATATGTACACGTGTGAAAAGTTTGTTGTCTGGGGGACCTACGGCCGGGGAGCACCGATTTTTGAAAGCCGGGCACCCCTTCCATAGACTCCCATGTTAAACGGTCATTTCTCTGGTGAATTTGGGGACCCGGTACAGGCCGGTCGTGAATCCTCTGGACCCGAAACTTGGCACACATGTAGCCCCATTTCTCCTCAATAAGTGTGCAAAGATTTTTGTCTGGGGGACCTACGGCCAGGGAGCACCAATTTTTCAAAGCCTGGCACCCCTTTCATAGACTCCCATGTTAAATGTCAGTCTAGTCATGGGCACAGTGAGGTATGCACATGGGCACAGTGAGGCATGCACATGGGCACAGTGAGGCATGCACATGGGCACGGTGAGGCATGCACATGGGCACGGTGAGGCATGCACATGGACACGGTGAGGCATGCACATGGACACGGTGAGGCATGCACATGGACACAGTGAGGCAAAGTGAGGCACAGTGAGGCATATAGATGGACACCCTAGGCTTTTACTCGAGTCAATAAGTTTTCCCAGTTTTTTGTGGTAGAATTAGGTGCCTCGGCTTATATTCGGGTCGGTTTATACTCGAGTATATACGGTATATGGTTAGGGAACAAAATCTCGAATCCACTCTGAGAAAAACAGACAGAAGAGATATACTGTACGTACTATTAGAGGTTGAATCTGCCAAATATTATCAGACTCAAAGATCACATTTTTTTTATTTAAAGAAAGAAAAAATTAAAGTCTGTTTTGTGGATTTTCAGACAGAACTGTAATATATTATGTATGACAGACTCTCTTGTCATAGGCAGGTGCAGGTTCGAAGGAGCAGAATAGAAAACTTCTTAGTCAAAGGAATCCTCCATCGACACTTACGGCTCCTTCTGCCCTTAGAGTGCCCCAATAGCAAGCTGCAAAGTATAGTATAGAGCGCCCCTCTAGGTAAAAAAAACTTCTGCCTTTAGAACCATTAACTTCCTGCCTAGGACTACATGTCCCATGAGGCATTGCTCCTCACAAATTCACAAGCACTTACTGACATGTATGGACGGTGTACTTAGCTGTATTTCCTGATATGTAAACATATAATTAATTCTGTATGCAGGCCAACTAATCGGCTGGCCGATTAATCGATTATGAAAATAGTTGACAACTATTTTCATAATCGTTTAGTTGTCGATTAATCGATTAGTTGTTTCAGCCCTAAATCAGATTAAATTTTTATTCCATTCATAGCAGTCTGAAAAAATGTCACATGATTGCTGCTGATTGGCTGCTACAGATTGTACAAGCAGAGATGAGTAGATTGGGAATATCCTGGGATTGGTGGAAGAACTTTTCTGACACCAGATTTCATTCCCTGTCCTGGAAGATTGTTCGTAGACTGCACTTTAGATCTCTGTGTCAGGATGATGGAGAAATTGTACAATCTGCTGACATGCTGCCTTGTGTATTTATATTTGTAGCCCTCCAGAACGAGTCCCCTGCCCCCTGGGTCCCCGGTGCACCGAAGATCTCCAGTGCCCGCTATTAAACCCGAAGATGATGACCCAACGGAAATTGTGGCAGAGTCTACAGACAGCACAGTCTTTATCAGGGTTAGCCCCTCCCCACGAGGGGATGAGCAGATACTTTCGGTGGAAATGAAGGCCCCTGAGGAGGAGGAGGAGGAGGAGGAGGAGGAGGATGGGAAGAAATGATGAAATAGGTAGAAGATGAATTATGCAGTGCCTCATGAGCCTCACCATAAATCTTTGAGGCTTCAACTTTCATCTGAGCAATATTACGACAATCTCATCTGCAGAGGACCATCACAACTTCACGAGGGACCTGAAAATTAGATTTCACTACAGACTCCACCCACAATGTAATGTAGAAATTCAGGTAGAGGTGGATGTCTATATTCATGGATCATTCCACTGTGTCTATCATAGCACTAGGACCAATGTACAGAGTCCATACTGTCCCACTAGAGCTCTCATACATTGTTCTGTGTAGGAGATTCCCCTGTGGGGTCCACACCAACATCAGGGCCGATGTGAGGGACAATCAATGTACAGAAAGGTGCAGATTATTGGACCAAACCACACACTTACCTTTCCTCATCTGGAGAGAGTGCCAACCAAAATATTGCAGCTGCTCTGAGGATGGAAAGAGGCAAGACTTCACACTGCAGAGAGAGTGCGCTCTTTTCTCGCATTACAGAGAGGGGGCGCTCTCTCCAGGACCCCTCACAGGGGCTGCTGTTTTGAATCATTGCAGAGAAGGGGCGCTCTCTCCACACACCACATAAGGGGACTCTCTCCATACACCACACAGGGTGTACTCCGTCAAAGTATTGCAGAGAGAGGGGCGCTCTTTCCACACACCACACAGAGGAGGATCTTTCCAAACACTGCAGGGGGGAGGCGTGCTTTCCAAATATTGCAGAGAGGGGGTGCGCTCTCCATATACCACAAAAGGGGCGTTCTTTTCCAAATTTGCTGAGAGGGCACGCTCTCTCCATACACCACACAGGTGGCGCTTTCTCTACATGCAGCACAGGTGGAACCTTTTCCACACACTGCAGAAAGGGGGCGCTCTATTTCTACACATCACAGAGAGGGAGCACTCTCTTCATAGTGGAGAGTTAGCCTAGAAATAAAGCAGCAGAAAGTAAACTGGGTGGCCGGATTCTGTCTGGAGGCCTCTCCCCCCCTTTCCACAGAATCGCACCTGTGAGGGGTGCAGAAAGTATGGAGTCTGGGGACTCCTTGGGTTCCTATGAGGGGAGTGCAAAAATTCTGGAGACTCCCCCAGTTCCTGTGAATGCATTGTAAAGATGGAGCTCTGTGTTTGTTAGATTTGGAGTTTCTATTTTTGAAATAAATATAACCTTCTCTGATTGATGTGTTATCTGTAGGTGGGTGGTGATCACAGACACCCTGAATTTGGTGCTGATTTACTCCTCGTCTCCTGCACCTGGCTGCTCTTCCCAATAACCACCCCTGGCTCCCCACCAGCTCAGAGTATAAGGCCAACGTGTTCACAGCATCCGTGTGATAGAGCACTGCTTTCACTAAATCCAGAGAAGGGATCCCTGTGTATTTGTACCGACCAATCGGGAGAATGGATCCCAGTTTATGAGTACCGCTATTACCCTATCGGGAGAGTGGATCCAGTGTATAGGTACCACTATCACCCTATTGGGAGAGTGTATCCCAGTGTATCAGTACCACTATCACCCAATCAGAAGAATGAATGCCTGTGTATTAATACTGCTATCACCCAATCAGAAGAATGAATGCCTGTGTATTAGTACTGCTATCACCCAATCCGAAGAGGGGGTCCCAGTGCATCAGTACTGCTGAGGTCTGCTTTGAAAGGTGGATCCCTTGATTACTAAAACCTTTTTTTCCTCTTCTCACTTCTGTAATAAGTGCCCTAACAACAGGTGGCTCCTTCCCCTGACACACTCCCTTCACCAGCACCACTCACAGTTTTTCTCTCATTCCTTGCGGACCTCCTATCTTCTGTTCATCTGTACAATCTCCATCTTCAGTTCAGGCTAGGGCCAGGAGCAGAGATGGAGGAGCTCCTATAATCTGTTACTGTGAATTCTGGTGACCAATCACACTGCACCTGCACCAAACTGCCAGCACAACAAGGCTACAAAGAGCAGACAAACTCGAGAATTCCACTCCATGTTTGACAGAGAGTGAAAATAACAACACAATACAAAGTACATCATATCATGTATACACTGAATAGCTACAGTATCTCACAAAAGTGAGTACACCCCTCACATTTTTGTAAATATTTTATTCTATCTTTTTCATGTGACAACACTGAAGAAATTACACTTTTCTCATACCTCCCAACTTTCTGAGATGAGAATGAGGGACACCTGTCAGCAAAAGTATGCAGGCATAGGACACACCTTTTGCCACGCCCCCTTAAAGGAGAATTTTACAAAAAAATAAGATTGGTTGAACCCACAAGTGCTTATTTTACCACAACTATTCCTATATATTGGCTTTTGGAATTTACAGATGCAGCAATTTGGAAATCAGATGAAAGGTTTAGCACTGGGAAACACTTTTTGATGTATATGTAGCACTACCCCCAGTTAAGAGAGCTGCTGGTTTGTTTTGGGTCTGTACCCTAGCTATCAACCCCAAGAATCTGGCTCGAATCCTCCCTTGGCACAACTGGTCTGCAATTAGGTTATGAAACCCAATGACAATGACAATAATACTAAACAACAGTAAAATGGTACATAAAATTGTTACCTTGTATAGCCGCTGGTCCGGCAGGATAATATAGAGAACTCCACACAGTATTCTGCTTAACCAAGAATCACGTTTACTTAGTAATAAAAATAGCAGCGTTAAACAGTTGTACAGTTGACTTGTGCAGGGCCCTACAGAGTCAATTATATATGGCAATATTATAACACAATCTAAATGCGCACTTTCTAAATAAGTAACCGGCCTATGCTCGCGAGTTCCCCCTAATGGGCAATACTGTGCCCGTGTCCCGTCACTATCAATCCTAGTCAGGCCTGACTAAGTTCAATGTTCAGTTCCTTTAGTGGTAGGAGTCTTCGCTAGCAAACATTGGTGCACATAACATTTGTAATCCATATGGGTATTAAAAGAAAAGCAAACTAAACTTCTACAGTATTTGTGAATGAAAACTCTATAGCAGTGCAAACGCCAACCTTAAGCCATGCGGCCTCCGTGAGATGCGTTATGTCCTGGCGTGTGGCGCACTTCTAATAATGGTGGGCCTTACAAAGTCACAGGCCTATATAAACAGTTAATGAAATCCAGGCAGGTGCCCTCTCACCAGAGTAGGCCTCGTCCCTCCGGTATGTCCCGCTGTTGGTACCTTGATCCGCGACCTCTAGGCAAATTGCAGTCTCCGGTTCCTCTCACAGCCACAGTGAATGTTGGTGGAAGGATGACTCCGGTCTCTTAGAAGCGTGAGCTGGTCACACGGAAGAGGATCCCTCTTTTAGCTGAGTGAACCTCTGCAAAAGCTGTAGGCCCAGGCTTTAGGCCTAGTCGCTCCGGCATCAGGCCTCACACAGACTTCCTGCTTGATTGAGGGCGAAGTCCAGAGAGAGCTAGCGTAGCCCCTCTCTTCCTTTAACCACTTCCCGCCCCGTCAATAGCAGATTGACTTCCGGGAAGTG
Organism: Rana muscosa; assembly: GCA_029206835.1. Classification (NCBI taxonomy): domain Eukaryota; kingdom Metazoa; phylum Chordata; class Amphibia; order Anura; family Ranidae; genus Rana; species Rana muscosa. The sequence continues at coordinate 341,179,593 of CM055119.1, forward strand.
GTTGTGTTATCCACACTGGACGTCATATGACGTCCTGCGGGATAACAGCCGCCACGCGCCCGGGGGGGCGCGCATCGTGGCGATCGGTGGAGCGGTGGGTCAGTCTGACCCACCGCTACACTGATCTCGGTAAAAAGCCTCCGGCGGAGGCTTTTTACCACGTGATCAGCCGTGTCCAATCACGGCTGATCACAATGTAAACAGGAAGAGCCGTTGATCGGCTCTTCCTCACTCGCGTCTGACAGACGCGAGTAGAGGAGAGCCGATCGGCGGCTCTCCTGACAGGGGGGGTTCGCGCTGATTGTTTATCAGCGCAGCCCCCCCTCGGATACCCACACTGGACCACCAGGGAAGCCCCCCAGGACCACCAGGGAACCCCAAGCATGTGGATGGCCAGGTAAGTCCCCCATGGCCATCCACATGCACAAAGAGATACAAAATATATGCCAATCAGTGCCCACAAATGGGCACTGATTGGCACCATCATGGCACAAAAAAAAAGCATGATGCCCAGCAATGCCAGCCACCAGTCATCAGTGCCACCTACCAGTGTCCATTAGTGCCACCTATCAGTGCCCATCCGTGCCCATCTGTGCCCATAAGTGCCCGCCTATCAGTGCCCGTCCGTGCCACCTATCAGTGCCACCCATAAGTATCCATCAGTGCTGCCTATAAGTGCCCATCAGTGCCGCCTATGAGTGCCCATCAGTGCTGCCTATGAGTGCCCATCAGTGCCGCCTATGAGTGCCCATCAGTGCCGCATACCAGTGCCACATATCAGCGCCCATCAGTGCCGCCTATCAGTGCCCATCAGTGCCGCCCATCACTGCCCATCATCAGTGCCACCTCATTGGTGCCACCTCATCGGTGCCCATCAGTGTCGCCTTATCAGTGCCCGTTAGTGCCGCCTTATCAGTGCCCGTCATTGAAGTAGAAAAGGTACTTATTTACAAAAATAAATAAACAGAAACAAAGAAAAACTTAGTTTTTTTCAAAATTTTCACACTTTTTTATTTGTTATGTAAAAAATAAAAATCGCAGAGGCGATCAAATACCACCGAAAGAGAGCTCTATTTGTGGGAACAAAATGATAAAAAAATTGTTTGGGTACAGTGTTGCATGACCGCGCAATTGTCATTCAAATTGCGACAGCGCTGAAAGCTCAAAATTGGCTTGGGCAGGAAGCTGTATAAGTGCATGGTATTGAAGTGGTTAAGTAACCTCCCCCAGAAAGCTGTGGGAGAATGCAATGCACTTTGGGAGTACAGCTGCACTACGGGTACCGTTGTCTATTAGATACCTCATGGCAATGGAGTCTCTTTCTCCCTGTACCATAAGTTCCACAATGCATTGTTCAATAAGGTAAACAACAGTTGCTGCAATATCTTAAATAGACTCCGGAGGGAGCTGAGGATATTCTCAACATAACCATAATCCTTTATAACACACTACAAATAGGCACCCCGCTACACATATAAAATGCACTTTTTATCTATCTATATAGATCAGACCAGAATGAGGGACAAATGAGGAGGAATGAGGGACAGAGGGACATTGCTCCAAATCAGGGACCGTCCCTCGAAATCAGGGACAGTTGGGAGGTATGCTTTTCTACAATGTAAAGTAGTGAGTGTACAGCTTGTATAACAGTGTAAATTTGCTGTCCCCTCAAAATAACTCAACACACAGCCATTAATGTCTAAACAGCTGGTAACAAAAGTGAGTACACCCCTAAGTGAAAATGTCAAAATTGGGCCCAATTAACCATTTTCCCTCCCCTGTGTCATGTGACTCGTTAGTGTTACAAGGTCTCAGGTTTGAATGGGAAACAGGTGTGTTAAATTTGGTTTTATCACTCTCACTCTCTCATACTGGTCACTGGAAGTTCAACATGGCACCTCATGGCAAAGAACTCTCTGAGGATCTGAAAAAAAGAATTCCTGTCCTACATAAAGATGGCCTAGGCTATAAGAAGATTGGCAAGACCCTGAAAGTGAGCTGCAGCACGGTGGCCAAGACCATACAGCAGTTTAACAGGACTGGTTCCACTCAGAACAGGCCTCGCCATGATCGACCAAAGAAGTTGAGTGCATGTGCTCAGCGTCATATCCAGAGGTTGTCTTTGGGAAATAGACGTATGAGTGCTGCCAGCATTAGACCATACCCCGCATACTGCATCAAATTGGTCCCAGTTGTCCCAAAAGGAAGCCTCTTCTAAAGATGATGCAAAAGAAAGTCTGCAAGTTTGCTGAATACAAGCAGACTAAGGACATGGATTACTGGAACCTGTGGTTCTGTGGTCTAATGAGACCAAGATAAACTTATTTGGTTCAGATGATGTCAAGCGTGTGTGGTGGCAACCAGGTGAGGAGTACAAAGACAAGTGTGTCTTGCCTACAGTCAAGCATGGTGGTGGGAGTGTCATGGCCTGAGGCTACATGAGTGCTGCCGGCACTGGGGAGCTACAGTTCATTGAGGGAACCATGAATGCCAACGTGTGCTGTGACATACTGAGGCAGAGCATGATCCCCTTCCTTCAGAGACTGGGCCGCAGGGCAGTATTCCAACATGATAATGACCCCAAACACACCTCCAAGACGACCACTGCCTTGCTAAAGAAGCTGAGGGTAAAGGTGATGGACTGGCCAAGCATGTCTCCAGACCTAAACCCGATTAAGCATCTGTGGGGCATCCTCAAACGGAAGGTGGAGGAGCACAAGGTCTCTAACATCCACCAGCTCCATGATGTCATCATGGAGGAGTGGAAGAGGACTCCAGTGGCAACCTGTGAAGCTCTGGTGAACTCCATGCCAAAGAGGGTTAAGGCAGTGCTGGAAAATAATGGTGGCAACACAAAATATTGACCCGGTCGGTGGCAGCGACCGTGCGCCAAGCCTGTTTGCGCATACCGGAACAGGAGAGTAACAAGTTTGTGTTTGTGCCTGGACCTTCCTCACCACCCTGTCTGTTCGTTGTCTAACCAGTCTGCTCTAAAAGGACTATTTATTGCTCAAACAGAATAAATAAGTGTTGGACTTTCAATGGTGTGGAACTTGGATTCTGGGAGTGTAAGGATCATCCTCAAGGGGAGCTTTGGTTTCGGACAGGGGCACAGACCCGGAGGTAATTGGTTATAGCTCACACCTCTACACACTAGAGGACACGAGCTGGTGGTGCGTCACACTCTCCTCCCTGGTCCCCCTAGACAGGAGCCATTGACATTGACAGAGAAAGAGGGAGTGAGAGGTGAGGTCTCTACACAGATGTACATGGCTCCATACACTGAATATAACAGATGTATATGGCTCCATACACTGAATATAACATGTACATGGCTCCATACACTGAATATAACAGATGTATATGGCTCCATACACTGAATATAACATGTACATGGCTCCATACACTGAATATAACATGTACATGGCTCCATACACTGAATATAACATGTATATGGCTCCATACACTGAATATAACATGTACATGGCTCCATACACTGAATATAACAGATGTACATGGCTCCGTACACGGAATACAACAGATGTATACGGCTCCATACACTGAATATAACATGTACATGGCTCCGTACACTGAATACAACAGATGTATATGGCTCCATACACTGAATATAACAGATGTACATGGCTCCATACGCTGAATATAACATGTACATGGCTCCGTACACTGAATATAACAGATGTATATGGCTCCATACACTGAATATAACAGATGTATATGGCTCCATACGCTGAATATAACATGTACATGGCTCCATACACTGAATATAACAGATGTACATGGCTCCATACACTGAATATAACAGATGTACACGGCTCTGTACACTGAATAAAACATGTACAGTATATTGCTCCGTTACCGTACACTGAATATAACAGCTGTACACGGCTCTGTACACTGAATAAAACATGTACACGGCTCTGTACACTGAATAAAATATGTACATGGCTCCATACACTGAATATAACAGTTGTACACGACTCCGTACACTAAATAAAATATGTATATGGCTCCATACACTGAATATAACAGTTGTACACGGCTCCATACACTGAATATAACAGATGTACATGGCTCCGTACACTGAATATAACAGATGTACATGGCTCCATACACTGAATATAACATGTACATGGCTCCGTACACTGAATATAACATGTATATGGCTCCGTACACTGAATATAACAGATGTACATGGCTCCGTACACGGAATACAACAGATGTATACGGCTCCGTACACTGAATATAACATGTACATGGCTCCATACACTGAATGAAACAGATGTACACGGCTCCGTACACGGAATACAACAGATGTATACACTCCATACACTAAATATAACGTCTGGCCCCATACACTGATTCCTGTTTTGATAACGAAACTTTCAGGCAGTTTCCATTGTGACATTTTGGATTTTGGTTTGTCGCTGTGACAGAGTTTTCGGGGATTCCCCGGAATGAATCATTTTCTAATAATAAATAATTATATATAGAATACGGAAGGAGGAGGAGGAGCTGAGTCAGAGTATTGTCTGAATGGAGGAAGGATGACGGATGTCCCTCAGATTCGTAGTGATGTCATACACTTCCTACTGTCTTCCTTTGGTGGCTCCAGAATCCATCATGGCGGTTGGGCTGACACAGTGAATTTATTACCTCGCATTACTCCCCCGTATTTCATCATATCTGCCTGGCTGCTTTTTAAGGCGTCATCCACACGACCATAAATTTTTTTACTGATGTTATTACACACGGGTCTTCTAGGAGAAAATTTCCTGCGTATTGATCAGTAAAATACTTCAGTATGGATGTGTTTAGATGCGTACATCATTTGTTCTTATGATAATTTATTTTCCCCTTTATTTAGACTTGTGTCTATATGCATAAACGCATAAAGGCCATGCTCCTAGATGAAGATTTTTGGATTCTGTTTTACGGATCTGAACGCAGTTTCATGTTAACGCACCTGTGTGAATGGCTCCATTGAAAACAATGCAGCTCCATATAAATAAATGCTTGTACCGCTGTGTGAATGAGGCCTGAGTGTGTGTCGCCACATGCAGAAGATATGCCAATATAAATAGACGGCTCAGTTCACACCAGCCTATGGCGCTCTGTCTTCAGTCATGTGACCATCATGGTCATATCTCATTGGATTGAAAATAACCATCATTTCTTTATCCTTGTATGTTCACTGTGTTTCACACAGAAAATACACTATATTACCAAAAGTTTTGGGACGCCTGTCTTTACATGCACATAAACTTTAACCACATGCCGACCAGCGCAAAACGATATACGTCGGCACAATGACACGGCTGCGTAAATGAGCGTACAGATACGTCCCCTTTAAATTGCGGCATTTTGGGTACGCACGTGTGCTCCGTGACAGTGCCCACGGGACCCGCAGACTCAATGTCCGCCGGTGTCCCGTGATCGTGTCACGGAGAGGCAGAACGGGGAGATGTAAACAAGGCATTTCCCTGTTCTGCCTAGTGACATGACAGGGATCTACTGCTCCCTGTCATCGGGAGCAGTGATCAGTGTCATGTCACTTGTAGCCCATCCCCCCCAATCCCTAGGACACACCTAACCCCTTCATTGCCCCCTAGTGTTTAACCCCTTCCCTGTCAGTGTCATTTACACAGTAATCAGTGCATTTTTATAGCACTGATCACTGTATAAATGACAATGGTCCCAAAATAGTGTCAAAAGTATCCGATGTGTCGCAGTCACGATAAAAATCGCAGATCGCCGCCATTACTAGTAAAAAAAAAATAATAATAATAAAATTGCCTTAAATCTATCCCCTATTTTGTAGACGCTAAAACTTTTGCGCAAACCAATCAATATACGCTTATTGCGATTTTTTTAACCAAAAATATGTAGAAGAATACATATCGGCCTAAACTGAGAATTTTTTTTTTTTTAAATATATTTTTTGGGGATATTTATTATAGCAAGACGTAAAAAATATTGCTTTATTTTTTTTAAATTGTCGCTCTTTTGTTGATTATAGCGCAAAAATAAAAACCACAGAGATGATCAAATACCACCAAAAGAAAGCTCTATTTGTGGGAAAAAAAGGACGTCAATCCGGGGCTGGAGAGGTTATTGGCATCCCAGTCTTAGTCTGTAGGGTTCAATATTGAGTTGGCCCACCCTTTGCAGCTATAACAGCTTCAACTCTTCTAGGAAGGCTGTACACAATGTTTAGGAGTGTGTCTATGGGAATGTTTGACCATTCTTCCAGAAGTGCATTTGAGAGGGTGTTCCCCTTAAAATTCATATCATGCCTGGTATTACATTGGTGGGGGAACCCGTTGACAGCTAATGAGTTATCCGTTGTTAAGGACACGGTGGCCAGCTTGCCGGCCCACTCCTTAGCAACAAGCTGTTGGGAGGGACCCCCACACTGTTTCTCACAAATACCCCATGCTATACGGCCAGCAAAACCCTGGTGTTTGTGAACTGGATTCAGGAGCTTACTGCATGGTATTTTGCTGATATTTACCGACACATTTTTAATTTTGCCATAAATACTGCATAATCGTTACTTTTTTTTGTGAATTTTTTTTTAACCGCATGTGATAATTTATGCAAATGAGTCACGTGACCATGTAATCGCATGCGGTAAACGTTAGTGAATTGACCCTATTATCTGATCCTGATAATATCTTCTCACTCTTCGGTTATTTCTAGACTTCTCCAATTAATCTGAACCATTTTGAAGGTTGTAATCTTACTTTGTGAAGATCCCCACATATCTACTTCCTTGAATTCTGTATCAGGTTCTCTAGACCCTGTGAGTGGGCACTGTTGTGTTATATATTTCACAATTTCACAGTCTGCCTGCTGAGGGGAGGAGTTTCAGGAGGCAGGGTCAATACAGGCAGCAAAGTACCATGGGATATGTAGTGCTTAGAAATGGAGAAGAAGCTGCAAAGCTTGCAGGGAATCTATCCAGTTGTGGAAAGAGAAGGCCAGCAGACAAGCAGCATCACAACATGAAAGCAGATTGTTCAAGTAAGCATATGTTGTATTGTCATTAATAATGATTGTTTGTATTGTTATTATTGCAATAAAGGGTGTGAGGGGACCAGAGATCTCCACCTTTTTCTCTGATGGGAGCGTCTTAGCTTTGTATCCACAATCCTCCCAAGTAAACCCACTCTGCCATTCATCAAAGGTCTGTACTCATATGTACTGTATCTTTACCATTCATCAAAGGTCAGTACGTATCTTCACCATTCATTGAAGGTCACTACTAATATATTGTATATCTCTTCACCATTCCTTGAAGGTCAGTACTCATACTTATTTCTCTGCCATTCCTCGAAGGTCAGTACTCATACATATCTCCAGTGGCGGCTGGGCCTAAAAATTTTTGAGGGGGCGCAAACAAACTGAAAAAATTCTGGAAAAAAAACTCATCAATTGCAGCCTCACTGTGCCATCAAACACAGCCACTGTGCCCATCAGTTGCAACCACTGTGCCATCAAACACAGCCACTGTGCCCATAAAACGCAGCCACTGTGCCCATCAAATGCAGCCACTGTGCCCATCAAATGCAGCCACTGTGCCCAAACGCTGCCACTGTGCCATCAAATGCTGCCACTGTGCCCCATCAAATGCTCCCACTGTACCATCAAATGCTCCCACTGTGCCATCAAATGCTCCCACTGTGCCATCAAAGGCTGTAACTGTGCAATCAAATGCTCCCACTGTGCCCATCAAATGCTGCCACTGTGCCATCAAATGCTCCCACTGTGCCCCATCAAATGCTCCCACTGTGCCCCATCAATTGCTCCCACTGTGCCATCAAAAGATCCCACTGTGCCATCAAATGCTGCCAGTGTGCCCCCGCACCGTCTGCCTGGCACTTACCCTGTCTCGGTGGGGCAGCGGGTGGCGGCGGTGGGTGGCGAGCGGTGTCTGGTGTCCTCAATGCTCCTCGATGTCTTCTCCCGTCCTCTGCTATAATTGAACGCCTGATATGATAATATTACAGATATGTTCCTAATTCTTCCAAGAGGACAAATGTTCAGAGGTGTGGTCAGGACTGCGTTGTGATGTCACTCGTCATAGGGGGAGGTGTTGGGGCGGAAACTTATAATCGCCATCTGTTATGTTAGATATAGAACATGGGGTGATAATATTACAGACATGTTCCTAATACATCCAGGAGAATGAATGTCCATAGTTCAGTACCTGAATGAGCCTGCAGACCAGAGTTCACACCTAGCTCTGATAGGATCCACTCTCCCTGAACAGATCTCTGGAGGATTGTGTCTATAGAACAGATAATCACATCACTGAGGGGAGAGGGGCATACCATGAAAGGATCCTCCCAGACATGGCGACTGCAAGTCAGAAAAGAAGGAAATAGGCATTTATCATTACCTCCACTGGTCAGAGATCACCACATTCTCTATTCCCCCATTATGTATATATTCTGTTCTTGTATTGAACTATGTCAGGTTGCTATTAATCAGTTGTATACTGACATCTAGTGGTGGTTTTGATCCACTATAACTTGTTTACTATGTGATTTGGTATCTCCCTTTGTCCTCCCTACCTGTTTAGTGCTAGTTAGTTCAGTCTCAGCTAGACCCTCCCCACTTCTTCCATGTTCCCTCAGTCAGTGTTAGTTCTTCACAGAGACAGGGTTTATGAAAGTCATTGTCTTACACTTTAAAATATTGCATAAACATCCTCTGTACTGCAATTGTCTGAAGCAAAATTTTGCTGGATTCATCTTCTGTGTCTTTTTGAAGAGTTAAGCTGCCTGTGGTTGGTGCCAAGTCAGCAGCTGACCATACTGTCGGGACAGACTCCATTCCTTGGAGGTATGTCAATTCTTTAAGTGGCAATTGAAACAGAACAGATTAGATGGGTTATGTTTTGTCTCCCATAGGATCCAATATATTAGCCTTGAAGCAATGAAAATTCTTCCCTCTAAAACTATGCACTGTGAGCTGCATGCAGATGCAAAATGGTATGCACTGGCCTTACAAAACCACCTACAGACTGGCAGACCAACCTAGGAAACAGTCAAGCTGTGGTTGGACTTGCTGTGATCAGGAGGTTGTGCTGGTATCGGAATTCTGAACTCCAACCCAGTCATCAGAACCGGACGGTCCATATAACTTATGGCCAGTTCAGAGGCAAGAACTTGCATCACATCGGGTGACACCTTCCTGGTCAAGGGGAAAAAAACTGCAGGTGGTGTCAATGCACCCCATGAGTCCTGCATGGTGTGGTTGTGTGTGGCGGTGGGATGCACCTTTGGGGTGTGAAATTAGAATTTAAGTTGTTCATGTAATCGCTTCCGTGGCCCACTGGGGTCATACAAGCGCTTTTCCCGTTGAACATCACAAAATGAAATGTGCCATCTGAACTGCCAGTCGCTGGAAAACATTCTGGTCGGCTTACACATGGAGCGATATCTGATGGTCAGAAAAAATATCCTTGTGTGATCTCACTTCAAGGGACAGTCCATCCTGTGTAGAGGAGAACGAATCCAGGATCATCTATGATGTCTTAATTTAACCTCACAAACTGTGGAGGGGACTGAATCCGAGGTCGTCTATGGAAGGGAACTGTCCAGGATCATCTATGGAGGGAACTTGGTCTGGGGTCTTCTGTAAAGGTCCAGGGTCATTTATAGAGGGAACCGAATCCGAGGTCATCTATAGAGGTGACTAAGTCCAGGACCATCTATGGAGGGCACGGTTTTTCTGGGAAGAGGACTAAATCCAGGATCATCTATGGATGGGACTGAGTCCGGGGTTTTCTGTGAAAGGGACTGAATCCGGGGTCTTCTGTGGTGGGGACTGAGTCCAGGGTCCTCTGTGGAGGGGACTGAGTCCGGGGTCCTCTGTGGAGGGGACTAAGCCTGGGTACCTCTGTGGCTGAGTAGGGGGTGTTCTGTGGAGGGGGGCTAAGTACAGGGTCTTCTGTGGAGGGGACTGAGTGTGGTGTCTTTTGTGGAGAGGACTGAGTACAGGGTCTTCAATGGATGGGACTGAGTCTGGGGCCTTTTGTGGAGGGGACTGAGATTGGTGTCCTCTATGGAGGGGACTAAATCCAGGGTTTTCTGTGGAGGGGACTGAGTCTGTGGTCTTCTGTGGAGGGGACTGAATCCAGGGTCATTTATGGAGGCAGGGCTGGTGCAAGGATTTTTGACACCCTAGGCCAGGGGTGTCCAAACTTTTTTCAAAGAGGGCCAGATTTGATTAAGTGAACATGCGTGAGGGCCGATCATTTTGCCTGACATTCTTTGAACCATTAAAATTCAGTCTAAGTGTGTTCGCCCGAGCACTAATACACTGCCCAACAAGAATTCTCTTGCCTTTGTGGCTGTGTGTGGTGAAGAGATTAGCTTGGGCGTGTTATTTTGATATTTATATCTATCTTTCTTTATCGTACATCACGGGACACAGATTTCTGTTCTTTATTACATGGGTTATATCTCACCGTCAGGTGCTGGATCACTGGTTGTAATCAATTAGACAGGAAGTTTCCTCCCTATATAACCCCTCCCATAGCGGGAGCTCCTCCGTTTTTTCGCCAGTATCTAAGGTGTTGGTCACGGTTAAACATGTGCTAAGAAGAAGCTCTACTGAGGGCCCCTGCGGGGGTTATGGAGCTACAGAATCGGATCCATCCAATAAGGCCAAACACAATGCCAAAATGGATGGTACCCGGACCTCGCAGAAGAGTGAGGTTTTGCCTGTAACAAAGTGTTGCACTTTGTGGCACGTATTAAAAAATGCCCAAAGGTTTTCTGGCCGAGTGCTCTATGGGCCCAGGGAAGAGGCTCCTGTAAGTAGGAACCCAGAACCCTGAAGGTTGGCACAACAAAGCCCGCCCTGATGGGTGAAGGCTGGATCTGTCTAGTCTCCAGCAGTATTCCTGCGGCGGGGATAAAGTAAGTGAAGTCAATCCTGTAAAAAATCTCAGGGTTGACTTCTGTGAGAAGCATGTCAACAGTAAGTAGCAACAGTAGCAAGTAAACAAAACAGGAGATTCTCCTGTATGTAATCTGACGGCGCTCGTCCCGCCCCCTCTCTGTCCCCTCTGAGGCAGCGCCGATAAATACAGTATATATATCTTTCGTGGCCCTAGGGGCCACAAAAGATATATGTATCCAAAAGATATATATATCCAAATTACCAGGGGGGCCACATTAAACGGAACGTGGGCCGCAATTGGCCCGCGGGCCGGACTTTGAACATGCCTGCCCTAGGCAAAACCTAATTTTGCCACCCCGATGGCTACACCCCCTTTGCCCTGCCCATATATACCCCACCTTTTTAATGAAGCGCTCATCAATGCAGCCTACCAGCGCCCATCAACTGCAGCCTACCAGTGCCTATCAATGAATGTTTCCTTGCTTCCATTCATTCGGGAGTCGGGACACAGACACAGTCCTCCACTGCCGCGCCTTTGACACTATGTGCGAACGGAGCGGCAGCTGCCTGCTGAAGCTGAGACTTTGTTGCTTGCTGCACAGAGAAGAGAGTAGGAACAGTAGTGGCCGGGCGTCCTAGGCAGCAGTGGCCCTATGCGGCTGCCTAGTTTGCCTAGTGGTAGCACTGGCCCTGTATGGAGGGGACTCCAGGGTCTCCTGTGGTGGAAACTGAGCCCAGGGTCCTCTGTAGAGGGGACAGAGTCCCGGGGTCTTTCGTGGAGTGTACTGAATTCAGGGTTTTTCTGTGGAGTAGGCTAAGCCTGGGTACCCCTGTGGCTGAGTTGGGATGTTCTGTGGAGGGGGGCTAAGTACAGGGTCTTCTGTGGAGGGGACTGAGTACAGGGTCTTCTATGGATGGGACCGAGTCTCGGGCCTTTTGTGAAGGAGACTGAGTCTGGGGTCATCTATGGAGGGAACTTAGTCTGGCGTCTTCTTTGGAGGGGGCTGAGTTCTGGTGATCTCTAAATGGGACCAAGTCTGGTGTGGTATGGAGGGGACTGAGTGCAAGGTGGTCTCTGAAGGGGACTGAGTCCAGGGTGGTCTCTGAAGGGGACTTAGTTTGGGGGGTTTCTGAAGAGGACTGAACCAGGAAAGTCCCTGAAGGGGACTAAACCAGGGGTGGTCTGTGATGGGGACTGAGTCTGGGGTGGTCTCTCAAGGGGGTTGATCCCAGGGGTGATCTCTGAAGGGGACTGAGCCTGTGATGGTCTCTGAAGGGGACTGAGTTCAGCATCACGCTGCAGTACAGCTGACATGTTTTGTCGTCTGCACAGACAATGACGTCTGCCATGAGGAGGCCTCAATCCTCTTAGACAGATGGCGGTCGAGGGACTCCTGATTATCCTGAGACATGCCGAGGGGTGTGCAGATTAATCAGGATATGGAGCTTGGTGTAATCACTGCTATTCCACCACTGCTCATTATCTGTAATTGGGTCAGCTGTCTCCTATGTGGACAATTCTCTGAGTCCATCCTCTCACCCTCTGTACGGCCTCCGTGGTGTGAGTGCTGCGCTTCTGCCCTCTATATGCCCCCATGCTGTGAGCGCTCTGTTGTCTCACCCTCCATATGCCCCCATGGTGTGAGCGCTCTGCGTATGCCCTTCGTATGGTCCCAATGGTGTGAGCGCTCTGCATTTGCCTACAGTCTATGGATGTCCTTCTGGCACAGAAGAACCTCTGAGGGATAAGTCATTCTCAGACCATGTACGTCCTCTGCTCACTTCTATATCTCTCCATCCAGAACTTTGTGGGGTTCCAGCGGACAGAGATCACAGACGGCAATGTCAGTGAGAGAAAAATGAAGAGGGGGGCAAAGCGACGTCCCACGCGGGACAGGACTGGCCTATCATTGCGCACCACACCCACCATGCCGCAGGTGAGACGAACTGCACTGCGAATATTTAATATGCTCTGTATTATGTAGTTTATAAATGTATGGGGGTGTCAGAGTTTCTGAGTGATATGAATGGCGTCATTCCAGCGGTACACCCAAATAATAAAGATTGCATTATTGACGCATTACATCGTAAATAATAAAGATGGTGTCATTCCTGCATTACACTGTAAATAATGTAGATAGAATTATTCCTGCAGTACACCTGAATAATAAAGATATTGTTATTCCCGCGTTGCACCATATATATTGGAGATGGCGCTATTCCTGCGTTATACTCTAAACATTCGCGCTATTCTCACCACTTTTCTTGTATGGTGTTTCCTGATGATTGTTACACCTTTGTGGGGGAGGAGCTACAATAAGCATTTTGGAAACTGAAGTCCTACGTTGGTGTGACCAATGGGGTGTGAGAGATTTATTTGTGGGAGTGGTTGTCTGTTGCCTCTCTGACATCACCCATTGGGCATGCCGATAATATCAGCCTCTTTGGACTGACTGCGGGGTAACGATCGGCTGACGCGTGCTTTAAAATCAAATGTGTACTGAGGCACCACTCATAGTGTCACTTTCGATAATCTGTTCAATAATGAAAATTTATAAGAACTGAATTTTTATTGCAAATGGATCAGAAAATGTCTGCGTCCAGAGTAACAAATTGTACTGCTAGGTAATCAGAACTCAGGGACTACCAGCATTTTGTACTAGGCAATCCCAAACTTCCATGAATCAACTTTAAATAATGGCAGATGTCAACCAATCCTGGGAGATAATGGGTGGAGATTATGTGAAAAAACCTGATCCCCACCCATTATCACAGAGCTCCCCTCTACATCAGAGTCCACAGAGTTTCCCTTTACATCAGAATCCGCATGATTCCCCCTTACAGTGTAGGAATGTAAGGGCCCTTTCACACCAGCGGACCGTATGTCCGTTTTTCATCCATCCGTTTTCGGATGAAATACGGACATACATGTATCCCTATTGGATAGCGGGTGTCAGCGGATGAACATCCGCTGACACCCGATCTCATCGGTCTCCGCTATGGTCCGTTTCTGCAGACGGAGGAAAATCCTATTTTTCCATCCGTCTGTGGATTGGATCGGATGAACACGGACAGACGGTCCGTGTTCATCCGATCCCCCCATAGAGGAGAGCGGAGATCTGACAGGGCGGTCCCTGCACAGTGTGCGGGGACCGCCCTGTCATCTGCCGGCTCAGCGGGGATCAACGGAGCGATTCACTGCTGAGCAAGTGAGTGTATAAGGAACGGATCCTTACGGAATCCGTGGGTGTGAAAGAGCCCTAAGGGGGGATGCTGTGGACTCTGGGGTAAAGTAAATTCTAATGAAAGGGGGTCTCTAGTCATCCGAACCCCCCCTTACAAATGAATCCACAGAGTTCCCCTTTACATCAGGGTCCACAGAGTTCGTCCTTACATCAGGGTCTACAGGATTTTCCCCCTTACAGTGCTAGGAGGAGCTTGGCAGACCCTGATGTGAAGGGGAATGCTGCGGACCCTGATGTAAAAGGGAACTCTGATGTAAAGGGGAACACTGTGGACCATAATTTAAGGGGGAATGCTGCAGATTCTTGTGTAAAGGGAAACACTGATGTAAGGTGGAATCTGATCACTAAAGCCCCCCCTTCATCAGTGTTCACAGCATTCTCCTTTACATCAGAGGTACAATTTACATCAAGGTCTTCAGAGTTCCCCCTTGCACTGCCCTGGCTCTGCCCCCCCACCCCAAAGCACCTTTTCCCCATGTTGATGGGGACAAGGGTCTCTTCCCCACAACCCTGGCCGACGGTTGTGGGGGTATGTGGGCAGGGGACTTATCGGAATCTAGAAGCCCCCTAATACAAGGGGGCCCCCAGATCCTGCCCCCCCCCATATGAATGAGTACCCATTCACCAAAAAAGTGTCAAAAAGTAATAAAACACACCCAAAGCACCCCCCCCCCATGTTGAGGGCAGTGGTGGCTGGTGCTCAAAATTTTTGGGGGGGCGCAAACGAAAAACAAAAAAAAACATCAATTGCAGCCTCACTGTGCCCATCAATTGCAACCACTGTGCCCATCAATTGCCGCCACTGTGCCCATCAAACGCAGCCACTGTGCCCATCAAACGCAGCCACTGTGCCATAAAATTGTCACCACTGTGCCATAAAATTGTCGCCACTGTGCCATGCCATCAAATGCAGCCACTGTGCCATGCCATCAAACGCAGCCACTGTGCCCATCAATTGTCGCCACTGTGCCATGCCATCAAACGCAGTTACTATGCCATCAATTGTCGCCACTGTGCCCATCAATTGTCGCCACTGTGCCATGCCATCAATTGTCGTCACTGTGCCATGCCATTGTCGCCACTGTGCCCATCAATTGTCGCCACTGTGCCATGCCCTAAAACGCAGCCACTGTGCCATCAATTGTCGCCACTGTGCCCATCAATTGTCGCCACTGTGCCATGCCATTGTCGCCACTGTGCCCATCAATTGTCGCCACTATGCCCTGCCAAACACAGCCACTGTGCCATCAATTTTTGCCACTGTGCCATGCCATTGTCGCCACTGTGCCCATCAATTGTCGCCACTGTGCCATGCGAAATACAGCCACTGTGCTATGCCATTGTCGCCACTGTGCCCATCAATTGTCACCACTGTGCCATGCCAAATGCAGCCACTGTGCCATGCCATTGTCGCCACTGTGCCCATCAATTGTCGCCACTGTGCCATGCCAAACGCAGCCACCGTGCCATGCCATTGTCGCCACTGTGCCATTCCAAACGCAGCCACTGTGCCATGCCATTGTCGCCAGATTGCCCCCCCCTCCCCCCGCCTGGAACTTACCTTTCTCGGTCAGCCATCCTCGGATCCTCCACGGTCCCTCAATGTAGTCCCGCCCTCGACATCGCTTCAGCCAGTCAGGTTACCGGTAACCATATCCAGACCCCCCATGGTTAACTACTTGGAAGCCGATTACAGCCCTCAGGCTGTAATCGGAAAGCCTATCAGAGCCGCTGGCTCTGATAGACACTTCCACAGCCAACCAGCTGCCGTTATTCAGATGGCCGGCGCTCTCCAGGGGGCCGGCCATCTGAATAGTGGGCGGCAGCGGTGACAATACATACATTCATGCAATGCATGAATGTATGTATTGTTTTTCAGTGGCGGTGCAGGGGAGAGAGGGGGCGGCTCTCCTGCACCCTCTATGGACGCACCGCCACTGGTTGAGGGCATGTGGCCTGGTATGGTTCAGGAGGGGAGGGGGTGCTCGCTCGTCCCCCCCCCCTTCCTGACCTGGCTGCATGCTTGGATAAGGGTCTGGTATAGATTTTCAGGGGAACCTCACGTCGTTTTTTTTTTTTACATTTTGGAGTGGCTTCCCCTTAAAAATCATACCTGTTATGGACAGCTGATGACTCATTGGTTGTTAAGGACGCCGTGGGTGGCTTTCTGGCCCCGCTCCTTAAAAAAACAGCTTTTACTGTGCCCTGATAGCCGCACAGCAGGGAAAGTAGTGACAGATTCCATTGTCGGCTCGTCGTTAGGGTGGCTGTGTCAGTTTCATTCCGGGGCACTATATTGTCCCTGAATGAAGGTTCCTGGGACCCGGGACAGACCTGCAAAATGCGGGACTGTCCCGGGCAATCTGGGACACATGGTCACCCTAATTCTGATGTAAAAGGTAGCTTTGAGGACACTGATTTAAGGGGAAAGCCGGGAACTCTGATGTGGTGTGTGGGGATACTGATACAAGAGGGAACCTTATCCACTTGCCGACCAGCCGCCACAGTTTTGGCACGGCTGGGCGAAGCAACGTTATGTCGCTTCGCCCTGTGGCCACTAGGGGCGCGCACACGCCATCGGAGGCACATGCACGCGCCTACTGCTCGCTCCTGGAGCCGATACGAGTGCCCGGCGGGCCGCAATGTTTTTTGGGCACCCGTGATCGCTCGTGACACAGTGAGAACCGGGATCTGTGTGTGTAAACACACAAATCCCGATTCTTTCAGGGGAGAAATGACTGATCGTGTGTTCATACAATGTATGAACAGCGATCTGTCATTTTCCCTAGTAAGTCCCATCCCCCTTCAGTTAGAACACAGAGAGGGAACACAGTTAACCCCTTGATCGCTCCCTAGTGTTAAGCCCTCCCCTGCCAGTGAAATTTTTACAGTAAACAGTGCATATTTATAGCACTGATCGCTGTAAAATTGTCAATGGTCCCAAAAATTTGTCACAAGTGTCCGATGTGTCCGCCATAATGTCGCAGTCCTGATAAAAATCGCAGATCGCCGCCATTACAAGTAAAAATGTAATAATAATAAAAATGACATAACTCTATCCCCTATTTTGTAAATGCTATAACTTTTGCGCAAACCAATCAATATACACTTATTGCGATTTTTTTTACCAAAAATATGTAGAAGAATACGTATCGGCCTAAACTGAGGAAAAAAATATATTTTTTTTTTTTAAATGTGGGATATTTATTATAGCAAAAAGTAAAAGATATTGTTTTTTTTTTCAAAATTGGCGCTGTTTTTTTGTTTATAGCGCAAAAAATAAAAACCGCAGAGGTGATCAAATACCACCAAAAGAAAGCTCTATTTGTGGGAAAAAAAGGATGCAAATTTTGGCCCCCTGCAAACTGTGCCTTGTGTGCAGGGGGCCAGGAAGGTCCTGTTATGGCATGCCGTGTGTAGAAGGGGTCAGGAAGGTCCTGTTATGGCATGCCGTGTGTGGAAGGGGTCAGGAAGGTCCTGTTATGGCATGCCGTGTGTGGAAGGGGCCAGGAAGGTCCTGTTATGACATGCCGTGTGTGCAAGGGGCCAGGAAGGTCCTGTTATGGCATGCCGTGTGTGCAAGGGGTCAGGAAGGTCCTGTTATGACATGCCGTGTGTGGAAGGGGCCAGGAAGGTCCTGTTATGGCATGCCGTGTGCAGGGGGCCAGGAAGGTCCTGTTATGACATGCCGTGTGTGCAAGGGGCCAGGAAGGTCCTGTTATGACATGCCGTGTGTGCAAGGGGTCAGGAAGGTCCTGTTATGACATGCCGTGTGTGGAAGGGGCCAGGAAGGTCCTGTTATGGCATGCCGTGTGTGGAAGGGGCCAGGAAGGTCCTGTTATGGCATGCCGTGTGTGCAAGAGGTCAGGAAGGTCCTGTTATGGCATGCCGTGTGTGGAAGGGGTCAGGAAGGTCCTGTTATGACATGCCGTGTGTGGAAGGGGTCAGGAAGGTCCTGTTATGGCATGCCGTGTGTGCAAGGGGTCAGGAAGGTCCTGTTATGGCATGCCGTGTGTGGAAGGGGTCAGGAAGGTCCTGTTATGACATGCCGTGTGTGGAAGGGGTCAGGAAGGTCCTGTTATGGCATGCCGTGTGTGGAAGGGGTCAGGAAGGTCCTGTTATGACATGCCGTGTGTGGAAGGGGTCAGGAAGGTCCTGTTATGGCATGCCGTGTGTGGAAGGGGTCAGGAAGGTCCTGTTATGGCATGCCGTGTGTGGAAGGGGTCAGGAAGGTCCTGTTATGACATGCCGTGTGTGGAAGGGGTCAGGAAGGTCCTGTTATGGCATGCCGTGTGTGGAAGGGGTCAGGAAGGTCCTGTTATGACATGCCGTGTGTGGAAGGGGTCAGGAAGGTCCTGTTATGGCATGCCGTGTGTGGAAGGGGTCAGGAAGGTCCTGTTATGGCATGCCGTGTGTGCAAGAGGTCAGGAAGGTCCTGTTATGACATGCCGTGTGTGGAAGGGGTCAGGAAGGTCCTGTTATGGCATGCCGTGTGTGGAAGGGGTCAGGAAGGTCCTGTTATGGCATGCCGTGTGTGCAAGAGGTCAGGAAGGTCCTGTTATGACATGCCGTGTGTGGAAGGGGTCAGGAAGGTCCTGTTATGGCATGCCGTGTGTGGAAGGGGTCAGGAAGGTCCTGTTATGGCATGCCGTGTGTGCAAGGGGTCAGGAAGGTCCTGTTATGGCATGCCGTGTGTGGAAGGGGTCAGGAAGGTCCTGTTATGGCATGCCGTGTGTGCAAGGGGTCAGGAAGGTCCTGTTATGGCATGCCGTGTGTGCAAGGGGTCAGGAAGGTCCTGTTATGGCATGCCTTGTGTGCAAGGGGTCAGGAAGGTCCTGTTATGGCATGCCGTGTGTGCAAGGGGTCAGGAAGGTCCTGTTATGGCATGCCGTGTGTGCAAGGGGTCAGGAAGGTCCTGTTATGGCATGCCGTGTGTGGAAGGGGTCAGGAAGGTCCTGTTATGGCATGCCGTGTGTGGAAGGGGTCAGGAAGGTCCTGTTATGACATGCCGTGTGTGGAAGGGGTCAGGAAGGTCCTGTTATGGCATGCCGTGTGTGGAAGGGGTCAGGAAGGTCCTGTTATGGCATGCCGTGTGTGCAAGGGGTCAGGAAGGTCCTGTTATGGCATGCCGTGTGTGCAAGGGGTCAGGAAGGTCCTGTTATGGCATGCCTTGTGTGGAAGGGGTCAGGAAGGTCCTGTTATGACATGCCGTGTGTGCAAGGGGTCAGGAAGGTCCTGTTATGGCATGCCGTGTGTGCAAGGGGTCAGGAAGGTCCTGTTATGGCATGCCGTGTGTGTGCTGGGAGCCAGGAAGGTGATGTTAGGGCATATAATGTATATGCAATGGTCCGGGAACGTCCTGTTATAGCATGCCGTCAGTGCTGGTTTCTGTGCCTGGGGTGCCCCAGCTTTACACACACCCGGCTGCCTTTCATTTGGAGCCGATTAATCACTAATTGTCATATAATAGACTCTCAGAGACTCGCATAACCCGACCGGTTCTCACCGCAGACTTGGGAATTACTGTCATTTTTGATTACATCACCCGTGTCACCTGCCAAGTGTCATCTCATTCACTTGAGAGAATCCACTGGGGAGTCGGTGCCGGAAAACACTGGCTGCTGATAATAATAATATTCATATAGTAATAATAATGGCACATATTTGAGATGCCAGTGGCCCTTACCCCCTACAGGCTGTTGATAGTAATAATAATGACACATTGCCCATGGAGTCTAGCTGGATTCATCTCCAAGATGCTGACAACAATAATAATAATAATAATAGAGTTTGTGCTGCGACCTGTCTATTCTTAAAGCTGAACTTCCCTAACAGACACAATGCATATAAACCCTCCTTGTAGGCACCTTATGCCTTTACAAACCCAGATATTACCTTGTAAAAGCAGCAGTGACATCATCAAAGTGCAGTACATAGCCCAAGCAGAGAGCAGAGCTGTGTGAGGGGTCCAGCAGGCTCCACCCACTGCAGAAAATGACATGAGGGGGCGGAGACATGACCAGTCACCCTGCACAAGCAGAGAGAGAGCAGCAGTGAGTGGTCTTTATTATAGAAAGCCCCTCTTTCTTTTTAACCTGGAGTTCACCTTTAATATTCATCCTCTGGTGGTCAGAGGTGCAGACAAGCTTTTCGTTTCGAATGGAGTGTGGGAGGTTTGGGTTTTATTGCTGCCCCTCTGTCAGGACAAGAAGTGATGAGAAATATCTCCCATGGGGACAACGACACAGGGACAAAATTATTGTTAGGGTTACTTCTAATGAGGATCATGCACGTTCCTGTCCGAAATCTCCCTAAGCCCTGGTTCACACTGGTGCGATTTGACATGTTAAATCGCATGTCAAATCAGCGAAATTTGCCGCAAATTGCGGGCAATGGCACCGTCCTAATCGGTGCGACGCTGCATCTGCGGCGTAGCACCGATTACAAAAAGTAGTTTCTGTACTACTTTTTGAGATTTCAGCCGCGATTTACATTGACATCTGTTTCAGATGTCTTTGAAATCGCGGCTGAAATCGGAACTGCCAGCGAGAGTGAAATTGTGCGAGTTCAGCTGAACTCGCAGGCTTCACTCCCTCAGCCCCAGTGTGAAAGTGGCCTTAGGCTCGATTCACACCTATGCATGTTGCTTTTGAGCGTTTTTGCCTTGCTTTTTGCAGTGCTTGCCGCGTTTTTCAACATGCGTTTTTACCGTGTTTTTACCGCGATTTGCGTTTTTTTTTTTTTTTTTTTTATTTCTTTATTTTTATACATTCATTTTTATTTTTTTTACATTTCCTTTAAAAAAAATAAAAAATAAAAACGCAAACCGCAAATCGCGGCAAAAACGCAGCAAAAACGCGGTACTTGCGTTTTTGATGCAGGTCCATTGACTTCTATTACATGCAAAACGCTGCTTTTTGCGGGAAAAAAAGTCCCTGACCCTTTCCAAAAACGCAGAGGCACAAAAATGCATTGATGTGAACATGTTCCATAGAAACCCATGTGAAAAAATGTCCATGCATTTCTGCAAAATGCAAAATGCACCAAAAAACGCATTAGTGTGAATCAAGCCTTATGCCGCGTACACACGATCATTATTCACGGCGGTTAAAAAAACGCTGTGAATAATGACATTTTAAACGAGGGAACAGCTTGTTCCCCACACACGGTCATTTTTCTCGTCCTTTTTTAAAAGGACGAGAAAAACGATCGTCTATGGTGTTGCCCTATGGGAAACACTGCCGCGGAAGAAATGTCAGGAAAAACGACGAGAAAAATTAGAACATATTCTAATTTTTCTCGTCGTTTTTAATGCCGTTTTTCACGTCGTGAAAAATGACAAAAAGACCACACACGGTCGTTTTTCTTGTTGAAAACAAAAAATGTCATTTTTCACGACGTTAAAAATGATTGTGTGTACGCGGCATAAGGCTCTATTCACACTAATGCGTTTTTTGGTGCATTTTGCATTTTGCTGAAATGCATGGAAATTTTTTAACATGGGTTCCTATGGAACATGTTCACATCAATGCATTTTTGTGCCTCTGCGTTTTTGGAAAGGGTCGGGGACTTTTTTTCCTGCAAAAAGCAGCGTTTTGCATGTAATAGAAGTCAATGAACCTGCATCAAAAACGCAAGTACCACGTTTTTGCTGCGTTTTTACCGCGATTTTGCCGCGATTTACATTTTTTTTTTATGGAAATGTATAAAAATGACTGTATAAAAATGAATAAAAAAAAAAAAAAGCAAAACGCAAATCGCGGTAAAAACGCGGTAAAAACGCATGTTGAAAAACGCAGCAAGCACTGCAAAAAGCAAGGCAAAAACGCTCAAAAGCAACATGCATAGGTGTGAATCGAGCCTAAGGCCACTTTCACACTGGGGCGTTTTTCATGCGGTTTAGCGCTAATATTAGCGCTATTATACCGCATGAAAAATTCCTGCCCTGTAGCCTTGAATGTGAAAGCCCGAAGGCTTTCACACTGAAGCGGTGCGCTAGCAGGACCGCTCTTAAAGTCCTGCTAGCCGCTTCTTTACAGCGGTAAAGGAGCGGTGTGTTCACCGCTCCTTTACCGCGGCTGCCCATTGAAATCAATGGGACACCGCGGTAATACCGCCCGCAAACCGCGGGTATTAGCTCTTTTTCGGCCGCTAGCGGGGGTTAATTTCACCCCCCTAGCGACCGCATACCGCGGTAAGAACGACGGTATAGCAGCGCTGAAAATCGCGCTGCTATACCGCCACCGTACCTGCCCGCCCCAGTGTGAAAGGGGCCTAAAGGGGTCACAGACAGAAAGTTTGAGTCTTCTGAACTCCATCCAAAAGTAGAAAAGCAGGGCATCCGAAGCTGGAGCCTTCCTCAGTGATGAGTCATTTTGCTGTTCCATGTTGCAGTTTACAACTATGGGCACTGCAGTATAATATATGGCTTCCCCAGTGACCTTCACAGTGCTTTTTAATGGAGAGACCATGTCCTGTCCTGCACCATCTATGTGTTACAATGCTGAAGGAGAGCTCAGTTTTTTACGATTATGTCAGGATCTCTGCAGTGTCTCTTCCTCCACTGATTGCCAGGAACTCTCCAGTGTCTCCTTCTCCACTGATTGCCAGGATCCCTCCAGTGTCTCCTACTCCACTGATTGCCAGGATCCCTCCAGTGTCTCCTCCTGCACTGATTGTCAGGATCCCTCCAGTGTCTCCTCCTGCTCTGATTGTCAGGATCCCTCCAGTGTCTCTTCCTCCACTGATTGCCAGGAACTCTCCAGTGTCTCCTTCTCCACTGATTGCCAGGATCCCTCCAGTGTCTCCTACTCCACTGATTGCCAGGATCCCTCCAGTGTCTCCTCCTGCACTGATTGTCAGGATCCCTCCAGTGTCTCCTCCTGCTCTGATTGTCAGGATCCCTCCAGTGTCTCCTCCTCCACTGATTGTCAGGAAGCCTCCAGTGTCTCCTCCTCCATTGATTGTCAGGATCCCTCCAGTGTCTCCTCCTCCACTGATTGTCAGGAAGCCTCCAGTGTCTCCTCCTCCACTGATTGTCAGGATCCCTCCAGTGTCTCCCCCTGCAATGATTGTCAGGAACTCTCCAGTGTCTCCTCCTCCACTGATTGTCAGGATTCCTCCAGTGTCTCCTACTGCTTTGTCTGTCAGGATCCCTCCAGTGTTTCCTCCACTGATTGTCAGGATTCCTCCAGTGTCTCCTACTGCTCTGTCTGTCAGGATCCCTCCAGTGTATCCTCCTGCACTGATTGTCAGGAACCCTCCAGTGTCTCCTACCGCTCTGTCTGTCAGGATCCCTCCAGTGTATCCTCCTACACTGATTGTCAGGATCCCTCCTGTGTCTCCTCCTACACTGATTGCCAGGAACCCTCCAGTGTCTCCTCCTCCACTGATTGCCAGGATCCCTCCAGTGTCTCCCCCTCCACTGATTGCCAGGAACCCTCCAGTGTCTCCTGCACCACTGATTGTCAGGAACCCTCCAGTGTCTCCTACTGCTCTGTCTTTCAGGCTCCCTCCAGTGTCTCCTCCTCCACTGATTTTCAGGATCCCTCCAGTGTCTGCTCCTGTCCTGATTGTTAGGATTCCTCCAGTATCTCCTCCTCCTCTGATTGTTTGGATTCATCCAGCGTCTCCTCCTGTAGTGATTGTCAGGATTCCTCCAGTGTCTCCTCCTGTCCTGATTGTCAGGAACCCTCCAGCGTCTCCTCCTGTTCTGATTGTTAGGATTCCTCCAGTGTCTCCTTCTGCACTGATTTTCAGGATCCCTCCAGTGTCTCTTTCTGCACCGATTGTCAGGATCCCTCCAGTGTCTGCCACTGTACTGATTGACAGGATCCCTCCAGTGTCTCCGCGCACTGATTGTCAGGATCCCCACAGAGTCTCCTCCTGCACTGATTGTCAGGATCCCCACAGAGTCTCCTCCTGCACTGATTGTCAGGATCCCTGCAGTGTCTCTTTCTGCACCGATTGTCAGCATCCCTCCAGTGTCTCCTCCTGCACTGATTGTGAGGTCAGGCTTTATGGGGTCCCCATCCGCTTCCTGTGAGGTACAAGCAGCAGACTAAAAGGGGGGGTGGGGTCCCCCACAAACAGTAGACTAACAATAAGGTGGTGGAGGCCCACAGCTTCTTCGATAAATGTTGGTACAGGTATATTATGTATCCCAGAGAGAATATTTGTCTTTAATGTGGTTCCAGTCACTTCTCACCTTCTTATTAGAGGACACCGAATGTTTATCACCCATCACTGATCCGCCTTGTATAATAGGTGACACCGAGCTGGGTTGGGTGTGCCTCATGCCTCACTCCTCTCTGAAGGTTCCCTGTATGAGCAGGCAAGCACAGCAGAGCCCTTTCATTCACTGAGCTTCATCCTGAGAGCGTGTACACCACTACAGTACAGAGAGGTGATATAGGTGGGTGTTATTCTGAGTATTGGTGGAGGGGTAATTATCCTTTGTATTGAATCACTGTGGGAGGGGTATTATTCCCTATATTGGAGGGATTATCCTGTATATGGAAGGACTATGGGTAGGTATTATTCTCTATATTGGGGGTTTCCTCTGTATGCAGTCAATGTGGGAGCGGTATTATCCTCTATATGGAGGCACTGTGGTAGTTATTTTTCTCTCTATTAGGGGTATTATTCTCTATTTAGGGGTTCTGTTCTCTATATTGGGGGTATTATCCTCTATATGGAGCTTTGAGGATAATATTCTCTATATTGGGGGTATTATCCTCCATATGGAGGCACTATGGGGGTATTATACTCTATTTAGGGGTATTATCCTCTATATGGGGGGTATTATCCTCTACATGGGGGTACTATGGAGATGGGGTATTATTCTGTATATTGGGGATATTGTCCTCTATATGGTAGTAAAATAGGGGGGTATTATTGTCTATATTGAGTGTACTATCCTCTATATAGGGGTACTTTGGGGGGGGGGTTATTATCCTCTACATGGGGGTACTATGGAGATGGGGTATTATTCTCTATTTTGGGGTGTTATCCTCTATATGGAAGTACAATGAGGGGTATTGTTGTCTATATGAAGGGTATTATCCTCTATATGGGGATACTATGGGGGAGGTGTTATCCTCTATGTGGGGGTACTATGGGGGGGGCATTATTCTCTATATTAATGGTATTATTCTCTATATTAAGCTATAATGGGGGGGTATTATTTTATATATTGGGGGTATCATCCTCTATATGGAGACATTATTGGGGATATTATTCTCTATAGTGATGATATCATTCTCTATATTGAGGTATTTTGGGGGTTATATTCCTTATATTAGGGGGATTATGCGGGTGGGGGTTCCGTTTGTGCTCCAGAAATCTCTTTTTGGGGGGATTAGTTGCCCCCCTGAAAGACAATTTTGATCGCCCCAAAAAGTTGATCCTATAATAAATTCTTGTTTGCGGCGTTCGGTTGCGGACGGAGCTGTGGTGTCTCGTATAAAGGATTAGCAGCAGGCGGTGATCAGTCAGTGATGGCAGACGAGTCACATGACTGGAGATAAATTATTTATGGTGGAGTCAGGTGTGCGGAGGGTTTGCCTCCTGTATTGTGCCCTCAGGTCAGGAATGTATCTTCCACCATATACACCCCTCCACCTATAATAACGCCTCATATGCATCTCCAAAATGAATATTTCTGCAGGTAAGTCAGATAACCAGCACTCATCTACCTGCACAGGTGGGAACCTACCATGGGCGGAGGGAGGGGGATTATTATTTATCTCTGTATATGGAGGTCATATCTCAGTGATGGGATGGCGACTGCTGTTCATTTCTGTGTGGAGCTCAATGGGTGATCACTGTCATTTCTCCAGGAGGATAATATGATCAGATCCTGTCCCCCCCCCCACCCCACCCCACTGTGATTGGGAGATGGATTGTTTGCAAATATCATTTGTTTGCAAGAAATAAAACAATTGATTTGATTGGATTTCCCTCCAGTCTCATTAGTGAATGTCTGATTGATGACACAAAGCCTCCTCTGTTCTCCCACAATGGACAATGGCAGAGCAGATTCCAGCAGAGCTGAATATGGGGCACTGAGAGCCACCAAGGGGGAGGTGTGGATTCAGCGATGGAAATTCAGTGCAACTAAAATATAAAAATGTTGTAAAAAAAACACAACAGGAATGACACAACGGTAAATACTTGTAAATACTAGTGTAGAGAAGTCTTTCTGTATAATTGTGAAGAATTCTTTCTTTATAGGTGTGAAGAATTCCTCCTGTATAGGTGTACAGAATTATTTTGGTATAGGCATAGAAAATTTCTCCTGTATAGGTGTAGAGAACCCTTCCTGTATAGGTGTAGAGAACTCTTCTGCCGCGTACACACGACCGTTTTTCATGACGAGAAAAATGCCATTTTTTTATTTGGTCATTAAAAACGATCGTGTGTGGGCTCCAGAGCATTTTTCGCGACGTGAAAAATGGGCATTAAAAATTTGGAACCTGCTCTATTTTTTCTCGTCGTTTTTCACGTCGTCGTTTTTCTCGTCGTTAAAAATGGCCGTGTGTAGGCTTTAACAACGTGAAAAAAATGTGCATGCTCAGAATCAAGTTATGAGACGGGAGCGCTCCTTCTGGTAAAACTAGCGTTCATAATGGAGATAGTACATTTGTCGCGCTGTAACGGACTGAAGAGCACGAGGCTGAAAAGCGCGAATCGTCTCTCATCAAACTTTACTAACACGAGGATCAGCAAAAGCAGCCCAAAGGGTGGCGCCATCCGAATGGAACTTCCCCTTTATAGTGCCGTCGTACGTTTTGTACGTCACCGCGCTTTGTTCGAGCATTTTTTTGCACGATCGTGTGTAGGCAAGGCAGGCTTGAGAAGAATAACTAAAATATAAAAATGTTGTAAAAAAAACACACAACAGGAATGACACAACGGTAAATACGTGTAAATACTAGTGTAGAAAAGTCTTTCTGTATAATTGTGAAGAATTCTTTCTTTATAGGTGTGAAGAATTCCTCCTGTATAGGTGTACAGAATTATTTTGGTATAGGCAAAGAAAATTTTTCCTGTATAGGTGTAGAGAACTCTTCCTGTATGGGTGTAGAGAACTCTTCCTGTATGGGTGTAGAGGACTCTTCCTGTATGGGTGTAGAGAACTCTTCCTGTATGGGTGTAGAGAACTCTTCCTGTATGGGTGTAGAGAACTCTTCCTGTATGGGTGTAGAGGACTCTTCCTGTATGGGTGTAGAGAACTCTTCCTGTATGGGTGTAGAGAACTCTTGCTGTATGGGTGTAGAGGACTCTTGCTGTATGGGTGTAGAGAACTCTTGCTGTATGGGTGTAGAGGACTCTTGCTGTATGGGTGTAGAGGACTCTTCCTGTATGGGTGTAGAGAACTCTTCCTGTATGGGTGTAGAGAACTCTTCCTGTATGGGTGTAGAGAACTCTTCCTGTATGGGTGTAGAGAACTCTTGCTGTATGGGTGTAGAGAACTCTTGCTGTATGGGTGTAGAGAACTCTTGCTGTATGGGTGTAGAGAACTCTTGCTGTATGGGTGTAGAGAACTCTTGCTGTATGGGTGTAGAGAACTCTTGCTGTATGGGTGTAGAGAACTCTTGCTGTATGGGTGTAGAGAACTCTTGCTGTATGGGTGTAGAGAACTCTTGCTGTATGGGTGTAGAGAACTCTTGCTGTATGGGTGTAGAGAACTCTTGCTGTATGGGTGTAGAGAACTCTTGCTGTATGGGTGTAGAGAACTCTTGCTGTATGGGTGTAGAGAACTCTTGCTGTATGGGTGTAGAGAACTCTTGCTGTATGGGTGTAGAGAACTCTTGCTGTATGGGTGTAGAGAACTCTTGCTGTATGGGTGTAGAGAACTCTTGCTGTATGGGTGTAGAGAACTCTTGCTGTATGGGTGTAGAGAACTCTTGCTGTATGGGTGTAGAGAACTCTTCCTGTATGGGTGTAGAGAACTCCTCCTGTATGGGTGTAGAGAACTCCTCCTGTATGGGTGTAGAGAACTCCTCCTGTATGGGTGTAGAGAACTCCTCCTGTATGGGTGTAGAGAACTCCTCCTGTATGGGTGTAGAGAACTCCTCCTGTATGGGTGTAGAGAACTCCTCCTGTATGGGTGTAGAGAACTCCTCCTGTATGGGTGTAGAGAACTCCTCCTGTATGGGTGTAGAGAACTCCTCCTGTATGGGTGTAGAGAACTCCTCCTGTATGGGTGTAGAGAACTCCTCCTGTATGGGTGTAGAGAACTCCTCCTGTATGGGTGTAGAGAACTCCTCCTGTATGGGTGTAAAGAATTCTTCCTATATCCTGTAGGTGTAAAGAATTCCTCCTGTATTGGTTTACAGAATTCTTCCTGTATAGTTACATAGTAAGTCAGGTCGAAAAAAGACACAAGTCCATCATGTTCAACCAAAAAAATAAAAAAAATACAATCCCATATTCACAATCCTATACCCACAGTTGATCAAAAAAAACCAGCAAAGCATGGTCCAATTTGCTCCAGCAGGGGAAAAAATTCCTTCCTGATCCCCCGAGAATTTTCCTTGGATCAACTTTACATATAAATGTCAGTACCCAGTTATATTATGTAGATTTAGGAAAGAAAAAGGTGTAAGGAATTCCTCCTGTATGGGTGTACAGAATTATTTCTGTATAGGTGTAGAAAATTCCTCCTGTATTGATG
This sequence comes from Rana muscosa, assembly GCA_029206835.1. NCBI lineage: Eukaryota > Metazoa > Chordata > Amphibia > Anura > Ranidae > Rana > Rana muscosa. Next base: position 341,208,453 of record CM055119.1, read on the forward strand.
TAAAGAATTCCTCCTGTATTGATGTAAAGAATTCCTCCTGTATTGATGTAAAGAATTCCTCCTGTATTGATGTAAAGAATTCCTCCTGTATTGATCTAAAGAATTCCTCCTGTATTGATCTAAAGAATTCCTCCTGTATTGATCTAAAGAATTCCTCCTGCATAGGTATAGTGATATTGGGATATTATAGGCTTGTATGTACATCCAGCCCATGTGATCTATAGATCTGTGCAGTAGTTTGATTCATTCTTGCTGAATGAGGGACAGAAGACCTTTTTTGATTGCAATTCCCTGATTTATTTTTCCCCTGAAGAAGCCATATTAGCGAAACGCGGTTGGACTCCCTATTTCATCAAGAACAGTTTTCTCTGGATAATTAACACCAGAGGGGGTTGGTCACTCATGGATGGACTATGAGTTATTTGTTGGATCTATAAGTATTTTCACAAACAGCGGATGAATATTCTTATGCCCTGTACACACGGTTGGATTTTCCGATGGAAAAAGTCCGATGGGAGCTTTTCATCGGTTATTACAACCATGTGTATGCCCCATCTGAATTTTTCAGTCGGAAATTCCGACGGACTTATGCCCTGTATACACGACCGGTTTTCCTGTCGGAAAAACCTTGGATGGTTTTTCTGATGGAATTCCGCTCAAGCTGTCTTCCATACACACGGTCACACCAAAATCCGGCCGTCAAGAACGCGGTGACGTACAAGACGCACGACGAGCCGAGATCAATGAAGTTCAATTGGCAGTTCAGCTCTTCTGCTTGATTCTGAGCATGCATGTTTTTTAGTGCGTTGGAATTGCATACAAACGGATTTTTTACGCCGGAAAAATTGAGAACATGTTCTCTATCTAAATCCGTCGGAATTTTCGACGGTAAAAGTCCGATGGGGCATACACACGGGCAAATGAAAGGAAGATCCTGAACTGCCGCACTTTGTAGAAGATGATCTTTATTGAATAAAATCCATCACAGCACAGCAAATAAACCAAAAAAATGAAGACAGGGACAGGCTAACGCGTTTCACATCATAAGATGCTTACTCATAGCTGCATACACACGGTCAGAATATCCGATTGAAAAGCTCCCATCTGACTTTTTCCATCCTAAAATCCGACCGTGTGTACAGGGCATTAGATAGAGAACATGTTCTCAATTTTTCCGACGGAAAAGATTCCTATTGCAAAATCCGTTCGTCTGTATGCAATTCCGACGCACTAAAAACCATGCATGCTCAGAATCAAGCAGAAGAGGCGAACTGCCTATTGAACTTCATTGATCTCGGCTCGTCGTACGTGTTGTACGCCACCGCATTCTTGATGGTCGGAATTTGTATGCAGGACAGCTTGAGGGGAATTCCGGCTGAAAAACCATCCGAGTTTATTCCGACGGGAAAACCGGTCGTGTGTACGCGGCATTAGAGGGGTTGCAATATATCTGAGACTTTTGCGCTGTACTTCTTTAATTTAATTTAATTTTACCGATTTAGGGTTTTCGATAACCCAATGTGTCTCTCGCTTTTTTTTTTTTTTTTAAAGGCCTGTTGGCCTCAAAGCTGTTTTGTAAAGAATTTCCACGGCCATCCTTGATCCGCAGACAGGGACCTCCATCCTGATCTGCGGAGGAGCCTGGGTTGAGTATTGAAACTTCCTCTGTATATTGGTAATAAGTATTTGTGTCTCTGCAGGTCGTCCGCTGTTCCCGCTGTTGGATCCTCCGAGTGACCCCATGTCTGAGAGACTCCCTAAGAACGCACAGTGAGTGTGACACTCAAGTGGGGGAGGGGTTACAGGTGTTCACTCCAGTCTGACCACATTCCTTTCATGACCGCACACACACACCACTTCCAGCAGCTGCAATGTGCCTGACACACAGACCCTTATCTGCTACTGCCAGGTATGGTGTAGGGGACAGTGCCAGGTTTGGGACCCAAAGGAGGACTGGGTAGAATGCCAGGTGTGGGGCTCCAGGCGGGACCAGCTGCAGTTCCAGGTCACGTGTGTGTGTGTGTGTGTCCCCGAGAAGGACAAAGGACAGTGCCCAGTGTGAGATCCCAAGGAGTACCAGGGACAGTGCCAGGTGAGGTGCCTCGAGAGACCAGGGGCAGTGCCAGGTGTGGCATGCCAAGGAGGACTGGGAAGAGTGCCACTCATTGGGCTCTAAAAAGAATCAGGGACAGTCCTTAGTATGGGGCCCCAAGAAGGGCAGGAGGAAGTGCCAGGTGTGGGGCCCCAGGGAGGACTAGGGTCAGTGCCAATAACAAGACAAGAACCAGGGACAGTGCCAGGTGTGGGGCCCCGAAAGACAAGGGACAGTGCCAGGTGTGGGGTCCCGAGAGAGTCAAGGGACCGTGCCAGGTGTGGGGCCCGAGAGAGACAAGGGACAGTGCCAGGTGTGGGGCCCTGAAAGACAAGGGACAGTGCCAGGTGTGGGGCCCTGAAAGACAAGGGAAAGTGCCAGGTGTGGGGCCCCCGAGAGAGACAAGGGACAGTGCCAGGTGTGGGGCTCCGAGAGAGACAAGGGACAGTGCCAGGTGTGGGGTCCCAAGAGAGACAAGGGACAGTGCCAGGTGTTTGGCCCCAAGAGAGACAAGGGACAGTGCCAGGTGTGGGGCCCCAAGAGAGACAAGGGACAGTGCCAGGTGTGGGGCCCCGAGAGAGACAAGGGACAGTGCCAGGTGTGGGGCCCCGAGAGAGACAAGGGACAGTGCCAGGTGTGGGGCCCCGAGAGAGACAAGGGACAGTGCCAGGTGTGGGGTCCCCGAGAGAGACAAGGGACAGTGCCAGGTGTGGGGCCCCAAGAGAGACAAGGGACAGTGCCAGGTGTGGGGCCCCGAGAGAGACAAGGGACAGTGCCAGGTGTGGGGTCCCGAGAGAGACTAGGGACAGTGCCAGGTGTGGGGTCCCGAGAGAGACTAGGGACAGTGCCAGGTGTGGGGCCCCGAGAGAGACTGGGGACAGTGCCAGGTGTGGGGCCCCGAGAGAGACAAGGGACAGTGCCAGGTGTGGGGCCCTGAAAGACAAGGGACAGTGCCAGGTGTGGGGCCCTGAAAGACAAGGGAAAGTGCCAGGTGTGGGGCCCCGAGAGAGACTAGGGACAGTGCCAGGTGTGGGGCCCCGAGAGAGACTAGGGACAGTGCCAGGTGTGGGGCCCCGAGAGAGACTAGGGACAGTGCCAGGTGTGGGGCCCCAGGGAGGACCATGCTGAGCTCAGAGCACTCTACTAGATAATGAATGTCCTGGCAGAGGGGAGCCAGGGGGAGGGAAACGGATACATAGTGTGATTATTGTTGTTAATATTATTATTACTGTTGTAGTTTTAGTTTATATAATATTTCATGTTTCCCCTCCTTCCATCTGGTGTAGGGGGGGCTCTGAGTGTCTGAGTCTGATGTGGAGAGGGGAGGAGGGGCAGTGCTGGGAGAGGGGGGCCAATGTGCGTCCTCTTCCAGCCTTCCTCCTCCTCTTCCTCTCTTTCCCTTCCAGAGTCTCTGAAGTTTTGGACTGGGTTTGCGCCGAGGAGGGAGCTGGGAAAGTGTCAGGAAGAGGACGAAGGGTTAATGGCCGGCTGGGGGCAAAGGGGGTTTGGGGCAAAGCGGGGGATTTCTACTCTGGCACACGACGGGTTAATGCCGCTTGTCACTGGAGTTGGATTTCTGTATAGTGACCTTGGCAGAGCTGATCCCAGAATTGGTTAATGATTACCCCCCCTGATCCGGAGAACCCACCACGGGTACTGTGATCTCTACTCCACCTACCTTGTCTGTACTCCGTTATATAAAATCTATATTACTCTTCATACTCTAAACTATATAATACTCCTCTGCACTCTATAATACTCCGATATAAACTCTATAATACCTAGTATACTCCGCCATAAACACTATGATACTCTATACTGCACTATAAATTCCATGTACTCTGCTATAGACTTTATAATGCGCTATATACTCGGATATAAACCCTAAAATACCCTGTATACTCCGCCATAAACTCTAAAATACTCCACTATAAAGTCTATGTATTCCGCAAACCAAAAAAAAATGCTATAACACTCTGTATACTCCGCCATGAACTCTATAATACTCTATATAGTCTGCCATAAACACTATAATACTCTGTACTCCACTATAAACGCTATAATATTCTATATACTCTGCCATAAACTCTAATACTCTGTACTCTATAATTCTCTATATAATCTGCTATAAATTTTGTGATTTCTCTATATATTCTGTCAAAAACTCTATAGTATTCTGTACTCCATCATAAACTGTATAATACTCTTCCATAAACTCTTTACTTCTTTATATGCTCCACTATAAACTCTATAATACGCTAAATACCCCGCTATAAACTATAATATTCTATATGCTCCTCCATAAACACTTTAGTACTCTATATACTCCACTATAAACTTTATATTACTCTCCTCCACAAATTGAATAATACTCTGTGTTCTGCCATAATACTCTGTATACTCCGCTATAAACTCTATATACACTACACCAAATACTCTATAATACTTTGTACTCTGCTATAAACTTTATAATACTCTATATACTCCGCCAAAAATTCTGTACCCTGCTATAAACTCTATAATACTCTATATACTCTGCCCAAAACTTTGTTATACTCTGTACTCCGCTATAAACTCTATAATACTCTATATACTCCACTGTAAACATTCTAATAATTTATATACTCCACCATAAACTTTAAAATACTCTATATACTCTGCCAAAAATTCTGTACTCCGCTATAAACTTTAAAATACTCTATATACTCTGCCAAAAATTCTCTAATACTCTGGTCTCCGCTATAAACTCTATAATATGCTATATACTCCACCATAAACATTTATAATAATTTATACACTCCACCATAAACATTTATAATAATTTATATACTCCACCATAAACATTTATAATAATTTATACACTCCACCATAAGCTTTAAAATACTCAATATACTCCGCCATAAACTCTTTAATGCTCTGTACCCCTCTATAAACTCTATAATACTCCATATACTTTATTATAAACTCTCTAATACTTTATATATTTCACTACAAACTCTATAATATACCATATGTTACTCTTGTTAGTTATACATTACTCTCTGTACTTTACTATAAACTCTGTATAATGCTCCCAATGACAGACTTCTGTATTGAAATACTTCATCACTAACTAGAATTACTCCACCCCATGTCTCCTCCCGGTCACAGGGATCGGATTAGTCCTGCAGATACTTTATAAACATTCCTGACATAATGAGGGTCATTCCCTTCAATTTTGCTGGATTGACACTTCCCTGGATTTCGGTGGAGTTGGCACTGAAATGGCCACATGATTACCGCTCTGTGGGGGGTAATCAGGGTTTCCTGGGTCCCTGCCCCCACCTTCTATGTACTGTACTATTTCTCTAACTGCGCTCTCTTCTCTCCTCAGGCTGCTGGTGGTGTGCGGTATCAGGGAAGACGTGTAAGATCACCACCCCACTGACCATGGTGGGTACCCTTCCACAAGATGTCCCCAAACCCCCAGATACAGAGGGACCCCAGCAGAGACCCCCGGAGGGGCCTGGAGCACCCCGGCCGCTGTTGACAAGACTGCAGGAAATGAGAGCGTCCCAAGGAAGGAGACAACAACAGGGAGAGCCACGGGACACCACTGACCTGCAGATACACCTGCAACGTCTAAAAGTTCGTCAAGACCTCCGTCCAACCCCAGCCAGAGAGGACTGGAGCTCATCCAAGTCTGACCACCTCCCAGAGGACAGTCTGCCCCGCCGAGTAGCCCTTCAAGAGAGGAGAGCACTGCATATGAGACTGAAGGAGGATCGAGCAAAGCGGGAGGAGCGAGCGTTTCAGAAGGTGCAGGAGGAGAGAGTGCTGCAGGCCAAGCTGCAGGAAAAGAGAGTGCTGCAGGAGGTGCAGGAAGAGAGAGTGCCGCAGGCCAAGCTGCAGGAGGTGAAGGAAGAGAGAGTGCTGCAGGCCAAGCTTCAGGAGGTGAAGGAAGAGAGAGTGCTGCAGGCCAGTCTGCAGGAGTGGCAGGAGAAGTTGGAGCAGAAGCAGAAGGAACATGTGGATATGTGCAGGAAGGTACAGGAGGTAAGAGCGGGCAGGTTGTGTTGTGTCATTGTCACGCTGAAGTGTGTATGGGAGTTGTACAACATCTGTTTGTTTTGCAGATGCAGAGACAGTTGGAGGAGATGTCCGGTCTGCAACCGGTGAGTCCCCGACCTTCGTTCACTAATTGTATCATTCTAGCAGATTGTGCATACAATCTTATGCCAAGCAGGAATTTTCCAGCTCCCTGGTTATTATGCAGATTATCGTTGCTGATATTTCTTCTCCTGAGTCTCCAGATGCTTTGTGATGAGTGACCCTGATTGTTAGCTCTTGGGTCACCTAATCTCATTGTACAGTTTATAGCTATATGTTCAGTTCTGTATTGTATCGCACTGGAGATCCGGTGATTGTGGATCCAGAGAGCTCCCCCGATCCCTTCTCATCCTCCACACTGAGTGGCCATAAAACTGGGTTCCTCCACCTCTTCCGCTATTAAATGTCATTGTTTAGGAGCGTCGGCTGCTCTGCTCTCTAATTATCCTCTTTATGGATCTGTAAAGTTTGTTAAATAGAATCTGTAAAGTTTTATAACAATCACACATACTAATGATGCTGCACAATAACACTGCTCTGTCCCTTTAAGTATCTTTTATGCTGTCAATCCCCCATAACCCCGATGTGTATCCTGATGACCTTTTTATATGTACCCAAATGTCTCATATCGCATCTCTCTGGTGACCCCCCCCATGTGTACCCCAGTGTCTCGTGTCCCTGATGGCCCCCATGTGTACCCCAGTGTCTCATGTCTCTGATGGCCCCCATGTGTACCCCAGTGTCTTATGTCTCTGATGGCCCCCATATGTACCCCAGTGTCTCATGTCTCTGATGGCCCCCATATGTACCCCAGTGTCTCATGTCTCTGATGGCCCCCATGTGCAGAGGCGGCTCTTTAATTAGGCAAATTAGGCGGTCGCCTAAGGCCTCGCACTCACAGGGGCCTCGCGGCTGCCTAACTTGCCCAATGCATTACCCCAGTTTTGAGTGACAGGGAACCTTAACGCTGCTGTGCTTAGGCAGCGTTATGAGCCCTGACTCAGGAGAGGGGCCGCCAGCATCCCTAACAACCAGTGAATATCGGTGACTTCACCCCTTGTGACGTCAATGACCCAGCATGCCCTCAGTCAATGTCGTCACAAGGGGCGGGTTCACCAGGTGACATCACAGGTGGCCCCCCGCCCCTTAGTTATTAAAGAGCAGGATCTGGGGGCCGCCTTGTTAAAGTCCCCTGCCCACAGACCCCCACAACCACCGGCCAGGGTTGTGGGGAAGAGGCTCTTGTCCTTGAATTATTTTTCCCATCATGGGCGGCATGAGTTGGGCCCCATGTCAAGTTTTGCCTAAGGCCTCACAAAGCCTAGAGCCGCCTCTGCCCATGTGTACCCCAGTGTCTCATGTCTCTGATGGCCCCCATGTGTACCCCAGTGTCTTATGTCTCTGATGGCCCCCATGTGTACCCCAGTGTCTCATGTCTCTGATGGCCCCCATGTGTACCCCAGTGTCTCATGTCTCTGATGGCCCCCATGTGTACCCCAGTGTCTCATGTCTCTGATGGCCCCCATGTGTACCCATGGCAGCCATCAGAAATCTTTGGGCCCCTTACACAGCTTTAGGCCTGCCTGACCACCAACATTCCCCAGGGCCTGCCCACGGGCCATCTCACTAAATCCGACCACCCCACCTGTACGCACTCAGCCCCCCCCCCCCTCAATCCTGTATATACAGTTGTGCTCATAAGTTTACATACCCTGGCAGAATTTATGATTCCTTGGTCATTTTTTAGAGAATATGAATGATAAACAAAACTTTTCTTTATTATCAATCAACTCTGTTTACTCTTTTTAAATCATAATGGCAACAGAAACTACCCAAATGACCCTGATCAAAAGTTTTGGCCTGATAACATGCACACAAGTTGACACAAAGGGGTTTGAATGGCTATTAAAGGCTATTAAAGGTAACCATCCTCATCCTGTGATCTGTTTGCTTGTAAATTAGTGTGTGTGTGTATAAAAGGTCTGGATTCTGAGTCATGCGGGAAAGCAAAGGAATTGTCAAAGGATCTGTGGGAAAAGGTAGTTGAACTGTATAAAACAGGAAAGGAATATAAAAAGATACCCAAGGAATTCAGAATGCCAATCAGCAGTGTTCAAACTCTAATCAAGAAGTGGAAAATGAGGGGTTCTGTTGAAACCAAACCACGGTCCAGTAGGCCAACTAAAATTTCAGCCACAACTGTCAGGAAAATTGTTCGGGATGCAAAGAAAAACCCACAAATAACTTCAGGTGAAATACAGGACTCTCCGAAAACATGTGGTGTGGCTCAGTGTTAATTTAGTCGACTAAAACGACTAAAACATTTTAGTCGACTAAATGAATACTATTTTAGTTGACTAAAACTAAAACAATTGAGATGACTAAAATACGACTAAAACTTTACTTTTAAAAAGAGTAAACACAGTTGATGGATAATAAATGGCTTCACCCAAACACTAACCATGAGTGAAAGAAATGTTTTTGTGTTATCATTTATAGTCTCTGAAAAATGGCCAAGAAATCATATATTCTGCCAGGGTATGTAAACTTATGAGCACAACTGTATGTCAGCCCCCCTCACACCTGTGTATATGTCAGCCCCCCCTCACACCTGTATATATGTCAGCCCCCCCTCACACCTGTATATATGTCAGCCCCCCCCTCACACCTGTATATATGTCAGCCCGCCTCACACCTGTATATGTGTCAGCCCCCCCTCACACCTGTATATATGTCAGCCCCCCCCTCACACCTGTATATGTGTCAGCCCCCTCTCACACCTGTATATATGTCAGCCCCCCTCACACCTGTATATATGTCAACCCCCCCTCACACCTGTATATATGTCAGCCCCCACATACACAAAGCTCTGGCCCCTCCCTGTACACAAACAGCCTCCCTCCCTTTCCTTCACAGCCCCTACTTGTAAAGGAGGTCTTTCGAACTAGTTACAGCTCTTGTTTCCACAAAAATTACATGTTGCTGAGACAGAGGAGCTGCAGCCGATCACACTATATAACAGTACAGGCAGCTCACATGAGGGGTGCACATGCACATAGTAGCCAGAGGTGGCAGTAAAGAGCTTGATGTCTGAGCTCAATATCTCATGTCACGTCTCTGATGGCCCCTATGTGTACCCCAGTGTCTCATGTCTCTGATGGCCCCCATGTGTACCCCAGTGTCTCGTGTCTCTAATGGCCCCCATGTGTACCCCAGTGCCTCATGTCTCTGATGGCCCTCATGTGTACCCCAATGCCTCATGTCACATGTCTTTTTCAGGGTGGGACAGATCTGGAAAAACATAGAGATCTTCTGGTGTCTGAGAACGGTCGTCTGCGCCAAGAACTGCAGCTGCTGCGGAACCGCTTGGACAGTGCAAGTAACCAGGTAAAACAGCATCACTTGTGGGATCACCAAATCTGCACTAGTTCACCGGCATGATACCAGATCAGCTGATATGCACCAAATATCTCATTAGCCTATAACTTTAATAGATCCAGGCCATCTCAGATCTTAAAAGTTTAATGTATCAGTGAAATCACATTTTAAACTGCGCGCTCTGCATGTGGTTGGTCCAGTAGAGGGTGCTCTACGTGTGGATGGTCCAGTAGAGGGTGCTCTACGTGTGGATGGTCCAGTAGAGGGTGCTCTACGTGTGGATGGTCCAGTAGAGGGTGCTCTATGTGTGGATGGTCCAGTAGAGGGTGCGCTATGTGTGGATGGTCCAGTAGAGGGTGCTCTATGTGTGGATGGTCCAGTAGAGGGTGCTCTACGTGTGGATGGTCCAGTAGAGGGTGCTCTACGTGTGGATGGTCCAGTAGAGGGTGCTCTACGTGTGGATGGTCCAGTAGAGGGTGCTCTACGTGTGGATGGTCCAGTAGAGGGTGCTTTACGTGTGGATGGTCCAGTAGAGGGTGCTTTACCTGTGGATGGTCTAGTAGAGGGTGTTCTGTGTGTGGATGGTCTAGTGCAGTGTTTCTCAACCCGGTCCTCAAGTACCCCCAACAGGCCATGTTTGCAGGTGTTGCTTTATCTTGCACAGGTGCTTTAAATCAGAGTCAATGGCTTGGTATTTCGACAACAGCTATTTTATCTAAGAGAAATTCCCAAAACATGGCCTGTTGGGGGTACTTGAGGACAGGGTTGAGATAATAACCTCACTGGTAATCTCTGTGTGCAGAGAGGGGTGTATAAAGTTGGCGGACAGTCTGGTGGGTCCCCTGTGGTTTAGGAGATAATGACTGACTGGTTGTCTTTTCGGCATTGCAGGAAGTTGCAGATCTGGAGGAACGTCTGCAGCGGATGGTGCAGGAAGAGAGCGAGCGCAAGGCACTGATCTGCGCTCTGCAGAGAGAGGTCCAGCAGAAGGCGGAGCGATTGGCAGAGGTGGAGCTTCGAGTGAGGGACTCAGTACGTGAGAGGGTGGAGGAGGAGGAACGCCTGAATCGCAGGCTACGAGAATACCAGCAACAGCCTCAGATAAAGGTAGACAGACAGATCGGCGGCACATTGTGGGAATGGAGAAGCTTTAGATGAGGGGCCCTGGTCCAGCATTCTATATACAGCCAAGTCTCATATGTCCCCCCTATGTCTCTGCAGTATGTGGTACAGACGGTGGAGGTGGAGTCGGGGAAGATGAAGGCTGCGCTCAGCCAGGCGGAGGAACAGACCTTATACCTCCAGGAGCAGCTGGACAGACATAACCGGACACTGCACGAGATGAAGAAACAACTGCAACACGAACAGCAGGAGGCAGCCAAACTGCGAGCGCAGGTCAGCATCATGTGTTTAGTGACCAACATAACCAATCCCTGAGTAGGCAGCATTGACACCCTCCTAAACCCTGTACTGTGCAGATGCTTATGCTTCTCCTGTACTGACCTCTCTCCTGCAGGTAGCATTGTGTCCCCAGTACGGACACTCTCTCTTCTGCAGGTGGCGCTGTGTCCTCTGTACTGACGCACTCTCTCCTGCAGATGGTGCTTTGGCCCCTGTACTGACACTCTTTGGTGACACTGTGTCCCCTGTACAAAAACTTTTTCCTGGAGGTGGTGTTGTGTCCCCGTACTGATGCTCTCTTTCCTGCAGGTGATACTGTGTCCCCTGTATTGACACTCTTTCCTGCAGATGACACTGTATCCCCTGAACTGACACTCTCTTTTCTGCAAATAGTGTTGTGCCCCCTATATTGATACTGTACTGACACTCTCCTGCGGGTGGTGCTGTGTCCTCTGTGCTGACACTCTCCTGCGGGTGGTGCTGTGTCCTCTGTACTTACTCTTTCCTGCATTTGGTGCTATGTCCCCAGTACTGACACCCCCCTACAGGTGGCGCTGTGTCCTCTATATTGACACTGTTTCCTGCAGGTGGTGATGGGTTACCTGTATTGATACTTTCTCTTCTGCAGGAGACACTGTGTCCCATGTACTGACACTCTCCTGCAGATTGTGCTGTATCCTCTGTACTTACTCTTCGCTGCATTTGGTGCTATGTCACTAGTACTGACACTCCCCTACAGGTGGCGCTGTGTCCTGTTTCTTGCAAGTGGTGATGGGTTACATGTATTGATGCTATCTCTCCTGCAGGTGGCAATGTATACGGCAGAGTTGGAGCGGGTTCAGGCAGAGATGGTACAGGAGTTCCAGGTTCTCCAGGAGGAGAAAGCACAGGCAGTGGCGGAGGCCTATGACCGAGCACAGGTGGAAATGAGAGCCGTACACCACAGCCTGGATGGTAAGTCTGTGCGTGGATGAGAGTGATTGGGACTCTCTGGGTCACCTACATCCTGTTACATTTTTCAGTTACTGGATTCTTCTGGAAAATGTCTGGACTGCCTATCACAACCAATCAATCGGACATCTTCAGGAACAGCAGCCGGCATTGAATGTTATGGACACCTCACTCTGTGAATTTTAAACTGGTGGGGGATGGGAGCTTTTCCTACCAGCTGATCATCTGTCGAACTTGGAGCACACATGACGTCCTCCGCTTAGTGACGGGGTGGGAGGATACTTTCCTGTTATCTGTTGGAGACAATTTTCTTTTTTAGCTTATGTGTGTGCTCCTCAGCTGTGGACCCGCATGCTCCACCATTAGGTAGTGTTCACTGTTGAGTTAAGGTGGCCTGGGCAGAGCAGAGTTTAAAATTATTTTGAAGGAACTATTTTGTCCAATTATATAGGATAATGCTAATCAGGCAGGGAAGGGGGAGGGTACAGCCTCTGTTTCCTTTCCACTTCTTTACCCTCTCTGAAAAACCGACACCGGCGCATTCCAAATCTGCTGTGTGATGGAAAAATAAATCCATTAGCACAGGTCTACTGAACCACCAACAAGAGATTTAGGCTCCTAAAGTTATTAGTAGATCTTGACCTGTAAACTTTTTTTTTTTGGATCACCCATTTTCAATTCTCATGCATTCCTATTGGTCCTTTGATGGGATGGTCTGGTTATTCCAACCTATGGGTGGGAGGGGCCCAAGTTAATATTTTACAGGGGAATGAAGATATGCATCTAACTTTCAGTCTGGATAATGAATCCTTTGGCTTATCAGCAATGCAAATAACCGCCCATGTCCTTTTACCTTACCCCTTCCCACCAATGTGTTTAGATTGGCTGTTTTACCACCGTATGTCCACCACCCATCCGGTGACTGACACATATCTCCCTCCTCTTGTCTCCCAACTGTCAGGTGTGCGTAGGAATCTCCTTGTGCTGCAGCCAGCCCTGCGTACTCTCACCCAGGACTACAACAGTCTGAAGAAACAAGTGCGAGACTTCCCTGGCCTGCTCAGCCAAGCCATGAAAGAGGCCCGAGATGAGGTGAGTGGTCAAGTCTGAAGTGGGGGAGGGGATGTTGAAGCTCCCGCATACAGAGATTGTATATGACAATGCGTCTTTTAGTGGGGAAGATGTTGGGGGCCCAGGTACAGGAGTGGGGAAAGGGATGTGGGAGCTCCAAGGTGCAGGGGCCGTAAATGACGATGCATCTTTTAGTGGAGGGGGTACGGGAGTTCCCGGGTGCAGTGCTGTATATGACATTTCATCTTCCAATTGGGTAATGTTGGAGCTCCCAGGTAAAGGGGTGAGAGAGGGGGTGTTGGAGCTCCAAGGTAAAGGGGTGAGAGAGGGGGTGTTGAAGCTCCCAGGTACAGGGGTGAGAGAGGGGGTGTAGGAGCTCCCAGGTACAAGGGGAAAGAGAGAGGAGGTGTAGGAGCTCCCAGGTACAAGGGGTAAGAGAGAGGGGGTGTAGGAGCTCCCACATACAAGGGGTAAGAGAGAGTGGGTGTTGGAACTCCCAGGTACAAGAGTTAAGAGAGAGTGGGTGTTGGAACTCCCAGGTACAGGGGTGAGAGAGGGCTGTTGGAGCTCCCAGGTACAAGAGGTAAGAGAGGGGTGTTGGAACCCCCAGGTACAAGAGTCGGGAAGGGTTGTTGGAGCTCCTGGGTACAGTGTCTATATATGACAATGTGTGTCTTTCAGTTTTCCAAGGGCATAAAAAGCGTTCAGGATGCCAACACTGAACTCCTCTCCAAATACAGACGAGAACTTCACCTGCGCAAGGAGTGTCACAACCAGTTAGTGCGCCTACGAGGTAAGCAAAATGCCATCTGTGTGTCGTCACTTTAAATTCATCATATAAAAAAAGGTTTTTTCTTTATTATGTTCAGTAAAAAAAAAAAAAAAAAAGTAAAAATACGAGCTACGACTCACTAGGTTATCCTTAGCTGCTCTGCTATTAAAAAAAAAAAAAAGCTTCCAGGGCTAAATATATTTAAAACTCTAATATTCACTCACATCTGCATGAGACGGGGACAGACTTCTCCAGAAAACAATATTCCCCAAATATTGTTCCCAATGTTCTCTGTGGGGTGAACATACTGTAAATATTCCCTCAACAACATATTGCTCATCTGTGGCTGCATAACCTCTTGTTACAGGAAACATTCGAGTCCTCACTCGTGTTCGACCAATCACAGATGAGGATGGTACAGGCCCAGGTGCACAGAACGTGGTTACTTTTGACCCAGATGACGATGGGATCCTCCATGTGACACATAAAGGGAAATCTATGAGCTTTGAGATGGACAAAGTGTTTACACAGAGTGCTACCCAGGAGCAGGTGAGAGAAGAGCACGGGCAGACATAGAGGAGGGGAGGTGAGAGAAGAGCACGGGCAGACACAGAGGAGGGGAGGTGAGAGAAGAGCACGGGCAGACACAGAGTGTGTGGGGTGACACTGGGGAAGGGGAGGTGAGAGAGAGGTCCAGGGTAAAACTGGAAGGGTGAGGGGGGTAAAGTATGATGACACTAGGAGATAAAGAGTCCAGGAGGAAATGGGAAAGAGAGAGAAAATCAAGAGAGCGCAGGGTGACACTGGGGAAAGGGAGATGAGGAGAGCTCGGGTGACACTAGGAAAGGGGCGATGAGAGAAGTCCAGGATGAAACTGGAAAGGGGAGAGTGTGGTGACACTGGGAGAGGAGAGTGCTAGGTGATACTGGGGAGGTGAGAGGAGAGCATGGGGTGACACTGGGGAAGGGGAGGTCAGAGGAGAGTGAGGAGAGAGAAGAGAACACGGGTAACACTGGGGAAGGGGGAATGAGGAGAGCACAGGTGACACTGGGAAAAGGGAGGTGAGAGAAAAGTCCAGGGGGAAACTGGAAAGGGTAGAGTGTGGTGACACTAAGAGACAAAGAGTCTGGGATGAAAATGGGGAAGGGGAGGTGAGAGGAGAATGCTAGGTGATGCTGGGAAGGTGAGAGGAGAGCATTGGGTGACACTGGGGAAGGGGAGGTCAGAGGAGAGCGAGGGGAGAGAAGAGAGCATATAGTGTCACTGGGGAAGAGGAGAAGAGGAGAGCACGGGTGACACTGGGTAAGGGGAGAAGAAGAGAGCACGGGTGACACTGGGGAAGGGGAGAAGAAGAGAGCACGGGTGACACTGGGGAAAAGGAGAGCATGGGTGACACTGGGAAAGGGGAGGTGAGAGAAGAGCATATAGTGACAGTGGGGAAGAAGAGGTGAGAAGAGAGCGTGGGGTGACACTGGGGAAAAAGAGGAGAGAAGAGAGCGTTGGGTGACACTGAGGAAAGGGAGATGAGAGTGTGGAGTGACACTGGGGAAGGGGAGAGAAAAATCCAGGGTGAAACTGGAAAGGGGAGAGTGGGGTGACACTGGGGAAGGGGAGGTGAAAGAAGAGAGCAGCGTGACACTGGGAAAGGGGAGGTGGGAGAAGAGTGTGGCCTGACACTGGGGGAGGGAAGGTGGGAGAAGAGTGCTGAGTGACACTGGGTAATGGGAGGTGAGAGGAGTCCAGGGTAAAATGGGAAAGGTGAGATGAGAGAGTGGGGGTGACAATGAGATATAAAAGGGATATGGGATGAAAAGGGAAGGGGAGGTGACAGGATAGTGCTAGGTGACACTGGGGAGGGGAGAGCAGAGTGCGGTGTGGGAGTTGAGGAAGGAAGCGAGAGGTTGGCATCAGGTGACACTGGGGAGGCAAGAGGAGACTGTGGGTGACAACAGGGTGAAAGGAGTGATTGTGGAGCCAAACTGCAGAAGTGGAGGGGAGAGGAGAGTGAAAGGTGTCAGCGCCATGAGAGAGGTGAATGGTGAGAGCGGAGCGATGACCAAGTCAGTGCTGTATATTGTACAATAGTGGAATGGCGAGGGCAGATCGACGGCTGAGGCGGTGCTGTTTATATATACAGTTTTGGAATGGGCAAGGAGTGACAGCTGAGGCGGTACTATCTTCTATAATATATCTTCTATATATAATACAGGACATTTTCTCTTGTCAGGTTTTCACAGAAGTGTCTCCACTCATCACATCCTGCTTGGATGGTTACAGCGTCTGTATTTTGGCATACGGTCAGACGGGTTCTGGTAAAACTTACAGCATGGAGGTGAGTATCAGAGGCTGTGTGTGAAGGGGTTGTAGTAGATGGTCAGAGAGGGACTGTGTGTGGGGGGGATTGTAGTAGATGGTCAGAGAGGGACTGTGTGTGGGGGGATTGTAGGGGGAAGTTGAAAAGGCTGTGCAGGGGTTGTAGAGAAAGGTCAGGGGAGCTGGGGGAGGGTGTGTGGAGTAATTTTAGATAAAGATGTGTGTAGGGTGGTTGGGAACATTGCATGTGTGGGGGGATTGTAGAGGAAAGGTAAGGGAAAGCCACATGTGTGTGAGGACTGTAGAGGAAGGCTGGAGGGGGTCATGTGTGGGGAGGATTGTAGAGGACGGTTGGGGGGAGCTATATGTGTGGGGGGATTGTAGAGGAAGGTCAGAGAGTTGCGAGTGGGGGGGGGATTGTAGAGAAAGGTCAGATGAGTGTGGAAGGGTTTGTAGAGGAAGGTTAGATAGCTTCTAGTGAGGGGATTGTAGAGAGAGGTCAGAGAGGTAGGAATAGAGGGATTGTAGAGGAAGGTCATTTGGGTGAAAGTGGGGGATTTGTAGAGGAAGTGCAAGTGGGGGGATCTTGGAGGAAGATTAGATAGATGCGAGGGGGGGGGGGGGTAGTGGAAGGTCAGAAGGGCACAAATGGGGGGGACTGTAGAGGGAGGCCATGTAGGTGGGAATGATGGAATTGTAAAGGAAGAGTGGCTTATATACACATTTATTGTCCTCCAGGGTCCTCACACTAATCCAGGAATAAACCAGCGGGCGCTGCGCCTTCTCCTCTCTGAGGTCAGCAAGCGGTCCGATTCCTGGGAGCACCATCTAAGCGTCAGCATGGTTGAGATCTACAACGAGTCACTGCGGTAAGAGCAGATACCAGAGGATGATGGGGGTTGGTGTTTTTTGTGTAGTGATCACAGTTTAATGGATTAGATAGCTGTCTGGGTAAAGAAAAAAGAAGATGGGAGTAGTAGTTTCTAGACCCTCGTCACAGTTAGATTAAGCCACAGTTTGGAGTAACATGGGAGTCTGCGGCGGCAGTGGGGAGGTCCAGATGTAACCCAGAACATAATTGCAGTCATGGCCTGCAGTGAGGTGGGGGTGGCATGACAGGAGCCATAGCTTAAAAGGGAGGCATGATGGCAGCCATGACCTGGAGTGGAGGATCAGAGCCTTAACCTGGGGCAGGGGATGATGTTAATCTCTAAATAATCTAAGCTCCTCTTTCTGGTACAGGGACCTGCTGGGTGCCGACAGTAACGCCTCTTTAGATATAAAGATATCTCCAGGCAGTACTGGTGAGCTCTACGTTCCGGGTCTAACGCAGCAGAGTGTGCACAGCATACAGGACATTAATAAGGTGAGCAGCAAGCTTATTACATAAAATCAGCTCTCAGTGACAATTATTTGTTGAGGTATCGTCCCCACACAAGCCCAAAAACCCCTCTACAGCCCCATGCAGGGGGGATCCTTACCTCACAAGCCCCAGAGACCCCTCTAGAGCCCTGTGGAGCATCTTCACCTTACAAGCCCCAGAGGCCCATATAGAGCCCCATGGGGTATTTTCATCTCACAGCCCCCAGAGACTGATCTCCCAGTGCTCAGATTGCTTACTGCTTTTTACTGTTTTCACTGCAGATCTTGGAATTTGGACACAAACAACGAGCCACAGAACATACCAACCTTAACACACACAGCTCCCGCTCCCACGCTCTCCTCATTCTGACTGCCCGGGGCCGGGAAACCAGCACTGGCATCTGTACAACAGGTAGGTCAAATGCTAAAGGCATATTGATGGCAGCTTTAATAAATTAATTCAGTGGATGGCACTCTAGGTAGGTCTGGCGGGGTTTCCTCTTTTATCCGCAGAGCTCGATAGATGGAACTCTAGGTGGAGCCTGGTAGATGGCCCACTAAGTTGGTCTTGAGGGAAGTCTCATAAAAGCAGAGCCCGGTAGATTGAGTTCTAGGTGGATCTAGAAGGGAGTCCTCTTCTATATGCAGAGCATGCCAGGTGGCACTGTAGATGGATTAGGCGTTGAGTCCTCTTCTATTTGCAGAGCCTGGTGGAATGAACTGTAGGTTGGTCTGGCAGCGAGTCCTCTTATACGCAAAAGTCCAGTAAATGGCACTGAGTGTTGGTCTAATGGGGTGTCCTCTCTTACCCATAGAGCCCGCTAAAAAAAGCTTTAGGTTAGTCGGACAGGGAGCCCTCTCTTATATGCAGAGCCCAGTACATAGAACTCTAGGCAATAATTCCTCTCCTATATGAAGAGCCCAGTAGATGGCACTCTAATCAAGTCTGGTGGAGAGCCCTCTCTTATATGAAGAGCCCAGTACATGGCAATTTAGGCGAGTCTGGAAGGTATTTCTCTCCTATATGCAGAGCCCAGTATATGGCACTGTAGGTAGGCCTGGCAGGTAGTCAATTCTTATATTCAGACCCAGGTGGATGGCATTGTAGGTGGGTCTGGTGTGGAGTCCTCTTCTGTAAGCATAGTTTGGTAGAATGAGCTCTGGGGGTAATCCTCTTTCATACAGAAGAGATGACAGTCTAGGTTGGTCTGGCAGGGATTCCCTCTTATATGCAGAACCTGGTAACTTGTGCACTAGGTGGGTCTGGCGGGCAGTCCACCCGTACACAGAGCAGGGTACATGGCACTGTATGTGGGTCTGGTGGGGGTGTCCTCACATAATGCCAAAGCCTGGTAGATGATGGTGCTTAATGTGGGCCACATACAGTGCTGTGAGATGATGAGTCTTGATCCTTTCTTCAGGGAAGCTCTATCTGGTGGATCTGGCAGGATCAGAGAGGGTATCGCGTTCAGGTGCTGCTGGGGAGCGTCTACGGGAGGCTCAATGCATCAACCGCTCTTTGTCTGCTCTGGGTGACGTATTCTCAGCATTGCGCTCCAATCAGGCCCACATTCCGTATCGGAACTCCAAGCTCACCTACCTACTGCAAGAGCCGATCAGCCGAGATGGCAAGGCTCTTCTCCTTTTACAGGTAAGTCAACAATGCTAGAGCACACTTTGCTCTCTATTCCAACTTGGCATTAGTGACAGCATAACATATTTACAAGGGGAATTCTGCTTAAAGTGAATGTAAACCTGATTTATGAAATTTGACCTGGGCACAGCTATCTGTTTTTCTAATTTCTCTCCAAAGCACTAAGTTCTGTGTTTCTGCTGCTCTGTTTTCAGCATTATAACTTCTGACAAGTGCTCTGTCAACAAAATAAAACCAGCCTAAAATTTGTGTTGTGGGAGCTTGCTATAAATAGATTAGCAGAGAGCTTGTCTTGTCACAGCACAGCTCTGTACATTCATTCCTTGGCCAATCTGGGGGTGTGTGCCTTTCCTCTAATCAGCTGTCTTGGCTGTATGCCAAGAATCCACTCAGTGAACACCGCAAACAGGAAGAGAAAATCTCGAACACAATGTGCACTTTCGAAAGAATATATAGTGACATGACGCACTCTGATGTCACAGATTTCAGTCCAGGCACCACGTCATTGCGACAAAGTCTGGATCCACCAGGTGCCTGGACTGACACCCATCTCAGCCAGCCGCTGAGAGCCTTAGACGACCATTCCACAGCTCAGCGCTCCACTGAGTGTGGAGGGAGATAAGCAGAGAGCCGACAGTCAGCAGCTCTGTGCTAGGGGGCTGTGAAAACCGAGCATTCAGCGATGTTCGATCCCTCGGTTTTTAATACAGAGGCGCCCAGGGACCGATGCTGCATCTACCCAGGTAAGTAAGAAACTGCAAAAAAGAGAAACCCATACTTCTCTTTTAAGGTTCATGAATGATGGGGAAAACCTTTCCTGGAGGTGATTCTGAGGCAGAGGAGATCTGTAGCGTCACACAGACTGTCTAACTCTTCAAAATTTATATAATCTGCAAACTGATGGAATTTTACTCACCCAGCTGCTGTGCAATATATTCAATTAATGAACACACACACACACACATATAATATAATTATTTATCCTGAATTTATACCCTATACAAGGACTTTTTAAAACTAGCATTTTTTTTGTGTTCTATTACATTGTCTTATTCTTCAGCCCCCAATAATTTCCCCCCTCTCTCCTCTGTGCTGCTCAGGTATCCCCCGCTGAAAGGAATGTTAGCGAGTCCCTCTGCTCCCTCCGATTTGGAGACCGAGTCCGAGCTGTGGAACTAGGAGCACCGAGCAGGAAGATTGAACAACCACCATCGTCCAGCACAGAGACATCAGAGGTACGGAAGGTGGCATATGGGTGATGGAACATAATGGGCTCCCAAAAACATAGGCTCCCTATCATGAGCTACTACCTGCACCATGTTTTATCAAACTATGCAGACTTTACATACTACACAAGGGGGCCACAGGCACAGCTGCTGGCTAGAAGGTAAAAATAAATTCCATCAAAACTAGAACGCAACCAGAAACGTCTCAGAATGAATCTCTCTATATGTTAACGTGGTGTATAGTTGACAGCCAGGCCAGCTCTACATGTCTGCTTACTGTGTGGGCAGCAGCCTAGCCCCCCAGGACCTGATGTCCCCTACAAGGAATAGAGCAGGGAGTTTTGATTGGCAGCCTCTACTGCTTTTAACATGTGGACCCGCCACTGGAATGTTATCAGCACTTAGCAAGTCACTATAGTGGTACTGATTGGCAAGCACAGAGTATTCGATATTTACCCTTGCAGATAGTACCCAGCAGCATTGGGGCCCCCTATCGGCTTGTGATAATGTCCACATTAAACAGGAAAACCCCCTCAGAGCAGACCAGATAAAAATTAACACAGAGCAACAAAATATAGAATATGAATACACACACACACACACACACATATATATATAAAACTCACACGCACCATTACTAGATAGACCATGACCAGGGCTACTACTTATGTCCTTTCTAATACTACTATATACCATATCCTGGGATACATGAGAACCTTCACAGACATAATGAAACCTCTCAATGATGTATCTATAATGACTCATTTGTATTTCTTCACAGAGTGACACCCCCTCACCGCGCGGAGTCAGGAACACATCTGTGCGAAGAAAAGCTCCCAGCTCAGGTATGTGTGCATAGTGCTCTTAGTTAAAGGGGAACTCCTGCTAGGCAGGGTGGAAACTGGTCAGAGGCTCTGTGTTTGTCATCTATGTGCCCTTAGAGAACACAAGGGAAGTTAAATCTCCAGCAGAGCCTCTGTCTCAGCATACAGCGACAAGAAAACTAAGAGAAGTGTTGGGTTTTGTTCAGCTTGGACATGGCACTGCTCAACACCACGACAGAGCTCGGCCCAGTCCGTCCCCGGCTTAGCACCACGACACAGCTCTACCCAGTCCCTCCCCTGCTGCTGAGCGCCACGACCTAGCTCTACCCAGTCCCTCCCCTGTGGAGCCATGGCCTCTCTCTGCTGAGTGCCATGACGCAACATAGTGCAGTGCCTCTTCAGCCAACAAAGGTGAATACAGTAACCCAGGGCTTGTGGTCAGGCTGATTGTCTAACTACCATGTAAATTTCTGATTGATCCGCCGTGTTTTGTACTTTCTTCTCTCCCCCACCAGTGAAGATCCAGAACATAAAATGGTCAATATTTCTTTTTTTTTTAGTGCGCCACCGAATTGGACCACCGTAAGGGCCACATTGAAGCTTAGAAGAATCCTGAACTGAAGCCAGTATGGAGAAAGGGGCGGAACTCCGAATTGAGCAGATGCACCTTGAGTTACAACTACATGAACTGATAATGCTGCCCATTTATATATTTCTACTTTAATATATTTATAGAGAATTAACACTTTATTACAGAGTATTTTATATCTAAATTGGCTGCTGGTGTTTTGTTCAGTGAGGTCACATGATGTGTGGAAGAAGGCATGGCCGACATCAGTGTAATCATTAAAAACACAATGCTCACAAGTGTAACATAAAATATGAAATTTAATTTATTGTCACTAGAAAGGACAAAACAGGTAATGGCTGGTGGTCTCTGGACATCGCACAGCCCCGGCGGGCCAGCCACATGATCAGGTGCCAATTCCAGGACTTTCCATACCAGTAAAGTTCCCTATTCTGATAACAGGCACATCCACAGTACTGACCAATAAATAGTTCCTCCACATCACAGTTCAGCACTGGTGAAGAATTCTGAAAATTCATCCATGGCTTTCCAGCTTATTCCAGCGCAGACATTAGGAGGTGTAGCTCTCGGAAGGCACTTCCATACCGGCCACTCTGAAACGCCCTGCTCTTCACTAACGACGAGAGGCTTCGGAGATGCTTGTAGCACATCTTACACTTTGTCAGTCTGTGGAAAGCAGAAAGACTGCGTGACTGGATGAAAACAGGCACTGTTTGGGTCCAAAAAGGGCAGATGGGCACTCTGCATTATCTATAGGCACAAGGCTTTCCATATATTAAAAGTAGGCAGAGTTCACTCGGTACAGTGGGCAGCACCATGAATGAAATCTTACCTCTCCTCACGGGAAATGTCCACACCCATTGAGGGTGGAGCTGCCAGCATCTCTGTGATCAGCGGGAGGAACCTCTGCAGCACCAACTTCAGGGAAATGCAGCCAGTCTGCATGTAGCTGGGAAAACACGAAGAGTAGAGGGATCAGACCAAAAGCAGAAGAAGGATGGGCCCTGAAGAGGGGAGACAGATGAAGCAGATGGGCCCTAGCAGCGGACAGTCAGGTAGCTATCACTGAACGTCAGAGGCAATCCAGGGTATTTACCTTTCGTATTTGCTCTGTAGCAGTTTGTCTATCTGTGGGAGGATGGTCAAACACAGATCCAGTTTCCACAGCGACCTGTGAAAGACAGTAATTAGGATTCTGATGGAGACAGGAAACGTCCGGTCACAACTATTAGGACCAGTTCACACCAGATGCAGTTCCGTTCAGTTCCCTTGCGTTATTTTTCTGCACTAAAAATGCATGCACAGTGTTTTCCATGTATTCCAATGGCTCTATTTCACACCATGCAGTCAGTTTCCGATGCAGAAACTAACCGGAAACTGACTGTATTGGTGCAGAAAAAAAAGGAACTGCACGGCTGCATATGGTGTGAACTGGCCCTTATACTTACGCTTTCTGGTTGATGATATTTAACATGTCCACAACCACCGACAAGTCATTTACTGCCACAGCGGAGTCCATAGAGGTCTGTGACACAGAAGTAAAATCAGTCACAGCACAGAAACATCACACCAGCAGTATATAGATTCCCTGCTCAACTGGACAGTGGTATTATCTTGCATCCCAAAAGACTTCCCCTATCTCACTAGATAATGGTCTGACCCATACATCCCCCCCATCTCACTAAACAGTGGTATGACCCTACCTTCCTAGAGATATCCCCCCTCTCATTGGATAGCGGTATGACCTGATATCCCCAAAGACAGCCCCCCCCCTCTCATTGGATAGCGGTATGACCCAATGTCCCCAGAGACATCCCCCATCTCATTGAATAATATTATTACCCTACATGCCTAGAGATATCTCCACCCTCAGTGGAGGGTGGTATGACCTGATATCCCCAGAGCTAACCCCCTATGTTGTGTTCCTATATCCCAAGAAATAGCCAATCACCTAACTGAAGGATGGAACAGATAATGGAGTGACCAATATCCCCAAGATATCTCACACCTGACCGGATCGTTGTATGGTCCTACATCCCCAAGAACATGCCCCCACCTGACCAGATAATGGTATAGCCCTACATCCCTAGAAAAAAAAAACATCTAAGTAGATCATGGTACAACCCTGTGTCCCAATAGGTATCGCCTGAATTTTAGTAGTGATACATCCTTAGAAATATTTTCCCATCTGTCAGGGTAGTGGTACTGCCCTAAGTTTGGAAACCCCCCTTCCCTTCTCTTGCTCCCCATCATCCTTCTCCTGACCTCCGTCTTTCTTCTCTGACCCTCACCTCCCTTCTGCCAACCCTGTTCTGCTCCTCCCTCCTTTCTCCTGGATGCCCCCTTTCATCACACAGGAGGATTTTCTCACCTTGATGTCCCCGGTGCTCCATACAGCTCTCACCGTGTCCAGATTGCGCATGCGGCTGGTCAGCACCATACACATTGTGTCATGCCCCTTCCGGATCTGACCCACGGCTTCCTCATCCCCAACTTCTGTTGGAGACGAGCCCTTTACCAACTACAGAAGAAGAAGGTGAATGATGATGATGCAGAGTTGCTGAGGGTCAAGGTAATGCAATATCACTACTATCACTTACTGGAAGGAAGTCGGCCACTTTCAACCCGATGGGCTCCTTTCTGGCAGCAGAGATAACTGGGGGGTGGCTGGGGGTGGAAGGGGCAGCAGGGGGATCAGGGCACACTGTGGGGGTAGAAGATGCCACAGGGGGTCTGTTCAACTGTTCACGCTGCAGGAAGTAAATAATCCAATATCAAGACAAAGCCATTAGAACTAGAAAAAAAGCATGTGTACGAGGTGCTGTTTACTTCAGACAACACAAGGGCAAGCAATGTCACAATGAGCACTTTTCTTCATAGTGACACCATTGCATCAGAAGATCGCACATGTCACTGGTGGACTTATTTCACCACATAGAAAACACATTCTCAACACCATAAAATGCTACAGAAAAAACAAAAACAAAACACACATTTCCAAACTTCTGAACTCTCTCCACCCTGAACACTGAGCTGGTGAGAAGATATTAGTACTTGAAGTAAAGCCATTTCTCAGGGAGTATATTGAGGCATTCAGAAACAGTCAGGCTATACTGCCACCTTCAGGAGGTCGGGACACCAACATGCCTAAAGTTTGTGGAAAAGATGCATAATCAAACTTAGGGAGGACCTGTGCCCCTCAAAGTCCAAAAAATAATATGTTTTTACAGCGAGTACAAAGATCTTTTTTTCTGTCTCACCCATTGAGGGACATACAAATTCAGAAATAGCTGGGAGATCCAAAAGCAAGGGTGGGCAACAGCCACTGACAGGCCTCTAAAGAAAAGGACTGGGAATGGTCTGCAACTAAGGACTACCGTATATACTCGAGTATATGCCGAGTTTTTCAGCACATTTATTTGTGCTGAAAATGCCCCCCCTCGGCTTATACTCAAGTCTGTGTTCATCTTCAGCTTTGTGCTCCTGATCCTCGGGCTTTCACATTGAGAATGCTGGGGCAGGATTATTTCAGGTGTTATTTATGCGCTATTTTTAGCGCTAAAACGCCTCAGTGTGAAAGGGGCCTTACTCTAACTGCTCTGTGAAGCTGGGCCTTAAACAAGTTGCCTATTCTGGCACGGTTTGACGGATTAAAGTTACCCTCAATACAAGACGAAGGGCCAGACCAGTTGACTCCCAGACTACTCAACGCCAACTAGGATTTAAAGGAGAGAATCCATCTGCCTGTCAGTGGATCCTGAATGGTGAGCACACCCTCACCTAGCTTAGTGGCTTTCCTGTTAAGTTAGGTCACTGGTATAACCATGGTGGAACAGACCACTAGCTTACACATTCTGATCCCGAAAGTTCCGGCACTCTCAGGTGGGGCCCTGGGCACCGCATTCTGATTCTCCAAACGCAGGCTGGTATGCGTCAACAAGATTTGAACAATCATCCCCACCCCCTCATTATTATCAGACAACAGTAGGAGACTGCGGTACTTCAAGGATAGTCAGTCAGTCAGTCAGTCAATGATTACAGGGGCCAAAGGCCAGGATTGGTGTAAGTGTCCAAACTCAGCAGGGGATTACACTAGATGTTTAGAGCCTCTCTGAGTAGAATGCTTCGGTATCTGAGTACAAACAGCTAGGAAGTCCAGAATGGACATGGATGGACCTGGAAGACATAGGAGATACCTTGGATACCTACAGAGCTAAGGACTCTAATGACAACCTTTTCACGAAGGGGGCTCGTGATCCGGGTATCGGTTGCTTCTGGGGATACCAAATAAACGCCCTCAGAACCACTAGGGGAATATAGGCTGATGTCTCCCATAGCAGTGGGACTGTCCTCTATGTGTCCTAGTGAAGATATATTAGCCCAATGTGAGGCAAAGCCTCAGGTACTCATAAACCTGGGCAGCTGGTGCTGATAAAAGTTAGGCAGCCAGAGGAGACCAAGTCAACGTAAGCCAGCCTTTCTCAACCTTTTCAACATGGAGGAACCCTTGAAATAACTTTCCGGTCTCAGGGAACCCCTGCTGAAAATTACTATAGCTACAACTCATGATACATTAGTGCAGGGGTCTCAAACCTGCGGCCCTCCAGCTGTTGCGGAACTACAAGTCCCATCATGCCTCTGCCTATGGGAGTCATGCTTGTAACTGTTTAGCCTTGCAATGCCTCATGGGAATTGTAGTTCTGCAACAGCTGGAGGGCCACCAGTTTGAGACCCCTGCATTAGTGTGATGGTCAGTAGGAAGAATGCCTCTTACAATTGTGGTCATTGGGAAGAATTAACTCCTTACAAATAGCTAAAAAGATCAATGGTGTCAGTGGGAACTTATCAGAGAGGCAGAAATTGCTCCTTTGTAAAGGAACCCCTAGCAACCTTTGGAGGAACCCTAGGGTTCCATGGAACCCTGGTTGAGAAACCCTGACGTAAGCATTCAAAGGAACCAAACTGGAAATCTACATGGTGTTTCAAGAGCAGGAGCAGAAGGGGGATGTTGCTTCCTCTGGGTTGAACAGTTGGAGTCAGAATCACTCTACTAAGTGTATGATATCAACACTAATTTCCTCAGCTTTAAGCCTACCTGCGGTAAAACCAGCAGTGGTGGGTAATTTGAATAGGCGCCCAACAGTGAGGTAGCTCCCAGTGCTTTAACCCATGCCGTCTTGCTAACCGAGTCTTCAGAGACAGACAGGGTCACACCTGGGACTGTGCCAGGACTCTGGACCCCAAAGGTGCTCTACTGCCAACAAACCATACACAGAGGTATCCACAATGCAGAGCCCGAAGATCCCAATGTTTAGTCCAGTAAAGTTTCAGGTACCGCCTCCAAAGCTAGTACTAAGGAATTGCCAATCCAGATAGCTGCTATATAGAGACGAGCTCAGGAAAGAAACCCGATTGAAGTCACCAAGGAATTAAATTCCACAAAGCAAGTAAAGCTTTCTTTAGCATCCAACTTCCTAGGACACTGGCGAAAAATGAGGCATGCTAGGCAAAGGAGCGGTTATAATGGAATGGCCACAATTTTTCTGTTTCCAATGTCCAATCCTCCTATCAATGGCAGTATAACCTGACTATATGTGAATTAGTGTGTTCCTCAATGGAAGAGAAAGAAACCTAAATAAAAATACACCAAAAGTTAAAGTGATACTAAAGCCCCAGTTTTTTTTATTAACATGGTAACACTTACCTGCTCTGTGCAATGGCTTTGCATAGAGCAACCCGAATCCTTCTCTTCTCAGGTCCCCCATCGGCGCTCCTGGTCAACCCCCATAGCGAGCCACTTGCTATGGGGGCACTCACGCGTGCTTTCTCCCGAGCACAGCTCCCTCCTCACTGCTGTGATTGACAGCAGCAGGAGCCCACAGCTCCTGCTGCTGTCTCTGAACCAATGAGGAGGCAGAGAGCCTGAAGAGCTGCTGCTCTTGTGCACTTTGCTGGATTGCGATCATGCAAGTATTGGAGGGGCTGGTGGAGAACGCATGAAGGTAAAAAAACATTCAGCTTTAAGAATCACTTTAACAGGGCTGCTCCAGACCCAAATCTTCATTGTACATCTCCCACCATTCACCCGCACACAAGACAGACTCACATTTTTATTTATGGCTGCGACAGGTGTGACCACTTCTGCTGCTGGCGGGACAGACTCCTTTACAGGGACACATTCTGAAAAATACAACATGGATAGCGACAATGGTCACACAGGAAATAGGGTTCAATATACAAAGTGTCATGATTATCACAGTACAGACAACTTCCTCTTACCATCTTCTGGGGGGGCTGGGAACGGCTCGCTTTCACGCGGAGGAGTCCGTGCTAAAAATGTGAAAAATTATTAAGTAGATGAGAACATACATACTGTACATAGACTGCAAAAGTGTGGGTGCAAATGAGGGCATGGTGAGTAGTGTAGAGGGCACACAGTGAGGACAGCGAAAGATATGGCAGGCACAGACGGGGAGGAGCGGGCAGGAAGGGTCAATTGGTGGCAGAGAAAAGGCTGGTAGAATCATAAAGGGGGAGGGGGAGGAGGATAGGGCAGGTAAGTGGTGACAGAGGAAGGGCTGGCAAGATCAGAGGGGGAGGAGAGGGAAGGTAGGGTAAAGTGGTGGCAGATGAAAGGTCTGACAGGCATAGCAGGTCCTCAGACTCACAGATTGCAGTCTTTGGTTGAAAGATTTCTTTATACTCTTCTGGATTCTGGATCTCAGCACTGGACTCCTTCTCATCCTCATCACTGCATGGACTTGCCCTGTGGATATCACACATAACTATGGTGATTACAATGGAAGTGTTCAGATAGAGACAGGTGTCATCTGTCTACAGGATTTGAGTATTGGTGTGTCATCCCTCTGTGTAGGGGTGATATTTAGGATATATTTGGGGGTACATATGTTGGTGCAGTGTGCCATTTCTGTGTAGGGGGATATTTAGTATATATACAGTATTTAGGTGCAGGGTGTCATTCCTCTGTGTATACTTCTCACCTCTTTGGTTTGCTGCAGGTGGTAGACGGTCTCTCGTAGATTCTTCTCAACGAGGACGCAGAGGGTGCTGGCTGACGGATGGGGATCTCAGCTGGAAAAGACCCCTGTGGCTCTGATCCAATCAGTTTTACACGGTTTAAGTCTACCACAAAGGAGGAGACATTCGTCTGGGCAATAGAGACACCAATCTGCAAACAGAAATAAAAACATCCTATGGTACATCAGTAAACTACCACCAAGCAAGTACACAGCCACCCACCCTCCTCAGCACCTACCCTCCCTACCACCAACCAGCACACAGAACACATCCCCCCAATCAGAACATAGACCACCTCCAACCAGCACACAGACACCTGCCCAATCCCCTCCTCACTACAAAACAGCACTCAGCCCTGCAACCCCCCCCCCCCCAGCACAGTCAATTTACCTTCCACAGAACACAGGCACCCACCCTCCTCACAGACTCCTCTCCAAACACCCATCAAGACCAGCACACAGAAATCTTCTCTTAAATTACCCCTTACACACACCCCCACCAACCAGCCCTGATCCCCCACCAACCAGCACACAGACCCTCCTTCAAATCCCCCCTCCGTCCACTGACCAGCACACAGAAACATGCACACAGGCTATTTCTGAACTGTCCATCATAGACATCCTCGCCCAAACTAACTGCCCCCCCCACACACACACACACTAAACAGCACAGACACCCCACCCCCCTTCTTACCAGCTGGTTGTTACAGAGGGACAGGTCAGAGACTTTGCCCCATGACACAGGGACGGTGTCAAAGCAGCGCTCAGGTTCCCAGCCATAGACTCGAAGAGCATCACGGCCTCCACAGAAGAGACAACCACCATCACCACTGAACAGAATCGTCCTTTGGGACAAACACACATTATCACTACTACATGCAGACAACCTGAAGAAGATGAAGGATCAGCATGCAAACACATCTCCAATGTCACTTCTCTGCAATATTCTGATTGGCTTATAAAAGCAACAACCCCTTCCTTGTCCGCCGCTATTATTAGGGAACAACTGGAGGAGCTCAGAAGAAGAATGCGGAGCCCAGGCAGGGGAGAGGTTGAGGTTGACATTCTGTATACAAATACCAGGATGTAGGCCGGCCATATGAACGAGGGGCCAGCAGACTCCACCTAAGCTGGAAGATGTGTAGGGGGACTGGAGAAGAGTCTGTTGTCTATAGCAAGCAACCAATCACTCCTCTCTAGTCTGCATCCTGCAAATGTCAATTATATGAAATAACCTCTAGCAACCAGTCTGACTACTAACCTGCGATTGGCTGTCTTTTATAGTACAAGGCTCCACACAGACATGGGGCAGCAGATATGCAATCTGGTCTCTGCCATTGACATGTATGCTCAGCCTGTCCGATCGCTGCTCCCATATGACAGCAGTCAGTGGTCTGTCTAAACTCACAGACATGCATTTGTCACTCAATCAGATCATGTTCATGGGTTGCCGAGGATGCTAGGCATGACCTTTAAAGGGGTTGAATAAAACCAGCCCTGGTCCACAATTCCCAACATTAAATCTCACCTGAAAGAAGTTGCTTCTCCTTCCACACAGCCAACCAGCTGGAACTTCTCCAGATCCCAGAACCTTAGTGTCCTGCAATATTGAGAGAGTAAGTCTGAGAAAAACGGGACACACGTCAACTAATACAGGAAGAAGACTGCCCCTCACCTATCCGAACTCGCTGAGGCCAGCAAATACTCATTGGGGTGAAACTCCACAATCTGGACGGGTCCTCGATGTTCCGTCAACTCTGCTATAATCTTCCCAGCACTCAAATCCCAGAGCTGGAGGGCAACATGGAGTCAGTGCTCAGTGACTGCTGATATGTCTACAAACACCTTTATCTCCCATGACCCAGACATCCTCACCCCGGTTAACCTAGCTTAGACCATATACAGACATTGAAAGGCTATAAACTGCGCACAGGTAAGGTCAAGGTATCCATGAGAAACAAGTAGATAAACTGGAGGATGATGAATAAACAAATAAAAATTGCTTCCATATAAAACCAGGTAATAACATTTATTATGTGGCCATATATAAAGCACACAGTCTAGATAAAAACAAACAAACAAACAAACAGTCATGTGCAAATGACACAGTTTAACCCTTTCATGACTAAGCCCATTTCTGACATTTGGTGTTTACAAGTTAAAATGCAGATTTTTCGCTAGAAAATTACTTAGAAACCCCAAACATTATATATATATATATATATATATATATATATATATATATATATATATATATATATATATATATATTTTTTAGCAGAGAATCTAGAGAATAAAATGGCGATTGTTGCAATATTTTATATCACACGGTATTTGTGCAGCGGTGTTTTAAACGCAACTTTTTTGGAAAAATTAACTTTCATGAATTTTTAAAAAAATTAAAAAGCAAAGTTAGTCCAATTTTTTTGTATAATGTGAAAGATGATGCTACGCCGAGTAAATAGATACCAAACATGTCATGCTTTAAAATTGCCCACACTCGTGGAATGGCGACAAACTACGGTACCTTAAAATCTCCATAGGCGACGCTTTAATTTTTTTTTACGGCTACTAGGTTAGAGTTACAGAGGAGGTCTACGGCTTTATTGCTCTCGCTCTGACGATCGCGGCGATACCTCACATGTGTGATTTGAACGCCGTTTTCATATGCGGGCGCGACCTTCGTATACGTTTTCTTTGCCGCGTGAGCTCGCGGGGACAGGGGCGCTTTAAAAAAAAAAATCTTATTTTTTCTTATTTATTTTATTTATTTTTATAATTAAAAATAGTGTTTTTTAAAAAAAAAAAAATTTGATTACTTTTATTGCTGTCACAAGGAATGTAAACATCCCTTGTGACAGTAATAAGTGGTGACAGGTACTCTTTATGGAGAGATCGGGGGTCTAAAAGACCCCCAATTCCTCCTTTGCACTTCAAAGTATTCAGATCGCCGAAAACGGCGATTCTGAATACTGTGTACTTTTTTAAATTCGGCGCCATTGGCAGCCGAGTAACGCGGACGTGACGTCATGACGTCGCTTCCGTGGTTACAGTGCAGAGAAAAAAATCAAAGCCGTTCGCGGCTTTGATTCACTCTCTGTCTAGCCGCCCGAGGTGGCGGATCGTGGATCGGGTCTCCCGGTGGGACGGGAGGCCCGGTAAGAGCGGCGATGTCCCCTCCCGCTCCTCCGGTATAACAACGGAGCGGCTTTTAGCCGCATCGGTGGTTATACCTGGAAAGCCAATCGCCGGCTCTAAACAACGGTACCGGGATGATGCCTGCGGCTGCAGGCATCATCCCGGTATAACCCCCGGAAGCCGAGGACGCATATATGCGTCTGCTCGTCGGGAAAGGGTTAATTTAAAAAGGTAAAAGCCCAAGTCTCATCCAGCCTCAAACACTAAATGGAGGGTCCAGCACTTGCGATGAAAATAGGCTCAAGGTTCACATATCAGCCAGAAGGTTCGCTGGGTTCGGACCTGTTTGTGTTCCGCAAAGGCGGCACACTTTAGTGTGGTGTGTAGTAAAGCTGGAGGCCACCAAGAAGACTGCCGCTCACAGGATGGAGACAATGTGGTAGGCCAAGGGAGAGGACGTGGTCACTCCGGCGGCTCATGTCAGAAGAAGAATCAAAGCATCTCCCTTGGCCTGTCGCATTATTGTCCTCAATCTGTGAGCGGCCATCTTCTTGGTGGGCTCCAGCTTTACTACACGCCACACTGAAGTGTACCTTCGCTGTGGGACACAAACAGCTGATCCCAGCAAACCTTCCGGCTGGTATGTGAACCTTGAGCCCGTTTCTATCACAAGTGCTTGGCCCTCTATTTAGTGTTTGAGGCTGGATGAGACTTGGGCTTTTACCTTTAAAATTAGACTGTTTTTATCTGAACTGCGTGCTTTATCTATGGCCACATAATAAAATGTTACTGCACGGTTTATATGGAAGCAAGTTTTATTCCTTTATTCATCATCGTCCAATGTATCTACTTGTTTTTAATGGATACTTTGACTTTACCAGTGCAGAGCACACAACTGCCAGCCCATTCTATGGTTGAGCGCCTTGGGTCCATTTGTTGCATTTCCATCTACAGACATTGCCTCCCTCTACCCATTATGTTGGCTTAGACCAGCTACAGACATTGCCATCCCAACATTATCCCAAGTCAGACCATCTAAATACATTGCGATATGGTGTCCACAAATGCAGTGCATTTGTGATCTGCATTTGGGGTGCTGTTACCAATACATTGGCACCTGCATGCAGATCGCAAAGGCAGTGTGCTCACCGGCAGTGCGGGAAACGTGCATGGAATGCATGTTTCCTGTACCACATTCTTTTGTGAACTGGCCCTTAGAAAAATATAATACAAATGTCAATGCAAAAATATGAACTTATCCAGGTCACGAGTAACTAAAGTTCACAGGTCAGCAGTATATAGTCTAGCATTAACACATCAAAAAGTACACAGCCCAGCATTAACACATCTGGAGTACACAGCCCAGCATTAACACATCAGGAGTACACAGCCCAGCATTAACAGGTCAGGAGTATATAGCCCATTACTATTTGCCCTTCCCTAATGATCAGTTTCCTTACCTGCTTGTTCCGACATGTTACCTTCCGTCCCTCCCCTCACATCCATATTGAGTGCCTGTATGAGATGTAGAAAATGGGTGGGACGGATGTGAGGGGAGGATCAAAGGGGAGTCAGTAAAGCCGTGCTGCAGAGCCAGCTACTTGTGTGTTCTGCTCTGCTCTGAACTTGGGAAGAAATTGTTTAAACAGCGGGGGTCGGCACTGCGGAGACAAGTTCTACCCGTCACCCTATAGCGATCAACGGATTGCCGACCCCCAATCTATAGTGTCCCAGGACAGTACTAAATATAGTATAGCCCCCATTTTTCTGGTAGAGAATCCTCCACTAACCTTTACACTGTTGTCCTCTGAAGAGGATGCCAGCCACTTGCCATCCGGGCTGAACCGCAGGCAGCGCACAGCTTGTGTGTGACCCTGCAGAATGAAGGAAAGAAGTCATACCTGAAGGAGTAACATGGTGACCACAGGAGGCTGATGGCGCTACACTCACCTTATATCGAAACACACAACCTTTCCTCCGCACATCCCAGAGCTGTACAACACCGAGAGAAACACAACATATCATCAGAATCAGATTACAGCCGAGAAAGGAACCAGATATCACCTTGCTGGCTCAGAAGAGACATTAGAGGGCCTTCACCAGAAGGACTTTCATTGGGCAAGACCCTTACACCACACAACCCACAACCCCCCCCCCCCCCGCTTGGAGAGTTAGATACATCATGGCTAATGGCGGGCAATGATAAAACGAAGCATCTGACCAATAGACTGGGTGTCCTCTCAACATCCTCTGGGGCCGTTTAGAGCATAGAAGGGAGACACCGATTGGTAACTGGGAGTGACACAGACTGTCCTTCACACAACAGACATGTCTGTACCTTAATATTTGTGTCCAGAGATCCGGATGCCACAAACTCGCCATAGGGATGGAAATCCAAACTGCAAATGCTAGCCTTGTGACCCATTAATGTTCTCTGTACTGGGGGAAAAGAAAGGTTTTACAAACAGAAATCAAAATTCAGTTGAAAAAAAATGGAAGATGGTAAGTTGGATCTTACTTTTGGCTTCTTCCATATTCCAAATCCGCAAAGATCCTGACTGTGATCCGGCAACAATCAGCTTCTCCGACGGGTTGAACCGCACACTCTCCACTGGGGATGTGTGACCAGTCAGACTCTATCACACCAAAAAAAAAAAAAAAAAAGAAGAAGAAGAAGGAGTTAGGCTTACCGGTAACTATTTCCAGTAGTCTTCCAGGACAGCCCTTGAGAGATGGAGCTCCTCCCATGGACACAGGAAACACATTGCCAAATCACATTAAAAAGGTGATCCCTCGGTAACATGGCCAGTCATATGCAAGAACCGGAGGATGGAACCGAAAAACACAAACAAAAACAGGTAATATCATCAGAAAACAATCTTTAGGGTGGGATCGTGCTGTCCTGGAAGACTACTGGAAATCGAGTTACCAGTAAGCCTAACTCCGGTTTTCCTCAGTCGTCTTCCAGGACAGCCCTTGAGAGGATACCCAAAGTACTCACCAGATTAGGGGCGGGCCAGTTTGGAGGACTTGGAATGAAATTTGTATGCCACTTCAGGAACAAATCTCTTCTCAAGATAACTTTATCCTGTAAGATCTGCAAAAAAGGATCTCTGGTAGAGAGTGCCTGGGTCTCACGGACTCTGCAAGCTGAAATTATTGCGACTAACAGTACAGTTTTAAGGGTAAATAACCTTAAAGAGGCTTCCGATCGGCTCAAAAGTGTGTTCCAAGGAAGGCTCTTAGATCGGTGCCACATTAGAATTCTTTCTCCCTTTACAGTTCTGTATTTTGCTCTGGTGGCCAGCTTCCGACTCTGGAGCAAGGTGCGGATGACCCTCTCCAATAAGTCCCTGGTTTTTAAGATCCCTTCGGCTAACTTTATCGTGGCCACTTGTGGATAGACCAGGGGCTCCTGGCGAAGAAGATCACGTCTGAGCGGAAGCAACGTTGGCAATCAACATTAATCAGGGACTTCTGGCTTCCCCCTGTTTGTTGACGTATGCCATGGCTGTCAGAGAAGATTCTAGGATTTTACAAGCATTTTAAACTAGGGCTTATTTTCGGGGTAGGGCTTATATTGCAGCCCTCTTGGAAAATAACGCTGGTTCCTATTTTCGGGGTAGGTCTTATTTTCAGGGAAACACGATATATGGTGTACAGAATAATTCTGCGCTGCCCTTATAGATAAGCTGCTAACACAACAATCAGACAAATAGCAGAAAAAATGGGAACAGAAAGTGTAGCGCTAATCAAAAGAAATGAATACCAGAAACCATAAATTAATATAGTGCTCAAATCTCAAATGTGACAAAGGAAAAATGATGAATGAACGAATGTCCACATAAATGCAATCTAAATGTCCACGGAAGAAGATAGCCAAGTAACAGGTGATCTCACAGAACATGATGGTCCAGGAAATCCCAGGTCAGTATGGAAGGGTATATATCATGGATAGGAAGAAACCCCAGATGATGTCCTAGGGACGAAACCCGTCGGGAGGACTCTATTGTTGCCACATCTTTTGCACAAAGCGCTTGTTTATCAACTTAAATGTAAGGGTTCTTGCTACATTAACCACTTAACGACCGCTCACTGTACATATACGTCGGCACAATGGCACCGACAGGCACAATCGGACCCCCCTTCTGTACAGTGAGTGGTCGGAATTTGTCTGGGAGCGATCCGAGATGGGGGGGCGGCCGTTCGATTCCGGCCACCCCCCCCGCGATCGCTGCCGGCGAATGAGAATGCCCCCTCTGCCTATGTAATGTAAACACAGGCAGAGGAAGCAGGAGGAAGTGATGTCATCTCTTGTGCGGCGCTCACATATACCGAGCGCCGTACAAGAGAAGACATCAAGGTTAGTGCACAAACACTACACTAACACCAGCACACATAGGCACATAAATCGCCCCCCCAGATCACCCCCCAGCCACAGTGTCACTGATTGCAGTGACCATTTATTTACTGATCACTGCAATCAGTGACATTTGTGACTGTAAAAGTGTCACTACAGTTTAGTTTTAGGTCCAGTGTAGCCCCCTAACCCCCCCTAATAAAGGTTTAACCCCTTGATCACCCCCCAGATAACCCTTTCACCCCCTAGCACCGCCATCGCTAAGCGATCATTTTTCTGATCGCTGTCTTAGCGTCAGTGATGCAGATCGGTAGCCAGTAATTTTTTTTAGGTTCGCCGCAGGTTTTTATAGCGTCAGGTACCCCCATATATTATCTAATAAAGGTTTTAACCCCCTAATTGCCCCTAGTTAACCCTTTCACCAGTGATCATTATATAAGTGTTACGGGTGACGCTGGTTAGTTAGTTTGCTTTTTATAGTGTCAGGGCACCCGCCGTGTATATAACCCAATAAAGGTTTAACCCCCTGATCGCCCGGCGGGTGATATCAATTAGGTTTTAGCGTCAGAAAGGGTCTGCGTCACACCCCAGGCAGCGTCAGGTTAGTGCCAGTAACGCTAACACCCACGCATGAAGCATACACCCTCCTTAGTGGTATAGTATCTGAACAGATCAATATCTGATCTGATCTATACTAGCGTCCCCAGCAGTTTAGGGTTCCCAAAAACGCAGTGTTAGCGGGATCAGCCCAGATACCTGCTAGCACCTGCGTTTTGCCCCTCCGTCCAGCCCAGGCCACCCAAGTGCAGTATCGATCGATCACTGTCACTTACAAAACACAACACACATAACTGCAGCGTTCGCAGAGACAGGCCTGATCCCTGCGACTCCAGTGCTGTAGGAGGTGATTTCACCACCACAGTTAAAAAAAAAAAGCAAATATGCCGAAGCATTGGGGCAGCAGGGGCGGAGGAGTGATTTTGCTCGAAATTCCGACGGAGACTTGCCCGTGGAAAAGTCTGACCATGTGTGTGCGGCATAACTTTTTTGCGGGAGGATGCCCCCATGCTTCGGCATATATAAATGGTGCATGTATGCCCATCATTAGAAGTGGGTGGATGAAGGGCGGTATTCTAATGGTGGGCATACCCACCCGATCAATCTCTTTTTTCATTCAGCCAACTGGCTGCATGAAAAAAAAAAAAAGATTACAATACATGTCCAACAAGGACCAGCAACGTACTGGTATGTTGCTGGACTTTGAATGGTTATACCAGATTGATGCCTGCGGGTTTAGGTATCATCTTGGTATCATTCTTTTCAGCCAGCGGCTGGCTTTCATGTAAAAGCAATCCTAGTGGCTAATTAGCCTCTGGACTGCTTTTACAAGCAGTGGGAGGGGATGTCCCCCCCCCCCCCCCAGATATAAAAAGCGCCATTGGGAAATTGGGAAAGCATTTTATCACACCGATCTTGGTGTGGTCAGATGCTTTGAGGGCAGAGGAAAGATCTAGGGTCTAGACCCCAGTTTTTTTTTTAAAAAGGAGTACCTGTCACTACCTATTGCTATCATAGGGGATATTTACATTCCCTGAGATAACAATAAAAATGATAAAAATAAAAAATATGGAAGGAACAATTTAAAAATAAAATAAAAAAGCAAAAATAATAAAAAAATAAAAATAAAGCACCCCTGTCCTGCCCTGCTCTTGCCCAATGGCGAACGCAAGCGTCGGTCGGGCGTCATATGTAAACAGCAATTGCACCATGCATGTGAGGTATCACCGCGAAGGTCAGATCGAGGGCAGTAATTTTAGCAGTAGACCTCCTCTGTACATCTAACGGGGTAACCTGTAAAAGGCTTTTAAAAATGTATGTAGTTTGTCGCCAATGCGCGTTTGTGCGAAATTTTAAAGCATGTCGTGTTTGGTATCTATGTACTCGGCCTAAGATCATCTTTTTTATTTCATCAAACATTTGGGCAATATAGTGTGTTTTAGTGCATTAAAATTAAAAAAAGTGTATTTTTTCCCAAAAAAATGCGTTTGAAAAATCGCTGCGCAAATACTGTGTAGAAAAAAAAATGCAACACCCACCATTTTATTCTGTAGGGCCTTTGCTTTAAAAATATATATATATATATATATATAATGTTTGGGGGTTTAACATAATTTTCTTGCAAAAAAAAAATATGTTTTCATGTAAACAAAAAGTGTCAAAAAGGGCTTTGTCTTCAAGTGGTTAGAAGAGTGGATGTAAGCTTCCTAATGTTGTGTATAAAATGCCAGAACAGTTCAAAACCCCCCCCCAAATGACCCCATTTTGGAAAGTAGACACCCCAAGCTATATACTGAGAGGCATGTCGAGTCCATGGAATATTTTATATGTTGACACAAGTTGCGGAAAAAAGAATTTTTTTTATTTATTTATTTTTTTTTTGCACAAAGTTGTCACTAAATGATATATTGCTCAAACATGCCATGGGTATATGTGGAATTACACCCCAAAATACATTCTGTTGCTTCTCCTGAGTACGGGGATACCACATGTGTGAGACTTTTTGGGAGCCTAGCCGCGTACGGGACCCCAAAATCCAATCACCGCCTTCAGGCTTTCTAAGGGTGTAAATTTTTGATTTCACTTCTCACTGCCTATCACAGTTTCGGAGGCCATGGAATGCCCAGATGGCACAAAACCCCCCCAAATGACCCCATTTTGGAAAGTAGACACCCCAAGCTATTTGCTGAGAGGTATTGTGAGTATTTTGCAGATCTCGCTTTTTGTCACAAAGTTTTTTATTTTATTTTTTCAATTTTCAAAAATGTTCTTTCTTCATTTTCAAAAACAAATGAGAGCTGTAAAATACTCACCATGCCTCTCAGCAAACAGCTTGGGGTGTCTACTTTCCAAAATGGGGTCATTTGGGGGGGTTTTGTGCTATTTTGGCATTTTATGGCCTTAGAAACTGTGATAGGTAGTGAGGAGTCAAATCAAAAATTTGTGCCTAGAAATCCTGAAGGCGGTGCTTGGTTTTCGGGGTCCCGTACGCGGCTAGGCTCCTAAAAAGTCCCACACATGTGGTATCCCCGTACTCAGGAGAAGCAGCAAAATGTATCACTTGGGACAAAAAAAAAAAAAAAATATTCAATGGGCTCAACAAGCCTCTCAGCAATTTCCTTGGGGTGTCTACTTTCCAAAATGGGGTCATTTGGGGGGGGTTTTGTACTGCCCTGCCATTTTAGCACCTCAAAAAATGAGATAGGCAGTCATAAATTTAAAGCTGTGTAAATTCCAGAAAATGTACCCTAGTTTGTAAACGCTATAACTTTTGCGCAAACCAATAAATATACGCTTATTGACATTTTTTTTACTAAAAGACATGTAGCTGAATACATTTTGGCCTAAATGTATGACTAAAATTTAGTTTATTCGATTTTTCTTATAACAAAAAAGTAGAAAATATCTTTTTTTTTTCAAAATTTTCGGTCTTTTTCCGTTTATATCGCAAAAAATAAAAATCGCAGAGGCAATCAAATACCATTAAAAGAAAGCTCTATTTGTGGGAAGAAAAGGACGCAAATTTCGTTTGGTTACAACATTGCATGTCCGCACAATTTACAGTTAAAGCAGCGCAGTGCAAAATTCTGAAATCACCTTTGGTCCTTTAGCTACCAAATGGTCCGGGGCTTAAGTGGTTAAAATCTTGATACTTAAAGGAGTAGTAAAGTTACATGTTTTTTCACCTTAATGCATCCTATGCATTAAGGTGAGACAATACCGCCCCCCCCCCCCGAGCCCCCGTTTTACTTACCTGGCCCCTCGAAAGTCCCACGCTCGTCCCCGTCATCCTCTTCGTTTTTCAGCCTGGCCGCCGATTGGCTACACTGGATGGATTTAAAGCAGCGCAGCCATTGGCTGGCGCTGCTGTCAATCACATCCAATGACGCGGCACGCGGGGGCGGGGCCAAGTGATACAGTCGGCGGCTATGGCCGCCGCTGTATCACGGGAGCGCGCCCGCAATCACTCCACACCATGCGAGCTCACTCGCATTATGGTGTCCTTGCGGGGAGGAGCCAAGACAGCCACCGAGGGACCCCAGAAGACCAGGATCGGGGCCACTGTGCGCAAAACGAGCTGCACAGTGGAGGTAAGTATAACATGTTTGTTATTTTTGGGCAAAAAAAAAGGGAAGCTTTAGTGCTCCTTTAATACAGAGTTACGCTATGTGGCCACTTTTTTCTTCCTATCCATGATATATACCCTTCCATACTGTCCTGGGATTTCCTGGAACATCATGTTCTGCGAGATCACCTGTTAATTGGCTATCTTCTTCTGTGGCATATTCCATCCTGCTGGCGTTTGGTCACTCTCGATACAGCAATTGGAGAAACACACAGGATTGTCCTGGTTCCATCGTGGTTCCACCACATAAAGCCCGTTTGACCCATTTAAGCGTATACTTTGCTGGGTTCAAACATTCAAGCCCCTTATCTATCGGTGGTGGTCACTTCAATAATTGTTCACTTTCAGCACTTCAATCTTGAATTCATCACCAAGTTTGGGATTGTGTCAATACTCAAGTTTAATCACTCTAAGGATAGACATTTGTGTAATTTTTGCACTTTTTGAATCTTCTACATATGGACATTTAATTTGCATTTATGTGGACATTCGTTCATTCATCATTTTTCCTTTGTCACATTTGAGATTTGAGCACTATATTAATTTATGGTTTCCGGTATTCATTTATTTTGATTAGAGCAATTTTTTCTGCTATTTGTCTTATTGTTGTGTTAGCAGCTTATCTATAAGGGCAGCACGGAATTATTCTTTACACCATGGCTGTCATGTTGTTGGAGCAGATTTAGAGGTGACAATCCTGGACCAGGTCTTGAAAGGTCAACAACCCTCTGGATACAGCCATCAATTCCCTCCAATTGGAGAAGAACCTCCTCTCTTCCGGGGTCCACCTGCCCTGAGACCAATGATCGTCTGCATAGATGCATCTTAGAGGATGTGTCTTCCGCCCAGGTTTTCATCTGCTGACGCACATACTATGCAACCCATGGCCTTAAACAGCCTCAGAAAGGACTTCAAAAAGCTCTTCTCTTGGGAGTACCTACAATTTAATGTTCCTGAAGCTGCGAGAGCCAGAATTCAAAGTTTCTGGTGACACAAGTTGGCCATAGAAGCATCCCAGGCACTCTTTAAAATTATATCCATTCTTCTGTCCATGGGATCTTTCAGGTGCTTTCAGATTAGCAATGCACTGCTCTCTTACTATTGTTTAGCTAGAATGCTCTTGGCTGCACACACCCTGGTGAACAATGTATCCTTGTGTCAGGGCCTGGACTTGAACCTGGGACCTCTGCTGTGTCTGGCAAAGACTCTTCTTGCTGAGTCACCAGGAGCTGCATAGAGGCTCCCCTCTGTAATAAAACAAAGAATGGGGTATAAGTCACCTAGGTCTCCGAACACGGAACACACCTAGTGTACAAGCACCCAGTCTCAGCAGCACGTGCTCCTCTGGGACTGTGGGGAACCCACCACCTAGGGGTTCCCTAGTCCAGCCCAAGCCGACCACCACCACTAAAAAGAGGCACCACAAAAAACTGCTCAGCAGCCTACCTGGGTTATGCACTTGGGGGCTAAGAATATGAATGCATCATACATACTAGGGGGAGTACAACTGGGGGGATCCGTAGTGGAGAAGGATCTGGGGGTTTTGGTAGATCATAAGCTCAATAATGGCATGCAATGCCAAGCTGCGGTTTCCAAAGCGAGCAAAGTCCTTTCTTGTATTAAGAGAGGTATGGTCTCCAGAGAGAGAGATATCATTTTTCCCCTGTTCAAATCATTAGTAAGACCTCATCTGGAATATGCAGTTCAGTTTTGGGCCCCAGTTCTCAAAAATGATATTGGGGAACTGGAGAAAGTGCAGAGAAGGGCAACCAAACTGATAAGAGGCATGGAGGAGCTCAGCTATGAGGAAAGATTAGAGGAACTGAATTTATTCACTCTTGAGAAGAGGAGATTAAGGGGGGATATGATCAACATGTACAAATATATAAGCGGTCCATATAGTGAACTTGGTGTTGAGTTATTCACTTTACGGTCAACACAAAGGACAAGGGGGCACTCTTTGCGTCTAGAGGAAAAGAGATTTCACCTCCAAATACGGAAAGGTTTCTTCACAGTAAGAGCTGTGAAAATGTGGAATAGACTCCCTGCAGAGGTGGTTCTGGCCAGCTCAGTAGATTGCTTTAAGAAGGGCCTGGATTATTTCTTAAATGTACATAATATAACTGGGTACTGACATTTATAGGTAAAGTTGATCCGGGGAATATCCGATTGCCTCTCTGGGGATCAGGAAGGAATTTTTTCCCCTGCTGTAGCAAATTGGATCATGCTCTGCTGGGGTTTTTTGCCTTCCTCTGGATCAACTGTGGGTATAGAATTGGGTATATGGGATTGTACGATACTTCTTTTTTTTTTTTTTTTTATGGTTGAACTGGATGAAC
This sequence comes from Rana muscosa, assembly GCA_029206835.1. Lineage (NCBI taxonomy): Eukaryota > Metazoa > Chordata > Amphibia > Anura > Ranidae > Rana > Rana muscosa. Next base: position 341,251,232 of record CM055119.1, read on the forward strand.
TTGTGTCTTTTTTCAACCTGACTAACTATGTAACTATGGCCTGGCTGGTGCCCGATTCTGCCGGAGTGTCCTGGGAGGCAGCCTCCATGGTTCCCCTCTGCTCCGGTTTCCGTCGCTAGTCCCATCTTGCTGGACACTGGTCGGGATGATGTAGGCACAGCGTGGCCCTCAGCTGCCGGGGAACGGCTGCCATCATGCTGCCAACCCTCGCTGGGTACTGGAAGGAGGTGGGAACGGGTCTGCTCTGATCGGCTGTACGATACCCGAGGCCAAAAAGAGTGGGTGAGGATTTTTGCAGAGTACATATCTGCATTGCTGGATAAGACCCGGTCCCACATGCAGCAACTTTCCTATCCCTTCAGGCAGCCCCTGAGAGATGGAGTCCTCCCCATGGAAGAAGATAAAAACCTACATTAGACTTACCAGTATTTCTACGAACATTCCAGGACGGCACACTTGAGAGATGAGGGCTCCTCCCTACCGGAAACACAATCAATTGACAGCTTGTTTTAAGTCCCTACCCTTCCCCTTGATCCCCAGTATGTAATAAAGTAATCCTGAACTTGTTCACAAGGGGCATCGCTCCATATAGGTACTTACCACCTAGCGTTTAGCTTAGCTTTCCCTCCACATAGGGCGGGAAGTAGGCCTGCCGTCCTGGAAGGTTCGTAGAAATACCGTTACTGGTAAGTCACACGTAGGTTTTCTCCTATCACCTTCCAGGACGGCACACCTGAGAGGATAATCAAGTAACCACAGGCCTACTTTAGGGTGGGACCCCTGCCTGCAAGGCCTTTCTGCCAAATGCCAGGCTTTTGACTTGAATTTTTTTACCTCCACTCCCTAGTGCGTGATGAAGGTATTCTCGCTGGATCATGTACCTGATCTGCAGGTCTGCTCCACCTATATCCCTGCCTTCTCTTCGGATGTAGGATCTAGGTGGCATGGGCTCTTAAAGATAAAATCTGAGAGCCTGTGAATCTTGTAAGTTCAGAAAAAATTTACTGTGTCAACCTTCTAGCAATCGTGGTCTATAATGTCTTTAACTGCTGCATAGGACCACTAAAGAGACTAATCAGAGACTTGTTCTGTGAAACACAGAACTACTTTGGTCAACAAAGAACATCTGGTTTTAAACCATTAGTCTGTTCAGGAGAACGATTTAGAAAAAGGGCTCCCTGACAGACAATCCTTGTGGGTCCCCTTTTTATTTATTTGCCATAGCCATGGTGAAAAAGGAAAAAACCCACTTAAGGATAATAGATTAAGGGAAGCTTATTCCCTGGGCTCAGAGGACTGGACAGGTATGTAACCAAGCATACCCAACTTTTGGTTTTCTTCCCATCTGAATGCTGACATGTCCCCAGGCTCCTTATAACCCTGCGGTTAGATGCATTAAAACTAAGCAGAAAAAGGAGCCTGGTAAGAACTGATAGTAACTATTTAATAAATATCAGTTGTCTGAGACAATAGTCCACTCCAAGCACCAATGGGTGCCTCTTGGTACCAATGGAGTGTTAAGTTAAGCAGATCCCTACTACAGGGAATTAATTCTATAGTATGAGTAAGACGAATATTGGCTAGCTACATCCAGTTCGTCCAACGGGGTGACATGAAGGATACCTGCCGAGCTGTAAAGTTATCGGGTAAACAGGTCAGAGAAGTTCTGATGCTGCATCTTTAAGCCAAAAAAACTCCTATAAACATAACTTACTAAAAAATCATGATAGGTGATTTTATGACCTTCTTCTAGTGTCCTATAACCCTACTGGGTTCAAGCCTAGGGAATGCCTCTGGCATGCCTGAATGTAAAGGACTGAATTTTTGCAGTCAGAAATCCTGTTCCTTCCATGTGCATGGAAAATATCGTCTGAAATAAAAGTGACAAATTTTATAATTAATATCACAGATATACAGGCCATAAAGCTTGTTTTTCTGAAGGGTAGCAAACTCAGTCTTTATATGGAATACAAAACAGGAAGACACGCCCAGCCTTCACTATTGTATTTTCTTATATACAGTCACCTGTAGAACAGAGAAGACCCAAACAAAACGTAAAATGTTGTGTATCTCTAATACGTATTAAGATACCATCATAACCTAGGCAGAGAAAGGACACAAACTTCAAATGTGTGCTTCTGATGCTCAACAAGTTAAGGTCATACATCCAACAGAAAGGACACTAACAAATACAAATGTGGTGTTTTTCTGAGCAATCAATATGAAAAAGACACAGACACCCTTCACTGCTGTGTTTTTCTGATGTACAGCAAACTAAAAAAGGTAATAGATGAAAGACAAGAACCACTTTGGTGTTGTGTATTCCTGATACCAAAACGCAGTACGGTCATATAACCAACAGAAATGATACTAACACATATAGTGCATTTCTGATGATCAAGAAAATGCAGTCGCATAGCCAGTAGGACAACAGAAAAGACACATGCGACCTAAAGTTGTGTATTGCTTGACTGGACCACGTGCAGTCATAACCGGCAGAGAGTGACACTAAAACACTTCTGATTAACAACAGCAGGGTATAGACATAAAACCAACAGAAATGTCACCAACAACAATTCAATGCAGTGCATTTCTGACTAGCAACACTGCACAGTCATAAAACTGACAAACGTCACTAGCAAAAACGTAATGCTGTGCGTTTCTGAATAGCAGCCTTGCATAGTTATTTAACCAACAGAAATGTCGCTGACAATTCAATGTTGTGCGTTTCTGAATAGCAACCTTGTACAGTCATATAACCAACAGAAATGTCACTAGCAAAAACTCAATGCTGGGCGTTTCTGAATACCGTGTTTCCCCGAAAATAAGCCCGGGTCTTATATTAATTTTGTCAACAAAAGACCCAGTAGGGCTTATTTTCGGGGTAGGTCTATATATATATTCTCTCTCTCCCTGCCACGAATCCCCAGTTTGCCCAAATCCTTTCTTTTACAGTAGCACACAATACAGAATGTGTGTGCTCCTGCAATTCAACAGTGCCAAACACCTGGCCCCCCTCCCTCTGCAATGCTCACAGCAGGGAAGAGCACACCAGCATGTGAAGAAAAATAATCTGTGAATACCTTGTGGAGACAGGAGTATCCATGCTGCATACCGAACACATGTTGATTGCAGAGGCTCTGCACCGTACTTTCCGTGACCCGCCGAAGCTCTGCAGAGGGAGGGGGGCCCGAGTTCCCCCGCAGACAGGCGGGAGAAGGAGACCAGGGGGAGATCAGCTGAGCGCCACTCTGTATGAAAGGCACCTGACAGCGCTAGACACACAGCACACTGCCGTAACAGGATCTGACACTTTAGAAACACACACACACACACACACACACAAAACACTGCACACCGCTGTAACAGGATCTGACACTATTAGAGACACACACAGCACACCGCCGTAACAGGATTATACCGCGTTTCCTCGAAAAGCACACAATCACCCCGAACTAGGGCTTATTTTCGGGGTAGGGCTTATATTGCAGCCCTCCTGGAAAATAGCGCTAGGGCTTATTTTCGGGGTAGGTCTTATTTTCAGGGAAACACGGTAGCAACAGTGTACAGTCACATAACCCACAGAAATGTCATTACCAATAATACAATGTTGTGCGTTTGATTAGCAAACTTGTACAGTCATATAACCAACAGAAATGTCCCTGACAATTCAATGTTGTGCATTTCTGATTAGCAATAGAGTACGGTTATATAACAGAAGAGTCACTAATAATACAATGTTATGCGTTTCTGATAAGCAACAGTGTACAGTCACATAATCAATATTATGCATTTTTAGTGAGCCATAAGATAGTTATATAACAGAAAAGACACAAAAACTTCAAATGTTGTGTATTTCTGATGAGTGGTCAGACAGAATCTATCCTAGGCATAGCCTGAACTCCAGATACTAATCCTTCACCCAGTGAAGGAACATGGTAGTTCCAAATAATGGAAGTCTGAGGTGTGTGACTATACCACACTAGTGGTAGCTGTTACGCTACTACTGCATAAGTCTGAGTAGGTGTGGCTAGCCCACACACAGGTGGGAGCGAGTCCAAGCCTCTCAAGCATCTAAGGTCTTAACGCACACAGGCCCAGAGATCAATTAAGTCATCCTCAGGAAGAGGTGATCACAAGCTTAGCCTTGAGGCGATCAGACACCTGTAGGGCTTCACACTAAATACAGGCTAGTTTATGTAGCTCTAGCATAGATGTTTGCACCAGGAACCCGTCAATTAAGGGTTGCAGGATAGAATTTTATGCTTCTCGTACAGCCCTCTGGTTTAACAGGTCTAGATCCAACTCCCCTCTGAGCTGTGTTCTGACCTGGCCTGGCTTTCCATATCCCCCCGTCCTCCTCTTCCTCTGCCTGGACTAGAGGGAGTGATTGTGAGGGTGGGAGAAGGGCACTAGGTCCCCCTCCAAAGAGGCTCTATCGTGGGAGGATGTGCCTTCTCTAGCTCCTTTGTGTCAGGACCCTGGGTTGCTGACTGCCCGGCGGCTTCACAGAAAGCTTTGATTGTTGCCAGCATTTCCGTCTGCATTGATGAGAGAAACATTGTAGAAGCCTCTTTCCCTGCTAATTTATTGATACAGTTATAGCAAAAGGGCTTTGAGTGGGACTTTGGGAGTTTATCCTTACAGTACCCACATTTTTTTGAGGAGCTATGCCCTGTTGCGACAGGAGGTTGTTTATCTGAGGCCTCCTGGGCGCCGCTGGGGGATTCTGTAAGACATGTATATATGTATTATCTCTTAACGTTACTGTCTTCCCCTTAATTGCGGGTTTGTACTGGGGAGGGGGAAAAGGGTAAGGTGAATGGTGAAGCTCAGCCTGTTCTGGCTGGTCCAAGGATTCTCAGACCCCTGGAAACCAGGACCGCTCATCCCCTTTTCCTCCTCCGTTTCCAAGAGGGGGTTTGTACTCACCGGGGCCCGACCTGGATCTGCCCGCAGTTGTAGTTGCCTTCCTCTTGTTCCATGAGGAGGTTGGCTGGGTCTTGGGCTGCTGGTACTGCTAGAGGGGCTGGTACCGCGAGCCAACCACTTTCTACCATCTTGCTCTGCTATACGCCACGCTCCACGCTGTCTCCTGGCGTTTCTAGCACTTCCGGGTTGCGCTGCACCTCCGGCGCCATGTCCAGAACAAGGCTTGGAGTGCAGTGCTTCCTGCAATAGGAATCTCGGAAGAGGAGAGAGCGGCTGGCGGCGGTGGTTCATGCAACACAGTGATGGCACGCACTCCCTGCGGCCAGAGCGCTGCTGCCAACTTGGGGGCGACCTGTGAGAAGGACAAGCCTACAGGTTAGTTCAGCCCTCCCCGGTCTCCCTAAAACCTGTCTCAACAGGGGTACCATCAGACCCCCCCCGGTCATTTGGTCTTTAAACAAAACAAACATGTCGCTGTGTTCAGGAGAAACACAATCAATACTGGGGATCAAGGGGAAGGGTGGGGACTTATAACAAGCTGTCAATTGATTGTGTTTCCTGTAGGGAGGAGCCCTCATCTCTCAGGTGTGCCGTCCTGGAAGATGATAGGAGAAAGATGGTACCTTTAGACAACATGCCTCCTCCGATGGAGGAAACACAAATAACTGGCCATGATACTGAGGGACTGCCTTTTAAAGTGATTTGGCAATGTGTTTCCTGTGTCGATTGGAGGATCTCCATCTCTCAATGGCTGTCCTGGAGGACGACTGGGGAAATAAAAGTTATATTGGGAAGGGTTAGCAGAGACAGAAAGACAGAGAAGAGGAGACCCCAACAGGGGGAAGGGGGTTGGAGAGAGAAAAGCAAGAGAGACAAAGCCAGAGGAGAGACAGGTACAAAGTGGGGGGGGGGGGGGCTTGGCTGACTGGGGGGTGTTCAGGGGAGAGACAGAGATGGAAGTGGGGGTGTGGGATACAGGGATAGACACTGATGGGGGGCACAGAAAAAGAGGGGGGAGGGCGAGATCAGACAGAAACAGAAAGATTGTAGCAGGTCACAAACAGTGGTTGGCTCTCACCATGATGCAATTTGGTTTATTCACTGACCACAGGTTAACTCGGCAGTCCTCTCCACCTGTGGCCATGAGGCGGCCTGAACTCTTCCCCAATGCCACAGCTGACACATTGCTGGCGTGAGCAACAAACTCCTCTACAAAGATGTGAAGAAAACATAATGAGGGACAAGACAGAGCGACGCCACAGAGAGACAGACAGACCAATGCCTCGGGAAAGACAGACAGACCGAGCGACGACACGGGGGAAGAGGGAAAGACAGACAGACCGAGCGACGACACGGGGGAAGAGGGAAAGACAGACAGACCGAGCGACGACGCGGGGGAAGAGGGAAGGACAGACAGACCGAGCGACGACGCGGGGGAAGAGGGAAAGACAGACAGACCGAGCGACGACACGGGGGAAGAGGGAAAGACAGACAGACCGAGCGACGACACGGGGGAAGACGGAAAGACAGACCGAGCGACGACACGGGGGGAAAAAAGGAAAGAGACAGACCGAGCGACGACACAGGGGAAAAAGGAAAGACAGACAGACCGAGCGACGACACAGGGGAAAAAGGAAAGACAGACAGGCCGAGCGACGACACAGGGGAAAAAGGAAAGACAGACAGGCCGAGCGATGACACGGGGAAAGAAGTAAAGACAGACAGGCCGAGCGACGACACGGGGAAAGAAGTAAAGACAGACAGACCGAGCAACGACACGGGGGAAGAGGGAAAGACAGACCGAGCGACGACACGGGGGGAAAAAAGGAAAGAGACAGACCGAGCGACGACACAGGGGAAAAAGGAAAGACAGACAGGCCGAGCGACGACACAGGGGAAAAAGGAAAGACAGACAGGCCGAGCGACGACACAGGGGAAAAAGGAAAGACAGACAGGCCGAGCGATGACACGGGGAAAGAAGTAAAGACAGACAGGCCGAGCGACGACACGGGGAAAGAAGTAAAGACAGACAGACCGAGCAACGACACGGGGGAAGAGGGAAAGACAGACAGACCGAGCGACGACACGGGGGAAGAGGGAAAGGCAGACAGACCGAGCGACGACACGGGGGAAGAGGGAAAGACAGACAGGCCGAGCGACGACACAGGGGAAAAAGGAAAGACAGACAGGCCGAGCGACGACACAGGGGAAAAAGGAAAGACAGACAGGCCGAGCGATGACACGGGGAAAGAAGTAAAGACAGACAGGCCGAGCGACGACACGGGGGAAGAGGGAAAGACAGACAGGCCGAGCGACGACACAGGGGAAAAAGGAAAGACAGACAGGCCGAGCGACGACACAGGGGAAAAAGGAAAGACAGACAGGCCGAGCGATGACACGGGGAAAGAAGTAAAGACAGACAGGCCGAGCGACGACACGGGGGAAGAGGGAAAGACAGACAGACCGAGCGACGACACAGGGGAAAAAGGAAAGACAGACAGGCCGAGCGACGACACAGGGGAAAAAGGAAAGACAGACAGGCCGAGCGACGACACAGGGGAAAAAGGAAAGACAGACAGGCCGAGCGATGACACGGGGAAAGAAGTAAAGACAGACAGGCCGAGCGACGACACGGGGGAAGAGGGAAAGACAGACAGACCGAGCAACGACACGGGGGAAGAGGGAAAGACAGACAGACCGAGCGACGACACGGGGGAAGAGGGAAAGACAGACAGACCGAGCGACGACACGGGGGAAGAGGGAAAGACAGACAGGCCGAGCGACGACACAGGGGAAAAAGGAAAGACAGACAGGCCGAGCGACGACACAGGGGAAAAAGGAAAGACAGACAGGCCGAGCGATGACACGGGGAAAGAAGTAAAGACAGACAGGCCGAGCGACGACACGGGGGAAGAGGGAAAGACAGACAGGCCGAGCGACGACACAGGGGAAAAAGGAAAGACAGACAGGCCGAGCGACGACACAGGGGAAAAAGGAAAGACAGACAGGCCGAGCGATGACACGGGGAAAGAAGTAAAGACAGACAGGCCGAGCGACGACACGGGGGAAGAGGGAAAGACAGACAGACCGAGCGACGACACAGGGGAAAAAGGAAAGACAGACAGGCCGAGCGACGACACAGGGGAAAAAGGAAAGACAGACAGGCCGAGCGACGACACAGGGGAAAAAGGAAAGACAGACAGGCCGAGCGACGACACAGGGGAAAAAGGAAAGACAGACAGGCCGAGCGACGACACAGGGGAAAAAGGAAAGACAGACAGGCCGAGCGACGACACAGGGGAAAAAGGAAAGACAGACAGGCCGAGCGACGACACAGGGGAAAAAGGAAAGACAGACAGGCCGAGCGACGACACAGGGGAAAAAGGAAAGACAGACAGGCCGAGCGACGACACAGGGGAAAAAGGAAAGACAGACAGGCCGAGCGATGACCCGGGAAAGAAGTAAAGACAGACAGGCCGAGCGACGACACGGGGGAAGAGGGAAAGACAGACAGGCCGAGCGACAACACAGGGGAAAAAGGAAAGACAGACAGGCCGAGCGACGACACAGGGGAAAAAGGAAAGACAGACAGGCCGAGCGACGACACAGGGGAAAAAGGAAAGACAGACAGGCCGAGCGACGACACAGGGGAAAAAGGAAAGACAGACAGGCCGAGCGATGACACGGGGAAAGAAGTAAAGACAGACAGGCTGAGCGACGACACGGGGGAAGAGGGAAAGACAGACAGACCGAGCAACGACACGGGGGAAGAGGGAAAGACAGACAGACCGAGCAACGACACGGGGGAAGAGGGAAAGACAGACAGACCGAGCGACGACACGGGGGAAGAGGGAAAGACAGACAGACCGAGCGACGACACAGGGGAAAAAGGAAAGACAGACAGGCCGAGCGACGACACAGGGGAAAAAGGAAAGACAGACAGGCCGAGCGACGACACAGGGGAAGAAGTAAAGACAGACAGGCCGAGCGACGACACAGGGGAAGAAGTAAAGACAGACAGGCCGAGCGACGACACAGGGGAAGAAGTAAAGACAGACAGGCCGAGCGACGACACAGGGGAAGAAGGAAAGACAGACAGGCCGAGCGACGACACAGGGGAAAAAGGAAAGACAGACAGACCGAGCGACGACACAGGGGAAAAAGGAAAGACAGACAGACCGAGCGACGACACAGGGGAAAAAGGAAAGACAGACAGGCCGAGCGACGACACAGGGGAAGAAGTAAAGACAGACAGGCCGAGCGACGACACAGGGGAAGAAGTAAAGACAGACAGGCCGAGCGACGACACGGGGGAAGAGGGAAAGACAGACCGAGCGACGACACGGGGGGAAAAAAGGAAAGACAGACAGGCCGAGCGACGACACAGGGGAAAAAGGAAAGACAGACAGACCGAGCGACGACACAGGGGAAAAAGGAAAGACAGACAGACCGAGCGACGACACAGGGGAAAAAGGAAAGACAGACAGGCCGAGCGACGACACAGGGGAAGAAGTAAAGACAGACAGGCCGAGCGACGACACAGGGGAAGAAGTAAAGACAGACAGGCCGAGCGACGACACGGGGGAAGAGGGAAAGACAGACCGAGCGACGACACGGGGGGAAAAAAGGAAAGACAGACAGGCCGAGCGACGACACAGGGGAAAAAGGAAAGACAGACAGACCGAGCGACGACACAGGGGAAAAAGGAAAGACAGACAGACCGAGCGACGACACAGGGGAAAAAGGAAAGACAGACAGACCGAGCGACGACACAGGGGAAAAAGGAAAGACAGACCGAGCGACGACACAGGGGAAAAAGGAAAGACAGACAGGCCGAGCGACGACACAGGGGAAGAAGTAAAGACAGACAGGCCGAGCGACGACACAGGGGAAGAAGGAAAGACAGACAGGCCGAGCGATGACACGGGGAAAGAAGGAAAGACAGACAGACAGAGCGACAACGCGGGGAAGAAGGGAAGACAGACCGACGGAGCGACGTTGTGGGAAAGAAGGGAAGACAGACCGAGCGACGACGTTGTGGGAAAGAAGAGAAGACAGACCGAGCGACGACGTTGTGGGAAAGAAGAGAAGACAGACCGAGCGACGACGTTGTGGGAAAGAAGGGAAGACAGACCATGCAGGGAAGAAAAACAGACAGATTGACTGAGCGATGACGCGGGGAAGAAGGAGACAGGCCAAGCGACGACACCGGGAAGACAGACCGACTGAGCGACAGCATGGGGAAGACAGACAGACTGACAACACAACTTACGCAGCTTCCATGAAGTTTTCGTCATCCCTGGTGCGGCCATGTTGGCACGTAGATGGGAGAATTCTGCCCCCAGAGGGGTCGGACCCCCCCAGTAACCAGCCCTGGAGGAAAGCCCAGGAAGTGTCACACACGGAACCTGCCAGACAAAACAAAGTTATCATTATACAGGTTTTATATTATTATTGTCCAGGATTATTATAATTAATATTATACATTGGGGGGTGGGGGGGACACAAAGGAGGGAGAGGAACATAGTAAGAGTGAAGGGGACACATTGGAAGGGTAAGGGGGGTAAACAGTGGGAGGCAGAGAGGGGTGGGCGTGGGATAAGGAGGGGGGAAAAAGAGGGACACAGCAAGAAGGCAGGGGACTCATAGGAAAAAAGGGACAGCTGTGACTACACAGTGGACAAGGAGGGACACAGAAGAAGGAAGGGGGACGAGGAGGGGCCACAGAAGAAGGAAGGGGGACGAGGAGGGGCCACAGAAGAAGGAAGGGGGACGAGGAGGGGCCACAGAAGAAGGAAGGGGGACGAGGAGGGGAACACAGAAGAAGGAAGGGGGACGACGAGGGGAACACAGAAGAATGAAGGGAGACGACGAGGGGAACACAGAAGAATGAAGGGAGACGACGAGGGGAACACAGAAGAATGAAGGGAGACGACGAGGGGAACACAGAAGAATGAAGGGAGACGAGGAGGGGAACACAGAAGAATGAAGGGAGACGAGGAGGGGAACACAGAAGAATGAAGGGAGACGAGGAGGGGAACACAGAAGAATGAAGGGAGACGAGGAGGGGAACACAGAAGAATGAAGGGAGACGAGGAGGGGAACACAGAAGAATGAAGGGAGACGAGGAGGGGAACACAGAAGAATGAAGGGAGACGAGGAGGGGAACACAGAAGAATGAAGGGAGACGAGGAGGGGAACACAGAAGAATGAAGGGAGACGAGGAGGGGAACACAGAAGAATGAAGGAAGGGAGACGAGGAGGGGAACACAGAAGAATGAAGGAAGGGAGACGAGGAGGGGAACACAGAAGAATGAAGGAAGGGAGACGAGGAGGGGAACACAGAAGAATGAAGGAAGGGAGACGAGGAGGGGAACACAGAAGAAGGAAGGGAGACGAGGAAGGGAACACAGAAGAAGGAAGGGAGACGAGGAGGGGAACACAGAAGAAGGAAGGGGGACGAGGAGGGGCCACAGAAGAAGGAAGGGGGACGAGGAGGGGCCACAGAAGAAGGAAGGGGGACGAGGAGGGGCCACAGAAGAAGGAAGGGGGACGAGGAGGGGAACACAGAAGAAGGAAGGGGGACGAGGAGGGGAACACAGAAGAAGGAAGGGGGACGAGGAGGGGAACACAGAAGAAGGAAGGGGGACGAGGAGGGGAACACAGAAGAAGGAAGGGGGACGAGGAGGGGAACACAGAAGAAGGAAGGGGGACGAGGAGGGGAACACAGAAGAAGGAAGGGGGACGAGGAGGGGAACACAGAAGAATGAAGGGAGACGAGGAGGGGAACACAGAAGAATGAAGGGAGACGAGGAGGGGAACACAGAAGAATGAAGGGAGACGAGGAGGGGAACACAGAAGAATGAAGGGAGACGAGGAGGGGAACACAGAAGAATGAAGGAAGGGAGACGAGGAGGGGAACACAGAAGAATGAAGGAAGGGAGACGAGGAGGGGAACACAGAAGAATGAAGGAAGGGAGACGAGGAGGGGAACACAGAAGAATGAAGGAAGGGAGACGAGGAGGGGAACACAGAAGAATGAAGGGAGACGAGGAGGGGAACACAGAAGAATGAAGGGAGACGAGGAGGGGAACACAGAAGAATGAAGGGAGACGAGGAGGGGAACACAGAAGAATGAAGGGAGACGAGGAGGGGAACACAGAAGAATGAAGGGAGACGAGGAGGGGAACACAGAAGAATGAAGGAAGGGAGACGAGGAGGGGAACACAGAAGAATGAAGGGAGACGAGGAGGGGACACAGAAGAATGAAGGGGGACGAGAAGGGGACACAGAAGAATGAAGGGAGATGAGGAGGAGGAGACACAGAAGAATGAAGGGGGACGAGGAGGGGACACAGAAGAATGAAGGGGGACGAGGAGGGGACACAGAAGAATGAAGGGAGACGAGGAGGGGACACAGAAGAATGAAGGGAGACGAGGAGGGGACACAGAAGAATGAAGGGAGACGAGGAGGGGACACAGAAGAATGAAGGGAGACGAGGAGGGGACACAGAAGAATGAAGGGAGACGAGGAGGGGACACAGAAGAATGAAGGGAGACGAGGAGGGGACACAGAAGAATGAAGGGAGACGAGGAGGGACACAGAAGAATGAAGGGAGACGAGGAGGGGACACAGAAGAATGAAGGGAGACGAGGAGGGGACACAGAAGAATGAAGGGAGACGAGGAGGGGACACAGAAGAATGAAGGGAGACGAGGAGGGGACACAGAAGAATGAAGGGAGACGAGGAGGGGACACAGAAGAATGAAGGGAGACGAGGAGGGGACACAGAAGAATGAAGGGAGACGAGGAGGGGACACAGAAGAATGAAGGGAGACGAGGAGGGGTCACAGAAGAATGAAGAGAGACGAGGAGGGGACACAGAAGAATGAAGGGAGACGAGAAGGAGGAGACACAAAAGAATGAAGGGAGACGAGGAGGGGACACAGAAGAATGAAGGGGGACAAGGAGGAGACAGAAGAATGAAGGGGGACGAGGAGGGGACACAGAAGAATGAAGGGGGACAAGGAGGAGACAGAAGAATGAAGGGGGACGAGGAGGGACACAGAAGAATGAATGGGGACAAGAAGGGAACATAGTAATAAGGCAAGGGGCACATAGAAGGAGGGGCGCAAAGAGGAGGATAGGGATGACACACACCTCTTCCCGGGAAGGAAGGGGTTCTCTTACCTCTCCGCGCTCATTGGGGGTCTGAGCTGGAGGTCACGTGTTCTTGTATCCCCCCTCTCTATCCCACTCTCCGTTCCCTGACAACCAACTTCACAACAAATCTCTGATCCCGCCCACAACGGAAAGCGTCTACGTCTTCCCGTCACGCTGCCTGTACTTCGGGGGCCATAGCAGTTCCTGGCAAAGGAGTCTCCGCCCTCTCATGTGACTGATCTGCAGGGACACGCCCTTATACTTCACTACAGTACTGTGTATGCAGGACACTGGAAGGAGGGAGGATTTGATTTCTACTCCCCCCAGCCTGCAGGAGGCGGAGGAGAGGCAACGCTGACACTGAAAACTCAGCTCAGACTAAGTGCGGGGCTGATGGGTAGTGAGGGCGGAAGGATCTTCTGCCTTTCTCCACTTCATTCAATTGTGGGCTGTGTGATCTGTGATTACAAGGGGGCGGGAACGACTCAGCACCAGACACCCTGTCCTCCTCTATCCCCCCCTTGTCCTGCTCTACCCCCCCCCATTCTCTTCTACCCCCCCCTATTCTCTTCTACCCCCCCTCCCTGTCCTGCTCTACCTCCCCTTGTCCTTCTCTACCTACCCCCCCTTGTCCTCCTCTATCCCCCCCTTTGTCCTGCTCTATCCCCCCTTGTCCTCTTCTACCCCCCCCTTGTCCTCTTCTACCCCCCCCCTTGTCCTCTTCTATCCCCCCCCTTGTCCTCTTCTATCCCCTCCCTTGTCATCTTCTATCCCCTCCCTTGTCATCTTCTATCCCCTCCCTTGTCCTCTTCTATCCCCTCCCTTGTCCTCCTCTACCCCCCCTTGTCCTTCTCTATCCCCCCCCTTGTCCTTCTCTATCCCCCCCTTGTCCTTCTCTATCCCCCCCTTGTCCTTCTCTATCCCCCCCTTGTCCTTCTCTATCCCCCCCTTGTCCTTCTCTATCCCCCCCTTGTCCTTCTCTATCCCCCCCTTGTCCTTCTCTATCCCCCCCTTGTCCTTCTCTATCCCCCCTTGTCCTTCTCTATCCCCCCTTGTCCTTCTCTATCCCCCCCTTGTCCTTCTCTATCCCCCCCTTGTCCTTCTCTATCCCCCCCTTGTCCTTCTCTATCCCCCCTGTCCTCCTCTATCCCCCCCCTGTCCTCCTCTATCCCCCCCTTGTCCTCCTCTATCCCCCCCTTGTCCTCCTCTATCCCCCCTTGTCCTCTTATACCCCCCCGTGTCCTCTTATACCCCCCCATTGTCCTCTTCTATCCCCCCCATTGTCCTCTTCTATCCCCCCCCTTGTCCTCCTCTATCCCCCCTTTGTCCTCTACCCCCCCTTGTCCTCCTCTATCCCCCCTTGTCCTCCTCTATCCCCCCCTTGTCCTTCTCTATCCCCCCCTTGTCCTTCTCTATCCCCCCCCTTGTGCTCCTCTATCCCCCCCCTTGTGCTCCTCTATCCCCCCCCTTGTGCTCCTCTATCCCCCCCCTTGTGCTCCTCTATCCCCCCCCCTTGTGCTCCTCTATCCCCCCCCCCCTTGTGCTCCTCTATTCCCCCCCCTTGTCCTCCTCTATCCCCCCCCCCTTGTCCTCCTCTATCCCCCCCCCTTGTCCTCCTCTATCCCCTCCAGCCTTCTTCCTTTCTGTAGCTAGGTTCCCATTGTGTACATTTGTGATTATCTCATATGTGTGGTGCAAACACCATTTACATATGTGTGCATGACCTACATATGTGTTCACTTCCGCACACAAGCATGGGGGGACTGGGGCGCTTAACACTTTTTTTAAGTTATTATTTTTTTTACACTTTGCCTTTAATATTTTTTGAACACTTTTATTCCTATCACAAGAAATGTAAACATCCCTTGTGATAGAAATAAGGGATGACAGGTCCTCTTTATGGAGACATCTGGAGTCTATAAGACCCACATCTCTCCTCTTCCCTGAAAAAGCATCAGAACAAAAAAATAATTATTCTCATGCTTTCTTGTGTTTACATCTGCCAGAACTGGAAATGACATTGCTTCTGGTCTCCCAGGACCATAGAGATAGCCGAGGACCATCTGGTCCTCAGCCAGCTCTATGGTAACCTGGTGGCCCCTGCCGGATCGGATCCTGGACTCCCCAATCGCACAGAAGAGGCACCAGTGGGATGGGGGAACATCCCCTCCCGTTGCCTGTAAAAGCCATCCAGTGACTAATTAGCCGGTGGGATGGCTTTTACCAAAAAATGAATAAATCGCTGGCTGAAAACACCAATAGCAGGATGATGCCTATAGCTGCACTCATCATCCCAGTATAACAACTGAAAGTCAGGGATGTCCACCCATCAGGAAGTGGTTAAAGTTATTGTGTATTCTCCACATAATGTTGAAATGAATCGGCTGCCCTAAACATACTGCACAGAAACCTGTGACCGGCGTACGTGTGAACAAGTTAGATTACACTTGCAGTGGCCCTCTGAAGAATGATTTGCATTGTATCGCTTTTCATCCATCGCTTTTGCCATCTTCACCCCGGGCGCTAGATGACCTCGTCCTGGCATTGGGTATATGTGGGAGAGGAAGAAAAAATTCGGATGCACACCACCATCGATCCAATAATGATTTAGTGTGTTAATAAAGACACAGAAAACAGGTGAAGTGTTTCACACTTAACGTGTGCTTCTTCAAGCACTCTTACATTTATGTTACAACTAAACTACGGTATATGTGTCTTCTCATCTGAGAATATACTAGACTACGGTATATGTGTCTTCTCATCTCAGAATATACTACACTATGGTATATGTGTCCTCTCATCTGAGAATATACTACACTACGGTATATGTGTCCTCTCATCTGAGAATATACTACACTACGGTATATGTGTCCTCTCATCTGAGAATATACTACACTACGGTATATGTGTCCTCTCATCTGAGAATATACTACACTACGGTATATGTGTCCTCTCATCTGAGAATATACTACACTACGGTATATGTGTCTTCTCATCTGAGAATATACTAGACTACGGTATATGTGTCCTCTCATCTCAGAATATACTACACTATGGTATATGTGTCCTCTCATCTGAGAATATACTAGACTACGATATATGTGTCCTCTCATCTGAGAATATACTACACTACGGTATATGTGTCTTCTCATCTGAGAATATACTACACTACGGTATATGTGTCCTCTCATCTGAGAATATACTAGACTACGGTATATGTGTCTTCTCATCTGAGAATATACTAGACTACGGTATATGTGTCTTCTCATCTGAGAATATACTAGACTACGGTATATGTGTCTTCTCATCTGAGAATATACTACACTACGGTATATGTGTCTTCTCATCTCAGAATATACTACACTACGGTATATGTGTCTTCTCATCTGAGAATATACTAGACTACGGTATATGTGTCTTCTCATCTGAGAATATACTAGACTACGGTATATGTGTCTTCTCATCTGAGAATATACTAGACTACGGTATATGTGTCTTCTCATCTGAGAATATACTAGACTACGGTATATGTGTCTTCTCATCTGAGAATATACTACACTACGGTATATGTGTCCTCTCATCTGAGAATATACTAGACTACGATATATGTGTCCTCTCATCTCAGAATATACTACACTATGGTATATGTGTCCTCTCATCTGAGAATATACTACACTACGGTATATGTGTCCTCTCATCTGAGAATATACTAGACTACGATATATGTGTCCTCTCATCTGAGAATATACTAGACTACGGTATATGTGTCTTCTCATCTGAGAATATACTACACTACGGTATATGTGTCTTCTCATCTGAGAATATACTAGACTACGGTATATGTGTCTTCTCATCTGAGAATATACTAGACTACGGTATATGTGTCTTCTCATCTGAGAATATACTACACTACGGTATATGTGTCCTCTCATCTGAGAATATGCTAGACTACGGTATATGTGTCCTCTCATCTGAGAATATACTACACTACGATATATGTGTCCTCTCATCTGAGAATATACTACACTACGGTATATGTGTCTTCTCATCTCAGAATATACTACACTACGGTATATGTGTCTTCTCATCTCAGAATATACTACACTACGGTATATGTGTCTTCTCATCTCAGAATATACTACACTACGGTATATGTGTCCTCTCATCTGAGAATATACTACACTACGGTATATGTGTCTTCTCATCTCAGAATATACTACACTACGGTATATGTGTCTTCTCATCTCAGAATATACTACACTACGGTATATGTGTCTTCTCATCTCAGAAAATACTACACTACGGTATATGTGTCCTCTCATCTGAGAATATACTACACTACGGTATATGTGTCTTCTTATCTCAGAATATACTACACTACGGTATATGTGTCTTCTCATCTCAGAATATACTACACTACGGTATATGTGTCTTCTTATCTCAGAAAATACTACACTACGTTATATGTGTCTTCTCCTCTCAGAATATACTACACTACGGTATAGGTGTCTTCTCATCTCAGAATATACTACTCTACGGTATATGTTTCTTCTCATCTCAGAATCTACTACACTACGGTATATGTTTCTTCTCATCTCAGCTTGACGTAATTGTAGCCGTATTAGTGCAATTGTGACAGAGAAAATTAAGTACTGTCCGTGATACTTTTTTTATTTGCACTAACATAGAATTTTTCAGGACAAGCTTTCGGGGTATGTCCCCTTCTTCAAGGTCCAAGCAGTACTGATTCACAATTTTTTTAGCAGAATGTTGAAACAAAACAAGAAAAAAATAAAAATCTCAGAGGGAAAGGAAAAAAAACACATACAAATCAATGGTAATAAAGATAGCAGCAGAGTTAGTGAGATAAGACAGAGTTAGTGAGATAAGACAGAGGGAGAGCTATAGACTTGAGGGGGGAGATGCTAGTCACAGAGGGGGTCATAAAACCTTAGTATAATGGGTAAGGAAACCAATATCTAAATTTAGGCCATTCGTTTTTGTGTTAAAAAGAATTATCATTCTTAGTTCAAATGTTTTCCTTTCCTGGATAGTTCTGAAATTCCCTTTAAGAACTAAAACATTGAGGTCTTCTATAGTGTGGTCTGGTTGTGAGAAGTGATGTCCCACAGGTGTGCAGAAACTCTCTTCTTTATGTTCCTTGATGGTATGTCTGTGAAAATTCATCCTCGCTTGCAACTTCTGTCCTGTTTCACCAACATAAGATCCTTTGCCACACCTGTTGCATTGGATGAGGTACACAACATTACTGGAGGTACAGTTGTAAGATCCCATGATAGTGAAGGTCCCATTTGTGTGTGTGACACTTTTGGATAGATTGATCTGGTTGCACAGTTTGCAGCGTTTTTTATTGCAGGGTTTGCTTCCATTATTTGTGACTTCATAATCAGAGTGAAGTTTCCTGCTGATTAGTTTGTGTCTGAGGTTGGGTGGTTGTCTGAAAGCCAATAATGGGGGTTGTTGGAATATTTCTTTCAGAGTTTCATCCTCTGTTATAATGGGCTGTAAATCTTTGATTATCTTTTTGATCCCTTCTAGTGTTGGGTTGTATGTGGTGACTAGAGGTACTCGGTTATTTGTTTTTTTCTCTTTGTATTGGAGGAGATTTTCTCTTCGGGTTTTCAAGGCTGTGTTTATGCTGTTGTTGATGGTTTTGTCTTTATATCCTTTCTTCTGGAAAGAGCCTGCCAGTGTTCTGAGATGTTTATCTCTGACTTCTGGGTCTGAACAAATTCGGTGGTATCTGATGGCCTGGCTGTGTATGATGGCTCGTTTAGTGTGTTGGGGATGAAAACTGGAACTATGAAGATAGCTGCATCGGTCAGTCGGTTTTCTGTATATGGAAGTGTGAAGCTTGTCATCCCTGATGTATACTGTAGTGTCTAGGAAGTTGACATGTGTGTTCGAATAGTCCATTTTTAGTTTGATAGATGGGTGAAAAGTGTTGATCAATGAGAAGAATTGGTTTAGATTTTCTTCACCTTCAGTCCATATCATGAAGATATCATCAATATAGCGATAATATCTGTATGGCTTTTGTTGTATGCTGTTCAGGAATTTGTCCTCCAGGTCAGCCATAAATAAGTTTGCATATTGGGGTGCCATTTTGCTTCCCATAGCAGTACCCATACATTGGAGATAGATGTCATTGTTGAAAGTGAAGTAGTTGTGTGTAAGAATAAATTCGATGAGCTGTGTAACATCCTCAGCCGTGTATTTGTGGTTTGGTGTGGATGATAAGAATCTGTGACATGCTGCCAACCCATCCTTGTGAGGGATGTTACTGTACAGAGATTCTACATCCATAGTGACTAGAAGTGTATTTGGTGGTAATTGTTGTATATTGTTAAGCTTGTTCAGAAAATCAGTGGTGTCTTGCAGGAAACTAGTAGTGTTCATGACTAGCGGTTTTAACAAGTTTTCTACAAGGCCTGAGATATGTTCGGTAAGTGTATTCATACCTGTTATAATGGGTCTGCCTGGATTTCCTGGCTTGTGAATTTTGGGCAGCATGTAGAAGTCTCCAATATCTGGATTATCTGGAATCGCATTGATGAGTTCTGAATGCAGGTGGCTTGGTATGGTCGCAATCAGACCTTTTAATTGCTTAGTAAAATCCTGGGTCGGATCATAATCCAGTTTTTTGTAGTAAGTAGTATTTGCCAGCTGCCTCTGACCCTCTTGTATATATTTGTCTGTATCCATCACAACGACTGCTCCCCCTTTATCTGCTGGTTTGATGGTTATGGCCTGATTCTTGCGCAGATCGTGTACAGCTCTTCGCTCCAGTGGTGAAAGGTTGTATAATATTTTCTTTTGCTGGGTGGATATCAGAGATGTTACTCGCAGCCTGAAGCTGTCAATATAGGTATCCAGTTTGGGGTTGCGTCCTTGTGGAGGTGTGAAGTTGCTGTTCTTTTTCTTTTTATCACCTCCTATTGTCCTAGGATTCCTTTCATTACTGTGAAAATATTCTTTGAGCCTCAGTCTCCTAAAGAATTCCTCCATATCTGACCATACCTGTAAATTATCCAATTTGGTGGTTGGGCAGAATGTGAGGCCTTTGGAGAGGACTGTTGTTTCTGGTGCAGAAAGTTTATGAGCTGACAAATTTATGATTCCAAGATCCTCTGTTATATCCACATTTTCTGTCAGGTCAGCATTTACACAAGGGATACCTTGGGATTCTGGATCGGGTTCCAAGTTGCTGATAGCAGGAGTTATAGAAGTTGTGTTTGTTTTGTGTTGTTTAGGTTGTATCCAAAAGGTCTGCTCTTGGTGTAGCTTTTGGAGTTTTTTTTGCTTCCTGTTCATGGCATGTTTTTGCAGTTGTCTTTGTAAGGTTTCAATTTCATTCTTAATTTGGCTGATGTTTGTAGGGTCCAGTGATGTTGAGGTTTCAAACACCAACTGCTTTTGTTTCCTGATTGTCTCCCTTTTACCATACAGTTTATGAATGAGGTTGTTCCTTAACCTTTCGCTGGTACGTCTGCAGAGTCCTTCTGCATAAGGAGAGTTCAGTGTATTGGCACAAGGATTTTTAATCCGGAGACCCTGTGGTATGAGATTCCTCTTTTTGCATCTTGAGAGAAAGAAGATGTCGCTGCTAACCTGTGTTTCCTTTGTGATCAGGATGGTTAACTGCTTCTTAATGCGGCTATATGCAGTATCTTCCATCATACTTGACGTAATTGTAGCCGTATTAGTGCAATTGTGACAGAGAAAATTAAGTACTGTCCGTGATACTTTTTTTATTTGCACTAACATAGAATTTTTCAGGACAATTTTTGCATTCAGAACTCATCAATGCGATTCCAGATAATCCAGATATTGGAGACTTCTACATGCTGCCCAAAATTCACAAGCCAGGAAATCCAGGCAGACCCATTATAACAGGTATGAATACACTTACCGAACATATCTCAGGCCTTGTAGAAAACTTGTTAAAACCGTTAGTCATGAACACTACTAGTTTCCTGCAAGACACCACTGATTTTCTGAACAAGCTTAACAATATACAACAATTACCACCAAATACACTTCTAGTCACTATGGATGTAGAATCTCTGTACAGTAACATCCCTCACAAGGATGGGTTGGCAGCATGTCACAGATTCTTATCATCCACACCAAACCACAAATACACGGCTGAGGATGTTACACAGCTCATCGAATTTATTCTTACACACAACTACTTCACTTTCAACAATGACATCTATCTCCAATGTATGGGTACTGCTATGGGAAGCAAAATGGCACCCCAATATGCAAACTTATTTATGGCTGACCTGGAGGACAAATTCCTGAACAGCATACAACAAAAGCCATACAGATATTATCGCTATATTGATGATATCTTCATGATATGGACTGAAGGTGAAGAAAATCTAAACCAATTCTTCTCATTGATCAACACTTTTCACCCATCTATCAAACTAAAAATGGACTATTCGAACACACATGTCAACTTCCTAGACACTACAGTATACATCAGGGATGACAAGCTTCACACTTCCATATACAGGAAACCGACTGACCGATGCAGCTATCTTCATAGTTCCAGTTTTCATCCCCAACACACTAAACGAGCCATCATACACAGCCAGGCCATCAGATACCACCGAATTTGTTCAGACCCAGAAGTCAGAGATAAACATCTCAGAACACTGGCAGGCTCTTTCCAGAAGAAAGGATATAAAGACAAAACCATTAACAACAGCATAAACACAGCCTTGAAAACCCGAAGAGAAAATCTCCTCCAATACAAAGAGAAAAAAACAAATAACCGAGTACCTCTAGTCACCACATACAACCCAACACTAGAAGGGATCAAAAAGATAATCAAAGATTTACAGCCCATTATAACAGAGGATGAAACTCTGAAAGAAATATTCCAACAACCCCCATTATTGGCTTTCAGACAACCACCCAACCTCAGACACAAACTAATCAGCAGGAAACTTCACTCTGATTATGAAGTCACAAATAATGGAAGCAAACCCTGCAATAAAAAACGCTGCAAACTGTGCAACCAGATCAATCCATCCAAAAGTGTCACACACACAAATGGGACCTTCACCATCATGGGATCTTACAACTGTACCTCCAGTAATGTTGTGTACCTCATTCAATGCAACAGGTGTGGCAAAGGATCTTATGTTGGTGAAACAGGACAGAAGTTGCAAGCGAGGATGAATTTTCACAGACATACCATCAAGGAACATAAAGAAGAGAGTTTCTGCACACCTGTGGGACATCACTTCTCACAACCAGACCACACTATAGAAGACCTCAATGTTTTAGTTCTTAAAGGGAATTTCAGAACTATCCAGGAAAGGAAAACATTTGAACTAAGAATGATAATTCTTTTTAACACAAAAACGAATGGCCTAAATTTAGATATTGGTTTCCTTACCCATTATACTAAGGTTTTATGACCCCCTCTGTGACTAGCATCTCCCCCCTCAAGTCTATAGCTCTCCCTCTGTCTTATCTCACTAACTCTGTCTTATCTCACTAACTCTGCTGCTATCTTTATTACCATTGATTTGTATGTGTTTTTTTTTCCTTTCCCTCTGAGATTTTTATTTTTTTCTTGTTTTGTTTCAACATTCTGCTAAAAAAATTGTGAATCAGTACTGCTTGGACCTTGAAGAAGGGGACATACCCCGAAAGCTTGTCCTGAAAAATTCTATGTTAGTGCAAATAAAAAAAGTATCACGGACAGTACTTAATTTTCTCATCTCAGAAAATACTACACTACGGTATATGTGTCTTCTCATCTCAGAAAATACTACACTACGGTATATGTGTCTTCTTATCTCAGAAAATACTACACTACGGTATATGTGTCTTCTCATCTCAGAATATACTACACTACGGTATATGTGTCTTCTTATCTCAGAATCTACTACACTACGGTATATGTGTCTTCTTATCTCAGAAAATACTACACTACGGTATATGTGTCTTCTTATCTCAGAAAATACTACACTACGGTATATGTGTCTTCTCATCTCAGAATATACTACACTACGGTATATGTGTCTTCTTATCTCAGAATATACTACACTACGGTATATGTGTCTTCTCATCTCAGAATATACTACACTACGGTATATGTGTCTTCTCATCTCAGAATATACTACACTACGGTATATGTGTCTTCTCATCTCAGAATATACTACACTACGGTATATGTGTCTTCTCATCTCAGAAAATACTACACTACGGTATATGTGTCTTCTTATCTCAGAAAATACTACACTACGGTATATGTGTCTTCTCATCTCAGAATATACTACACTACGGTATATGTGTCTTCTTATCTCAGAATCTACTACACTACGGTATATGTGTCTTCTTATCTCAGAAAATACTACACTACGGTATATGTGTCTTCTTATCTCAGAAAATACTACACTACGGTATATGTGTCTTCTCATCTCAGAATATACTACACTACGGTATATGTGTCTTCTTATCTCAGAATATACTACACTACGGTATATGTGTCTTCTCATCTCAGAATATACTACACTACGGTATATGTGTCTTCTCATCTCAGAATATACTACACTATGGTATATGTGTCTTCTCATCTCAGAATATACTACACTACGGTATATGTGTCTTCTTATCTCAGAATATACTACACTACGGTATATGTGTCCTCTCATCTGAGAATATACTACACTACGGTATATGTGTCTTCTCATCTCAGAATATACTACATGTATATGTGTCCTCTCATCTCAGAATATACTACATTACGGTATATGTGTCTTCTCATCTCAGAAAATACTACATGTATATGTGTCCTCTCATGTACTATATGTATGTACTCATGTACTATATGTATGTATGTACTACATGTATATGTGTCCTCTCATCTCAGAATATACTACATTACGGTATATGTGTCTTCTCATCTCAGAAAATACTACACTACAGTATATGTGTCCTCTCATCTCAGAAAATACTACACTACGGTATATGTGTCTTCTCATCTCAGAAAATACTACACTACGGTATATGTGTCTTCTCATCTCAGAATATACTACACCATGGTATATGTGTCTTCTCATCTCAGAATATACTGCACCATGGTACTGTATATGTCAAGAATATCCACTTAACGACCGCCCACTGTAAATATACGTCGGCAGAATGGCACCGACAGGCAGAATCACGTATATGTACGTGATAGCCTTTGTATAGTTGGGGGGTCCGATCGGACCCCCCTTCTTTACAGTGAGCGGTCGTTTTACCTTCGGGAGCGATCCGGCATGAGGGGACGGCCGTTCGATTCCGGCCACCCCCTCTCGATCGCTCCCGGCGAATGAGAGCTTCCCCTGCCTGTGTACTGTTTACACAGGCTGGAGGAAGTGATGTCATCTCTCCTGCGGCGCTCACATATACCGAGCGCCGTACAGGAGAAGATGCAGGTTAGTGCACACAACACTACACTGACACCAGGACACATAGGTACATAAATCGCCCCCCCAGATCACCCCCCAGCCCCCAGTCACAGTGTCACTGATTGCAGTGACCATTTATTTAGTGATCACTGCAATCAGTGACATTTGTGACTGTAAAAGTGTCAGTACATTTAGTTTTAGGTCCAGTGTAGCCCCCTAACCCCCCCCTAATAAAGGTTTAACCCCCTGATCACCCCCCAGATAACCCTTTCACCCCCTAGTACCGCCGTCGCTAAGCGATCATTTTTCTGATCGATGTCTTAGCGTCGGTGATGCTGATCGGTAGCCAGTAATTTTTTTTAGGTTCTCCGCAGGTTTTTATAGCGTCGGGTACCCCCATATATTACCTAATAAAGGTTTAACCCCCTTGATCGCCCCCCAGGTAACCCTTTCACCCCCTATCACCACGGTCACTAAGCGATAATTTTTCTGATCGATGTTTTAGCGTCGGCGATGCTGATCGGTAGCCAGTAATTTTTTTTAGGTTCGCCGCAGGTTTCTATAGCGTCGGGTACCCCCATATATTACCTAATAAAGGTTTAACCCCCTTGATCACCCCCCAGGTAACCCTTTCACCCCCTAGCACCGCCGTCACTAAACGATCATTTTTCTGATCGTTGTCTTAGCGTCGGTGATGCTGATCGGTAGCCAGTAATTTTTTTTAGGTTCGCCGCAGGATTTTATAGCGTCGGGTACCCCCATATATTACCTAATAAAGGTTTAACCCCCTTGATCGCCCCCCAGGTAACCCTTTCACCCCCTATCACCACTGTCACTAAGCGATAATTTTTCTGATCGCTGTCTTAGCGCCGGTGATGCAGATCGGTAGCCAGTAATTTTTTTTAGGTTCGCCGCAGGTTTTTATAGCGTCAGGTACCCCAATATATTACCTAATAAAGGTTTAACCCCCTTGATCGCCCCCCAGGTAACCCTTTCACCCCCTATCACCACTGTCGCTAAGCGATCATTTTTCTGATCGCTGTCTTAGCGTCGGTGATGCAGATCGGTAGCCAGTAATTTTTTTTAGGTTCGCCACAGGTTTTTATAGCGT
The DNA here is from genome assembly GCA_029206835.1 of Rana muscosa. Classification (NCBI taxonomy): domain Eukaryota; kingdom Metazoa; phylum Chordata; class Amphibia; order Anura; family Ranidae; genus Rana; species Rana muscosa. Next base: position 341,276,878 of record CM055119.1, read on the forward strand.
CAGGTACCCCCATATTCTATCTAATAAAGGCTTAACCCCCTGATCGCCCCCCAGGTAACCCTTTCACCCCCTATCACCACTGTCGCTAAGCGATCGTTTTTATGATCGTTGTCTTAGTGTCGGTGATGCAGATCGGTAGCCAGTAATTTTTTTTTAGGTTCGCCGTCAGGTTTTTATATAGCGTCAGGTACCCCTATATATTACCTAATAAAGGTTTTAACCCCCTAATTGCCCCTAGTTAACCCTTTCACCAGTAATCACCATATAAGTGTTACGGGTGACGCTGGTTAGTTAGTTTGCTTTTTATAGTGTCAGGGCACCCGCCGTATATAACCCAATAAAGGTTTAACCCCCTGATCGCCCGGCGGGTGATATCAATTAGGTTTTAGCGTCAGAGAGGGTCTGCGTCACACCCCAGGCAGCGTCAGGTTAGTGCCAGTAGCGCTAACACCCACGCGTGAAGCATACACCCCCCTTAGTGGTATAGTATCTGAACAGATCAATATCTGATCTGATCAGATCTATACTAGCGTCCCCGGCAGTTTAGGGTTCCCAAAAACGCAGTGTTAGCGGAATCAGCCCAGATACCTGCTAGCACCTGCGTTTTGCCCCTCCGTCCAGCCCAGGCCACCCAAGTGCAGTATCGATCGATCACTGTCACTTGCAAAACACAACACACATAACTGCAGCGTTCGCAGAGACAGGCCTGATCCCTGCGACTCCAGTGCTGTAGGAGGTGATTTCACCACCACAGTTAAAAAAAAAAAAAGCATATATGCCGAAGCATTGGGGCAGCAGGGGCGGAGGAGCGATTTTGCTCCTAATGCCGCGTACATACAGTCGAAATTCCGACGGAGGCTTGCCCGTGGAAAAGTCTGACCATGTGTACGCGGCATACCTTTTGCGGGAAGATGCCCCCATGCTTCGGCATATATAAATGGTGCATGTATGCCCATCATTAGAAGTGGGTGGATGAAGGGCGGTATTCTAATGGTGGGCATACCCACTGATCAATCTTTTTTTTTCGTTCAGCCAACAGGCTGCATGAAATAAAAGATTACAATACATGTCCAACAAGGACCAGCAACGTACTGGTATGTTGCTGGACTTTGAATGTTTATACCAGAATGATGCCTGCGGGTTTAGGTATCATCTTGGTATCATTCATTTCAGCCAGCGGCCGGCTTTCATGTAAAAGCAATCCTAGTGGCTAATTAGCCTCTTGACTGCTTTTACAAGCAGTGGGAGGGAATGACCCCCCCCCGGATATAAAAAGCGCCATTGGGAAATTGGGAAAGCATTTTATCACACCGATCTTGGTGTGGTCAGATGCTTTGAGGGCAGAGGAAAGATCTAGGGTCCAATAGACCCCAGTTTTTTCAAAAAAGAGTACCTGTCATTACCTATAGCTATCATAGGGGATATTTACATTCCCTGAGATAACAATAAAAATGATAAAAAAAAAAAAAATATGGAAGCAACAGTTTAAAAATAAAATAAAAAAGCAAAATTAATAATAAAAAAAAAAAAGCACCCCTGTCCTGCCCTGCTCTTGCCCAATGGCGAACGCAAGCGTCGGTCTGGCGTCATATGTAAACAGCAATTGCACCATGCATGTGAGGTATCACCGCAAAGGTCAGATCGAGGGCAGTAATTTTAGCAGTAGACCTCCTCTGTAAATCTAACGGGGTAACCTGTAAAGGCTTTTAAAGGCTTTTAAAAATGTATGTAGTTTGTCGCCAATGCGCGTTTGTGCGAAATTTTAAAGCATGTCGTGTTTGGTATCTATGTACTCGGCCTAAGATCATCTTTTTTATTTCATCAAACATTTGGGCAATATAGTGTGTTTTAGGGCATTAAAATTAAAAAAAGTGTATTTTTTCCCCAAAAAATGCGTTTGAAAAATCGCTGCGCAAATACTGTGTAGAAAAAAAAAATGCAACACCCACCATTTTATTCTGTAGGGCCTTTGCTTTAAAAATATATATAATGTTTGGGGGTTCAACATAATTTTCTTGCAAAAAAAAATATGTTTTCATGTAAACAAAAAGTGTCAAAAAGGGCTTTGTCTTCAAGTGGTTAGAAGAGTGGATGTAAGCTTCCTAATGTTGTGTATAAAATGCCAGAACAGTTCAAACCCCCCCCCCCCCAAATGACCCCATTTTGGAAAGTAGACACCCCAAGCTATATACTGAGAGGCATGTCGAGTCCATGGAATATTTTATATGTTGACACAAGTTGCGGAAAAAAGACAATTTTTTTTTTTTTTTTTGCACAAAGTTGTCACTAAATGATATATTGCTCAAACATGCCATGGTTATATATGGAATTGCACCCCAAAATACATTCTGTTGCTTCTCCTGAGTACGGGGATACCACATGTGTGAGACTTTTTGGGAGCCTAGCCGCGTACGGGACCCCGAAAACCAATCACCGCCTTCAGGCTTTCTAAAGGGTGTAAATTTTTGATTTCACTTCTCACTGCCTATCACAGTTTCGGAGGCCATGGAATGCCCAGATGGCACAAAACCCCCCCCCAAATGACCCCATTTTGGAAAGTAGACACCCCAAGCTATTTGCTGAGAGGTATTGTGAGTATTTTGCAGATCTCGCTTTTTGTCACAAAGTTTTGAAAATTGAAAAAAAAAAAGAAAAAAAAAAAATGTTCTTTCTTCATTTTCAAAAACAAATGAGTAGGGATGAGCTTCGTGTTCGAGTCGAACATACGTTCGACTCGAACATCGGCTGTTCGATCGTTCGACGAAGATCGAACGATTTGGGCCGTTCGCGCCAAATTCGAGTGACGCGAACGGCCCACAATGCACTATGCCATCGCAGTGTCATCCAGGCGCTGTGATTGGCCAAGCATGCACTGTGACCCCGCATGCTTGGCCAATCACAGCGCCGGCAGCGAGGAGAGCAATGATTGGCCACAGGCAGGATGCCTGTGGCCAATTATTGCTGAGGGTGTTTAGTACACGCCCCACACTATAAAAGGCCGCCAGCACGGCGGCCTAGTGTAGTGTGTTCCGGAGCAGGGAAAGACAAGCATAGGCAGGGACAGTGACATTTATTTCTTTCTTGCTTAACCTGGATTCCTTTAGTTTAGGGAAAGAGAAGGATAGGTAGGGAGAGTGTCAGTGTGTTTTACTGTGCAAGTCCTTGTTTCTAGGGACAAAGAAGGAAAGTGAGGGGAATTCTCCTTGTGCTATAGTGTGCTTTAAAAAAACATTTTTTCTAGGGACAGAAAACTCTAGGTAGGGAGAGTGTCAGTTTCTTTCACTGTGCGAGTCCTTGTTTCTAGGGACAAAGAAGGAAAGTGAGGGGAATTCTCCTTGTGTTATAGTGTGCTTTAAAAAAACATTTTTTCTAGGGACAGAAAACTCTAGGTAGGGAGAGTGTCAGTTTCTTTCACTGTGCGAGTCCTTGTTTCTAGGGACAAAGAAGGAAAGTGAGGGGAATTCTCCTTGTGCTATAGTGTGCTTTAAAAAAACATTTTTTCTAGGGACAGAAAACTCTAGGTAGGGAGAGTGTCAGTTTCTTTCACTGTGCGAGTCCTTGTTTCTAGGGACAAAGAAGGAAAGTGAGGGGAATTCTCCTTGTGCTATAGTGTGCTTTAAAAAAACATTTTTTCTAGGGACAGAAAACTCTAGGTAGGGAGAGTGTCAGTTTCTTTCACTGTGCGAGTCCTTGTTTCTAGGGACAAAGAAGGAAAGTGAGGGGAATTCTCCTTGTGCTATAGTGTGCTTTAAAAAAACATTTTTTCTAGGGACAGAAAACTCTAGGTAGGGAGAGTGTCAGTTTCTTTCACTGTGCGAGTCCTTGTTTCTAGGGACAAAGAAGGAAAGTGAGGGGAATTCACCTTGTGCTATAGTGTGCTTTAAAAAAAAAAATTTTCTAGGGACAGAAAACTCTAGGTAGGGAGAGTGTCAGTTTCTTTCACTGTGCGAGTCCTTGTTTCTAGGGACAAAGAAGGAAAGTGAGGGGAATTCACCTTGTGCTATAGTGTGCTTTAAAAAAACATTTTTTCTAGGGACAGAAAACTCTAGGTAGGGAGAGTGTCAGTTTCTTTCACTGTGCGAGTCCTTGTTTCTAGGGACAAAGAAGGAAAGTGAGGGGAATTCTCCTTGTGCTATAGTGTGCTTTAAAAAAACATTTTTTCTAGGGACAGAAAACTCTAGGTAGGGAGAGTGTCAGTTTATTTCACTGTGCGAGTCCTTGTTTCTAGGGACAAAGAAGGAAAGTGAGGGGAATTCTCCTTGTGCTATAGTGTGCTTTAAAAAAACATTTTTTCTAGGGACAGAAAACTCTAGGTAGGGAGAGTGTCAGTTTCTTTCACTGTGCGAGTCCTTGTTTCTAGGGACAAAGAAGGAAAGTGAGGGGAATTCTCCTTGTGCTATAGTGTGCTTTAAAAAAACATTTTTTCTAGGGACAGAAAACTCTAGGTAGGGAGAGTGTCAGTTTCTTTCACTGTGCGAGTCCTTGTTTCTAGGGACAAAGAAGGAAAGTGAGGGGAATTCTCCTTGTGCTATAGTGTGCTTTAAAAAAACATTTTTTCTAGGGACAGAAAACTCTAGGTAGGGAGAGTGTCAGTTTCTTTCACTGTGCGAGTCCTTGTTTCTAGGGACAAAGAAGGAAAGTGAGGGGAATTCTCCTTGTGCTATAGTGTGCTTTAAAAAAAAAAATTTCTAGGGACAGAAAACTCTAGGTAGGGAGAGTGTCAGTTTCTTTCACTGTGCGAGTCCTTGTTTCTAGGGACAAAGAAGGAAAGTGAGGGGAATTCTCCTTGTGCTATAGTGTGCTTTAAAAAAACATTTTTTCTAGGGACAGAAAACTCTAGGTAGGGAGAGTGTCAGTTTCTTTCACTGTGCGAGTCCTTGTTTCTAGGGACAAAGAAGGAAAGTGAGGGGAATTCTCCTTGTGCTATAGTGTGCTTTAAAAAAACATTTTTTCTAGGGACAGAAAACTCTAGGTAGGGAGAGTGTCAGTTTCTTTCACTGTGCGAGTCCTTGTTTCTAGGGACAAAGAAGGAAAGTGAGGGGAATTCTCCTTGTGCTATAGTGTGCTTTAAAAAAAAAAAATTTCTAGGGACAGAAAACTCTAGGTAGGGAGAGTGTCAGTTTCTTTCACTGTGCGAGTCCTTGTTTCTAGGGACAAAGAAGGAAAGTGAGGGGAATTCTCCTTGTGCTATAGTGTGCTTTAAAAAAACATTTTTTCTAGGGACAGAAAACTCTAGGTAGGGAGAGTGTCAGTTTCTTTCACTGTGCGAGTCCTTGTTTCTAGGGACAAAGAAGGAAAGTGAGGGGAATTCTCCTTGTGCTATAGTGTGCTTTAAAAAAACATTTTTTCTAGGGACAGAAAACTCTAGGTAGGGAGAGTGTCAGTTTCTTTCACTGTGCGAGTCCTTGTTTCTAGGGACAAAGAAGGAAAGTGAGGGGAATTCTCCTTGTGCTATAGTGTGCTTTAAAAAAAAAAAATTTCTAGGGACAGAAAACTCTAGGTAGGGAGAGTGTCAGTTTCTTTCACTGTGCGAGTCCTTGTTTCTAGGGACAAAGAAGGAAAGTGAGGGGAATTCTCCTTGTGCTATAGTGTGCTAAAGCATTCCTCATCAACCATCTTTGAAATCCTTGTTTTTTGGACAGTCAGGGAAATTGTCGTTGTGCTATTCTGTGCAAAAGCAATCATCCTCAACCATATTTAGAAATCCTTAAGTAAAGGGACAGAGAAGGACACCTGAAGGTAGCCCTTATTGCTTTTTTCCCATCTCCCTGCAGGCCATCTATTAGAATGTCTGGAAGGCAAACAAGGAGAGGCAGACAGTCAGGAGGCAATAAAAGAGGGCAAGCAGGCTCTGTGTCTGGGGGCAACAGTGCTGGTCGTGGACGCGGTGCATTGTCATCAGCACATGGCCATGGGACACGCTTGTCCTTCTTTTCGGCAGCTGGACATGTTGAGCCACATCATGCCGAAGACTTGGTAGAGTGGATGACCAAGCCCTCCTCCTCCTCCTCATCCTCTCTCACCCAGGCTCAGGGTACTGGCAAAGCAGCTGCCAAAGCGTCCTCTTCCCTGGTATCAATGTCAGACTCATCATCAGTCACTCCTTCCCTAGACCCACCATGTCCTCCTCCTGAGGAGTCCCCCGAACTGTTTGAGCACAGTGTTGGGTACATGCTCCAGGAGGATGCCCAGCGTTTCGAAGGGTCTGATGATGAAACCCAGCTACAGGAAGGCAGTAGCGTGAGAGCAGACAGAGGGGATGCTCAAGAAGGACACCAATCTGGCAGTCATGTTCCAGCAGCTGCAGCATACTGCCAGATTGGCTCCAGTGATGAGGAGGGAGGGGATGATGAGGTCACTGACTCCACGTGGGTGCCTAATAGGAGAGAGGAGGAGGAGGAGGATGAGGAGGAGGCACATCTCCAACGAGGCAGGATGCCCTTTGGTGGCCAGCGTAAGGGCAGTACACCGACGGAATCACACCGCAGAGCTCCGCCTGTGCAGGGCGCTGCCTCTGCCCGTCATTCAAAAAGTTCCTTGGTGTGGGCCTTTTTTGAGGCTAGTGCATCAGATCGCACAGCTGCTGTTTGCAACATATGTCTCAAGCGTATATCGCGTGGCCAAAACATCAGCCGCTTGGGTACCACATGCCTGACCAGACATATGTTGACCTGCCATGCAGCTCGTTGGCAAGCCTACCTCAAAGACCCACACCAAAGAACAAAGCGGACCTCTCCTTGCACCGCATCAGCTGGGATCTCCAACCCCACTATAACTTCAGTCCTCTCTGAAACATGCACTGAGAGGAATGAAGGTGTAGAATTAGGTGTGTCACAGCCAAGTACTTGCGGCCACTCTGCTAGCAGTACACCGACGTCCGATTCTAGCAGGCAAATTTCCCTGCCCCAGCTGCTGGACCGTCGAAAGAAGTTCACTCCCAGCCATCCACATGCCCAGCGGTTGAATGCTAGCTTGGCTAAATTGCTAGCGCTTCAACTGCTGCCTTTTCAGTTGGTAGACTCGGCCCCCTTCCGTGAGTTTGTGCAATGTGCGGTTCCTCAGTGGCAGGTTCCCAAACGCCACTTTTTCTCACGGAAGGCTATTCCGGCTCTCTACCGGCATGTGGAAGGCAATGTCTTGGCCTCGCTGGACAGGGCGGTCAGCGGTAAGGTGCATATTACCGCTGACTCATGGTCCAGCAGGCATGGACAGGGACGTTACCTTTCTTTCACGGCCCATTGGGTCACTCTTTTGGCAGCTGGGAAGGATGCAGGACAAGGTGCAGTAGTGTTGGAGGTTGTTCCACCGCCACGCCTCCAAAATGCTACTACTGGTTGTGACACACCTCTCTCCTCCACCCCCTCCTCTTCTTCTTCCTCCATGGCCTCTTCCTGTGGTTTGTCCTATGAACCAGCGGTGCTCCGTAGCCGTTCACGGGGCTACGCAAGTACGCAGGCAAAAAGATGCCATGCCGTGCTTGCGCTGGTGTGTTTGGGGGACAGAAGCCACACTGGGGCAGAGGTCCTGTCTGCTCTGCAGGGCCAGGCCGAGAGGTGGTTGACGCCACGCCAGCTTAAGCCAGGAATGGTGGTTTGCGACAATGGCACCAACCTCCTCTCCGCCCTCCGACAGGGACAACTGACCCATGTGCCCTGTGTGGCTCACGTCCTTAACCTGGTGGTGCAGCGGTTCTTGGGCAGGTACCCGGGCTTACAGGATGTCCTGAGGCAGGCCAGGAAAGTCTGTGTGCATTTCCGCAGATCTTATAATGCCAGTGCTCGCCTGGCTGAGCTGCAAAAGGAGTTGAACCTGCCCAAGAACCGCCTTATATGTGACATGCCCACCAGGTGGAACTCAACGTTGGCCATGCTGCAGCGGCTGCACACGCAGCAGAGGGCCATCAATGAGTACCTGTGCGACTACGGCACCAGGACAGGGTCAGGGGAGCTTGGTTTTTTTTCTCCACGCCAGTGGGGCATGATCAGGGATGCATGCACTGTCCTGGCACCATTTGAGGAGGCCACGAGGATGGTGAGCAGTGACAGTGCATGCATCAGTGACACTGTACCTCTTGTCCACCTGTTGGAGCACACGCTGCGTGGAATAATGGACAGGGCACTTGAGGCAGAACAGAGGCAGGAAGAGGAGGACTTCCTTGCCTCTCAAGGCCCCCTTTACCCAGACAGTGTTCCTTCTGTCCCACCCATCGCACAGGAAGAGGAGGAGGAGGAGGAGGAGGAGGAGGAGGATTGTGTCAGCATGGAGGTGGAGGCTGGCACTCAGCATCATCAGCAGCAGTCTTTTAGGGATGATTTACAGTCCCAAGAAACCAGTGGACTTGTACGTGGCTGGGAGGAGGTGGCTGCGGATCATGTCGTCCTTAGTGACCCAGAGGACTCCGGAGCGAATGCCTCAGCAAACCTACGCTGCATGGCCTCCCTGATCCTGCAAAGTCTGCGGAAGGATCCTCGTATTCTTCGGATCAAGGAGAGGGACCATTACTGGCTGGCCACTCTCCTTGATCCACGGTACAAGGGTAAGGTTGCGGACCTTATGTTACCGTCGCAGAGGGAGCAGAGGATGAGACAACTCCGGGAGGCCTTGCAGAAAGGTCTGTGCAACGCGTTCCCAGAGACTGGGAGGTTACAAACTCCTGGTCCTGGACAACGAGTTGCTGAGGCTTCGGCCAGTCAAAGAAGGAGCGGTGGGGAAGGTGGCCGTCTGACCGATGCGTTCAGACAATTCTTTAGTCCGCAGCCCCAAAGTATGATCGGTTCCAGCAACCATCGCCAGCGTCTGATAAACATGGTGCAGGAATATCTAGGGGCAAGGTCAGACTTGGACACCTTCCCCACCGAAAATCCTCTGGCTTACTGGGTCTTGAGGATGGATCACTGGCCAGAGCTTGCACAGTATGCAATTGAGCTACTGGCCTGTCCTGCATCCAGCGTTCTTTCGGAACGCACATTCAGTGCTGCTGGAGGATTTGTCACGGATCACAGGGTGCGCCTGTCCACCGACTCGGTTGATCGACTGACTTTCATCAAGATGAACCAGTCTTGGATCACCACCAGCTACCACACACCTGATGCTGATATAACAGACTAATTGATTTTAACATGTCACATCCCTTCAAGACTGATGCTGATGCTGAGTGCCTGTGCTGTTATGTTGACTGGCTATCCTCCTCCTCCGAGTCCTCAATGATACGATTGATGATGATAGCTTGGAAGATCATTTTTGTTTATGGGTGCCGCCACCAGTGGCTAAGGCCCAATTTTTCAGCCCCTGTTTTACAGGGGCGTGTAATTACAATTTTTTTAGCAATAATTTGCCATAGGGCTCATTGCTGTGCTCCAAGTACAGTATCTGTGAGGGGTTGGAGTGTTGTGGCACCAGTGCCTAAGGCCCAATTTTTCAGCCCCTGTTTAAAAGGGGCGTGTCATTACAATTTTTGAAGCAATACTTTGCAACAGGGCTCATTGCTGTGCTCCAAGTACAGTATCTGTGAGGGGTTGTAGTGTTGTGCCACCAGTGCCTAAGGCCCAATTTTTCAGCCCCTGTTTAACAGGGGCGTGTCATTACAATTTTTGAAGCAATACTTTGCAACAGGGCTCATTGCTGTGCTCCAAGTACAGTATCTGTGAGGGGTTGTAGTGTTGTGCCACCAGTGCCTAAGGCCCAATTTTTCAGCCCCTGTTCAACAGGGGCATGCAATTACAATTCTTGATCTAATAATTCACAGCAGGGCCCATTGCTGCACCCACCAAGAGTAACTGTCAGGGCTTACAGTGTTGTGGCACCAGCACCACCATCAAAGGCCCAATTTTTACTACCACTGTTCAACAATTATATGTAATTAAAATTCCTGATATAATAGTTGACAGCAGGGCGTTCCAGCACCAACCAAGAGTAACTGTGAGTGCTTACAGTGTTGTGCCAACACCAACAACTAAGGGGCCTATTTCTGCAGAGTATATACGGCAGGTCCCTACTTTCAAACATCCAACTTACAAACGACTCCTACTTGCAAACGCAAGAAGACAACAGGAAGTGAGAGGAAATCTACCACTAGGAAGGAAAATTCTCTCCTGTAAGAATAAATATGGGAGAAAGGTGTCTCCTCTGTACTGATGCTTTATCAGCAATCCTTGTTTCAAGAAAAACACCACATTTCAAAAACAGTTGTCATTGGGACGGAAAGTGAGGTGAAATGTTCTGAACAGGGGCACAGACAGCAAAACAAATGTTACAGGGGTGATAACCCTTACCTATGTTTTCCAAAAAGTTTAAAAATAGATTTTTGGGCTGGAGCTACACTTCAACAATGTACCTGTTCAAAATTACAAACACATTCTACATAAGAACAAACCTACAGTCATTGTCTTGTATGCACCGCCTGTATACGGCTGTTCAGAGTATATAGGGCCTTTTTTATTTTATGTGCGGGGTTCCCCTTAATATCCATACAAGACCCAAAGGGGCTGGTAATGGGCTGGGGTAGGGGGGGGGGTCATGGGGTAGCTATGCCATTTTTCTTAAAGATTTTCATCCATATTACCGGGACCAGACATTACATTAAAGCCGCAAGCAGTTTTAAATGGCTTTTTTTTCCTTTAGAAGTGTCATTTTGTGCAGGGACAGTTCTAAACACGGGAAACACGTGGCACTTCACAGGCATACTTTAGACACCCCCCAGGTACGATATTTAAAGGAATATTTGACTTTTTTTTTTTCACTTTATGCATCATTAAAATGACTGCTCCCGAAAAACGACCGTTTTTAAAACTTCTTTTTGCATTGATACATGTCCCCTGGTGCAGAACCCGGGTTCCCAAACCCTTTTTAGGACAATAACATGCATAATAGTTGTTATAATTAGCACTTTAGAATTCGAACGTTCGCATCCATTGTATTTAATAGGGTTCTAATGTTCGTACGAACTTTCGGTCCGTTCGCGGGTTCTGGTGCGAACCGAACCCGGGGGTGTTCGGCTCATCACTACAAATGAGAGCTGTAAAATACTCACCATGCCTCTCAGCAAACAGCTTGGGGTGTCTACTTTCCAAAATGGGGTCATTTGGGGGGGTTTTGTGCTATTTTGGCATTTTATGGCCTTCGAAACTGTGATAGGTAGTGAGGAGTCAAATCAAAAATTTGTGCCTAGAAATCCTGAAGGCGGTGATTGGTTTTCGGGGTCCCGTACGCGGCTAGGCTCCTAAAAAGTCCCACACATGTGGTATCCCCGTACTCAGGAGAAGCAGCAAAATTTATTTTGGGGTGCAATTCCACATATAACCATGGCATGTGTGAGCAATATATCATTTAGTGACAACTTTTTGTAATTTATTTTTTTTCGTCATTATTCAATCACTTGGGACAAAAAAAAAATATTCAATTGGCTCAACAGGCCTCTCAGCAATTTCCTTGGGGTGTCTACTTTCTAAAATGGGGTCATTTGGGGGGGATTTGTGCTATTTTGGCATTTTATGGCCTTCAAAACTGTGATAGGTAGTGAGGAGTGAAATCAAAAATTTGCGCCCTTAGAAATCCTGAAGGCGGTGCTTGGTTTCCGGGGTCCCGTACGCGGCTAGGCTCCTAAAAAGTCCCAAACATGTGGTATCCCCGTACTCAGGAGAAGCAGCAGAATGTATTTTGGGGTGCAATTCCACATATAACCATGGCATGTGTGAGCAATATATCATTTAGTGACAACTTTTTGTAATTTTTTTTTTTTTTTGTCATTATTCAATCACTTGGGACAAAAAAAAATATTCAATGGGCTCAACAAGCCTCTCAGCAATTTCCTTGGGGTGTCTACTTTCTAAAATGGGGTCATTTGGGGGGGTTTTGTACTGCCCTGCCATTTTAGCACCTCAAGAAATGAGATAGGCAGTCATAAATTTAAAGCTGTGTAAATTCCAGAAAATGTACCCTAGTTTGTAAACGCTATAACTTTTGCGCAAACCGATAAATATACGCTTATTGACATTTTTTTTACTAAAGACATGTGGCTGAATACATTTTGGCCTAAATGTATGACTAAAATTGAGTTTATTCGATTTTTCTTATAACAAAAAGTAGAAAATATCATTTTTTTTCAAAATTTTTGGTCTTTTTCCGTTTATATCGCAAAAAATAAAAATCGCAGAGGCAATCAAATACCATTAAAAGAAAGCTCTATTTGTGGGAAGAAAAGGACGCAAATTTCGTTTGGGTACAACATTGCATGTCCGCACAATTTACAGTTAAAGCAGCGCAGTGCAAAATTCTGAATTCACCTCTGGTCCTTTAGCTACCAAATGGTCCGGGGCTTAAGTGGATATACTACATACTGATATCCTCAAGCCCTGGCTTTGGTTGAACAGCTAGGCCCAGGACCATCCTCAGCTCTCAGTAATGGTCCTGAGTGTGGCCCGTTTCATGAACACCAGACCACGGATGTGCTGATCGGTCCCTCTCATTGGTCTCTCTCATCAATCCCTATCATCTGTCCCTATGCTGGTGCTACTATCAGCTCTCTTCCAGAATATTCTGCTAATCCTCCAATCCTAAATGTAGGTAGATCATTATACAAATGTTGTGTGCCACAAAAAGGTAGCCACCCTGTCCATATCCCCTCCACACCCCCATGACAGGACACACACCAATCACAAACTTTTCCTAATCTTTATTTATGAAAATTAATATTTAGCAGTCAGAGACACAAAAGAGGAATCCAAAGGACTGGCTTGTTATTGGTGGCCTCCAGGCTGTGGTGAGATGTGCCCCTCACACAATCTCGAGTCCTTGTTCAGTCGATCTTCTAGAGCCAGGTACTTTTGTGGGGCAAGTTCCTTGTGCCTGTATAGACAATTTGACTGGTCATTGTATGCTCTGTATACGTTGTATGGACATTACACTGGGGTGACATGTAAGATACCTGGTGAGACGGGCCTCCAGGATCTGGATCCGGAACATGGCCTCCGAGCAGTACTCCGTGTAGGTGTCCTGGACTTCCTGGGTCATGGAAGTTTGGTTCTCCTGGTACCATTGCTGCTTCTTCTGAAGTTCCTGAGTTTCCTACAGGAAAAAGGGAACCCAGGGTGACAATTGTGATCCATACAATGACCCCCTGAACAGCAGAGGTGACTGATGGGTCTGTTGGGTGGCCACAGGACTACACATTGGATATCCCTCTGACAACACGTGGCCGTATGTGCTTGAACAAACAATGAGATGAACCCAGATGAAGAGCAGTTACCATTTGATGTAAATGGACCTACTTGTTCATAGAGGGACTATAGTATTACCGGTGGTGTAGAAGTACTTACCTTCTCAAAGCGTGCCTGGATAAGATTGGCCTTCTCAATGAGCCTCTGCTTCAGGTCACTCAGACAGTCTTCTTTCACCTGCTGGGCCTGGGTCCGGGTCAGTCTCTCTGGATCTCTCAAACGTGCCAAGAATGGCGCTAAGTAGTCCTGTTCCAGCAAGGCACATTGGAGGCGCTCTTCCTGAGCAGCACGTTCCTGTGAAAGAAGAACAACACCACTAAACCTCACAGAGTTTTACAGTTTAGAGGATATTGAAATACTACCGTGTCCCTTAGCCTTAGGGAATCATATCCACTTCTGAGAAGATGGCACCTCTAAGATGGAAAGGGGGGGTGACTTTTGAGGTCCAGACATACATATAAGAGAGGGGGTGATTGTTAAGGTCACACACACATGGAAGGGAGGGGGTGATTGTTGAGGTCACACTCATATGGAAGGGAGGGGTGACTGCTGAGGTCCTCACCCACATGGAAGAGGGGGTGACTGTTGAGGTCCACACCCTTGGGAAAGGGGGAGTAAGGTGGCTTGGCAACTGTTGGGGTCTGCACCCACATCGAAGGAAGGGGGTGATTTTTGAGGTCCACACCCACATGGAAGGGAAGGAGGGGGGAGGTGACTGTTGGAGATTCACACCTACATGGAATGGGAGGGGGATTCACTTTTTAGTTTTGTGCTCATATGGAATGAAGGTGGAGAGGGGGCTGACAGTTGAGGTTCACACCCACGTGTAGGGGGGGGGTGGGATTGACTGTTGGGGTCCACACTCACAGGGTAGGGGTAACTTTTAAGTTCTGCATACACATGGAAGGGAAGTGTGTCTGTGTGTCTAGCGGGGGAGTACTGTTGAGGTCCACATCCACATGGAAGAGAGGGTGACTGTTGAGGTCCACACCCTTGGGAAAGGGGGAGTAGGGTGGCTTGGCAACTGTTGGGGTCTGCACCCACATAGAAGGTAGAGGGTGATTGTTGAGGTCCACACCCACATGGAAGAAAGGAGGGGGGAGGTGACTGTTGGAGATTCACACCTACATGGAATGGGAGGGGGATTCGCTTTTTAGTTTTGTGCTCATATGGAATGAAGGTGGAGAGGGGGCTGACAGTTGAGGTTCACACCCACATGTAGGGGGTGGGTGGGATTGACTGTTGAGGTCCACACTCACAAGGTAGGGGTAACTTGTAAGTTCTGCATACACATGGAAGGGAAGTGTGTGTGGCGGGGGGGGGGGGGCAGGGGGGAGTACTGTTGAGGTCCACACCCACATGGAAGGGTGGGGTGGTTACTGTTAGGTCTGTACCCATAGAAATTATTCAGAGATGGGTGGATTTGTCTTACCAGTGCTTCTCTTTGTTCTTTACTCTTCTCGTTCCGCTCTGTGTCATAGATGGAGATCATCAGCTGAGGATCTGATTCTTCCTGAGCCCGGACAGACAGGATTTCCAGAACCTGCCCAGAAGAGACACAGCACAGTGATCAGGCATATACCAGGTGTATACCAATGAGATGAATGAGAAGAATCATGTGACCAGAGGCCTCCCGATTCTCTTCAAACTGCAGAAAACCAACAGTTGATGATGGTGGAAACTTAAAGCAGAACTAAACCCTCCTCTCCTTTACAGCAAAAGAAGCTGCAATCAGAGCTTAACTTCTGTTTGATATGCAGTTGCCATTGTACTACACATGTGATCAGTTATGAGACCAGCCATTTGAGGGCTTGGACAGTTCGGCTGAGAGCACAAGCAACGGTGCCAGTCATTCACAGCATGCCTTTAATGTAACTGTTTTGAGTAGCAGTTACATTGATGGATTTGGTTCCACTTAAGGCAGGGTTTACACTAAAAACAGATGCATCTGACAGCAGGGGTCCAGTGCGTCCCTGTTCTCCGTTTCAGGGACGAATCAGGCTCAAATTTTTGCCTGAATTTGGACCTGAAACGGAAGTAAAGACACACAGGACCCTTGTGCAATTCGTTCCCCACAGCCTCCCTGGAGATGTGTGAACCGGCTCCATTGAGAGCCAGTCACAATCTTCTGTCATGAGAATTGGATGCAGGGAAACCCACATCCAATTCTCATAAGTGTGAACCCAGCCTTAAGCCGGCCATATACAATTTCCTTAGAAGATGTTGGTTTTCAGAGCCTTGCTTCAATTTTCTGATGGTTAGTGGGTTCAGATAAATGTTTGTTTTTGACTGTAGTGATGAAAAGATTCAAAGGATCAGGCTGAATTTTTTTTTTAACGAATAAAGTTCTAACAGTGTATGTGTATTTTATGAGGGAACAAATTGCACAAATTGTAATGAAACCTGATTAGTACGTCTGGGGCTCCATTCCAGTATCAGATCTGGAGGAAATTCTAAAGGCTTTCCAATAAAAATAATTGACTCTGTGATGGCAGGAAAAAGTGTTCTGATGAAATTGTTCAGAATTTCCATATGAAAAGCAGTTCTACTAGTATACAAGCTGCCCTTGGCCTGGTATACCAATGTGGGGGCACCACATGGGGAACAGGTAGATGGCACATAAGTCCCAATTTTACAGGCACTCTGGGTGCCGAAGAGTGTGGTGGCTTTCAGCATTTGGTAACGGTGCTTTTTTTTTTTTTGATGATGGCCCCTTTGTAATTATCTTCCAGTGCTGTTACCTGTAGGGTATATGAGTTGGTATGAGGATACAAGCCCCCATTACTGGTGAGCATGCCGTTTATTAGATTTTAGTTTACATTAAACCCCCAGTACAGAAACGGAGTAAAATCCAACAAACCACCTGGTGTCAGTACTATGGAGACAAATCCACCAACTCACTGTATCTGACATTCACTTACTGCCATCTTCCCCTGGGGATTATTATGTTTAGGGTAAGTGTGCCTGTGGCATGACAGGTGAATGTCATTCACTCTGCTAATTTCCCCGGTAATCCTTTATAAATAGGCCCCTTAGTAACTATTGTGATGTGTCCCTGAAACTCTTTGATATTACCATCGTGTTTCATCTAACTTTAACCAAAATGTAACAGAATGCAGTAGAATCTGCATTTTCACACATATAGATGAATGCCTCACCTCCGCCTCAGCTCGCCTTAAGGCTTCCTTGGCACTCAGCTCCCCCTGCTGGAGGTGCAGAAGTGTTTCATAGACATACAGCTGTTTGTTACGCTTCTCAGAGGGCTCCACCTGGTGGTAGAAAAGCGAGGCATTAGAGTGGAAATCCCATAATATCAAATTATTGTGTCATGGAATGGTGGATACTATAGAGCAGTGATGGCGAATCTTGGCACCCCAGATGTTTTGGAACTACATTTCCCATGATGCTCATGCACTCTGCAGTGTAGTTGAGCATCATGGGAAATGTAGTTCCAAAACATCTGGGGGTGCCAAGATTCGCCATCACTGCTATAGAGCAACCTTTCTTAACCTTTTTACCACAGAGGAACCCTTAAATTAAACTTTCAGGGTCCAGGGAACCCCTGCTAATAATGACTATATCTAAAGTTTATAGTACATTAGTGTGGTGGTCACTGGGAAGAATTCCCCCTTACATATAGCGAAAAATATAATTGTTGTGGTTACTCATCTGAGAGGCAGAAGTTGCTAATTGCTGAAGAAATCCCTAGCAATCTCAGAAGGAACCCCAAGGGTCCACGAAACCCTGGTGGAGAAAAACTGCTATATAGACTCTATAGTGCGGTTGCATTAACACCCTACACAACCAATATAGTGACCATATACTGTGACCTCTACAATGACCCTGTACAATGAACAGGTATGCTACATCATGACCTCTATGAAGATCTACATAGTGATCATCTATGGGGTCTCTATACAATGGCCTCGGGAAGACCCTACAGAGTGATCCTGTATGGTGACTTTATACAATAGCCTCCATGAAGACCCTACACGGTGACCATGTATGGTGACTGTATATCATGGCCTCTGATGACCCTACATAGTAATAATGTATAACGACTCTATTCTGTGGCCTACGCAATAAACTTGTATGGTGATTCTGTACCATGGTCTTTGAATCCTGTAGCGTGTGGGGTCATTGGTAATTTGTGTTATAGCCTCTGCATTGATTCTACGCTGTGTACATGGTAAATCTGGTGCCCAAGGTGACTGCACACAGTTATTTCTATGGTATATGTACTCAGAGGCCTCTGGAGCCACCCTTCATAGTATTGTTGATACTGAATATATATATGGCAGGTCTATACCTGCATGGGTGGCTCTTGGAAAATTCTGGCTAGGGACCTTTAGGGCCACACTAATGGTGAATCTTTCGGAGGAACCAGCTGGTTACCTGGTAGGAAATGGAAGTTTCTGGGCTCAGGACAATGGAGAAGCCCTTCTCTCCTAGGTTGGATGGTTTCTGGAACTCCCAATAGGATGTGGTAATGTGGTCATCATGCCGGTGGTAGCGGACATTTATGCGATTCTCTGTAATAAGGAAAACACGCTCTGCCACATCCTCATTGGCTGGTTTCTCTGTGTTTCTAAAGAAACGTTCTGTAATTTTCTGTAAATTAAAGGAAGTATGAAATAATGCTGTACACAACGATTGCATCACACCAGTGAAATAAAACCTGCATTATAGTAACATTACTTCAAACAACCAATCATATTCCAGCTGTCAGCTTCATAGTGCATGTATGAAAAAGAATGTAAGCATCAGATTGGCTTTTGTGATCAGCACATCAACCTTTCTATAGATTTTATGAATGATCTCTAGAGTGCAATAAAGTAAGCAGTAGGTAGGCTGCCCTGTGAAGGCTTTAGGGGTTGATTTACTAAACTGGAGAGTGCAAAATCCAGTGCAGCTCTGCATAGAAACCAATCAGCTTCCAGGTTTTTTTTCAAGGCTTAACTGAACAAGCTGAAGTTAGAAGCTGATTGGCTACCATGCACATATGCACCAGATTTTAAACTCTCCAGCTTGGTTCACACTAGTGCGATGCGAGAACCCTGCGAATCCACTGCAGGTTCCCGCATTGCACCCGACTCTCACAGCAGTTCACACTGCCATATGCAAACTGCTGAGAAGTGTCATACAACATTAATGACACCCCCATTTCAGCTCGCATATCGCACTGCGAACTGACAGTTCGGACAGGAATCGGATGGCATAGGTGTAAACACTCATGCGATCCGATTCTTGTGCGGACCAAAAAAAGGGTCCTGTGCGTGTTTGGTCTGAATGCTATCTGTATGGCTGAAATCGCATTGCACGGACATTGCATGTGATTTGCACTGCAGTATATCGCACAGCGCACTAGTGTGAACCTGGCCTTAGTAAATCAATCCCATTGTGTTCAAACCTGGGCTGGTGTTCCCTTTCCACAGAGCTGGGCCTGCCCCAGAGAATTGCATGAGTCTGGATTAAGGGCCAGTTCACACCATAGAAACGCAGTCTGGATGCGTTCCAGATGCTTTTCTGCAAGTGCGTTTTTGATGCAGTCCGGTGCTTTTTTTTTACCCCCTCTTTTTTCTTAACCTAGTGCTAGTTCACATCAGATGCACTTCCGTTCAGTTCTGTGCACTTTTTTTCAGCACAAAATGCATGCACAGTGTTTTCCATGTATTCCAATGGCTCTGGTTCACACCATGCAGTCAGTTTCTGCACCGGAAACTGACCGGAAACCGACTGCATGGTGTGAACTAGAGCCATTGGAATACATGGAAAACACTGTGCATGCATTTTTAGTGCAGAAAAAGGTGCAAGGGAACTGAACGGAACTGCATCTGATGTGAAATGGTCCTAAATAGGGAAATGTGTGTTCCAGTGCCTTTTTGGTGCGTTTAGATTCGTTCCAGTGCATTTTTGGATGTGTTTTACAGCGTTTCAATACAGTCCAGTGCAGGAAAAATGCAGCATGTTCTACTTTTATTTTTTTGGAACGCACTGGAACTGACCGCACTGGTGTGAACTATGCCATTGAAAACCATATAACCTACTTTCCATGCGTTTTTGATACAGAATAAAAACGCACTGGACTGCATGTTAACTGCCCCTTAATATATTAATGAAAAAATAAAATGTCACCTTTTTACTACAGATTCCCTGCCATGAGGACTGAGCCAGGAGAACCTGCAATTCAAACGTTTTTACCAGATCTGTAAGCAGACTTGTCTGACATGAAGAGAACAACACAATCCAGACAATGGGGACTCACAAATTGTAAGATTCTCTGCAGGCTGGGAAAAAATTGCATTTTTCCCGTCATGAAAAACGGTCGCATTAGATTTGCTTCCAGAACTCACAAAACCTTCTACTGTGATGTGTGACAAGTGTGGATTACCAAGACTGGTCTTGGATTGGCCTCCATAGGTCCTCCTGCGATGGCCACCTTCTTTGGCCGTTTTCCAAACATGGTGAGTCTGCAGTAGAGGAAATCTGGGCGTCCCTGGAACATCTCAGTCATCTCCTTTGGTTTTTCTTCACGGCGCTCCAGCCCATCCAGACGAGCCTTGCTGTAGAAGATCATGGTGCGCTCTGTTTCTGGTGCTAATGAGCGATACGTATGAACTGAAAGGGAAGAGACACTCAGAATCACAACTTTTGGTTACCAGTCACCCCTAATCTCATGACTCTCAAAGTCACCTTTCAAAGCATCACTGCGGCCTGGAGAGAAGTACTCTGTGGTCACTCCAGCCTGTCTCTTTTGCTGCCTCATATCCAATTTGTCTATTCGGTTCTGAAACCAACCCTGGACCTCCACCTCTAAAGAACCTGCAGGAGAAAAGTTCTTATGTTCAAGCTGTATAGAGTGGCCATGACACCATCCCCATAGCTCATCACATACACTCAGTGTCTTGGTATACGGTGAGGCGGGCAACTTGTCCATCCTTTTGCAGGTATGGTGCCCACTTCTCCAACTTGGATTTTTTGTATTGTAGAAGCTTCTTTCCTTGAGGACTACGCATCTCAAACTCTGAGGAGAGAAATATGGAACATGCTGCTACATAAAACTGTTCATGAGTGATAATATTGATTATTATTACAACATAAAAACCTAGGAGAGTGACAGCAGAAAAAGACCAAGTGGTCCATTGCGTCTCCCCCTTTTATATTTTATATCCAGAAATAGAAAGAGGGGGGAATGGGAAGGGAAGGAGCGTGCAAGAAGGAAAAAAAAAAGAAAGACTGATAGAAAGGCGGAACAAAGGGAGAGTTGGGTGGGCAGAGAATATAATTGGCATACCAAAGGAACCACAAACACTCAAGAGATAACTCTTGACATTGTATAACTCGTCGTTTCCTCCTTTAATATATTTCCCTCGCCACACCTCACACAATCCCCTATGCAATCAGACAGTAGACAACTGTTCTATGGCTTTACACCACAGCATTGTGAATAAGCCTCACCATTCATCAAATCACACCATACCAACCTTTTGGCGTGATGACAATGGGCAATGTCCAGGATGGTGGCATCTGGAATGTCTTCCTGCTGTCCTGATCCTGTAATATAATTACACATTGTTACACAGGTCTCAGTTCTGATACTGATCTTCTTGTTTTGTAGAGTGCACCCAATTACACAAGGCAATTACTGTTTGGCAATAACTAGTCTGAAAATGCCAATATTAAGGCGCTTATTTAATATTAACCAAAGGGTACTCCTAACCATCCTAATATTACCCGAACACTACCTCTAAACATCTGAGAATAACCTAATATTACTCAAATACCACCACTTACATTCAACCTAAGCCTATCTGTCAACCTCTTCCCAACCATTAGTCCAAACTTTAACCCTAATTATCAACCTACCAGTAATCTATATCCCTCAAAATAGTCCAAAACTGAACTTTTACTGATGTCTCTACCTAACAACTAACCCAACCTTTAATCAAATTCTAACCCTAACCGTAATACCAGCCTTCTACCTACCCCTAACCACCAACCTAACCCTTGACCATCAACTCAACTATAAACAAACAACCTAGTCCTGGTCCACCAATCCAAAACTGAACCACTAAACTAATCCTAAACCATCAAACCAACAATTTAGCCCTGGTCCACCAAGTCAAACCCTGAACCACCAACCTACTAAACTATTAACCTAACTATAAACCAACAACTTAACCCTAGTTCACCAACGTAACGCTAAACCACCAACCTAATCTTAAACCATCAACCCAACATGCTAGCCTGGTCCACCAACCTAACCCTGAACCGTCAACCTAAGCCTAAACTATCAACCCAACCCTGAACTCCCAATCTCTATTGTTTCACCTAATTTTTAATCTGAACCCTCAACCAAATGTTCAAATCATTAGTAAGACCTCATCTGGAATATGCAGTTCAGTTTTGGGCACCAGTTCTCAAAAAGGATATCGGGGAACTGGAGAAAGTGCAGAGAAGGGCAACCAAACCGATAAGAGGCATGGAGGAACTCAACTATGAGGAAAGATTAGAGGAACTGAATTTATTCACTCTTGAGAAGAGGAGAATAAGGTGGCATATGATCAACATGTTCAAATATATAAGCGGTCCATATAGTGAACTTGGTGTTGAGTTATTCACTTTTGCGGTCAACACAGAGGACACAGAGTCACTCTTTACATCTAGAGGAAAAGAGATTTCATCTCCAAATACGGAAAGGTTTCTTCACAGTAAGAGCTGTGAAAATGTGGAATAGACCCCCTCCAGAGGTGGTTCTGGCCAGCTCAGTAGATTGCTTTAAGAAGGGCCTGGATACTTTCTTAAATGTACATAACATAACTGGGTACTAACATTTATAGGTAAAGTTGATCCAGGGAAAATCCGATTGCCTCTCGGGGGATAAGAAATAATTTTCCCCCTGCTGTAGCAAATTGGATCATGCTCTGCTGGGGTTTTTTGCCTTCCTCTGGATCAACTGTGGGTATAGAATTGGGTATATGGGATTGTACCATATTTTTTATTTTATTTTTTTATTTTTTTATGGTTGAACTAGATGGACTTGTGTCGTTTTTCAACCTGACTAACTATGTAACTATGTAACCGAATCCCAAACTTCAAAATACTCTTCAGGCAATATTATTTTCATGTAGGAGAGAGTTGGCCCTTGCACCAGAGGCGATGTGGGAACCTATTCGGGTAAAGGGGAAAATTAAAAAACACAAGAGGAATAATAAAGGGCAAAGCAATAATTTTAAAAACACATAAGACTATAAAAGTCCTTTTTGTCCATCATAGAAGCACTTTGAAGGCAGCCCAGTGTGGATGTGAAGCAAATCCTGGGAAAGCTGGAGGGGGAAGCACAGAGGGGAAGCACAGCCTGCACGGAGATAAGATACAGACTTTCCATTTTTACATGCCTATTGAAATTCTACTTTTGTGAGTATATATGCTCTCTTTCTCATCCATTAAAATGCATTGCTAATACTGCACTTAGAGTGGCGCCTCTGTGCTTCCCCCTCCAATATTATTTTCATGGTCCACATAAAAAATGTTGTCTCTGAAATACTATACTGAGCAAAATTAAAGACAACCAAGAACTTCTTCCATACATCTATATGAGGGGAAAACAATGGAATTGTGCAGTAGGAAGCAATGGGAGAATGTGACCGCTTGCTATGCGTAATTGATATTATTCCTTCAGTCACCTTCATATAAGAGGACAGTGTGTTTTCTGTACAGCCTCCACTTTACTGTAATTCCTATTTATATCTGGTTTATTGCCTACAATAATCCACAAGAAGAGACCCTGCCCGGCAGCCAGCTGCTCCCACTTTAGTTGTGAGCCGACAAACACAAATGCTGTCTGTGATGTTCTTTAGCATAGGAGGCTGAGTATCTGTGTATTTTATTTTTATATATGTCTATATGCTTTCAAAATTGTCTTCCAGCCTACGCACCCCCTTTCCAAGGAGGCTTAGCAGGAATAAGCACCAGCTGGCCTGCCCACTTCTCTCTGTGCTATCACAGCCCTAGAACCAGGAGCTGTAATGCCTAGGCAGTGACATTACCCCACCGGGACTTGGCACCTGGTTTATGCCTGTCTAGTGAACTCAGCCTGGCCCATACCCAGCAGGGACATTCCCTTACTGCTGACAGAGGGGAACCATGCTAGTCCATGCCAGTCCACCAAGGGGGTAAGTCCTTACCCAGTATCGACCTTCACCAACCACTTTAAAGGTAGTGGGCCCAGGCCTCTTCCTGCCCATAAAGAGTTCCACAAAAGAACTTCCTCTTAAAGTGTTTCTGGGATGCATTTCCTGGTCCTGTAGGGGGCCTATCTCTCATGCGCTGTCCTGAAAGATGATTTGGGAAATAAACATTTTTCAGAACAAAACAGCAATTGAAGAGCCTTTATGTGAAAACTACCCTTACATTGCGCACTGACCAATAGCAACCAATCACCCATCACCTTGGGCTATTACCCTTTAACCTAACTTCTGACTCACCTGGTTATCATTCTCTTCCTCCTCTATGTCTTCTTCCTCCATATCTGGGATAAGCAGAAGAGGCTTCGAAGAACCCATCAACATGACTTCCCAGCACACAGGGTCACCCAGGTCAAAAGTCATGTCCTGTAGGCACAAGTCATTTGCTCAGTGTGAAGAAGATTTACCAGGCCCACCTTCCCTCAGCTTTGGAATTTTGTCCCTACACAATCCATGTTTGGTACCTTACAGCCATTGCGACAGTCCTGCATATTGGCCCAGTAGTTCTCATGATTCCACACAGTCTCGATCCCTAGAAAATGTTCATCTTTCGTTGGGTAAGCGTTGCCAGTCAATGCATCAATGAAGAAGTTCTCAGGGACTTCTCTCTTCCCAGACAGAACCAGAACCCAACAGTGAACCCGGAGGCCATACAGGGGGTCAGGACCAGCCTTCTCTGCTTCCTGGAGACATCAAACATAAAGGTCATTGAGCCATCACATTAATGAAGTACCCTGATATCGTCATGATCACTTCAGATATGACATCTGAGCAAATGTGTCTGATCAGCCTCCTGCACCTCATAATATGGGGTTATTTGGTCCTAAAATTATGGTAAATATGGTGGGATGATAATTTTATCATATCAGAATGTATACAATACAAGAGGGGGGATTAAGGGAAGGTGGGACTTTTGAGTGAGGCCATGACTGGGTAAAATTCATGTGCCTCCACCCCTGTCATTGGAAAAAAAGGCACCATTGCGGCATGAAGCAGCAGTGATACCACCCCAGTTGAAGGGCCTTTGCTCGAAACATGTCAGGTTTTTAGCTTGCTGTTACCCTTGCCATCACGCACTATTGCCATTTTTATACCTCGAGGATACAATTTTTTATTTGCACCTATTAATGCTGCATGTAATGTTATTTTTTACTATGATGTTATGCCGATAAAGGCTATACTTTTTACATCATATCCTGGATTTACTTACACCATGTGGAGCCATCTTTTCTTTTTTTTATGACATCTGGCTATAAAGTGATACCCCTAATGGAAAGTTTACAGAGAGGTACACCTTTCATGTAAAAACCACCGGGTGAGGATCCTGTCATCGCAGTTCTGGTGCTTTCTGGAAGTTGGTGTTGAGACATCCATATCGGAGTACCTACCTTGGAGTTCCCGTCCATGCTTACTTACATTTGATTCACTGTAAGAGTATTCATTACCTACCTGTCCATTGTGGATACCGGAACGTACCCCACATTCATTCCGGGTGTTTTCATGCAACACATCTGCAACGTGGATATTCCATGCTTTACAGCGGATTCAGCACGTCCATCGTGGAATAACACAGACTTTGTTTTTTCCACATACGTTATAGGACACTTTATTGTGTGGCCTATTCAGTTAGGCGCACCATTGTAACACATGTTTTTATGTACAATGCATGTTTATCTCACTATTATCAGTCTGAGTTTTTCAGTGGAGTCACGTTTGAGTATTTGTTCTTGAATTTTCAGTTCATAGAAACTTACTTGGCAGAGCTCCTAGGTTTAGCGCTGCATTTTTCACTCTCATATTTTCACTGCAATATTGTCTTATTGTTTATGTCAGCAGCTTTTTTTTTTCACAGGTAGCGCAATTTTTTCCCCATTTTTTTGAATGCCGCAATGGTGCCTTTTTTACCCATATCAGAATGTATGATTTTGGTCCTGCTTCTGGGCTTGTTTATTCAGTGTGATTGTGCTCATTACAGGCTGTGGAGATGTGGGCTTCTATTCCCAAATCTACTTTGTGTTGATTGTTGTGTTCTGGTGGCGAGTAAGGATAAAAAACAAGGGGATTTAAATCTAAATTATATATCGCAGATGAGCGTGACATGTGTGCAACCTGACTTCTCCCCACTCAGGTCAGACATCATTATCTTCATACAGATGAGGTCTCTTACCGCCTGACGCTGTTCCTCTTCCTCCTGCTCTTTGAGGTGCATGGCCTGGATCTTCGCCTGGTGCTTGGCTTCCTGCTGCAGCTCAAATCTACTGATCAGCTGTCTGGGGGGCTTTACGCTGTATTTCTTATGGGGTTTCTTGGGGGGCTCTCCATTGCTCTGTAAAAAAATAAATTGCCATTTATAGGTTCACAGTGTGATATCAGCCTACATGAGGTGTCAGGTGGTGACAATTACGGGGACTGACTAGTGTCACAGAACATGTGGCTGAACACGGGGGCAGAAAACACCAAACAGTTAAAAGGGTAGCCAGAGGCACAGACCAGGTGTATTGTCTGTGAGGCTGCTCTGCATCCCAGGAGCCCTAAAAACAATAAAGCACACCATGGAAATGCAGTTGGCCTGGGCATTTAGAAGAGGAAGATCTCCAAAAGGTGCATCAGAACTGGTTACAAAGTCCAGTCTAATATGGGGGGGGGGGATGGGTGACTTCATATGGTAAGGAGTAGAAGTAATGTAGAGATCATGCACATTGAGAAAAGGCAGCATCCAATTAATGATCATCCTCATGGGCGTTAACCAGAAAGCCAGCCGGTTCCTCTGTAGATGGGCCCTCTGGATGCTCACCTCTAGCCATATGCCTATTATAGATCATCTACTAGGACAGCAGAAGCATCTGGCAAATTCTTGTTATTAAAAGCATTGTGAATACAGTTCAGCCAGCTCCATCATTGTCCTATACAAAAGGAATTAGTACGCTGAATGTAATTATAGTACATGGTGCTGGGCTCAGAAATTCGATCACTTTCAATCCAAAGGCTCTGTAAATAGCTGCCCTCCTTAGAGTTCCTGAATTCTCAGCCTAAGGTTGGACTACTGACCATCCATTCACAGTAAATGGGAAGGAAGACTTTTTCACCTCTTTTGTTTTTTCCAGAAGGGGGCACACTTCCCGTGATTCATCCATAAGACACATCTCCCGACTGGCGTATCCACTGACACAGTATACATCGTACCCAGCCCCAAGAAGCAGAGAACACAGCAAGATGCTGAAATCAAAGCAATTTCCCTTCTGTCTCTGCAGGACTGAGCTTGAGGAGAAGAGAGTACGTGGCTGTGGAGAAGGGAAGATGTTAGAGAGAATACATGGATAAACATAGGAAAGATAGGAAGAGGAAATGGAGAAGAATGGATGGAAGTTAGATGTGTAGATAGGCAGATAGATGGATTAATGAGTGGGTGATAAATAGATGGAAGAATACAGTGATGTTGGAGTGTTAGATAGATGATAGACAGAGAGATGAATGGAAGGAAGGAAAATGGATGGTTAAATGGAAGCATTGATGTCAAAGAGATTAATAGATGGAGAGATGAATGGATGAGGAGATGAATGGAAGTTAGATGTATAGATGGGCAGATGGATGGAAGATGGGTGAATGTATGTACGCATAAATGTTGGAGGAATAAATAGATGATAGATGGATGGATAGATAATAAATAGATAATGGATGTTGGAGACAGGGATAAATGGAGGTGGAAAAGATGAATAAAATATGAATGGATGGTTGTACGTTGGAGATATGGATGGAAGATGGATAGATGAATGGATAGTTGGATGTTGAAGAAATAGATGGAAGATAGAGATTTGGATGGATGGGTGAATGTTGGAAATATGGATGGAAGATGGAGCGGTGGATGGATGTTGGAGATAAGGATGGAAGATGGAGAGATGGATGTTGGAGATAAGGATGGAAGATGGAGAGATGGATGGATGTTGGAGATAAGGATGGAAGATGGAGAGATGGATGTTGGAGATAAGGATGGAAGATGGAGAGATGGATGGATGGTTGGATGGATGTTAAAGATAAGGATGGAAGATAGAGAGATGAACGGATGGGATGGTTGGATATTGAAGATATGGATGGAAGATGAGGAACTGGATGGATAGTTGGATGTTGAAGAAATAGATGGAAGATAGAGATTTGGTTGGATGTAGGATGGATGGGTGAATGTTGGAAATATGGATGGAAGATGGAGCGATGGATGGATGTTGGAGATAAGGATGGAAGATGGAGAGATGGATGTTGGAGATAAGGATGGAAGATGGAGAGATGGATGGATGTTGGAGATAAGGATGGAAGATGGAGAGATGGATGTTGGAGATAAGGATGGAAGATGGAGAGATGGATGGATGTTGGAGATAAGGATGGAAGATGGAGAGATGGATGTTGGAGATAAGGATGGAAGATGGAGAGATGGATGGATGTTTGGATGGATGTTGAAGATAAGGATGGAAGATAAAGAGATGAACGGATGGGATGGTTGGATATTGAAGATATGGATGGAAGATGAGGAACTGGATGGATAGTTGGATGTTGAAGATATACAGTGCCTTGAAAAAGTATTATCCCTTGAAATTTTCCACATTTTGGCAGCCAAAAACTTAAATGTATTTTATTGGGATTTTATGTGATAGACCAACACAAAGTGGGACATAATTGTGAAGTAGAAGGTAAATGATAAATGGTTTTCATTTTTTTTTACAAATAAATATCTGAAAAGTGTGGTGTGCATTTGTATTCAGCCCCCCCTGAGTCAATACTTTGTAGAACCACCTTTTGCTGCAATTACAGCTGCAAGTCTTTTTGGGGATTTCTCTTCCAGCTTTGCATCTAGAGAGTCACATTTTTGTTGTCACCACCATGTTTCACGGTGGGGATGGTGTGTTCAGGGTGGTGTGCAGTGTTAGTTTTCCGCCACACATAGCGTTTTGCTTTTAGGCCAAAAAGTTCAACTTTGGTCTCATCTGACCAGAGCACCTTCTTCTACATGTTTGCCGTGTCCCCCACATGTTTTCTCTCAAACTGCAAATGGGATTTGTTATGGCTTTCTTTGAACAATGGCTTTCTTCTTGCCACTCTTTTATAAAGGCCAGATTTGTGGAGTACTTGACTAATAGTTTTCCTATGGACAGATTCTCTCACCTGAGCTGTGGATCTCTGCAGCTTCTGCTTCTCTGATTAATGCTCTCCTTGCCCGGCCTGTCTTTGTAGGTTTGCAGTTGTGCCATACACTTTCCATTTTCAGATGATGGATTGAACAGTGCTTCGTGAGCTGTTCAAAGCTTGGGATATTTTTTTATAACCTGACCCTGCTTTAAACTTCTCCACAACTTTATCCCTGACCTGTCTGGTGTGTTCCTACATGATGCTGTTTGTTCACTATGGTTCTCTAACAAACCTCTGAGGGCTTCACAGAACAGCTGTATTTATACTGAGATTAAATTACACACAGGTGGACCAGTGGCGGCTGGTGTTTTTTTGGGGGGGGAATGTGGAAAACAACCACACCCCCTGGTCTGCCTTTCAGACAATCGGGTGACGGTCTCAGACCCGCTTCCTGATTGGCCGGGAGGAGGATCAGTGTTAGAATAGTGAATATTAGTGAATAGTGAATATTCTAACACACCTGAGTGGGCTGTGAGCACATGCTCTGCTCCCCCAGTCCACCCTATTTTGAAGCCTATTAGAGCCTAATCCCCCCCCCCCGCCTTTGTAATTCATGCGCCCGGCGTCCTGCAAGGGGCAGGATTTGGGAGGGGGGGCGCCTCCCGTGCGCCCTTAATGGATGGGCTGTCCCTGAGGTGGACTTTTTTTTACTAATTATGTGTCTTCTGAATGCAATTGTTTCCACTGGGTTTTAGTTAGAGGTATCAGAGTAAAGGGGGCTGAATACAAATGCACACCACACTTTTCACATATTTATTTGTAAAAAAAAAATTGAAAACTATTGATCATTTTCCTTCCACTTCACAATTATGTGCCACTTTGTGTTGGTCTATCACATAAAATCCCAATAAAATACATTTACATTTTTGGTTGTAAAATTAAAACATTTGGAAAATTTCAAAGGGTATGAGTACTGTAAAGATAAAAGACAATAGATGGAAGGAAGATGGATGGAAACATCAATGCCGGAGGGATACTTGGACATATGGATATCGGACAGAAAGATGGATGGATGGAATATGAATAGATTTTAGAGAGATGGGTGGAAGATGGATGTTAGAGAGATTGATGAATGGAAGATTGATGCATTAATGGTGGATTTATGGAAAATGGGTGGATAGAGAATGAAATAAAGTTAGAGGAATGGATGGATGGTGGATAAATGTTGGAGTCAGGGAAGAATAGATGTTGAAGTGATGAATGAAAGATAGTTGGATGTTGGAGATATGGATGGAATATGAATAGATTTTAGAGAGATGGGTGGAAGATGGATGTTAGAGAGATTGATGAATGGAAGATTGATGCATTAAAGGTGGATTTATGGAAAATGGGTGGATAGAGAATTAAATAAAGTTAGAGGAATGGATAGAAGGTGTATAAATGTTGGAGTCAGGGAAGAATAGATGTTGAAGTGATGAATGAAAGATAGTTGGATGTTGGAGATATGGATGGAAGATGGATGTATGACAGGATGGTTGGATGCTGGAGACATGGATAGAAGATGGATGCATGTTAGAAAGATCGGTGGAAGATGAAGAAATGCATGAATGGATGTTGGAGAGATGGATGGAGGATGGAGAGATGGATGGTTGGATGTTGGAGAGATGGATGGTTGGATGTTGGAGAGATGGATAGTTGGATGTTGGAGAGATCGATGGTTGGATGTTGGAGAGATGGATGGTTAGATGATGGAGAGATGGATGGTTGGATGTTGGAGAGATGGATGGTTGGAAGTTGGAGAGATGGATGGTTAGATGTTGGAGAGATGGATGGTTGGATGTTGGAGAGATGGATGGTTGGATGTTGGAGAGATGGGTGGTTGAATGTTGGAGAGATGGGTGGTTGGATGTTGGAGAGATGGGTGGAGGATGGAGAGATGGATGGTTGGATGTTGGAGAGATGGATGGTTAGATGTTGGAGAGATGGATGGTTAGATGTTGGAGAGATGGATGGTTAGATGTTGGAGAGATGGATGGTTAGATGTTGGAGAGATGGGTGGTTGGATGTTGGAGAGATGGATGGTTGGATGTTGGAGAGATGGATGGTTGGATGTTGGAGAGATGGATGGTTGGATGTTAGAGAGATGGATGGTTAGATGTTGGAGAGATGGATGGTTAGATGTTGGAGAGATGGATGGTTAGATGTTGGAGAGATGGATGGTTAGATGTTGGAGAGATGGATGGTTGAATGTTGGAGAGATGGATGGTTGGATGTTGGAGAGATGGGTGGAGGATGGATAGATGGATGGTTGGATGTTGGAGAGATAGATGGTTGGATGTTGGAGAGATGGATGGTTGGATGTTGGAGAGATGGATGGTTGGATGTTGGAGAGATAGATGGTTGGATGTTGGAGAGATGGATGGTTGGATGTTAGATATAGGTGGAATGTTGGAGGTTGATGGCTTGAGGAAGACAGGTGGGTACACAATGGATATTTATGTAGAAAGGAGAAGAGCTGCTGAGAGTCAGGGTAAGCAGGCAGTTGGTGGGGGGGACATGCAGTCCTGGAATCCAGTTAGTGACACAAAGGTGAAGCACACAGAAATCTGGTGGCAGGACATTACCAGCTCTATGGGGGAGTTCATGGGCTCCATGCTGAGAAACTCCGACACAAAACGTGCGCACTCCTTCCAGTTATACAAGTCAGAGTACGGCAGGAGAGTTGGCTGTAGTGTGGTGCAGACAAACTTCTGTAGCAAGGGAAGAGACACAAGAACTGAGCTGAATTTATCCATTTGTCACAACTCTTTGTGCCTGATCAAACCAGACAGTTCCTACTCAATTTTGGTGAACAAGGCTGCATGTGTTAAATAGGAACTGTCTGTATTGGCACATTTTACCAGATCTATACAGAATAACACTGGACATCCTCCACTGGGTACACAATATACCGGTGCACCACAGTATCCCCCGTGGACCAGACACACATTCCAGGTATTGTCTCACCTCCAGGCCGCACTCATTAAGTGGACACATAAGGAGTGGTTTGCGGTCCGGGTACAGAAGGGTGTACTGACGCCAGAAGTTGTTGGCCAGGCTCAGCAGGGTCCGCTCCTTCAGGGAGTTGGTGCGGTATGACTCCAGGAACGACTTGTTATCCCAAACAGCATCCGGATCCCTGAAACTAAAACCGACATTACCAGGAGAATTGGGGGAAATAATTGGGATAGTAACCATAGCAGATGTAGCACCCTGGGGTTTAGTCAGGGATGCTCCTCGCAAATTTACTTGCCAGGAGTAGTTACCCTGGTCGATTGTTAGAGATCCATTGATTTCTCCCTAAGCTTGGCATGGTTGTACTTTTCTCTTCTACCACTAGGTGACCGGGTACTTGGTGGTACTAGATATGAGAAGGACAACTCAAGGTCAGGTTGTGGGTATATGGGGTATCTCAGTCAATGGGCAGGGGTTTTCTTGAATCCCTTGGCCTGCTGGGAGAGCCTATATATTCGGGTGGAGTCAGATGATCTACGATCGGTGCCACCTGGATGGCTATTTGGGTGGACATGTGTCGTGTGCCCCGGGCCTATCCCGGGGGATTTGGCTGCTAAATTGTGTGCTTATCCAGAAGTAAGAGAGCGGCGTAGGGTTGGGATTGTGGCTTGCAGTCCAACCAGAAGTGACGGTTCTGCCGGCCGGAGAACCTGTCGTGGTCGGAGGTAGAAGGAAAGCTGTCACCACTAAGGGACCATCCACCTTATTACCAGGGACCACAGTGAGTAACTGAAGCAAGTACCGGAGCAGCATTTTCACCAAATGGGCACGGTGGAGAATCTGGAAATTTCAGGTGGTGATCAAGTCAGGGACCCAGCCAGCGGAGGTGACGCTTGCAGAGCAGCCTTGTGTGTCAAGCCAGGGACCGAGCCGGTCAGTAGGGGTGAAGCTTGAGAAGTATCTGGAGTGCCAAGCTAGGGACCCAGCAGGGAAGCGTGGGTGACGCTTCAGGGAGATACCACCGCAAAGATTGGAGAAGATGAAGGGATTCAGAGTCAGTAAATCAGAGGGTCTAGTGAGAGACCGCGAGCTCAGAGGCAGTTGTAGTGAAGCTAAAAGGAACTGTTACGTTGAGTTGGGAACCGTTAAAGACTGTTGTCATAGGAGACAGCATTCCTGCTTGTGCAGATGTGGCGCCTTGCTTTGGCCTTTCCCTGCAAAGCTGTCCTCTTATTGAAGTCTCGGAGTCTACCAATTGAATCTACCACTACCTAAGGGTAGTGGTAGATTCAATTGGTAGACTGAATCTACCACTACCTAAGGGTGTCTTGGCCCTAACCCTCTTTCCCCCAAAAATATAAAAAAGACTGTTAACCACTTCAGCCCCGGACCATTTGGCTGCCCAAAGACCAGAGCACTTTTTGCGATTCGGCACTGCGTCGCTTTAACTGACAATTGCGCGGTCGTGCGACGTAGCTCCCAAAAAAATTGACGTCCTTTTTTCCCCACAAATAGAGCTTTCTTTTGACCACCTCTGCAATTTTTATTTTTTGTGCTATAAACAAAAAAAGAGCTATAATAAATATCAGCAAAAAATATATATATAAAAAAAAAATTTTCCTCAGATTAGGCCGATACGTATTCTATTCTTCTACATATTTTTGGTAAAAAAAAAAAAAAATCGCAATAAGCGTTTATTGATTGGCTTGCGCAAAAGTTATAGCGTCTACAAAGAAGAGTAAAGTTTTATGGCATTTTTATTAATATTTTTTTTTTTACTAGTAATGGCGGCGATCAGCAATTTTTATCGTGACTGCGACATTATGGCAGACACATCGGACACTTCTGACGCCATTTTGGGACCATTGTCATTTATACAGTGATCAGTGCTATAAAAATGCATTGATTACTGTGTAAATGACACTGGCAATGAAGGGGTTAACCAGCAGGGGGCGCTGAAGAGGTTAGGTGTGTCCTAGGGATGTGTTCTAACTGTAGGGGGGTGGGCTACATGTGACACGACACTGATCACCGCTCCCGATTACAGGGAGCGGTCATCAGTGTGCTGTCATTAGGAAGAATGAGGAAATGCTGGTTTACATCAGCATTTCCCCATTCTTCCTCTCCGTGAGACGATCGCGGGACTCCCGAAGGACATCGCGTTCGCGGGACCTGCGGTCACACTTGCTAAGCTTGCGGCGGGCGCTCGCGCGCGCGCCCACAATGCCGTGTCTCATAGGGGACGTACCTGTACGCCCATATGCCCAGCTGTGCCATTGTGTCGACGTATATATCGTCATGCGCTGGTCTGCAAGCGGTTGAGAGAAAAAGAAAGCCTCTTTTACATCCAAGAAGTGTCTGGCGCCCAATAACTTTGTCCACCTTGCACCCACTATGCCTCACAACCCACCACATACAGAAGGATGTCAGCTATATTTGGCCTGGAACGTTCTCATTAGACTGGACAAGGCCAGAGACCTTGCTACAAAACAAGATGCTGTACTTCCGTCTCTATCCGGAAAAGGATTTCCTTCTATGGTTTTAACACAAAATAACCATTACAGGTGGTCCTCACAAAGTAGGGGCCCCTGAGTGATAATACCAATGTGAGTTCTGAGGCTTCTCATTTAAATATTGGAATTGTAAGGTGGAGAGGGGATCGTGATGGATGTGGTCAGTACTTACTGTGAACTGTCCCCATTGGTGACCTCAATGTGTGACAGGTCCTCTTGTATATCCCGCAGGTCCTCCTCAGTCAGAATATCATCCTCAGTGTGGGGAATCTGTCCCTCTTCTGGACCATCCTCCAGATCCTCCATATTACCTGAAATATCCCAGACAAACACAGCTCACCCCACTATATACAGCATGACCCCCCCCATTATATACAGTATGACCCCCCCACTATATACAGTATGACCCCCCCATTATATACAGTATGACCTCCCCCACTATATACAGTATGACCCCCCATTATATACAGTATGACCTCCCCCACTATATACAGTATGACCTCCCCCATTATATACAGTATGACCCCCCCACAATATACAGTATGAACCCCCATTATATACAGTATGACCCCCCCATTATATACAGTATGACCCCCCCATTATATACAGTATGACCCCCCATTATATACAGTATGACCTCCCCCACTATATACAGTATGAACCCCCCATTATATACAGTATGACCCCCCATTATATACAGTATGACCCCCCCACAATATACAGTATGACCCCCCCCATTATATACAGTATGACCCCCCCATTATATACAGTATGACCCCCCCACAATATACAGTATGACTCCCCCACAATATACAGTATGACCCACACTATATACAGTATGACCCCCACTATATACAGTATGACCCCCCATTATATACAGTATGACCTCCCCCACTATATACAGTATGACCCCCCATTATATACAGTATGACCCCCACAATATACAGTATGACCCCCCCATTATATACAGTATGACCCACCACTATATACAGTATGACCCCCCACAATATACATTATGACCCCCCACAATAAACAGTATGACCCCCCATTATATACAGTATGACCCCCCATTATATACAGTATGACCTCCCCCACTATATACAGTATGACCCCCCAAAATATACAGTATGACCCCCCACAATATACAGTATGACCTCCCCCACAATATACAGTATGACCTCCCCCACTATATACAGTATGACCCCCCATTATATACAGTATGACCTCCCCCACTATATACAGTATGACCCCCCCACAATATACAGTATGACCCCCCCACAATATACAGTATGACCTCCCCCACTATATACAGTATGACCCCCCATTATATACAGTATGACCCCCCCACAGTATACATTATGACCTCCCCCACTATATAAAGTATGACCCCCCCATTATATACAATATGACCCCCCCATTATATACAGTATGACCTCCCCCACTATATACAGTATGACCCCCCCACTATATACAGTATGACCCCCCATTATATACAGTATGACCTCCCTATTATATACAGAGTGACCCCCCACCCCACATTATTTTTCCCACAGATCCTGAGTCAGAATATTGTCCTCATTGTGGGAAGTTTGTCCCTCTCCTGGATGAACTCCACATTACCTGAATTATCCCAGACAAACACAGCTCACCCCATTATATACAGTACGACCCCCCCATTATATACAGTATGACCCCCCATTATATACAGTATGACCCCCCCATTATATACAGTATGACCCCCCATTATATACAGTATGACCCCCCCCCATTATATACAGTACGACCCCCCATTATATACAGTATGACCCCCCCCCATTATATACAGTACAACCCCCCATTATATACAGTATGACCCTCAACCCCTAATATATACAGAGTGCCCCCCCCCCACATTATATTTCACACAGATCTTTCTCACTCAGAATATTGTCCTCAGTGTCATGAGTCTGTCCCTGTCCCGGATGAACCTCCATGTTACCTGTAAAATCCCAGACAAACATGGCTCACCCCACCGTTTGCATTGTGACCCCACCCCTGATATATAGAATGTCACCCCCCCCCCCCCGTTATATAGAATATGACCCCTCCCCATTATATGCATTAACACATCCACGGTATATACATTATATGCCCACCTCCCTTGCATAGAGTATGACTCCCCTATTATACATAGTATAACTCCCCATTATATACAGTATGAC
The DNA here is from genome assembly GCA_029206835.1 of Rana muscosa. Lineage (NCBI taxonomy): Eukaryota > Metazoa > Chordata > Amphibia > Anura > Ranidae > Rana > Rana muscosa. Next base: position 341,313,162 of record CM055119.1, read on the forward strand.
ACCCCAGTGATGGTCTGTATTCAATGAGGGGACACTGAGGACAGGAAGTGATGACCTGTATTCTATAAAGGTGAAACGGAGGACAGGAAGTCAAGTGTAATCTGTATTCTATAGAGGGGACACCGAGGACAGGAAGTGTGATCTGTATTCTATAGAGGTGACACCAAGGACAGGAAGTAAGTGTGATCTGTATTCTATAGAGGGGACACTGAGGACAGGAAGTGTGATTAGGGTTGCCATACCATCCCTTTAATCCAGGACACACATTAACTACACAGGTTCTGTGGCTGATAAGGTGGTAATTAAACTCACTTGGTGCCTTATCTGCATTAAATCAGCCTCAGAACGAAAGAGTAATTCATATGTGTCCTGGATTAAAGGGATGATGTGGCAACCCTAAGTGTGTTCTGTATTCTATAGAGGTGACACCAAGGACAGGAAGTGTGATCTGTATTCTATAGAGGGGACACTGAGCACAGGATGTAGTAATCTGTATTCTATAGAGGGGACACCGAGGACAGGAAGTGTGATCTGTATTCTATAGAGGTGACACCAAGGACAGGAAGTGTGATCTGTATTCTATAGAGGGGACACTGAGCACAGGATGTAGTAATCTGTATTCTATAGAGGGGACACCGAGGACAGGAAGTGTGATCTGTATTCTATAGAAGAGACACAGAGGACAGGAAGTGTGATCTGTATTCTATAGAGGGGACACCGAGCACAGGATGTAGTAATCTGTATTCTATAGAGGGGACACCGAGGACAGGAAGTGTGATCTGTATTCTATAGAGGAGACACAGGGGACAGGAAGTGTGATCTGTATTCTATAGAGTGGACACCGAGCACAGGAAGTAGTAATCTGTATTCTATAGAGGGGACACCGAGGACAGGAAGTGTGATCTGTATTCTATAGAGGAGACACAGGGGACAGGAAGTGTGATCTGTATTCTATAGAGTGGACACCGAGCACAGGAAGTAGTAATCTGTATTCTATAGAGGGGACACCGAGGACAGGAAGTGTGATCTGTATTCTATAGAGGAGACACAGGGGACAGGAAGTGTGATCTGTATTCTATAGAGTGGACACCGAGCACAGGAAGTAGTAATCTGTATTCTATAGAGGGGACACCGAGCACAGGAAGTAGTAATCTGTATTCTATAGAGGGGACACCGAGAACTGGAAGTGATAATCTGTATTCTATAGAGGGGACACCGAGAACTGGAAGTGATAATCTGTATTCTAGATAGGGGACACCGAGGACAGGAAGTGATGATCTGTAATATTTAGAGGTGACACAGATGGGGAAGGGGGTGGTGGAGGGGGTAAGGGGTGACACATTGTATACAGCAATGTTTCTCAACTCCAGTCCTCAAGTACCCCCAACAGGTCGTGTTTTCAGGATTTCCCTCAGATAGTGAAACTGATCAAATCACCTGTGCAAAATAATGGTAAGCCTGAAAACATGACCTGTTGGGGGTACCTGAGGACTGGAGATGAAAAACACTCCTATAAAGAAGGATTCATAGGGATATTTCTATTATACAGTACCTGAGTCTCTGCAGGGTGAGATATGTATTCTGGTTGCCGTGGTAACAATACCGGAAATAGGAAGTGCTGGCCGCATGGGATACTGGGAGATGTAGTCTGAGACTCTCAAAAGGAGCTTCACCCAACATTATCCCTATCATTATACCCAAATATCCCGGAGGGGGGTGGGGAGAGGAGCATGATGATTGACAGCTGACAGACATTAATTAGGAGGGAGGAGGGGAAGGGGAGATCTGTGATCGGCTGGAGGGAAGGTAAACCATGTGTATGGAGGCAACAGGTCTGGTGTATATCCCACATATATACTGACAGGGACTGAATTACTCAGAGCCCCCTTCTACATACAGGGCTGTTCCTCTATTACCCCTCTAGTTGTTCCTCTGTTATACCCCCAATCTCCCCCCCCCTCCATCTATCCCTCCTATTGCACCCCCCCCCCCACCGACCTGTCCCTCTATTACCCCACCCCTTACATCTGTTCCTCTCTTATACTCCCAATCCCTCCTATTGCACAACAATCCACCCCCCCCCATCTGTTCCTCTATTACCCCCCCCCATCCATCTGTTCCTTTTGTTATACCCCCAATCCCCCCCATCTATCCCTCCTATTACAACACCCCCCCCCCATCTGTTCCTCTATTATACCCCCCCCCCCCATCTATCCCTTCTATTACACCACAATCCACCCCCCATCTGTTCCTCTATTATACCCCCCCTATCTATCCCTCTGTTCCTCCATTATACCCCCAATCTCATCCTCCATCTGTTCCTCCTGTTGTACCCCTCCTAGTACACCACAATCCCCCCCCCCATCTGTTCCTGTATTACCCCCCCATTCCTCTCTTACCCCGATACCCCCCCCCAACTATCCCTCCTATTACACAACAATCCCCCCCTCCCCCCCGTTCCTCTATTATACCCCGATTACACCACCCTCCATCTGTTCCTCTTATACCCCAAATCCCCCCCAATCTGTCCCTCTATTACCCTCCCATCTGTTCCTCTGGTATACTCCCAATCCCCCCCCCATCTATCCCTCATTGCACAACTACCCCCCCCTCCCCCTCCATCTGTTCCTCTATTACCCCCCCTCCCCCTCCATCTGTTCCTCTATTACCTCTCCCCCCCCCTCTCCATCTGTTCCTCTATTACCTCTCCCCCCCTCTCCATCTGTTCCTCTATTACCTCCCCCCCCTCTCCATCTGTTCCTCTATTACCTCCCCCCCCTCTCCATCTGTTCCTCTATTACCTCCCCCCCCCTCTCCATCTGTTCCTCTATTACCTCCCCCCCCTCTCCATCTGTTCCTCTATTACCTCCCCCCCCTCTCCATCTGTTCCTCTATTACCTCCCCCCCCTCTCCATCTGTTCCTCTATTACCCCCCCCCTCTCCATCTGTTCCTCTATTACCACCACCCCCCTCCCTCCATCTGTTCCTCTATTACCACCTCCCCCCCTCCATCTGTTCCTCTATTACCACCTCCCCCCCCCCTCCATCTGTTCCTCTATTACCACCTCCCCCCCCCTCCATCTGTTCCTCTATTACCACCTCCCCCCCCCCCCTCCATCTGTTCCTCTATTACCTTCCCCCCTCCATCTGTTCCTCTATTACCCCCCCTCCCCCTCCATCTGTTCTATTACCTCTCCCCCCCTCTCCATCTGTTCCTCTATTACCTCTCCCCCCCCCTCCATCTGTTCCTCTATTACCTCCCCCCCTCTCCATCTGTTCCTCTATTACCTCCCCCCCTCTCCATCTGTTCCTCTATTACCTCCCCCCCCTCTCCATCTGTTCCTCTATTACCCCCCCCCTCTCCATCTGTTCCTCTATTACCCCCCCCCCCTCTCCATCTGTTCCTCTATTACCTCCCCCCCCTCTCCATCTGTTCCTCTATTACCCCCCCCCTCTCCATCTGTTCCTCTATTACCCCCCCTCCCTCCATCTGTTCCTCTATTACCTTCCCCCCCCTCCCCTCTCCATCTGCTCCTCTATTACCTTCCCCCCCCTCCCCTCTCCATCTGCTCCTCTATTACCTTCCCCCCCCCCCTCCCCTCTCCATCTGCTCCTCTATTACCTTCCCCCCCCCCCCTCCCCTCTCCATCTGCTCCTCTATTACCTTCCCCCCCCCCCTCCCCTCTCCATCTGCTCCTCTATTACCTTCCCCCCCCCCTCCCCTCTCCATCTGCTCCTCTATTACCTTCCCCCCCCCCTCCCCTCTCCATCTGCTCCTCTATTACCTTCCCCCCCCCCCCTCCCCTCTCCATCTGCTCCTCTATTACCTTCCCCCCCCCCCTCCCCTCTCCATCTGCTCCTCTATTACCTTCCCCCCCCCCCCTCCCCTCTCCATCTGCTCCTCTATTACCTTCCCCCCCCCTTCCCCTCTCCATCTGCTCCTCTATTACCTTCCCCCCCCTTCCCCTCTCCATCTGCTCCTCTATTACCTTCCCCCCCCTTCCCCTCTCCATCTGCTCCTCTATTACCTTCCCCCCCCCCTTCCCCTCTCCATCTGCTCCTCTATTACCTTCCCCCCCCCCCTTCCCCTCTCCATCTGCTCCTCTATTACCTTCCCCCCCCCCTTCCCCTCTCCATCTGCTCCTCTATTACCTTCCCCCCCCCTTCCCCTCTCCATCTGCTCCTCTATTACCTTCCCCCCCCCTTCCCCTCTCCATCTGCTCCTCTATTACCTTCCCCCCCCCTTCCCCTCTCCATCTGCTCCTCTATTACCTTCCCCCCCTCCCCTCTCCATCTGCTCCTCTATTACCTCCCCCCCTCCCCTCTCCATCTGCTCCTCTATTACCTCTCCCCCTCTATCCCTCTGTTCCTCTGTTATACCCCCAATCTATCCCTCCTAGTACACCACAACCCCCCCCATTCCTCTATTTTACTATTATACCCCGATTACACCCCCTTCCATCTGTTCCTCTGTTATACTCCCAATCCCCCCCCCCCTCCATCTATCCCTCCTATTGCACAACAATCCCCCATCTGTTCCTCGATTACCCCCCCCCCCATCTGTCCCTCCTATTTCACCACAACCCCCTCCATCTGTTCCTCTATTATACCCCCCCTCCATCTGTTCCCCTGTTATACCCCCAATCCCCCATCTATCCCTCTTATTACACCACAATCCACCCCCCATCTATCCATCTGTTCCTCCATTATACCCCCCAATCTCACCCCCATCTGTCGCTCTATTACCCCTCCATTTGTTCCTCTGTTATACCCCCAACTATCCCTACTACACCACAATCCCCCCCCCAAATCTGTTCCTCTATTACCCCCCCGTATCTGTTCCTCTGTTTTACTCCTAACCCCCCCCCATCTATCCCTCCTATTGCACAACAATCCCTCCACCTGTTCCTCCTATTATACCCCGATTACACCCCCCTCCATCTGTTCCTGTTATACCCCAAATCCCCCCCCTTCCATCTGTTCCTCTGTTATACTCCCAATCCCCCCCCCCCATCTGTCCCTCCTATTATTATACCCCCCTCCCTTTTGTTCCTTTGTTATACCCCCATCTATCCCTCCTATTTCACCACAACTCCCCCATCTGTTCCTCTATTCTACATCCCCCATCTATCGCACTTATTACACCACAATCCACCCCCCATCTGTTCCTCTATTATACCCCCCCATCTATCCATCTGTTCCTCCATTATACCCCCAATCTCACCCCCCATCTGTCGCTCTATTGCCCCTCCATTTGTTCCTCTGTTATACCCCCAAATCCCCCGCAACTATCCCTACTACACCACATTCCCCCCCCCCCAATCTGTTCCTCTATTACCCCCCCCTCCATCTGTTCCTCTGTTTTACTCCTAATCTCCCCCCCCATCTATCCCTCCTATTGCACAACAATCCCTCCACCTGTCCCTCCTATTATACCCCCCTCCATCTGTTCCTTTGTTATATCCCCAATCTCCCCCCCCCCCAATTTATCCCTCCTATTGCACAACAATCCCCCCCATCTGTTCCTCTATTACCCCCATTCCTCTATTATACCCCCCCTCCATCTGTTCCTCTGTTATATCCCCAATCCCCCCCCATCTATCCCTCCTATTACACCACAATCCCCCCATCTGTTCCTCTATTACCCCCCCCCATCTGTTCCTCTATTATACCCCCACCCCCCCCATTTATTCCTCTATTATACCCCGATTATACCCCCTCCATCTGTTCCTCTATTATATTGTCTCCCTTTTTTATATTGTAAAGCGCTGCGTAAACTGTTGGCACTATATAAATCCTGTATAATTATACCCCAATACCCCCCTCCATCTGTTCCTGTATTATACCCCAAATCCCCCCCTCATCTGTCCCTCCCATTACACCACAACCCCCCCCCCCCCATCTGTTCCTCTATTATGCCCCGATGCCCTCTTTTAACCCCCCCCCCCCGCTGTTCCTCTGTCATACCCCTCTCAATCTGTCCCTCTATTATAACCCCAATCCCCACACATCTGTCCCTCCTATTATTCCCCCTTCCCGCCATCTGTCCCTCTCTTACAGTGCCTTGAAAAAGTATTCATACCCCTTTAAAATTTTCCACATTCTGTCATGTTGCAACTAAAAACGAAAATTTATTTGATAAACCAACACAAAGTTGCACACAATTGTCAAGTGGAAGATAAATGGTTCAACTTTTTTTTTTTTTACAAATATGTGACAAGTGTGGGGTGCATTTGTATTCAGCCCCCCTGAGTCAATACTTTGTAGAATCACCTTTCTCTGCAATTACAGCTGCAAGTCTTTTTGGGAATGTCTCTACCAGCTTTGCACATCTAGAAAGTGTCATTTTTGCCCATTCTTTGCAAAATGGCTCAAGCCCTGTCAGATTGGTTGGAGAGCATCTGTGAACAGGAATTTTCAAGTCTTGCCACAGATTCTCAATTAGATTTAGGTCTGGACTTTGACTGGGCCATTCTAACACATGAATATGCTTTGATCGAAACCATTCCATTGTAGCTCTGGCTGTATGTTTAGGGTCGTTGTCCTGCTGGAAGGTGAACCTCCGCTCAAGTCTTTTTCAGACTCTAACAGGTTTTCTTCTAAGATTGCCCTGTATTTGGCTCCATCCATCCTCCCATCAACTCTGACCAGCTTCCCTGTCCCGCCTATAGAAAAGCATCTTCACAACATGATGTTGCCACCATGTTTCACAGTAGGGATGGTGTGTTCAGGGTGATGTGCAGTGTTAGTTTTCCACAACACATAGCATTTTGCTTTTGGGCCAAAAAGTAGAATTTTGGTCTCATCTGACCAGAGCACCTTCTTCCACATTTTTGCTGTGTCCCCCACATGGCTTCTCGCAAACAGGACTTCTTATGGCTTTCTTCTTGCCGCTCTTTCATAAGGCTGGGTTCACACTATTGCGAATTGGATGCGGAGCAGGAGATTTTGACTGGCTGTCTATGGAGCTGGTTCACATATCTCCGGTGCAAATTTGCACAGGGGTCCTGTGCGTCTTTTGGTCAGAATTCAAGCTGTGAACGGGGATGCGCCAGATCCCTGCTGTAAACTGCATGTGAACCCAACCTAAAGGCCAGATTTGTGGCGGGAACGACTAATAGTTGTCCTGTGGACAGATTCTCCCACCTGAGCTGTGGATCTCTGCAGCTCCTCCAGAGTTACCATGGGCCTCTTGGCTGCTTCTCTGATTAATACTCTCCTTGCCCGGCCTGTCAGTTTAGGTGGACGGCCATGTCTTGGTAGGTTTGCAGTTGTGCCATACTCTTTCCATTTTCTGATGATGGATTAAACAGTGCTCCGTGAGATGTTCAAAGCTTGGGATAATTATTTATAACCTAACCCTGCTTTAAACTTCAACTTTATCCCTAAACTATCTGGTGTGTTCCTTGGTCTTCATGATGAGGTTTGTTCACTAAGGTTCTCTAACAAACCTCTGAGGGCTTCACAGAACAGCTGTATTTATACTAAGATTAAATTACACACAGGTGGACTCTATTTACAAATTGGGTAACTTCTGAAGGCAATTGGTTCCACTAGATTTTAGTTGGGGTATCTGAGTAAAGGGGGCTAAATACAAATGCACACCACACTGTATTTGTAAAAAATTTGGAAAATCATTTTTCTTCCACTTTACAGTTTTTTGTGCCACTTTGTTGGTCTATCACAATCCCAATAAAATACTTTTTTGTGTTTTTGGTTGTAACCTGACAAAATGTGGAACGTTTTCAAGGCACTGTATACCCCAATCTCCCTCTGTGTCCCTCTATTATACCCCAATCCTCCCTCTCCCCTGTCCATCTATTATACCCCAAATCGTCCCATCTGTCCCTCTTATACCCCATTCCCCCCTTTTTTTTTTTTTTTTTTTTCCCCTCTATTCTATCCCAATCCCCCTCTGTCCTACTTCTACCCAATTCTCCCATTTTGTCCCTCTTATACCCAACTCCCCCCTGTCCTTTTTTATATCCCAACCACCCCCACCTTCATCTGTCTCTCTATTATACCCTTATCCACCCCCCCCCTCAACCACATCTGTCTCTCTTATACCCCCATCTGTACTTCTATTATACCCCAATCTATCCCTCTGACCCTCTTATACCCTTATCCACACCCCCATCTGTCCCTCTATTATACCCCCCATCTGTCCCTCTGTCATATCCCCTGTCAGTCGTCTTTTATACCCCCCATCTGTCCCTCTTCTCTGTCCCTCGATTACACCCCAATACACTCCCCCCCGTCCCTCTAATAAACACCAATCCCCCCCCCCTCTCTCTTTATTGACCGATGAAGGTGGTGTGGCAGTAGGTTGGTATGAGGGGTATTTCCGAGGTCAGGGAAATTTTATAGTCGTAATTTCTTGTCTCTTCCTCCTGCAGATGGTGATGTCTGGCTTTGCAGGGTGTCTCGTGTTAATCGGGGTGACATTGACTTTGGTGACCTTGGTCATACCAGATGCGGTTCATGGTAAGGATGGAATATGTTCCAAGTCCCAGGCAACTAGGGAAGACGGCAATGTGTACGCAACTCGGGTCCATCCAGCAGTGTAGGGATTTTTCCAGCCTGGTACTGGGCACAGGGAATGTGTATATAACTCTGAGCCCTGGCGGTTTATTGTGAATGTATTTTAGAGCAGACACTAATTGGAAGGACAGCACAAAGTCCAGAGACAGGTTGCAGTTCTTTGAGTTGCAGGTAAAACGGATAACAATTTGAACAACAATCGGCAATCACTAGTAATGTGCCTGTAGCAACTGTGGCAGAACACTTGAAGTAACTGCTTCTACGACCGGGTCTGAACTAACACAGAGGGCACAATTCACGAACTGATATGTTACTGCCTCCGGTAAAAAGCACAACATTTCGGAAAAAAACTGTACTTCATAAAGAAACTCTCCTTAAAAACTTGCATCTTTCTGAAGTATGCCTTAAAGCGGAGGTCCACCCTAAAAAAAAAAATACTTGCCAGAAATGGCTGTTGCTAAGCAAATCATCCTAATCTGCCACTTCCTATTCCGCGGTAGTCTTCAGTCTCCTCCTCGCGTTGTCTTCTGGGACATTTGGGCACGCTATCTTCTGGGACCTGTTTCCCAGAAGACAGCCAGCCATTCACAAAGCGCTGCGGGCAGTGAAGCCACAAGGCTCCACTGCCTGTTTCCCTTACTTCAAATGGCGGCGCCGGGACCCGATCCGATGAACGGATCGGCCGACATCGCGGGCTCCCTGGACAGGTAAGTGTGCTTATTAAAAGTCAGCAGCTACAGTGTTTAGTAGCTGACTTTTTGAAAAAAAAATTACGGCTGGACCTCCGCTTTAAATACTGCATGAAACCGTGTGGTAAGTTATCGCTAGCATGGAAATTCCCACTACAGTGCCTTGAAAAAGTATTCATACCCCTTAATTTTCCACATTCTGTCATGTTGCAACCAAAAAAACGTAAATGTATTTTATTGGGATTTTATGTGATCGACCAACACAAAGTGGCACATAATTGTGAAGTGGAAGGAAAATTATAAATTACTTTTCAAATTTATTTACAAATATGTGAAAAGTGTGGGGTGCATTTGTACTCTGCTCCCCTGAGTCAATACTTTGTAGAACCTCCTTTCTCTACCAGCTTTGTACGTCTAGAGACATTTTTGCCCATTCTTCTTTGCAAAATGGCTCAAGTTCTGTCAGGTTGGGAGGGAGGGAATTGCAGGAACTGCTCCCCTGTATGGCTCTCTGCAGAAGCTGAAAGCTTCTATACAGGGTATTGGTGCCTGTGTTTCGTCAGATTCGGCGACCTGTCAGAATTTGTAACAGAAGTGACGTTCCATCGCCGCCATCTTGCTACGCCCCGCACTCCTCCATAGCAAGGATACACTGAGATGGGGGGGGAAAGCGGACATCTTGTTACACCCACCGGACTTTTGCATTTTACACTTATTTTTAACAGGAAAGTGAGTTTCTATAGCGATATACAGTACTTCGAACTCTGTGTCACTGGTTAGATGTTGAATTTTAAAAGCAGCAAACTTCTGTCAGATTAGCAAACCTGTGAGATCAGCAGGCTTGCCGCTGCTTTTAAAATTCAACATCATAACAGTCAGACGGAGTTCTAAGTACTGGATTTCAGTATATAAACTCACTTTACTGTTTTAAGTGTAAAATGCAAAAGTCCGGTGGGTGTACCAAGATGTCCGCTTCCCCCTTCTCTGTGTATCCTTGCTATGGAGGAGTGCAGGGTGTAGCAAGATGGCGGCGACACAACGTCACTTCCGTTACCAATTCTGACGGGTCGCCTTATCTGACTAAACACTTGCAATTTGTGCCGGTCATTTACCATCCCTTCCTTTTTTCTGAATGAATAAAATGGGTGATCAGCGCTGATACTGGCACTCTGGTCATTCATAACTGTGGCGGTAAACTGTGCCTGGCCTCAATGTGGGGAGAAGGGAGTTGGCCTACTGTTGCTATGAGGAGGAGGCATGCCTTTTGGTTCTCAGGTTTGCGGATCTGATATGTATGATCTTTCCCAATTAGACCGGGGTGACCCCAGCGTACGGCTCTTCTATCTGGATCCATGGCCGACGGAGCCCACTGTGCCAAGCAATGTGGATGTCTGCCCCCCCCACGTGTGTGGGAACGGAGGAACCTGTGTGGAGGTGGAAGGAAAGTATAGATGTCTGTGTACACCGGGATTCATTGGACACAAGTGCCAAGGTGAGGGCAACTAGGAAACGTTATGGTGGTTCTTCTGCTTAAAGCCGTATTGAACCCAAAACCAAAAATGTAATATATTGCAACTTGCAATCCTTTGGATGTGGTGGCTGCACTGGTTTTCTCAACCCCCCCCCCCCCTTATTTTATTTTTTTTAAACTATTTTTGGGGGGTCCTCTCTCACACGGGCGATCTGCATGACGGACTCCGCTTTGCTCAGGGGGGGTGGGGGGTGGTTCCGCTGAGCAAGCGGATGACAGGTCCATCTCCGCTCACTGAGCTGAGATGGACCTGTCAGATCCCCCCCCCCCCCCTCCTCTCCTCTATGGGGAGATCGGATGAGGTCTGTTTTCATCCGATCCGCCAGACGGATGTAAAATAGTCACCATCCGTACGGCTTTCATAGAGGATCAGATCGGACAGCAGTGGGTGTCAGCGGACATGTCACGACTGACATCTGCTGCTCCATGGGGGTGAATGGAGGTTCCGATCAGGTCTGACTGACAAGTGGACCTGATAGAGGGGCCAATAAAGTTATATTTAAATATTCCATTGCCGGGAATTGAGTGTCTTCTATGAGGATGGGGGTTATTACATGTGATTGATTGGAGGGTGGAAACATGACCAATGTGTTTTTATATCTGTATAATGATATACGTGCTTCAGCCAAGTATTCATTCTATATACTTGGGCTGCACCTCCTGCTTTACTGCCGCCCCCCCATATCAAAATGTAAGACTGAGAGCAATGCACATCCTGTGTGACTGGTCTTATCTCAGCAGTCTGATGGAGTCATTGTAGAGTAATATGGGATAACCTACAGACCTTTACATGACATACAGGAATTGTCAGTGCTCCATACATCCCTCCTAAGGCCCCTTTCACACTGAGGCGCTTCTAAACTGCCAGTAAAACACTGATCACTTTTGAAGAGCCTTTCAGGTGCCTTTTGAAGAGCTTTCCATTAATTTCAATGGAGAGGGGTATTTTTTCACCACCTTGCCAGCGCACTGCCCCAGTGTGAAAGCATTCATTGATTTTTTTTTTTTTTTTTTTGTGAAAGCGCCTGAAAAGCACCTCCAGTGTGAAAGGGGTCTAATACTGGCCAGGATTGTTTTGAATGTGGTGTGTTGTATTGTACGGTGTGTTCACGCTATGTAGTGGTGGATTGTATTGTGGGGCATAGTTTGGTATGGTGTGTTCATGCCATGTAGTAGCATTGCAAGTTGAGTATGCTGTGGTGGATTGTATGGTGTGGCGCAGGTTGGTATGTCGAATGGTGTTCCATATTGTTTAGAATTGTATAGTGTATCGGGTAGTGTTGTGTGTTTCATGCTGTGTAGCATTGTATAGTAGTGTGTTCCTTGCTGTGTGGTGTTCCACGTTGTCTTCTCTGCCCTTAGACACAAGGTTGAAGTTGGTCTGTGACAGTCACTGTATGAGGCTTCAGATTCCGAAGGCCGTCCTCACTGATCTGAGTGTGAATGTCTCCAACCTTCATACATCCAATGAGCAGTGCACAGCAAAGGAGTCTCTTCTTTATGTCTCCATCACACTGACACACCAGAATCACACACAGTGTGGGACAGAGGTTAAGGTAGGTGGTCTCATTCCTAATGTGGGGATATTATATTGGCACAAGTGGGTCGGACCTTCATCTGGCTACACTGGGCCTGTTTGGTCTAGCCTAGACTGATTACGTCTTCTGTTCCTCCAGATAAGGGAACAGCTGTGACCATGTCCACTTTCTGTGGCCACTGTGTGGTCAGATTTATATCCGGCACTAATAATGTCTAGACTTGGTAGAAATAGAGGGATGTAGCTCATTTCTGTACAGGGACTTCACCATTTTGGCTGGTTCTAGTACAGGAGTCTGACTCAAATTTAAACTGGACTCTGCCTACATGGTCTGCTGTCCTTCATCTGACCTCCTAATGGCTACTTTTATAGTGATCAAATTGGGGGGCAAATTGATCTTTCTGAGGATTTGCACACCGACTATTGTGATGTGCGGAGAATGGTACTGGTCACCAATCATAATCTGTTTGACTTTAGACAGATTGGATGTATCTGTGTGTTCAGGAGATGGGAGCATTGTGCATATTCATGCATTGGTGCGCTCCTCAACGTTCATAAACCTCAGTCACAGGAATAAAAAAAATAACCAGATTGGGGGATATGTGGGACTTTCTGGGTGCTTGTTGATCTAATTTAGACAAAAGTAAAACTATAGATAAAAAGCTATATTACTCTTTCGTCCATGGACCGACACAGCTTCTCTATTGACAAAGTGGGTATTATCCGTTAATTAGGAGTGACTAGGCAGAAAAACTTGTAAAAAGTGTTGCATCACACCTTCTACAGTACCGCCCAGGGGGCGGACCCTCTGGGTATACCCTCTCAGTCTGCATCTTCGCAGATCAGTTTTTTTCTGTCTAGCAAGGAGTAGGACATGGCTCCCTTCGGGCCCATTGGTCCGGGGAAAAAGATATATATTTTTTTACATTTGTTGTTTCCTGCGATCTTCGATCAACTGCCGACTGGGTGACAGGCTGGATCCTCGATCCTTGTAGTCTCCCCAGTTTCGGCCATCGAGCGTGTGCCGACCCTAGCTACGCGCTGGGTTTTCCACGACATGCCCGTCGCTCCACGGGTGGCCGGTGAGCTTGCGCTCCAGGGCCTGCATCGGACCGCTCAGCTTCGGCTGACCTTACGGCCGAGTCGCAGCAGCCTGGCCGGTGAGCTTACGCTCCAAGGCTTGCATCGGACCGCTCAGCTTCGGCTGACCTTACGGCCGAGTCGCAGCAGCCTGTCCGGTGAGCGTCATGCTCCAGGGCATACATATGATCGTCCCTTCTGGGTCCAATCACAGCATGCCTGGCCAACAGTCACCTTCCGTGCGCGGACAATGATCTGTTTGGAATGTCTTCCAGCAGAATACATGCAGGATAGGTAAGTAAAACTCCCCTGCCTCGGCTGGGTGATTTAGCTGGACATTCCTGGAGAGATCAAGTAAGTGGTTGTGGCCCCTTTCTTCCCTCTCTCCCTGCCTTTCCCTCCTCCCTGGGCTTCTAGCTAAAGGTTGCTGGGTGCTGGGGGTCACCTAGGGGGTCCCACTGGAGCGGGGCTGGCTGTAACTAACATTTAAAAGAAATGTCATTTTTTCTTACCTGTGTTTGTGTCCTTCCTCCTCCATGCTGTCGGCGGCCATTTTGAGGTGGTCCATGCCAAGTTTGGCCTCTTGTGACTGCCCGGCGGCCATCTTCCTGTGGTTCGGCCACACCCACTGGCCCCTATCAGCTGATCGGCGGCCATGTTTGTCCACCCTGTATGCAGATATTGCCGTTCGGCGGCCATCTTTTTGTGGGCTATGGCTGCTTGACCTCTATCTTCTGTCGGCGGCCATTTTCTTAGAGCCCACATTATCTTCCATACAGACGTTTTTGGCAACCATTTTTCGAGAGCCTCCGGCCTCTAGGGTGCATTACACTGGCGCGAAAATTCACACAGGCAGTGCTGATAAAAGAAGCAGACTGACACAGCAGCAGTGGGACAGCATCACAGGCGCAGCATAGCAGTACCTATCCAGGGTGGTGAGTCCTCTGGGTGACCCGGCCTCTCTGCAGCACAGGAGGGTGGCCTATTGATATCTTGCCTGGAGCCCTGTGAGTGTCAGCGTGTGGTCAGCATGGCATCTGAGCCAGATGTCTTCTCCCCTGAAACACCAGATTTAGCAGCTGGTGCCCCTGAGGTGTCTATGAACGCTATGACTGCAATCCTAGAGGCGTTTGCTGCCAGGGTGGAAGCAGCACACGGGAATACAGGGGGTAGTAAACGCCCCATCCCCTGCAAGCTTCTGGGGATAATTCTGGTGCAGAACCAGGTCCAGCTACGGCTCGGGGCCCAGATTCTGACGCATCAGAGACTGCAGACCGTGACCGGACAGTGAGAATGACTCAAAGTCCAGGTCAGTACGCGAGACGGCTTTGGTATCTGACCTTATTACTGCAGTGCGGGATATGCTAAAATTGGAAAATACTGCAGAAGCAGCAGAGACTCCGGTCCACTTGGGTTTCATAGACCTGCCCGCACTGCTAAGGTGTTCCCTTGTGTGTCTTTTGATAAACTCTTATACAAGGAATGGGAGAACCCACTGAGGGTCTTTACAGCCCCAAAGAGGTTTGCGGTACGGTACCCCTTTTGAGGAGAGTTTTCTGAAGAGATGGACCTCTCCCCCTATAGTGGACCCTCCGGTGTCCAGACTTAATAGAGCCACCACAATTCCTGTAGAAGGGGCTCCTGTTTTCGAGGACCCTGTGGATAAGAAGGCTGAAGCACTCGCTTGCTACCTATACTCAGTGGCAGGCTCGGCAGTACGCCCGGCATTGGCGGGGGCCCTAGTGTCTCACACACTTACTGAATGGGCAAGATTGCTACTCCAGGGGTTAAGGAGCGAGATGCTCCTCCTGATGAGATAACATTGGCCGACCTGTTGGTCCAGGGCCTTAGGTTTGTCTGCGAGTCAGACATGAATACTATTCCCCTGCTGTCTAAAACTTCGGTTTATGCAGTAGCAATACGCCACCTGATCTGGCTAAAAGGCTGGTCTGCGGACCAGACTTCCAAGAAAGCCCTGTTGGATCTGCCTTTTAAGGGCGACAGACTTTTTGGGGCTTCTCTGGATGACATCATCAAGGATGCCACAGGAAGTAAAAGCACTTTGCTTCCCCAAATTAGCAAGGGTAAGGGGCCACGCCAAGGGCAAGGGCCCTCCTTTACTGCACACAAGTGGTTTTTTCGTCCCCCTAGGGCGACAGGGAAAAGACCCCAGGCCGATGAAGCGCCTGCCCAAGGACAAAAGCGTCCCTGGTCCCGCATACCCAATAAGCCTGCGGACAAATTTGCGTCCGCATGAAGGTCCACCCCCACCCAGCTCTCGGGTGGGGAGACGTCTTCGCAAATTCGCGACTCAGTGGACAGCACTAATCTCCGACAGGTGGGTTTGCGAAGTAATCTCCTCAGGCTACAAGATAGTTTCTCTCTTGTCCACCGGACAGATTCAACACCTCCAATCTCCAGCTACTACCGACCCGTCGGGTCCAGGGTCTACTGGAACGCGGGGTAGTTATTCCAGTTCCAGAACTGGAACGGGGTTTTTACTCAAATCTGTTCATTGTGCCGAAGGAGGGGGTTCGTCCAAGCTTGGATCTCAGAGCCCTCAATTGCTTTGTGAAGGTACAAAGTTTTCGGATGGAGTCGGTTCGATCTGTAGTCACGGCTCTCCATCCGGGGGACTTTCTGGCCTCCTTGGACATCAAGGACGCATACCTGCATGTCCCCATATACTCCAGACACCAGAGGTTTCTGCGATTTGCTATCGGGAAGGACCACTACCAGTTTGTGGCCCTCCCGTTGGGCCTTGCCTCAGCACCCAGGACGTTCACCAAGGTGCTCGCTCCGATTCTGGCACTTCTAAGACAGCGGGGTATCGCTATCACAGGCTACTTATACGACCTTCTGCTGAAGGCCCCTTCAAGCTCAGAATTAGAGGTAAGCGTGTCCATTACCTGTCAGACTCTTCGAGACTGTGGTTGGATACTAAACACGCAAAAGTCAGTATTGGTGCCCACTCAACGCCTAGTGTACCTGGGGTTGATTCTGGATTCCTCAGAGGCAAAGGTATTCCTCCCTGTGGAGAAGTTGCAGACCCTCCGGGCTGCAGTACGGCAGCTGACTTCCAGGAATTGGTCGTCACTCCGTTTTTGCATGCGAGTGTTGGGCCTCATGGTAGCCTCCTTCGAGGCGGTCCCATATGTTCAATACCACACTCGAGTGTTACAGAAGGAAGTTCTGTCCAGATGGAACAGATGCCCTTCATCTCTGGATTATCAAATCCGAGTGAGCCACCTAGTCAGGAGATCCCTGGTATGGTGGCTGACAGCACCGGCTGTAATGGCCGGGAAGTCATTTCTTCCGGTTTACTGGATAGTGATCACGACGGACGCCAGCCTTACAGGTTGGGGGGGGGAGTCTGGGGTGTCCAGTCGGCGCAGGGTCGCTGGACCCCAGAGGAAGCCCTCCTGCCGATCAATGTCCTGGAGATCCGGGCGATCAAGCTGTGCCTCTTCAAATGGTCTCAGAGACTGCAAGGGCATCCAGTCAGGATCCAGTCAGACAACGCCACAGCAGTGGCATATGTCAATCATCTAGGAGGAACAAGAAGCTCAGCTGCAGCATCGGAGATCGCTCGCATCCTGAAGTGGGCAGAGAGGAGCGTACCGGCACTGTCAGCCGTGTACATTCCGGGTGTGGAAAACTGGCAGGCGGACTACCTGAGCCGCCAGATGCTGGACCAGGGAGAATGGTCCTTACACCCGGCGGTGTTCCAACTCCCTCTGCCAAAGATGGGGCACACCAGACGTAGATCTTCTGGCTTCCCGACTCAATCGGAAGGTATTGAGATTTGTGGCCCGGTCAAGAGACCCATGGGCAGACGCAACGGACGCGTTGGTAGCATCGTGGGGTCAGTATCGGCTAATCTATGCCTTCCCTCCCTTAAGGCTTCTTCCTCTTCTGCTCCGCAGAGTGGAGGCAGAGGGAATTCCAATGATCCTAATCGCTCCAGATTAGCCTCAGCGTTCTTGGTACGACGATCTAGTACGTCTGGTAGCAGACGTCCCCTGGCGCCTACCACTACGGAAGGACCTGCTATCGCAAGGTCCCATATTCCATCCTGCTTTACAGTCATTGGCTTTAACAGCATGGCTGTTGAGAACCGGGTACTGAGAGACCGGGGCCTGTCAGACTCAGTAATCTCTACTATGAGAAGTGCTCGAAAACCGTCCTCTAGGAAGGTCTATCACCGCACTTGGAGGGCCTACATCTCCAGGTGTGAGGAAATGAAATGGCATCCGCGTACCTATTTGGTTTCCAGAATCCTGCTGTTTTTACAGCATGGGGTGGACCAAGGGCTTGCCCTAAGTACGATTTAAGGGACAGATATCTGCCCTGGCTGTCTTTTTTCAGCGACCCCTGGCGACTCACTCTCTCGTGAGTACATTTGTGCAGGGGGTCCGACAGGTGGCCCCTCCGGTCCGTCCCCCGTTACCTCCGTGGGACTTGAACCTGGTCCTCTCGGTGCTTCAGAAGGCACCGTTTGAGAATATTAGAGATATTCCCCTGTTGACACTTTCTCAGAAGGTGGTCTTTTTGGTGACTGTTACGTCAGTTAGACGAGTCTCTGAGCTGGCAGCCTTGTCCTGCAAGGCTCCCTATTTGATTTTCCACAAGGATAAGGTGGTGCTGCGGCCGCAGCCTTCCTTTCTTCCGAAAGTCGTTTCGGCTTTTCATCTCAATGAAGACATTGTACTTCCATCCTTGTGTCCTCAGCCGTCGAATCCTAAGGAGTCGGCGTTGCATTCCTTGGACGTTGTCCGAGCTTTGAGAGTATACCTATCTGCTACTTCCCGGTTCCAGAAGTCAGACTCACTGTTTGTTTCGGTGGCTGGTCCCAAGAAGGGCCAAGCAGTCTCATCGGCCACCATCTCTAGGTGGATCCGACAGATAGTAATCCAGGCTTACGCCTTAAAGGGTCAGGCGCCCCCCTTTCCTGTCACGGCGCATTCGACCAGGGCAATAGGTGCCTCTTGGGCTTTCCGACATCAAGCGTCTGTTTCCCAATTATGTAAAGCGGCGACTTGGTCGTCCGCTCACACTTTCACAAAATTCTACAAAATTTATGTAGGTGCATCTTCGGATGCCTCTTTTGGCCGCAAGGTTTTGCAAGCGGCTGTTTAGAGTTGCAACTCCTCCGTTGGAGTGCTGTTTTGTGTTTGGGGTGAAGTTTATTTTTATGCTGTTACCACCCCTCGTTTTTTCTCTGACACTGCTTTGGGACGTCCCACTTTGTCAATAGAGAAGCTGTGTCGGTCCATGGACGAAAGAGTAAATAGGATTTTTTACTCACCGTAAAATCCTTTTCTCTGAGTCCATGGACCGACACAGCACCCACCCCTCCTTTTAAGTTTGTACTGCTTTTTGACGAACTGATCTGCGAAGATGCAGACTGAGAGGGTATACCCAGAGGGTCCGCCCCCTGGGCGGTACTGTAGAAGGTGTGATGCAACACTTTTTACAAGTTTTTCTGCCTAGTCACTCCTAATTAACGGATAATACCCACTTTGTCAATAGAGAAGCTGTGTCGGTCCATGGACTCAGAGAAAAGGATTTTACGGTGAGTAAAAAATCCTATTTTTATTACACATTTACAAAGATGGGGAAGAAAAGAGGGTATACAGTGATCCACTTCTACATACATACATACATACATACATACATACATACATACATACATACATACATACATACACACACTTGCTTTTCTACATGTTTGAATCATTTCAATTGGTCTAATTTGAACATCTCATGGCAATGGTATTGCCATACGATGTTCAAATTGGAACAATTGAAAATATTTATAATTTATGTTCTGATATTTACCTGTAATCTGTTTGTACCTATTAGACAATGTCCATGCACGTTCCTGAGAGACGTAACTTGTAGAACAGCAAGTGTGGAATATTCATATGAAAGAAATGGATCACTGTATACTTTTTTTTTTATTTATCTTTGTAAATGTATAGTAAAATATACCTTATCTATATTTGTGTAGTGGGGTGTTGCTTTAACTAGCCTCAGACTACCTTACCCAGTATGCAATGGGATACCCACAGTTCCTTTTGGGCCCGGTGCAAGGTCTGCTGGGGTTGGACTATATTAAGGAGAGGTGGAGCAGGACGGGGGTCTCTTTGGACATCGCCCGCCTAGCAAGTGGAACTCTGTGCTGTTCCGGGCCCTGTGGATCCAAAGAGCCTTCTACCCCTCACGGAAGAATCCCTGAGACGTCTCAAGTATCTACCTTCCAAGACTCGTCGGAAGAATCGGAGACCCTGGGCATCGTGAGACTGTGTGTGGGACACAGAGGTGGAAGTCGGCCGCACGGACTGATTTGGTTGGGTGAGAGCACTTTCTTGAAGATTTCTTAAGTTACTCTTTAGGCCCAGTGTCTTTTGCTTGGGGCCCATAGTTATCAAGTTTGAGCTGCTCATCAGAGGGACAGTGTGCCGTGCAGCCTTAGTTGAATTCTTTGCCGCATATTCAGCAGCTAATTGTTTTACACTCTGTGGATTACAAATAACCTACAAAGTGCACCACCATTGCTAGCGAAGATCCTTCTCTACAGAAACATTGTAAACTAAGTAGTCATGCCTGACTGTCTAGAGTAGAGACCTTGCTGGGTGCCATCTTGCCCACGGGGCAAGCTTGCAAGCGGGGTTTATTAATTGATGCGCATAGGATTGCGGGGATTGTCTACCTGTTTTTATATGCTGACTAAATCTTATTGCAGGGTTCTGCATTAATAGATGTACCACTGCTTAATCTAATCTTTTATTTTACTCAGTAAACGCATTAATGATTAAGCAGACATTCTGTGTGGTGCGATTACCGTACGTGTTATCCGCAGTATTGTGATACCCATAGCCTACGGGTCTCGCAATTCTTTAGTCTCACTAGCTGTGCCAAGGGAGGGTAGAGCCAGTTACTGGGGGTTGACGGCAGAGCGTTGCAGGCCTGAAAATAATACCAGCAGCCCTTTTAACTGGGGGTATTACTACATTTGCTTTTGTCTAAATTATATTAAGCACCCAGAAAGTCCCACATATCCCCTAATTGTGTGTGGTGTTTTTTGGCCAGGAAGCTTTCTTCCAGTGGCCCAGGGTTCATCTGAGTTGTTTGGAACTATGATTATTGTTCCTGGTGGGGAGGGGCTTCAGGCACAATTATCAGGCTATGCTACATCATACAGGGTAGTCGTGATCTCACCATGTGGCAGTCCTCCACTCTGTACGCTTCACCTGAGATGTCTCTTCTTTGCCAGGTTAATGGGACTCACCTCATCTACTCCAATGAGCTCCGCACAGGATTCACATCACAGCGGCCAGAGATACTCAGAAATTCCATATCCCGTTCTGCCGATGTTCGGATCGCCTTTTACTGTGTCTACCACTATGATCGAGTTGTGTCGCTGCCCTACCCCCTGCTCACCAGTGCCTCGTACGTATTGTCTAGGGTGGCCAGTGCTCCAAATGGGGTCCTGGGGTCACAAAGTGTGGTGGTGAGGCTTCTAGGGTCACTGACTGGAATGGGAAGGTGTAACCGTAAATATAAACATGCAATGATGTATAAATATCCTACAGACAATCGGAATTTCCGATCGGAAAAATTGAGAACCTGCTCTCAATCTTTTGCTGGCGGAAATTCCGACCGCAAAAGTCCGATGAAGCATACACACGGTCGGAATTTCCAACCAAAATCTGACATCGGACTTGTGCTGGCGGAATTTCCGACCGTGTGTACGCGGCATAAGAGTTGGCCAAGACCCTGTAGGCTTGTGGTCCTAGTTAATCAACTGTTACCTCACAGACAATTGGGGTCCTGACAGGCCATCTGGGTCCTACAGACCATCATCGGAGGTCTTCAGACCCTCGGACCTCACAGACCATGTTACTACAATTCACTACCAGAGAAGAAGCAGTGCTTGCATCCTGAGACAACACCGTCTTGGAACCATCGCGTTTTTTTTTTTTTTTGGTTTAAGAAAAGACCAAGTATAGCCTTGTACACATGGTCGGACTTCAAACAAACTTTTCCATGGACTTTTGTCCGAAGGGAGTTGGCCGGGCATACCCATAGCATACACACGGCATGACTTTTCTGAAAACGTTCCCAACATCACGTGTTTTTTCTGCTCTTTACCGCCACCCTTTGGTCAACTTCTCCTATTGATTTTAACATTGGTTTTGGGCATGCGTATTTGTACTTCGGACAAAAGTCCGATGGATTTCTGTACACAGTCGGACTTTGCACCATCGGACTTTTGTTGCCGAAAAGTTTGTCCGTTTGCAGAGCGAACTTTTGTCTGATGAAAACCGAAAAAGTTTGTCCGCTGGAGCGTACACACGGTCGGATTTTTGGGGAAAACTTGCTCATTTTGAAGTTTGTTGGCAAAAAGTCAGACCGTGTGTATGGGCCTTTAGTTTCATCCTTCATAAGATTAAAATGGTCAAGGGGAGATTAGCTATTCCTTTGGATAATACAAACCCTGAGCTGCATATGTATGCTAAATGGTATGCCGGGCCTTAAAGAACACCTTGGGGACTTTTATGGACCCTGCTGTAGACATAGAATTTGGAGAATATGAAAGTGAGGTGACGTGCTGGTGTTTGGAAATCTAACAACCAATCATCCGAACCGAGTGGTCTAAATCTATGGTCACTTCAAGAGATAAAACCTCTATAGCATAGGGATCTTCTCCAGAGGTGAATTAGTCAATGGGTAAGGCTTGATTCACACCTATGCAGTTTTAGTGCTTTTTGCAGATTTGCACTACAGTCCATTTACCATGGTTTCCTATGGAACACGTTCTGTAGGGCAAAATGGAAAAAAAGCACTAAATGCATAGTTGTGAATCCAGCCTAATGCCCTGTACACACGAGCGGAATTTCCGCTGGAAAAAAGTTGGATATTTTTTCGGACGGAATTCCACTCAACCTTGGCTTGCATACACAGTCACGCAACACTACGAGGCGAGAAAAAAGTTCAATGCTTCAGAGCATGCGTCAAATTGTTTCCGAGCATGCGTGTCTTTTTTCCCGTCGAGTTGCATACAGACGAACTGATTTTCCAATGGGAATTTTTTACGTCTGAAAAGAGAACATGCTCTCAACTTTTGCTGGCGGAAATTCCGACAGCAAAAGTCTGGAGCATAAACAGAGTCGGAATTTCCGATTAAAAAGCGTCACATCAAACTTTTGCTGGCGGAAATTCTGCTCGTGTGTATGGGGCATTAGTCTGTCCCACATCCATACCTCCTATAAATTAAGAAAAATTAACATTGTAATTCACCCAGGACCTGTTCTGAACACGGTGACTACTGTATTTTCAGGTGTGCTCCCACTAGCAGCATAAAACAATACTGTACAAATAAAGTTTTTCTGCTTGTGTCATGTCACCTATGGGAGGATCACTTTTACATTCTTTATACAGAAGTCTGTCTCTTAGTATGTGGATTTGGCTGCAGCCTGTATGGGGTGAAAGCTGACCTTTTTGTATGTACTTTCCAATATCTCCAGCATAGATTTGTGTAGTTATGTTGGTCCTCTCTTCCCCTCAGGCTGGTGACCTTTGTGGTAAAGGAAGGAAAATTCAATGTTAGCATGACCCTTCACCCCTCAGAAGATTTTTTGGATCCTTTTGATCGCCCTCCAATCATCCCACTTACTGGTAGACTCTATGTCCAGCTTCAGATCCTTAAACATGACCCTCAAGACTTTTTCACACTGAGACTGGATGAGTGCTGGGCCACGCCGGGGCCAAATTATGCTGATGAGATAAGACACCTAATCATCTCCAGTGGGTGAGTAGTCTAGAGGTGGGCCTGGTTCTGGGAGCTGTTGGTTGGAATCGCTTTAAGGGTAGGGGTGTCTGGCAGGGGACCACACTAGGGGTAGATGGTTTGGGGGGGGGGGATTACACTAGAGGTAGGTGGGTCTGGCGGAGGGGGGGGGGGGGGTGTTGTGAAGGGTCTGGGTTACACTTGGGGTAGGAGGGTCTGCAAGAGGGGGGGGGGGGGGGTTTCACTAGAGGTAGTTGGGTCTGAGGGGGAGGCCCACAGAGGGAGGTGGGGTTCCCACTAGTGGGTAGGTGGTCTGGCAGGAGGGAAGAGCCCACAAGGGGGGACTAGGTTGGTCATCTGATTGGGTCTGGGAGGGGTGGGGATCCCACTAGGGGTAGGTGGGTCTAGAAGGCAAGGATCCCACTAGGGGTAGGTGGGTTGGATCACACTAGCGAAGGGGGCTCACACTAGGGCTCTATGTGCAATAACACATTGAGCTGATGTGGTTTCTTCAGGCAATTCCCTCTGGAATAACGAAGCATCATCTTTTGCAGAACTGCCAACGACTCCACAGTGGCCATGTTGGATACTGGAAACCACTCGCTGTGCCGCTTTTCCCTGCAGATGTTCCACTTTGTGAAATTTCCGAAATTTTACCTGCACTGCAGAATCTGGCTGCACCAGCCCAATGCCAGCCAGTGCTGCAATATGGTGAGGCTCCTTTTTTTATAAGGTGTCGAGTGGGGCATGCCAATATATTCATCTGTGTGTATTTGTAATAAAACACAAATAGAACTTTGGAAAACTTGATTTAGACATCTATCAGCCTTTCAACTGATTCTGGAATATTCTGCCTCTTTCCAGACTAAAAACGGCAACAGCAGACATCCCCGAGACCTAAGTGACCCATACAGGAAGGTGGTGTCCTGCGGTCCCATCAGACTCAGCCGGAGCTTGGTGTCCAGCGTTGGGAAGCCGGAATCAGGTAATATACCTACAGACTGTCCACCAGCAGAGGTGTGATGTGATTGGCAGAGGACAGCTCTTTGTGGGTGGGAAAGCTGTGTTCTGTGTGGGTGGGGCATGGTGGGAGTAGTTAATGACTTCCTCTGTCTAGTGGATATGGTACTGGGGGTGGTGCAGAGAAATGATTTTTTTCTTTATGTGTATTTTCCTCTTTCCAGGTCTAGGTCCTTTCTTCCTCCCTGCATCCTCTGCAGCTGCAGCCGTCCTCCTTCTGTTGGGTTTGGTCACTGTTGCCAAGATTCTGAAGAAAAAAGCAAAGCTAGGAGACCCTCCTCGATCTGTACAATTCCTCCAATTTCGTAAATAAAATACATTACAATGGATCTTTGCTTGTCTCCTCTGTATGGAGGGATATCTTCCTGCCTATCCACCTTGCCCCTCACCATCCCCCCCCCCCCCCCCAGGGGAATACACACACTGTTCTCTGCTGCTTTTTTTTATTTTTTTATGTCCCTCTATTGTGGAGGTGATCTCTCCCGTCCCCCTTCTTATACTGGGGAAACAGATTGTGTTGGGAGGTATCACCTATCTGCCACACAACCATCAGAGCACACCAGATTGTGAGATTTACATCTGCCTATGTGTTAGGGTGACCAGACATCCCAGGTTTCCGTGGACAGTCCCCGGATTGAGGACACTGTCCCTGGAGCCAGTTTGTCCCCCTATTGCAGTGGGGGGGGGCTTAAAATCATTACTGTGCCCCCTGCCCAAGAACTCCTGTAGTCCAGTCCTGTCCCCCATGATCCCTCTGGTGCGAGTGGCCCATGCGTGTGTGAGAACAGGGGAGGGGCGGTGCGGTGCAGAGTGTACGGCGGCTTTTGGAGAAGCTCTTGGCAGGGGATACTGAGGAGTGGTTGGGTGTCGGGGACAGTACCTGGTGCTGGGGAGAGCCCTGCTCCGATAGATGATCATGGAGAGGTGAGCAAAATCAACCGATCTACACTGTTCATGTAGAGGGGGGGGGGTAGTAGTGCAGGAATCGCGTAGGTCAGTGTAGTGGTCAATATAGGAATCGGGTAGGTCAGTGCTTTGGTGGGGTAGGTTAGTGTAGGAATCAAGTTGGTCAGTACTAGTGGAAGGGACTCGGAGTGCTAAAAGTCTGGTGGGGGGTGCAAATGTTTTGCCTTGTCCCGGACGCTGACAACCCACGCTACACCACTGACTGCAAATATCACTTGAGGAAAATATGCATACAAAATTTACCATTTGCCAATAAAAACAAATATGTCCCCGGATTTCATTTTAAAAATCTGGTCAGTGGTCACCTTACTATGTGTGTCCAACCAGGTTTTAGGGGAGTCCTTCTCTAGTGGTGGCTGGTGGTAAGGGACTGAATGAGTGTTTGTTTTTTTGTTTATGGTAACTCTAGTATTACCAAGCTAAACCTGTAACCACCAATTAGCAATGTGTGTGGTTGGTGATGGCCTGTGTGCTGGCCAGAGGACTAAGGCGGAAGATCGTTGGTATTTTCTGTACTACCAGACCGATAATGATGTAAGTCGTGATCAACACTTTTTTTTTCATGTAAATTTGTTTTAATGAAGTGCTGGCTGACAAGCTCTCTACTTTTGCTGTGCTGCCAGCTTTCCACCACTAGAGGGCACCTCTGCCACATCCTATGAAACCCCCAACAATGAACTTCTTATGTTTTCTGCCTGTATTGCACTTTTTCTTAAACATTGTTCCTGGGTCTTTACTGTGATCTACTAATCAACCCCCACTATGGGGTCACTTAAGAGTTAAATAATTACAAATGTGGTAAAATGGCTCTTGCGTTAAATTGGCTTTGCAAGTACAATTCACTAAGAATTGTGGTGTAAATAACTACTGCGGTAAAGTTTCGATAAGGCCCCTTTCACACTGGGGCAGGAGGTGCGGTGGCGGTAAAGCGCCGCTATTTTTAGTGGCGCTTTACCATTGGAATTGCGGCATATTCGGCCACTAGCGGTGCGGTTTTACTCCCCGCTAGCGGCCAAAAAATTGTTAATACCACCTGCAAATGCGCCTCTGCAGAGGCGCTTTGCCGGCAGTGTCCCATTGCGTTCAATGGGCAGGAGCGGTAAACACACACCGCTCCAAAGATGCGGCTAACAGGACTTTTGGAGCGGTCCTGCTAGTGCACTGCTCCGGTGTGGAAGCCCCGAGGGCTTTCACACTGGAGATACAGCAGCTGCTGTTTCAGGTCGGTTTGCAGGCACTATTGTTAGACCCCTTTCACACTGGGGCAGTTTGCAGGCGCTAATGCGGAAATTACCGCATGAAAATATGTGGTGAGTTCCGCAATTTATCGCAGTGAGCTTGTTGCTTAGGAGCGGGCCGGAAAGCCAACCGCCACATTCTTAACAGATGAATTATTAGCTGTCAGCGTGTTTCCAGCTGACAGCTGAATGTAAAGAAAACGTGCCGGGAATAAAAATGGCATACCAGACCCTTATCTGAGCATATACAGCCTGGTTTCCTGACCCACCGGGCTGCATGCTTGGCTAAGGGTCTAATATGGCTTTTGGGGGGGGGGGGGGCACACGCAAGGTAAATGGTTCTTAGTCCTCCAATGTGGTGACTGGCAGGATCCTGAGGAACTCTGGATGATCTTGCATCTACAGGCAGGTGACTACTCTCTCGGTTCTTAGCCTGCCAACCAGCTCACAAAGATCCTACTACCGCTTCTCTGCAGCTTTCTCAAGTCCACAACCCCTGGATTGCCAAAGTAAAACAAGCTGTTTCTGCTCGAAGGACCAAACTGGAGAGTTGTTGCAGAACTGCATCAAAGGGTGACAAAACCTGAACCAGCCCTGAAAATGACAATTTTCCATTTTTATTCCACAACCACATAATGGAGATAAGGATGTGATTTGTCATGCCCCCATTATTGGGGTCCAATTGCTCTGGTGAGTTTAAAGAACTCTGTTTATGCCATATTCAAGTGCTACCTGAGGAACCTGCTGAACTTTCAAAATTAAATAGTTTCATTACTCCCCTGTGTCTATCTTATCTATCCAGACCTAAAAATGTAGAGGAGATCCTAAAGCAAACTTGGCACATAGGTCCCCTAAACTTCAAAAGGCCAGTTTTTACGACTCCATTTCCAAATGATCTTTACCAATGAGAAGCCCGATGGGGGGGAAAAGATGAGGGAGGCCGACACAACCTACAAATGGGGTTTCCTGCATTGTTAATAAAAAATGGCTAATCCTTCACATTACATTCTCTGCCAGGTGCCAGAATGGTTCATTCCTTGATGCGGACACCTGGTTTCAGGTTAACTACAGTTCACCCCTGAATGGGTCTGATCTTTGATGCAACTCAGACGCCAATAAAGGAAAGTCTGCCGAAATAGATCAAATGCTTTTCACCCCCCTTTCTTCCCTCAGCCTGTCTTTATGATCACCATACCTGTAACATTGAAGATCCACCAGTCAGACCAATGAGACTCTTCTGGCCAAAAATTATTTCAATTATCTTTGGAACTCCTACTCCAGATCCCGTATTTCTTATTAATCTCTGCACCATTGGTACAGTCCACAAATGGTACATGCAGGCATGCATGCCTAACTTCATTCTTGCTGCCAGACAGCCTATTTTTAAGGAGCAGAGTTGAAGTAGTCAATTGCTGGGAAGAATATTGGGGGATTGAGCATATACATGCTCATGGATTTTTAAACGGTGTTCATGAGAAATAGCTCATAAGAGAAAATAGATAAAAATATTTTTTAACAAAGTTTATTGGTAAGTATGTAAAAAACACAGTAATAAATATGCAAATTGGGAAAAGGACCCTTGACATTCATGGAAGACCAAGCGGTCACAGCAAATGACAAAATAACGTTCTACGTCACTCTACTAGTTTCGCTCAAAGCGAGCTTCTTCAGGAGTTTGACAGTAAACGTAGGTCATACTGAAAGATAAAATTTGCATATATGTAAAAAGCAACAATTGATGTAAGAACACGTCCATTGTGCACAGGCACAACTGAGCGTGGACTTGGTATACAGATAACAACAACAACAACATAATTGAATGTGATATATTACTATCTGTATACTAAGTCCACGCTCAGTTGTGCCTGTGCACAATGGACGTGTTCTTACATCGATTGTTGCTTTTTACATATATGCAAATTTTATCTTTCAGTATGACCTACGTTTACTGTCAAACTCCTGAAGAAGCTCGCTTTGAGCGAAACTAGTAGAGTGACGTAGAACGTTATTTTGTCATTTGCTGTGACCGCTTTGTCTTCCATGAATGTCAAGGGTCCTTTTCCCAATTTGCATATTTATTACTGTGTTTTTTACATACTTACCAATAAACTTTTTAAAAAAATATTTTTATCTATTTTCTCTTATGAGCTATTTCTCATGAACACCGTTTAAAAATCCATGAGCATGTATATGCTCAATCCCCCAAAATTCTTTCTTCATACCTAATTGGGATAAGGTGTTCCAATATCTGTATGTAGTGCGGCCCTGATTCTATGATATAGTCAATTGCTGGACGGTCTTCATCTGATACCCTGTAACTTGAACTTACCCATTGCTGACCTCAGCTTGTTGCTGGTCTCTGCTGATTAGTGATGAGCCGAACACCCCCGGGTTCGGTTCGCACCAGAACCCGCGAACGGACCGAAAGTTCGTACGAACATTAGAACCCTATTAAATACAATGGATGCGAACGTTCGAATTCTAAAGTGCTAATTATAACAACTATTATGCATGTTATTGTCCTAAAAAGGGTTTGGGAACCCGGGTTGTGCACCAGGGGACATGTATCAATGCAAAAAGAAGTTTTAAAAACGGTCGTTTTTCGGGAGCAGTCATTTTAATGATGCATAAAGTGAAAAAAAAAAAAGTCAAATATTCCTTTAAATATCGTACCTGGGGGGTGTCTAAAGTATGCCTGTGAAGTGCCACGTGTTTCCCGTGTTTAGAACTGTCCCTGCACAAAATGACACTTCTAAAGGAAAAAAAAGCCATTTAAAACTTCTTGCGGCTTTAATGTAATGTCTGGTCCCTGGTAATATGGATGAAAATCTTTAAGAAAAATGGCATAGCTACCCCATGACCCCCCCCCCCCCCCACCCCAGCCCATTACCAGCCCCTTTGGGTCTTGTATGGATATTAAGGGGAACCCCGCACATAAAATAAAAAAGGCCCTATATACTCTGAACAGCCGTATACAGGCGGTGCATGCAAGACAGGGACTGTAGGTTTGTTCTTATGTAGAATCTGTTTGTAATTTTGAACAGGTACATTGTTTAAGTGTAGCTCCAGCCCAAAAATCTATTTTTAAACTTTTTGGAAAACATAGGTAAGGGTTATCACCCCTGTAACATTTGTTTTGCTGTCTGTGCCCCTGTTCAGAACATTTCACCTCACTTTCCGTCCCAATGACAACTGTTTTTGAAATGTGGTGTTTTTCTTGAAACAAGGATTGCTGATAAAGCATCAGTACAGAGGAGACACCTTTCTCCCATATTAATTCTTACAGGAGAGAATTTTCCTTCCAAGGGGTAGATTTCCTCTCACTTCCTGTTGTCTTCTTGCGTTTGCAAGTAGGAGTCGTTTGTAAGTTGGATGTTTGAAAGTAGGGACCTGCCGTATATACTCTGCAGAAATAGGCCCCTTAGTTGTTGTTGTTGGCACAACACTGTAAGCACTCACAGTTACTCTTGGTTGGTGCTGGAACGCCCTGCTGTCAACTATTATATCAGGAATTGTAATTACATATAATTGTTGAACAGTGGTAGTAAAAATTGGGCCTTTGATGGTGGTGCTGGTGCCACAACACTGTAAGCCCTGACAGTTACTCTTGGTGGGTGCAGCAATGGGCCCTGCTGTGAATTATTAGATCAAGAATTGTAATTGCATGCCCCTGTTGAACAGGGGCTGAAAAATTGGGCCTTTCGTGGTGGTGGCGTTGCCACAACACTGTAAGCCCTCAGAGTTACTCTTGGTGGGTGCAGGAATGGGCCCTGCTGTGAATTATTAGATCAAGAATTGTAATTACATGCCCCTTTTTGAACAGGGGCTGAAAAATTGGGCCTTTCGTGGTGGTGGCGTTGCCACAACACTGTAAGCCCTCAGAGTTACTCTTGGTGGGTGCAGCAATGGGCCCTGCTGTGAATTATTAGATCAAGAATTGTAATGACATGCCCTTTTTGAACAGGGGCTGAAAAATTGGGCCTTAGGCACTGGTGGCACAAAACTACAACCCCTCACAGATACTGTACTTGGAGCACAGCAATGAGCCCTATGGCAAATTATTGTTAAAAAAATTGTAATTACACGCCCCTGTAAAACGGGGGCTGAAAAATTGGGCGTTAGGCACTGGTGGCGGCACCCATAAACAAAAATGATCTTCCAAGCTATCATCATCAATCGTATCATTGAGGACTCGGAGGAGGAGGATAGCCAGTCAACATAACAGCACAGGCACTCAGCATCAGCATCAGTCTTGAAGGGATGTGACATGTTAAAATCAATTAGTCTGCATCAGGTGTGTGGTAGCTGGTGGTGATCCAAGACTGGTTCATCTTGATGAAAGTCAGTCGATCAACCGAGTCGGTGGACAGGCGCACCCTGTGATCCGTGACAAATCCTCCAGCAGCACTGAATGTGCGTTCCGAAAGAACGCTGGATGCAGGACAGGCCAGTAGCTCAATTGCATACTGTGCAAGCTCTGGCCAGTGATCCATCCTCAAGACCCAGTAAGACAGAGGATTTTCGGTGGGGAAGGTGTCCAAGTCTGACCTTGCCCCTAGATATTCCTGCACCATGTTTATCAGACGCTGGCGATGGTTGCTGGAACCGATCATACTTTGGGGCTGCGGACTAAAGAATTGTCTGAACACATCGGTCAGACGGCCACCTTCCCCACCGCTCCTTCTTTGACTGGCCGAAGCCTCAGCAACTCGTTGTCCAGGACCAGGAGTTTGTAACCTCCCAGTCTCTGGGAACGCGTTGCACAGACCTTTCTGCAAGGCCTCCCGGAGTTGTCTCATCCTCTGCGACGGTAACATAAGGTCCGCAACCTTACCCTTGTACCGTGGATCAAGGAGAGTGGCCAGCCAGTAATGGTCCCTCTCCTTGATCCGAAGAATACGAGGATCCTTCCGCAGACTTTGCAGGATCAGGGAGGCCATGCAGCGTAGGTTTGCTGAGGCATTCGCTCCGGAGTCCTCTGGGTCACTAAGGACGACATGATCCGCAGCCACCTCCTCCCAGCCACGTACAAGTCCACTGGTTTCTTGGGACTGTAAATCATCCCTAAAAGACTGCTGCTGATGATGCTGAGTGCCAGCCTCCACCTCCATGCTGACACAATCCTCCTCCTCCTCCTCCTCCTCCTCCTCCTCCTCCTCCTCCTCCTCCTCCTCCTCCTCTTCCTGTGCGATGGGTGGGACAGAAGGAACACTGTCTGGGTAAAGGGGGCCTTGAGAGGCAAGGAAGTCCTCCTCTTCCTGCCTCTGTTCTGCCTCAAGTTCCCTGTCCATTATTCCACGCAGCGTGTGCTCCAACAGGTGGACAAGAGGTACAGTGTCACTGATGCATGCACTGTCACTGCGCACCATCCTCGTGGCCTCCTCAAATGGTGCCAGGACAGTGCATGCATCCCTGATCATGCCCCACTGGCGTGGAGAAAAAAAACCAAGCTCCCCTGACCCTGTCCTGGTGCCGTAGTCGCACAGGTACTCATTGATGGCCCTCTGCTGCGTGTGCAGCCGCTGCAGCATGGCCAACGTTGAGTTCCACCTGGTGGGCATGTCACATATAAGGCGGTTCTTGGGCAGGTTCAACTCCTTTTGCAGCTCAGCCAGGCGAGCACTGGCATTATAAGATCTGCGGAAATGCACACAGACTTTCCTGGCCTGCCTCAGGACATCCTGTAAGCCCGGGGAACCTGCCCAAGAACCGCTGCACCACCAGGTTAAGGACGTGAGCCACACAGGGCACATGGGCCAGTTGTCCCTGTCGGAGGGCGGAGAGGAGGTTGGTGCCATTGTCGCAAACCACCATTCCTGGCTTAAGCTGGCGTGGCGTCAACCACCTCTCGGCCTGGCCCTGCAGAGCAGACAGGACCTCTGCCCCAGTGTGGCTTCTGTCCCCCAAACACACCAGCGCAAGCACGGCATGGCATCTTTTTGCCTGCGTACTTGCGTAGCCCCTTGAACGCCTACGGAGCACCGCTGGTTCCGAGGACAAACCACAGGAAGAGGCCATGGAGGAAGAAGAAGAGGGGGTGGAGGAGAGAGGTGTGTCACAACCAGTAGTAGCATTTTGGAGGCGTGGCGGTGGAACAACCTCCAACACTACTGCACCTTGTCCTGCATCCTTCCCAGCTGCCAAAAGAGTGACCCAATGGGCCGTGAAAGAAAGGTAACGTCCCTGTCCATGCCTGCTGGACCATGAGTCAGCGGTAATATGCACCTTACCGCTGACCGCCCTGTCCAGCGAGGCCAAGACATTGCCTTCCACATGCCGGTAGAGAGCCGGAATAGCCTTCCGTGAGAAAAAGTGGCGTTTGGGAACCTGCCACTGAGGAACCGCACATTGCACAAACTCACGGAAGGGGGCCGAGTCTACCAACTGAAAAGGCAGCAGTTGAAGCGCTAGCAATTTAGCCAAGCTAGCATTCAACCGCTGGGCATGTGGATGGCTGGGAGTGAACTTCTTTTGACGGTCCAGCAGCTGGGGCAGGGAAATTTGCCTGCTAGAATCGGACGTCGGTGTACTGCTAGCAGAGTGGCCGCAAGTACTTGGCTGTGACACACCTAATTCTACACCTTCATTCCTCTCAGTGCATGTTTCAGAGAGGACTGAAGTTATAGTGGGGTTGGAGATCCCAGCTGATGCGGTGCAAGGAGAGGTCCGCTTTGTTCTTTGGTGTGGGTCTTTGAGGTAGGCTTGCCAACGAGCTGCATGGCAGGTCAACATATGTCTGGTCAGGCATGTGGTACCCAAGCGGCTGATGTTTTGGCCACGCGATATACGCTTGAGACATATGTTGCAAACAGCAGCTGTGCGATCTGATGCACTAGCCTCAAAAAAGGCCCACACCAAAGAACTTTTTGAATGACGGGCAGAGGCAGCGCCCTGCACAGGCGGAGCTCTGCGGTGTGATTCCGTCGGTGTACTGCCCTTACGCTGGCCACCAAAGGGCATCCTGCCTCGTTGGAGATGTGCCTCCTCCTCATCCTCCTCCTCCTCCTCCTCCTCCTCCTCTCTCCTATTAGGCACCCACGTGGAGTCAGTGACCTCATCATCCCCTCCCTCCTCATCACTGGAGCCAATCTGGCAGTATGCTGCAGCTGCTGGAACATGACTGCCAGATTGGTGTCCTTCTTGAGCATCCCCTCTGTCTGCTCTCACGCTACTGCCTTCCTGTAGCTGGGTTTAATCATCAGACCCTTCGAAACGCTGGGCATCCTCCTGGAGCATGTACCCAACACTGTGCTCAAACAGTTCGGGGGACTCCTCAGGAGGAGGACATGGTGGGTCTAGGGAAGGAGTGACTGATGATGAGTCTGACATTGATACCAGGGAAGAGGACGCTTTGGCAGCTGCTTTTCCAGTACCCTGAGCCTGGGTGAGAGAGGATGAGGAGGAGGAGGAGGGCTTGGTCATCCACTCTACCAAGTCTTCGGCATGATGTGGCTCAACATGTCCAGCTGCCGAAAAAAGAAGGACAAGCGTGTCCCATGGCCATGTGCTGATGACAATGCACCGCGTCCACGACCAGCACTGTTGCCCCCAGACACAGAGCCTGCTTGCCCTCTTTTATTGCCTCCTGACTGTCTGCCTCTCCTTGTTTGCCTTCCAGACATTCTAATAGATGGCCTGCAGGGAGATGGGAAAAAAGCAATAAGGGCTACCTTCAGGTGTCCTTCTTTGTCCCTTTACTTAAGGATTTCTAAATATGGTTGAGGATGATTGCTTTTGCACAGAATAGCACAACGACAATTTCCCTGACTGTCCAAAAAACAAGGATTTCAAAGATGGTTGATGAGGAATGCTTTAGCACACTATAGCACAAGGAGAATTTCCCTCACTTTCCTTCCCTGTCCCTAGAAACAAGGATTATCACAGTGAAAGAAACTGACACTCTTCCTACCTATAGTTTTCTGTCCCTAGAAAAAATGTTTTTTTAAAGCACACTATAGCACAAGGAGAATTTCCCTCACTGTCCTTCCCTGTCCCTAGAAACAAGGATTCGCACAGTAAAACACACTGACACTCTCCCTACCTATCCTTCTCTTTCCCTAAACTAAAGGAATCCAGGTTAAGCAAGAAAAAATAAATGTCACTGTCCCTGCCTATGCTTCTCTTTCCCTGCTCCGGAACACACTACACTAGGCCGCCGTGCTGGCGGCCTTTTATAGTGTGGGGCGTGTACTAAACACCCTCAGCAATAATTGGCCACAGGCATCCTGCCTGTGGCCAATCATTGCTCTCCTCGCTGCCGGCGCTGTGATTGGCCAAGCATGCGGGGTCACAGTGCATGCTTGGCCAATCACAGCGCCTGGATGACACTGCGATGGCGTAGTGCATTGTGGGCCGTTCGCGTCACTCGAATTTGGCGCGAACGGCCCAAATCGTTCGATCTTCGTCGAACGATCGAACAGCCGATGTTCGAGTCGAACGTATGTTCGACTCGAACACGAAGCTCATCCCTACTGCTGATGCCTTGTATGACCTCCACTAGTTCCTCCAACACGACTTGTCTATGTTGAATCCCATTGTGACATTGGCTTGTTCCTGACCACAGCTTCTCTGGAAATATTCTCAGTATGATCTCTGCTAGTTTCTTACCATGGCTTGCCTTGTGACTCCTGGTGTGACCTTTTGTTAGGCCCTGACCACACACAGTTTGTCTCTGTAAATTCCCAGTATGTCCTCTGCTAAATTCTGCTCATGGCTTGTCTTGTGACTCCTGGTGTGATTTCTGTTCGGTCCTAACCACAGCTTGTATCGCCTGAATCCTGGTATGACGTGTGCTAGTTTCCGACCATGGCTTGTCTTCTGACTCCTGGTGTGACCTCTGCTGGTTCTGACCACAGCTTGTCTCTTATGATTCCTGGTGTGACCTCTGCTAATTTCGGACTTTGGCCTGCCTTTAGACTCCTGGTGTGACCTCCGCTAATTCTGACTACAATTCTGCCTGCTGTCTGTCTTCCCCTTTCCCAATAACTGGTCTCAGACAACACTTTTATCCTTCCGAGTCCTCCGGTGTTTCTTCCAGCTGCCTTCCAGTCTGCTTATCTATGAGTATGTTGACTTGTGTCCCTGCACCTCCATGATCTTCTTATCACCTCAGTCAAACCTTTTTAATGTGCGTTCCTGTGGACTTCGCTCTTGGAATCTGTGCCCCCTTTTCCCCTGTGCTCCACTTCAGGAAAGTTTGGACCAAAGGTATAAGGGAAGTCCTTTTGATACCTCGACCTCTAAGCAGGAACTGTTGGCTGGCATTGAATGGTGTGACGGGAGGGCCCGTGGAACCCAGAATCCCTTGGAAAGTATGGGATACCCTTGTTTCAGCTCCCCATGCACCTCTTATGTCTGTCACCCTGTGTCTATTGGGGCACAGGGTGAGCAAGAAAATAATGAGCCCTGAGAATAATTGGATTACTTCAAATGGGACAGTAATATTCATTAACAATATCTCTCAAGCCATATTAGACTGACTCATACTGTTAGGAGGTGCTGATGTCAACTCCAGCCACCTGTCTGTTGTAATGTAAATGAGCCTAGTGTGTCTCTTTCACCCATTGTCGTCTGTGCTAATTGACCCTGCAATTGTATGAAGGAGTTCTGTGTTTATGTATGAAAATGTGTATCGTAGTTTAGGAGACAGCCAGGCTAGGAACTCAACTCCTGGTGTGACCTCCGCTAGTTCTGACTACAATTCTGCCTGCTGTCTGTCTTCCCCTTTCCCAATAACTGGTCTCAGACAACACTTTTATCTTTAGGAACTCAAAGGTCATGCCTAGGCTGTCTAAAGGGATTAGTTAATGAGCTCATGTTAATTAGGTTTCTGGTCACAGGTGTTTTCCTGAGTAATATGAGCAGGTATGCACCTCCTCTTTTACTGTGTATAAGACTTGCTTTTCTTTCAATAAAGATTGATTCCTGCTTGACCCTCAAAACAGAGCTTCGTCTCGTATTTGGGGGAGAATTATTCGTATGTGTTTCTTGTTCGGCTGATTTGGATGGTTCGGTAGCTGCCTTTGTGTTCGGAAAGGGAATGTCCTAAACACCTTTTCATACTCGGGGTGTTACAAATTGGATGGCCAATTTGATTGCATGCAGGTTGGTGTCAGTGTGTGGAAGTTATTGCCAGCAGTAGGGGTGTGTGTGCGTGTTATTTCCTAGCAGACTAGTCAGCTGACAGTGCAGATGGTGGCTTCTACTCTGGATCATGGATAAGATGACTGCACAGGATATCTTGGTGACTCTGAGGCCTAGGGGAAACAAATCTACATGCTAGCCCATTCTTAGAACGCACCAGATTGTATGCAAGATTTGCACGTGTGTGTGTGTGCGTGTGTGCGCCCAGCCAGATTAATTTTGTGTGACTTTCCTCTAGTGGTGGCTGATGGTGTTGCAGGCAGTAATAACTGTTTTCACAGCATGTTTTGCCTTCCAAAAGCAAGCTTCTGTGGGTGGGATCTGCTGACAGCAGGTGCCAAGGGAAGATATTAGTGTGTATCCCCCTTCTCTCTCCCCCCCCCCCCCCTTCCACAGTTTTCCTTTTTGTCTGGATTGGGGCGCTTTGGTTCATGTAATTACAAATCTCATTGTAACATTATCACAAGGTCTGATCACGACCCAACATTTCATATCCCCAATATGTGCTTGCTGTACCATGTAGTTATATGAAAAGGTATCCTGTTCTCTTTGTATTGCTTACTTTGTGTGAAATCCCTGGTGTTCCTGCCAGTCCCTCTGCTTTCATATCAAAAACTGTCTTCACTAAGCATGAGAGTAAAGCGTGGTCAGTTCGCTAGTTGCTCTCCTCCCAATGATCAGACTTCACAAGCCCACCCAATCACTGGGCAGTTCAGTGTCCTGCTGTTTCTCATCTAGCTCTCTGTTCTCAGCTGCAAAAGGAGCTTGGAGGGTATGTGATCACTTAAAACAAAGGGGGGGAGGTATTTAGAATGTTTGTTTTTATCTCTAAACATGTTTTGCCTTTCATTTTTATTTTAAACTGAATGGGTTGTTTTACAAGGGGTGGGTTTACATACACTTAGATACAAATGATGCCCCCACCCCCTTACACTTGCCATTGAAAGTCTCAACCTAACAACTCCAACCTTTTCTTTCTCCATTTGCAAATATTACTTTTATATAACTTACTCCCCCCCCCCCCCCTTCTTCTTTTTTTTTTTTTTTTTTTTTTTTTTTAGATTGTAAGATACCCGGCCATCCTGATTTTATTGTAAGTGTACTGTCTCCCTTTTTTATTGTACAGTTTGGTGCGTTTAGGAGCAGTAGGGCAGTTTTTTTTTCCCCTGCAGCCCCTGAACTCTCCTCAATGTTACCCTATGTACACTCGGTCGTTTTAGAGGAGTTGACTGCCTTTTTTTTTTAAAGCGGATAAATCGCGTTTAGGACGATAGTTTACCGGCATTTCAAATGCCAAATGTTTAACTGCATGTTAACGTTAAGACACGGCGTAAAGCCGCGCTTTTATCCCATTGATTTGAATGGAAGTCTCATCCAAGTCGGGTCATGATGATCCGACTTGTGGTGCGACGTGTGATCTTGAAGGGGAACCCCATGCCAAAGTAAAAAAAAAAAACTTTTGGTCTGGTATGGATTTTGAGGGGAACCCTATGCCAAAAAAGCATGGGGGTCCCCCCTAAAATCCATAGCCGAGCATGCAGGTCAGGAAAGGGGGTGGGGGAAAAACAAGCGAGCGCCTCCTCTTGGCCCCACACCCTCAACATGGGGCGTTGTGGTGCTTTTTGGGGGGGCTCTGCGCCCTCCACCCCAAAGCACCTTGTCGCCATGTTTTGGCATGGGTTTCCTCTTCAAGAGTCTCTGAGCACAAGTCAGATCATCATGATCCAACATTGGAGGCAGCCTATAGTCAAATCAATGGGCTGAAAGTCTGATCAGTAGATGGCTTTCATAGGGAAATATTGATTTTAAATAGAGGCAGAAAAAATGCTGTGAAATGTGCATTCTTGGCAATGCTAAAAGTGCATTTTTGCAGCTCGTTTAGTTAGGCCTCATGTACACAGGCGTTTGGTATCTTCCAGCAGACTTCATTATCCTAAGTTTTTTTGGAGCATGTGTCCAGATAGTTGGAGATGTACTGCACATAAACATCACTCGGATAGTGATCCTATGTTGGTGAGAGAATCCCCCATTCCACATATCGGAGGAGTGCAGACTAAGCATGACTCCAGACGACAGACTATCTCACAGCACATTGGAGACATTC
Source organism: Rana muscosa (assembly GCA_029206835.1). NCBI lineage: Eukaryota > Metazoa > Chordata > Amphibia > Anura > Ranidae > Rana > Rana muscosa. The sequence continues at coordinate 341,351,807 of CM055119.1, forward strand.
GGAGACTGGAGTTTAAAGATAAAAGTAAACTAGATAAACACATTAAGGCTGGGTTCACACTATGAGCGGGGCACAGCGGAGGGCCTGGTGTGTCCCCATTCACAGAGCCATATTTTTTTGCCTGAGCCAAAGACTCACTGGACCCATCTGCAGTGCGCTCCGCAGTCTCCCCAGACTCAGAGGCATGTGAACTGGCTCCTTTGAGAGCCAGTCACAGCCTCTTGTCATGCTCCAATTCGCATAAGTGTGAACCCAGCCTAAAAGTAAGCTAACCGCAGTAAGAAGCCAACTTGACACTCTACTTCTGTGCAAAGGCAGCCTCAGCCGATGCCACAGAACTTGCGACCAATGTGGCTGCGTGCTAGCAAAGCTCTCAAAGACCAATGGGCCGTTCTGATCTCCCACACATAACCACAGCTCATAATGAAAGGAAATAGACCTTACTAATATAACATCCTAATGCAAAACAAGCAAATGGTCCCTTTCACCGCTGAAAACAATGCCCACTTACCTAACTTCTAAACTTTCCAAATTAAATCAACACTTAAACTATATATAAAGGCAACATTTTTTTTTTTTTTGGAGTACAAAGCTATCAAAAAATCCCTGCAAGGCAATGCCATAATGTGCTAGTATGTGTCGCATACTAGCACATTATGAGAAACTTACACTATATTGTCAAATGTATTGGGACACCTACTGTTACACGCACATGAACTTTCATGGCATCCCAGTCTTAGTCTGTAGGGTTGAATATTGAGTTGGCCCTCCCTTTGCAGCTATAACAGCTTCAACTCTTCTGGGAAGGCTGTCCACAAGGTTTAGGAGTTTCTATGGGAATGTTTGACCATTCTTCCAGAAGCACATTTGTGAGGTCAGGCACTGAGGTTGGACAAGAGAGCCTGGCTCGTAGCCTCCGCTCTAGTTTATCACAAAGGTGTTCTATCGGGTTGAGGTCAGGACTCTGTGCAGGCCAGTTAAGTTCCTCCACCGCAAACTCACTCATCCATGTCTTTATTGACCTTGCTTTGTGCACTAATGCACAGTCATGTTGGAACAGGAAGGGGCCATCCCCAAACTGTTTCCATAATGTTGGGAGCATGAAATTGTCCAAAATGTCTTGGTAAGCTGACGCCTTAAGTGTTCCCTTCACTGTAACTAAGGGGCCAAGTCCAACCCCTGAAAAACAACCCCACACCATAATCCTCCCTCCACCAAATGATTTGGACCAGTGCACAAAGCAAGGACATGGATAAGCGAGTTTGGGGTGGAGGAACTTGATTGGCCTGCACAGAGTCCTGACCTCAACCCGATTAGAACATCTTTTGGGATGAATTTGAACGGAGACGGTGAGCCAGGCCTTCTCGTCCACCATCGGAGCCTGACCTCACAAATGCACTGCTGGAAGAATGATCAAACATTCCCATAGACACATTCCTAAACCTTGTGGACAGCCTTCCCAGAAGAGTTGAAGCTGCAAAGGGTGGGCCAATGCAATATTCAACCCTACAGGCTAAGACTGGGATGCCATGAAAGTTCATGTGTGTTAAATACATACGTCCTAATACTTTTGACAATATAGTGTATCTTCGAATGAACCTGTACTGTCCCTGTTGAGAGGGCTGACATCTTCCCCCTGGTCTTCCTTCCAGGTTTACAGCCTCTGGCTACATGAGTGGCCGGGGGTGCGATGATATCAATCCTGTGCATGCGCACGGAAGCTGTCATTTACGGCACAGGCTCTGAAGATATGGCACCGTATGCTGAACCTTCAGAGCGCATGTGCCGGTGATGTCACCAGCTGCATAAACTCTGAATATCTCCTAAACAGTGCAAATTTAGGAGATAGTCACAGTACCTACAGATAAGCCTTATTATGGGCTTACCTGTAGTATAAGTGGTGTAACAGAGTTTACTACCACTTTAACCACTTCCCGCCTGGTCAATAGGAGATTGACGTCTGGGAAGTGGTTGTTATCCTGACTGGACTTCTATTGACGTCCTGCAGGATAACAGCCGCTGCGTGCCCGGGGGGTGCGCATCGTGGCGATCGGTGGAGCAGTGTGTCAGTCTGACCCACCGCTACTCTGATCTCAGTAAAGGTCCTCCGGCGGAGGCTTTTTACCACATGATCAGCCGTGTCCAATCACGATGTAAACAGGAAGAGCCGTTGATCGGCTCTTCCTCACTCGCGTCTGACAGACACGAGTAGAGGAGAGCTGATCGATGCCCCTCCTGACAGGGGGGGGTTCCGCGCTGATTGTTTATCAGTGCAGCCCCCCTCGGATACTCACACTGGACCACCAGGATGCCGCCCAGGACGACCAGGGAAGCACCTAACATGTGGATGGCCAGGTAAGTCCCCCATGGCCATCCACATGTATAATTAGATGCCTAACTTATGCCAATCAGTGCCCACAAATGGGCGCTGACTGGCACCATCTTGGCACAACATTTTTTGTGATGCACAGCAATGCCACCCACCAGTGCCCATCAGCGCTGCCATATGGGTGCCCGTCAGCGCCGCCATATGGGTGCCCGTCAGCGCCGCCATATGGGTGCCCGTCAGCGCCGCCATATGGGTGCCCGTCATTGAAGAAGTAAACATACTTATTACCAAAAAAAAATAACAGAAACAAAGAAAAACTTATTTTTTTTCAAAATTTTCACACTTTTTTTATTTGTTGTGCAAAAAATAAAAATTGCAGAGGCGATCAAATACCACAGAAAGAAAGCTCTATTTGTGGGAACGAAATAATAAAAAAATGTTTGGGTACAGTGTAGCATGACTGCGCAATTGTCATTTAAATTGTGACAGCGCTGAAAATTGGCTTGGGCAGGAAGGTGTATATGTGCCTGGTATTGAAGTGGTTAAGGAGATTCACACTCTCTATTTGTCCTGTTTACCATTATCATTGAAAGAAAATCAAAAATTTTGGGTTGTCCCCAGAAAAGTAAGAGTGGGGAATTTTTCAAATGGAGGCACTAGTTCTGGTGCCCTGTGGGTCTTCAAGGAATTCCTCTTAATTGGTAGGGGCTTCCTGTTTGGCTATGGGACAGGAAGTGAATGAAAATCTCTGCAATGGGACACAGATGACGGAAAAAAAAAATCTGATGGGGTTTAACCCTCCCCAAATTTCCACCAGATTCCCTATGGGTGCATATTATTGTCCTTCCAAATGATGGAAAAACACATCCTCCTCCCTCAAATGTATTATTAACCACTTCCCATCCTGCCCATGTACAAACGACGTCCACAGGAGCGATCTCCCATCCTGGGTGGACGTCGTATGACGTCCTGGGCTTTCATCGGCTGTCTAGGGGGTTTGCACGCGCCCGCCGCATCGCTCGGGACCCGGTGCGCGTGCCTGGCGGCCGCGATTGTAATCACACAGATCCACATCCTGTCAGGTGAGAGGAGACCGATGTGTGTTCCCAGTACAGAGGAACACAGATCGGTCTCCTCCCCCTACAGTTAGAATCACTCACTAGGGAACATTTAACCCCTTGATTGCCCCCCCCCCCCTAGTGTTAACCCCTTCCCTTCCAGTCACATTTTACACCGTAATCCGTGCAGTTTTATAGCACCAATCGCTGTATAAATGTGAATGGTCCCAAAAAGGCGTCAAAAGTGTCAGATATGTCTGTCGCAATGTCTGTCGCAATGTCAGTCACAATAAAAATCGCTGATCGCCGCCATTACTAGTAAAAAAAAATAAAAGTAAATAAAAATGCCATAAATCTATCCCCTATTTTGTAGATGCTATAATTTTTGTGCAAACCAATCAATATATGCTTATTGGGTTTTTTTTTGTTTTTTTTACCAAAAATATGTAGAAGAATACGTATCGGCCTAAACTGAGGAAAATATTTTTATTTTTATTAAAAATTGTGATATTTATTAAATCGAAAAATATTGTGTTTTTTTTTTTTAAAATTGGCGCTCTTCTTTTGTTTATAGCGCAAAAAAAAAACAACCCCGGAGGTGATCAAATAGCACCAAACTAAAGCTCTTTTTGTGGGGGGGGGGGGGGGAAGATTTCATTAGGGTACAGTGTTGCATAACTGCGCTAATGTCATTCAAAATGCGACAGGAAGGGGGTGAAAATACCCTGTATTGAAGTGGTTAATAATGTTTTTCATACTTTTTACAAAATTTTCAGCCAGTCCCTACTTCCACATATTCATTTGATTTATTCTTCTGAGCCAGGTTGGTTTCAGATCTCCAGGGAATGCTAGGGGTAGAGTTATCCAAGTCCTAGGCTGGTCATACACTGATTGAAATTTGACTGGTTCAGCAGGGATTGGCTGAATCTGGGGGGGGGGGGGGGAGAGGAGAGAGTCCATTGTTACCCTTCAGCAAGAAATGGGAAGGAGACCTCAACATGGAGCTTGTATCTGAACAATGACAGAAAATGTGGCTTCTCTCTCTGAATTCTTCTGTGTACACACAAATTCAGGAAACCATCTACAAAATGTTGGTCTAGAATGCCATCAACCAACCACAGGACCCATGGGACCTCCCAGACCATTGCTGGAGCTGAGCACATGAATGAGCTTCCCTGATCCACAGATTCTGGTGCCCAAAGTTCAGAGATTTCTGGAAAACTTCTCCAGTATGTCCAGCTGACCTCATTCTAAGGTTTCCTATAAAAATTCCATCTGCAATACCTTCTTAATGCAGCTAAATTCTGCGTTCCTTTGAAATTAAGAGACCCATCCCCTACAACAGGGGTCTTCAACTACGGCTCTCCAGGTGTTCAGGAACTACAATTCCCATCATGCCTATGAATGTCAGAGTTTTGCAATGCCTCATGGGATTTGTAGTTCCGCAACAGCTGGAGGGTCGTAGTTTTAGGATCCCTGCCCTACAATATATCTCTATGGTTGAATAAAATAAAACAAGTCCAAAGTCCCCCCCCCCCCTCTTTTTTTTATTTTATTTCCCCCTCTTTCCTTCTATCTCTTTCCCCGACCCGTCTAGTCATCTCCCCCCAACCCCGAGACCGGAATCATCTAGGAGACGATGGCGCTAGTTCATTGTTTATTCCCATGGGTGTGTAAAGTAACAACGGCATCTGTGGGGCATCCTCAGATGGAAGGTGGAGGAGCGCAAGGTCTCTAACATCCACCAGCTCAGTGATGTCACCATGGAGGAGTGGAAAAGGACTCCAGTGGCAACCTGTGAAGCTCTGGTGAACTTCATGCCCAAGAGGGTTAAGGCAGTGCTGGAAAATAATGGTGGCCACACAAAATATTGACACTTTGGGCCCAATTTGGACATTTTCACTTAGGGGTGTACTCACTTTTGTTGCCAGCGGTTTAGACATTAATGGCTGTGTGTTGAGTTATTTTGAGGGGACATGAAATTTACACTGTTATACAAGCTGTACACTCACTACTTTACATTGTAGCAAAGTGTCATTTCTTCAGTGTTGTCACATGAAAAGATAGAATAAAACATTTACAAAAATGTGAGGGGTGTACTTACTTTTGTGAGATACTGTATTTGTGTGAAGGTGAAAACATCCCCCTGTGTCGTCCCCCCCCCCCCACCATACTGCTATAGACATTCTCGTGGGTTCCCCCCCTGCTGCCCCATTCTATCATATGATCACCATGTCCTCTCATATGGCCCCCACCTCCGCACACACCTCAGATGTGTCCCCTCTTATTGTGGCCCTTCAGCTGTCCCTCTGGGGCCCTGAAGCTTGTGATAGACAGACACCATGTTGATAAAGTCTCTTTATTTATAGCACAATATATACATAATCAGCTCAATATATCTCTATAGGACTCCAGTGTCCAGCTACATCTCATTGGCTGCCAGCCATCACAGTTGGCGTTTGTTCTGGGTGACTGAGCGCCCCTCGGTTACCATGGTTACACACTGGCAAGAATGCCATTGTTCTGAGGAATGTGCCCCCCCCTCCTCCCCTTGCAGATTATTAACCCTGTTCTTCCCAGTGGACAGTAACTGACATCCATCTCCCTGTGACTATATTCTATCTCACCCCATCACAAAACATCATGGTCGTCCAGCCTCTTCTCCGGGAATCAGACTGCAGATCACTAATAATGAAAAACTACCAGGATATTTGTAACTCATGTCTCACCTGGTAAGACATCTTTCTGTGCATGGTGAAATTATCGATGAAGAGAGTATAATCCAACAACCAACTATATTACACAACCATAATCTACAACCAACCATAATCCACAGCCAAAATTTACAAACAACCATAATCCAACACCAATAACCCACAACCAACCATAATTCTTCAACCATAATACAACAATCACAATCTACAGCTATCTATAATTCAACAACCAGCCATAACCCACAACCATAATACAACAAACATAATTTACAATCAGCCATAGTATGCAACCGTAATCCTACAACCATAATACGCAACCAACCATAGTCCAACAACCATAACCCACAACCAACCGTAATCCCACAACCATAACCTACAACCAGCCATAATACGCAACCATAATCCAACAGCCATAACCCACAACAAACCGTAATCCTACAACCATAACCTACAACCAGCCATAATACGCAACCATAATCCAACAGCCATAACCCACAACCAACCATAATCCTACAACCATAACCTGCAACCAACCATAATACAACAACCAGTCATAATACAAATCCATAATCCAACAATTATAATCTGAAACCATTCATAGTCCACAACCATAATCTGGTCATATGTGTGTCTCTGTTTCCCTCATGGGCACATTGGAACGTGGGGTGGGCAGAGTTACAATACTCCATACTTTCTAAATAAACATGGAATGTTGTTGCTGCAACAAACACCTTCTTCGGAGCTGCACTTGTAAATAATCTGTGTGCTGTTTCGAGGGGTCATAGTTTGGGGGGGGGGGTAGTTGTGTTTGGTGACTTGATGCCCCTGTTTGGGGAGACAATGAGCAGACCCCCCCCTCCCCCCCATCGTATGCGACAACCCCAAAACAAGCAATGTATACAGACAGTGGTATGTTCCAGTGTGCGCTACATTGGAGTACCTTTGCATAAAAAAAATTATCCCTCCTCCAATCCATGTTACTATTCCATATAAGAGCCACCAGGAAAGTTTACAATCTAGATGTAGCTGATACCTGCCAGCAGCGTTACCAGTCCACACCTGCCAGAACAGCTTCCAATCTACTTGTAGTCCACACCTGCCAGCAGAGTTTACAACTTGCAAGCAGCCGATAGCCATCAACACAGCTTAAAATCTAGATGTTGCCGATACCTTGCCGATACCTGTCAGCAGAGTTTACAATCTGCATGTAGCCAATACCTGCCAGCAGAGCTTGCAATTTACATGTAGCCAATACCTGTCAGCAGCGCTTACAACCTAGATGTAGTCAATACCTGCCAGCAGGTACCTGGGCTCCAAGGAATCTGGAGAGGAGTGAATTATACAGAACAGTCCATACAGACATCCATACTGCAAAGCTTATCGGGTCCATATAAGGGTCAAACACCCTGCGAAGTGCTGTGACTAAGGTGCTACAGACAAGCTGCTTTGCGGTGGCAATAAGCGGGCGGTCAGGTCAGAAGTTTCTTGTGGTCACTGTTGAGGGTCTGGTCGGCTCGTGGTGATGCCGGCGTGGCGCTGGTGGAGTCCGTAGAACGCAGGGAGTACTTGGCGTGAGGCTGAGACAGCACACAGTACCACAGGAAGATGAAGAGGCCTAGTGGGAGGAGATGGGAGATAATTAAATTATACCACCAAAGTGCTCAGTTATATCTGATGGAAAAAATGCTGATCCTGTCTGAAATCCAGAGCTGTCCACTGTTATTTCTAATGCCGCGTACACACGACCGTTATTCATGTCATGGAAAAAAACGACGTTTTTCTCGACGTGATTTTTCGTGTTTCCTCTCAAGCCTGCCTTGCATACACACGTTCATGAAAAAAAACACTTGAGCAAAGACCGGTGACGAATAACACGTACGACGGCACTATAAAGGGGAAGTTCCATTCCAATGGCACCACCCTAAACCTCGTGTTAATAAAGTTTGGTGAGAGACGATTCGTGCTTTTCAGTCCGTTACAGCGTGACGAATGTGCTATCTCCATTATGAACGCTAGTTTTACTAGAACGAGCGCCCCCGTCTCATACTTGATTCTGAGCATGCGCATTTTTTTTCCCCTCGTAAAAGCATACACACGACCGTTTTTCACAACGTTAAAAAGAACGACGTGAAAAACGACAAGAAAAAATAGAGCAGGTTCTAATTTTTTTCCGCCCATTTTCCTCGTCGAGAAAAATGCTCTGGAGCATACACACCACTGTTTTTCACGACCATTTTTAAAAATGCCATTTTTCTCATTATGAAAAACGGTCGTGTGTACGTGGCATAAGAGTTCCTATCTTGGACTACAGAATGATCAGCTTTTAATATTGTATAGATATACAGGTGGGGTGATGGAATAGTTTAGCAAAATGCAACTTGGAGAAGGCTGACGCCGCTCCGTACAGAAAACCGCTATGTGTTATCACCCACAACAGGACCTAAAATAGAAACCAGTCCTCAACAGAATGCAAGTAGGAAGGTATTTTATTGAAGAAGAGTCATGCTATGGCTACTTAACTTCCTCTTCGAAATCTTCTACACCCTTAACACTATGCTGGGTGTGCATGAGCCTCCAACATGAGCTGACCCCGTTCACCCATAATCAGAGCGGGCCCCAACCTTCCCCATCTGCGGACTGGTTACACCCTCATACAATATTCTCACACAGCTCCACTACAAACCACAAGATGTTTGAAAACCCAAAGTGACTTGTGAACGCAGAGTGTTATGTGGGTGCGTCCACACTGCCGCATGCCACGGAGGGGTGCTAGGGAACACAGACAGTACAGCAGGAGGAGTGAGACTACAAGGTGGGCTGGAACAGAACCAGGAACTTTTAAAGGGAAATCACACCACTGAGACCCTAGCACATGACATGGACAGACTCGTGTAACTAGAAAATCACTTTTGTGTGGACTTGACTTTTACCAAATATGGTTTTGCCTGGAGCACAGTCAGCCTCATTTATTAACGTGAAGGAAGAACTGTCTGCGCTCCACAGCAATCAACCAACCATTTTCCAACTTGCATAGGAAGAACAAACTGAGGATCCTAATAGGGTGTTAGAGGAAACACAGACAGTTCCTTCTTTGAGAGGAGGATACGGCACTAACCTTGTAGGGCGTTGAGGATACTGAAGGCATATTGGACGGGCAGGTAAAAGACCCCAAAGGAGAAGAAGGCCAGACCCCAGGAAAAGCCTAGCATGCAGCTCAGCCCCAGCAGAGTGACGCAGCGACGAACTTCCTCCTGACGTGAGTGTGGAGACAGGCGCAGTGCACGCCTCGTCATGACAACAAACATACACAGGTTAAAGAGGAGAACTGCAGCAAAAAATCCCAAATTCAGCACCTGGTGGATGATGGGCTCCGTCAGCCAACACCTGCCAAGAAAAAGAGTTGACGTGGAATCATTGGAAGGTGACAGGGGACATGGAGAACAAGGGAACATGGTAAATAAAGGGACACAGAGAATGAGGGGACACGGAGAACAAGAGGATGTGGAGAACAAGGGGACATGAAGAGTAAGGGGACATGGAAAATTAGGTGACACAAAGCATTAGGGGTCACGGAGCACAATGGGGACATGGAGCACGAAGAGATCAAGAGAATGAGGAATGTGGAGAATGAGGGGACACGGAGAATGAGAGGATGTGGAGAACAAGGGGACATGAAGAGTAAGGGTACATGGAAAATTAGGTGACACAGAGCATTAGGGGTCACGGAGCACAATGGGGACATGGAGCACGAAGAGATCAAGAGAATGAGGAACGTGGAGAATGAGGGGACACGGAGAACGAGAGGATGTGGAGAACAAGGGGACATGAAGAGTAAGGGTACATGGAAAATTAGGTGACACAGAGCATTAGGGGTCACGGAGCACAATGGGGACATGGAGCACGAAGAGATCAAGAGAATGAGGAATGTGGAGAATGAGGGGACACGGAGAACAAGAGGATGTGGAGAACAAGGGGACATGAAGAGTAAGGGTACATGGAAAATTAGGCGACAGAGCATTAGGGGTCACGGAGCACAATGGGGACATGGAGCACGAAGAGATCAAGAGAATGAGGAACGTGGAGAAAGAGGGGACACGGAGAACAAGAGGATGTGGAGAACAAGGGGACATGAAGAGTAAGGGGACATGGAAAATGAGGTGACACAGAGCATTAGTGGTCACGGAGCACAAGGGGACATGGAGCACGAAGAGATCAAGAGAACGAGGAACGTGGAGAATGAGGGGACACGGAGAACAAGACCATATGAAAAATGAGGGGACTCTGAGAGCAAGGAAATTGGGAGAAGGAAGAACGTGGAGAATGAGGAGAAAGGAAAAATGAGGGGACACGCAGAATAGGGAGCAAGAGGCAATGAGATCAAGATCAAGAAGGGGATAAAGAGGAAGAGGAACATGGAGAATGAGGGGGATAGAGAATAAAGAGATAAAGAGAATGGGGATAAACAAAGACTGGGAGGACACAGATGAAGAGGGGACACGGAAAACAATGGGATAAAGAGAACAAGGAGACTAAGGGGACAAAGAGATGGGAGAGTTTGGCCTCGTACACACGACCGATTTTCTCGGCAAGAACCAGCAAGAAACTTGCTGGCAGAGAGGTCTTGCCGAGTAAATCGGTCGTGTGTACGCTGCTAGCGGGTTTCTCGTCGAGAAAACCGACAAGAAACCTCGACGAGAAAATAGAGAACCTGCTCTCTATTTTCTCGTCGAGATTCTCCTCGGCATGTTTCTCGATGAGAAAAGTGAGTGTGTGTACACTTACCTGTCCGCCCGGAAGCCCGCGCATGTTCGAAATGAATTCGACGCATGCGCGGTAGCTTCCTAGGCATACGTAGGGTATACCAAGATGGCGGCGACGGCATCGAATGTGACGAGCGCATGCTCGACGTAGTCGATGACGTCACCGCGTACACTCCTTTCAAAGAACCGCGGGTTCTTTGAATCGAGCGTGTGTACACTCGGCCGGGACAAGTTTCTTGTCCAAGAATCTCGTCCAAAAAAACGACATGTTTTTTTCAACGAGAATCTCGGCCGTGTGTACGAGGCCTGAGTGTTCTGGATTTTCTGGACTTACATGGCGGCTGTGGAGTTTTGGGAAGACGGACGCTCCACGTTGATGTAATATATCCCATAATTCTTTGGATCTACCAGCAGTACAGATGCAACCATCAGAACCGGGACACCTGCAGAGAAAACATGACATTTCTCAATTATTACTGTTATCACTCTTCATATAGCACCAACATATTATGTAACGTTTCACCGTCCAACATGAAAATATTCTCAGTTTGCACTACGAGCCTGATCCAGGACAAGTTCAGCAACAGTTCATACTTTCAACAGTTACCAGTCATGTGTCATCATTGTCACCAACTGTCATCACCACTGACCTCATCATTGTCACCAATTGTCATTATCACTGATCTCATCATTGTCACCACCTACAGCCACATCGAGAGGTTCTCCCATAGGGAGCAGAATGAGGAAAGCAGGAAAGTCATGTGAATTGTGCACACGCAGGAGGACTCACCCCAGCCCAGGATACTCAGTCTCCAGGTGGTGATGGCGGAGGACACAAAGACCTTTACCACCAGCCTGTAGAGATTGAAGCCCTCAATAGCCATCCAAGTGAAGAGGCAGAGAAGAGAGAAGTGCAGAGCAATGGCAGAAATTTGGCATACTATCACGTCTTCCAGACCGCCCAACAATGCGCTTGTTATGAAAGTGACATCCAACAGCAACAGCGCCATCAGAAGGTTTATGTGGATCTGCAGTGTGGGGTTTGTCTTATTCTTCCTGGGGTGCAAAATGGACACACATAGTTAAACACACAATGTATTTTACACAACACACAATGTATAATATATAGCATACAACACAACACACAATGTATAATACTCGATGCATAACACACTGTACAATGCACAATGTATAATATACAATACATAACACTCAATCTATAATATACAATACATATAACACACAATGTATTATATACTACAAACAACATAACATATAACACACTATGTACTGTATAATATACAACACAGTACAACACACAATGTATGATATACAACATGCCATATAATACACATTGTATAATATACAACACACAACACGCACTGTATAATATGTGATTCTACATATGACACAAGATGGGGTGGTACATATGACATGTTGGAACATAAGTGTGGCTGTATATATGATATTGGGAGGACACAGGTGGGGTGGTATATTTGACTTTGGTGGGCCACAAGTGGGAGGTATATTTGACTTTGGGGGACATGGGTGGGGTGGTACTTATGACATTGGGGGACACACATGGGGTGGTACTTATGACATTGAGGGGACACGGATGGGGTAGCATTTAGTGTATGACATGAGGGGACATGGATGGAGTGGTACCTGGAACAGCAGATCCATGCGACAGTAAAGACACAAGACAGGGCAGAGATGGCACATCCGGCAAAGGTGATGGCCGTCAGTGACACAAGATGGACCTCCGATATCACCTGGCTGGAGACTTGCTGTCAACAGAAGGAGGATTATATAATAATACATATATGAAAGTACACATATTACTACATCTGACTCCACTCTGTGGTGTCATCTACTCACCATCAGCACTGCAAAGTAAGTGAGGTGGTTACAGTGACACTCGGTCTGACGCTCAGTGGCCACCGTCCTGCACCCGGCCGTGCTCCACTCCTCCCCTGACTCTGCGGAAGACACACAACAGACCACCATGTATCATACATCTCAGTGACCTAAACACATAGGAACCCTACACCCAAGCTGGCCCATGACTGGCATGGAACCCGGAGTTCATCTCACAGATGGTTATAATACTAAACATTACTTGAGGGGGCACTCCGGGCACACTGCGACCCTCTAGCCAATGCTGGTCCCTCCAAAAACAGAAGAAACCCCAAGATTCAGCCTCGTTATGGGATATCCTTTTAAGTGCATATGACATAGTACAATGAGCAGTAATGGTGCCACTCCATGTCTTCACCATGTGCTTCCCGCCCGGGCCCCTGACCAGTACACAGAATTCTTCTGTCCAGGGCATATATGATATGCATAGGTGTGCGCAGCCTATTGCATTAGGGTGTGCACCCCAAAGCTCCAACACATATGCATTTGACATATTTACCGGCCTCTTCTCAACTCTCCATCCTAAAACAATGGGAGGGAGGGGGAGCAAGATAGCACATGGGGGACCCGGGCACCAGGAACAGGCAGGGAAAGGAGGGGGGCATATATTAGTACCGATCCCCTATATTTTCCTTCTTTGGCAGCTGAATGTTGACAAAAGGGAGAGGAGAAGAAGCCTACTTTCAGCTGCTGCAGGAGGAAAATACAGATCGGTTCCACTAAATTCCACTCCCGCCACCTCTCCTGTCCAGGTTCTGAGTGTCAGCAAGGAAGGATTGCGGTTTACCTGTCACCTGCCCACAGGGCCGCCATCAGGGGGGTACAGGCAGTACACCTGTAAGGGGCCCGGAGATCCCCAGGGGCCCGGGTGGCAATCCCCCCTTATTTTTTTTTTTACTTTTTTTAAAAAAAAATTTGTAAGGGGCCCGGAGGTCCCCAGGGTCCCGGATGGCAACCCCCCTTTTTTTTTATAAAAAAAAATAATTTAAATTTTTTTTTTTTTTTATTGCTTTTTTTTTTTGTTTTACTTTTATTGCTTTTTTTTTTTTTTTTATTGCTTTTTTTTTTGTAAGGGGCCCAGAGGTCCCCAGAGGTCCCCAAGGGCCCAGATGGGAACCCCCCGACTTCAATAATTAGCGGCGGCAGCACTCCCCCCCCCCGCTTCTCAATTAATTTGTGGCACCTCCCCCGCTTCTCAATGTGCAGTGGCAGCACCCCCCCCCCGGTTCTCTGCTCCAGGGGGCCATGCCTGAAGCTGAAGCTGTGTAAGGGGCCCCAAATTCCTGATGGCAGCCCTGCCTGCCCACCATTGACAGGTTGCCAACCCCAGGATTAGGGTGTGCCCAGGCACACCTGGCACACCCCTTGCGCATGCCTATGATGATATGGACAGAACATAGAGGGGGAATTATGGAATACACAAAACAACACTTACCATCCCAGAACACGCACAGCGGAGACTTCAAGTCCTGGAGGAACACAAGAAGAAAGTCACCATTTCTGTCATGATTAAATGAGTTATACGGGGGGCGGGTGGGTAATATTTCTTTGGGGTGGGGGGCATTATATTTGTAATAATTATTTTCCTTATTTCCCCATTTCTGAGTTCCTGTGCAGATTTTGTGGCCAGATAGAAATCTCCGGCAGGCATGAGCTGTGTCCCCGGATCACCTCTGTGGTGATACATGGAGAGGAAGTTACTTTTATGGTGGCAGAACAGGAAATCCATTCCTTCTATAAAACAGTGACCTGCCACTTGTCTGATGGGAGACTATATACTGACACATAACACACTCCCTGTGTGCCTGAGACATAGGAAAGTCTCTACTTGTCTGTGCTGATACAGGGCTATTCTTATAAACCATTCAACAGGTCCTCTGCTGTACTACCTGTGCAGATTGTATGGCAGAAATTCCCCTCCACATTTCAGTTTCATTCTCAGTCACATCTTTTCTGAATGTCACCAGTCCCCAGGGACCCTAGAGGAAGCCAGGCTACCAGAAGCTGCAGGCGCTGCAACTCTGGCCACAAAAACCAGCAACATTTTCCATGAGACTTAACAAACACTCAGGGTGACAACAGCAACCACCAGCAACTACAGATCCAAACATATGCCCCGTACACACAAGCGGAAATTCCAACAAGAAAAGTCCGATGTGAGCTTTTGGGATGGAAATTCCGACAGTGTGTATGCTCCATCGGACTTTTGCTGTCGGGATTTCCGCCAACAAAAGATTGAGAGCTGGTTCTCTATAAGTAAAAATTCTTATTGGAAATTCGGTTTGTCTGTATGTAATTCCGACGTGCAAAAAAACACGCATGCTCAGGATCAAGCAGAAGAGCCAAACTGCCTATTGAACTTCATTGATCTCGGCTCGTCGTACGTCTTGTACAACACCGCGTTCTTGATGGTCGGAATTTCGAACAAGATTTGTGTGACCGTGTGTATGCAACACAAGTTTGAGCCAACATTCCGTCTGAAAAAAATCCACGGTTTTGTTGTCGGAATTTCCGATTGTGTGTACGCGGCATAAGACTCTACACAAGGGAGAGGAGACATGTGGCACAGGTGATACAATATAGAGAGGGGATATCTGGCACAAGTGATAAAGGAGAGAGAGAGGAGATACCTGGCATGGGGTTGGTGATACATACTAGAGATAGGATACTGGGTATAGGAGATATGGTATACACTCACCGGACACTTTTTTAGGTATACCTTGCAAGTACCGGGTTGGACCCCCTTTTGCCTTCAGAGCTGTCTTCATTCTTCATGGCATAGATTCAACAAGATGTTGGAAACATTCCTCAGAGATTTTGGTCCATCGTGACATGATAGCATCACGCAGTTGCTGATGTACCACATTCCACCACATCCCAAAGGTACTCTATTGGATTGAGATCTGGTGAGTGTGGACTCAAGGCCATTGGAGTCCAGTGACCTCATTGTCCAGTGGTGAGATGATTTGAGTTTTGTGACATGGAGCATTATCCTGCTGGAAGGAGCCATCAGAAGATGGGGAGACTGTAGTCATAAAGGGATGGACATGGTCAGCAACAGAACTCAGGTAGGCCGTGGAATTTAATCGATGCTCAATTGGTAATAAGGGGCCCCAAGTGTGCCAAGAAAATATCCCTAAAAACCATTACACCACCACCAGCCTGAACCGCTGATACAAGGCAGGTTGGATCCATGATTTCATGTTGTTTACACCAAATTCTGACCCGACCATCTGAATGTCGCAGCTGAAATCGAGACTCATCAGCCCAGGCAATGTTTTTCCAATCTTCTATTGTCCAATGTTGGTGATCCTGTGCAAATTGTAGCCTCAGTTTCCTGTTCTTAGCTGACAGGAGTGGCACCCAGTGTGGTCTTCTGCTGCTGTAGCCCATCTGCTTCAAGGTTTGTTGTGTTGTGCGTTCAGAGATGGTATTCTGCATACCTTGTTTTTAATGAGTGGTTCTATCATCTTAAACCAGTCTGCCCATTCTCCTCTGACCTCTGACATCAACAAGGCATTTTCCTCCACACCTGCCACTCACTGGATATTTTCTCTTTTTTCAGACCATTCTCTGTAAACCTGAGAGATGGTTGTTCCCGAAAATCCCCGTAGATCAGCAGTTTTTGAAATACTCAGACCAGCCCATCTGGCACCAACAACCATGCCACGTTTCAAAGTCACTTAAACCCCCTTTCTTCCCCATTCTGATGCTCAGCTTGAACTTCAGCAAGTCGTCTTCACCATGTCTAGATGCCTAAATGCATTGAGTTACTGCCATGTGATTGGCTGAATAACAACTGTGTTACCAAGCAATTGAGCAAGTCTACCTAATAAAGTGGCTGGTGAGTGTAGCGAGGGGATACCTGGCACAGGTGACACAGACTAGAGATTGAATACCTGCTACAGGTGATACAGACTAGAGTTGTGATACCTTGCTAGGAGATACAGGCTAGAGATATGATACATGGTACAGGTGATACAGGATATTTGGCACAGGTGATACAGACTAGAGATTGAATACCTGGTACAGGTGATACAGACAAGAGGTGTGATACCTTGTATAGGTGATACAGGATACAGGGGGGATATTTGGAACAGGTGACACAGTATAGAGAGGGGATACTTGGTACATCTGATACAGACTACAGATGGGATACCTGGTATAGGTGATACAGCATACAGAAGAGATACCTGGTAGGGTGATAGTGGCTATAGATGAGATACCTAGTATAGGTCATACAGACTAGAGATAGGATACCTGGCACAGGTGATACAAACTAGAGATAGGATACCTGGCACAGGTGATACAAACTAGCGATAGGATACCTGGCACAGGTGATTAGAGACTAGAGATGGGATACCTGGTACAGTATAGGTGATACAGTATAGAGAGGGGATACTTGGCAGAGGTGATGCAGACTAGAAATGGGATACTTGGTACAATTGATAAGTATACAGTACAGGTGATACAGGATAGAGAGGGGATATATTTTGCACAGGTGCTACAGACTAGAGATTGAATACCTGCTACAGGTGATACAGATTAGAGTTGTGATACCTTGCTAGGTGATACAGGCTAGAGATATGATACATGGTACAGGTGATACAGGATAGAGATGGGATATTTGGCACAGGTGATACAGACTAGAGATTGAATACCTGGTACAGGTGATACAGACAAGAGGTGTGATACCTTGCATAGGGGATACAGGGGGGATATTTGGCACAGGTGACACAGTATAGAGAGGGGATACCTGGTACAGCTGATACAGACTACAGATGGGATACCTGGTATAGGTGATACAACATACAGATGAGATACCTGGTACATCTGATGCAGTATAGAAAGGGAATACCTGGCATATGTGAGACAGTATACTGGGGGCAATTTTTGGCACAGCTGATACAGATTGGAGATGGGATAACTGGTATAGGTAATACGGTATAGATGGGGTATAACTAGTACAGGTGATACAAACTAGATATGGGATACCTGGTATAGGTGATACAGTATTAAGTGGGGGATATCTGATACAGATGATACAGACTAAAGAGGGGATGCCTGGTCCCGTATAAATAGGGTATAACTGGTACAGGTGATACAGGCTATATATGGGATACCTGGTAGAGATGATACAGTATAAAGCAGCGATAGCTGGTACAGATGATACAGACTAGAGATGGGATACCTGGTACTGTATAGATAGGGGATAAATGATACAGGTGATACAGACTAGAGATGGGATACCAGGCTCAGGGGAGACAGTATACAGAGGGGGTACCTGGTACATCTGATACAGACTAGAGATGGGATACCAGGCTCAGGTGAGACAGTATACAGAGGGGGTACCTGGTACATCTGATACAGACTAGAGATGGGATACCAGGCTCAGGTGTCAGGGTCACCTGTGGCCAGGTGACAGATGCACACCGTAGGGGGACAGGAGTGCACCGCGAGGTAGTGAACCCTATGGCTGGCTTCTGTGGGTAGGAAACTGGGTGGTTGTGGAAAGCGGGACCAGAGGAGCACAACCGGGATCCCAACGGAAGCGAGAGCCAAGATTCCCCAGGGCGCGGAGTCTAAGACCCAGCTGGTCTTCTCCAGGGCCTCTAGTGGTGAGGATGTTACGCTGCAGGCTGGGACCAGGTCGCGGCCCCTGGAGTTTCCTAGCTCACGCCCCGTAGGATAAGGGGAAGCAGCGGCACACGATAGAGAGAACCGAATAACAAGCCGAAGGTCAGGGGCCACAAGCAGACAAGGATAACGAAGAACGAGCCGAAGGTCAAGGGTCACGAGCAGACAGGGATGGTCGGGGACAAGCCAATAACGTAACAGAGAGACAGACGTAGCACACGGCAGGCAGGAACCCAAACACACAATGCCTAACAAACACGTTGATCAGCAAAGCAGGCTTGCAGTGCACAGGTTAATATAGTGTTCAGTGATAGGGCCTGGGGTGGAGTCAGGCTGGGAGGAGATTATAAAGGAAGCCAGGTGAAGGAGGTCTGGTCTCTAGATGAACACATGAGGAGGAAGGTAAGATGGCAGACAGACATTAATGCATATCCATGACAGTACCCTCCCTCTTATGGGCCCTCCCCCGCCTGGACCCAGGCTTAAAGGGAAATCTCTGATGAAACCTTCTCAACAGATGAGGTGCAGCGACATCAGATGCAGCGATCCAAGACGCCTCCTCAGGACCAAAACCTCTCCAATGCACAAGGTACTGAAGAATGCCTCTGCAGAGCCGAGAATCCAGAACTTGTCTAACCTCGTACTTAAGATTATCCTCAGAGACTGAAAACGAGGTAGGGAGATGACAAGAAGATCTATTGAGGACCAAAGGCTCTCTAGGAATAAGCAAGGGCATGAGACGATCAACAGGAATCTGAGGAGGGTCCCCTAGACCCTTAAAGGGGAACTGGTCATCTTGCACAGGACCATCAGACTGGGCAGATGTCAGTGGAACCCTGAAGTCAGGTTGGTTAGAAGGTGACATGTCGCCGGAGTCAAGCTGAATAGCTGAAGGACAAGCAGAATGTCCCGAACAAGAAAAAGTGAGAGGCTCACTGGGCATGGGCTGGACTGGCATAACTAGTACAGAGGCAGAGTGAATAGCTGAGTCAGGTGTAGCGACTACCTGAATCGCATCGCAAGACGTAGCGACTGCAGGACTTGTAGACAAGCTAGCCTGGCTGTGCGTCCAAGGGTGGTTAGGGACAGAGAAATGTAAATGGTTATGCAACCTGGAATGAATGACCGGCTCAGATTCACAGGGGGCAACCTTGGGTAGGCAGGACGAGGAACAGGAGGGACCCCAAGCCAGGATCTGTCCAGTAGTCCAGTCCACATGAGGAGAATGGAGCTGTAACCATGGGAGACCCAAAATTATAGGCGTTGAGGCCTTGGGTAAGATAAGGAAGGATATCCACTCCTGGTGGAGTGTACCCACCGACATCTTAACAGGGAGGGTCTGGAAGCGGATAGGTCCCCCTGGGAGAATAGTACCATCAATCGCCAAGACCACCAATGGCGTGGTGAGGGGCAAAAGAGTAAGTCTCATGGACGATGCGATTTCCCAGTCCATGAAATTACCAGCGGCTCCGGAATCCAGATATGCTGAGACCGAATGAGAAGAAGCACCAACATGAAGGAACACAGAAAGCAGAAGACGAGAAGGGGAAGGTGATATTTCTGGGTCCAATACTCCACTTTCCAGATGAAGTGGACCCAAACGTTTTTCTGGACAAAGAGAGCAAGTGTCACGAAAATGACCTTTGCCCCCACAGTAGAGACACAGGCCTAGATTTCTGCGCCTAGCACGTTCCTCTGGGGATAGCCTGGTCCTGCCCAGCTGCATGGGTTCCTCAGCTGGCAGGAGATGCTCCACGGGTCGAGGAGAGGGGAGCTCAGGCTGACTAAGGACCAAGGAGTGCTGGCGCCGCTTTTCTAGGGTCCTTTCCTGAAAGCGAATATCGATCTGGTTACACAAGGAGATAACTCCGTCCAGATCAGTGGGGATGGTTCTTCCTGCTAATTCATCCTTCACTCTATCAGAAAGGCCATGCAAAAAGGTTGCGACTAAGGCCTCATTGTTCCAGCTCAACTCAGCCGACAGTATGCGGAAATTAAGGGCGTACTGTCCCACTGAAGCAGACTCTTGGCGGAGACGTAGAAGGGCGCTGGCCGCTGAAGAGACACGAGCCGGTTCTTCAAAGATATTCCGAAAAAGTTTCAAGAAGCCAGACAGGCTAGAAACCACTGGATCATTCAGTTCCCACAGAGGGGCTGCCCAGGCTAAAGCTTCACCGGAGAGGAGGGAAATGATATAGGCTACCTTTGCCCTATCAGACAGAAAGTTTTGAGGCTGAAGCTCAAAATGAATCGTGCATTGGCTAAGAAACCCTCTGCAGGCCTTGGAGTCCCCAGAGAAACGGAACGGAGCTGGCAGTATTAGTGAGTGTGTGGCTGCGACTGGTGCGATAGGTACCACCGCTGGTTGTACTTGAGGTTGCGGATTCGGGGTTCCCAAGGAGGCCTGAAGCTGCTCGAATCGAGAAGCCAGATCCTGGAGGAATCGCATCACCTGAGTCTGATTCGATTCCTGGGTTTCAAGTCTGTGGACTATGCCCTGCAATGGATCATCCGCGGGGATCGGGATGTCAGCCGGGTCCATGGCTGATCAAACTGTCAGGGTCACCTGTGGCCAGGTGACAGATGCACACCGTAGGGGGACAGGAGTGCACCGCGAGGTAGTGAACCCTATGGCTGGCTTCTGTGGGTAGGAAACTGGGTGGTTGTGGAAAGCGGGACCAGAGGAGCACAACCGGGATCCCAACGGAAGCGAGAGCCAAGATTCCCCAGGGCGCGGAGTCTAAGACCCAGCTGGTCTTCTCCAGGGCCTCTAGTGGTGAGGATGTTACGCTGCAGGCTGGGACCAGGTCGCTGCCCCTGGAGTTTCCTAGCTCACGCCCCGTAGGATAAGGGGAAGCAGCGGCACACGATAGAGAGAACCGAATAACAAGCCGAAGGTCAGGGGCCACAAGCAGACAAGGATAACGAAGAACGAGCCGAAGGTCAAGGGTCACGAGCAGACAGGGATGGTCGGGGACAAGCCAATAACGTAACAGAGAGACAGACGTAGCACACGGCAGGCAGGAACCCAAACACACAATGCCTAACAAACACGTTGATCAGCAAAGCAGGCTTGCAGTGCACAGGTTAATATAGTGTTCAGTGATAGGGCCTGGGGTGGAGTCAGGCTGGGAGGAGATTATAAAGGAAGCCAGGTGAAGGAGGTCTGGTCTCTAGATGAACACATGAGGAGGAAGGTAAGATGGCAGACAGACATTAATGCATATCCATGACATCAGGTGAGACAGTATACAAAGGGGGTACCTGGTACATCTGATACAGACTAGATATGGGATACCAGGCTCAGGTGAGACAGTATAAAGAGGGGGTACCTGGTACATCTGATACAGACTAGAGATGGGATACCAGGCTCAGGTGAGACAGTATAAAGAGGGGGTACCTGGTACATCTGATACAGACTAGAGATGGGATACCAGGCTCAAGTGAGACAGTATACAGAGGGGGTACCTGGTACATCTGAACAGACTAGAGATGGGATACAAGGCTCAGGTGAGACAGTATACAGAGGGGGTACCTGGTACATCTGATACAGACTAGAGATGGGATACAAGGCTCAGGTGAGACAGTATACAGAGGGGGTACCTGGTACATCTGATACAGACTAGAGATGGGATACAAGGCTCAGGTGAGACAGTATACAGAGGGGGTACCTGGTACATCTGAACAGACTAGAGATGGGATACAAGGCTCAGGTGAGACAGTATAAAGAGGGGGTACCTGGTACATCTGATACAGACTAGAGATGGGATACCAGGCTCAGGTGAGACAGTATAAAGAGGGGGTACCTGGTACATCTGATACAGACTAGAGATGGGATACCAGGCTCAAGTGAGACAGTATACAGAGGGGGTACCTGGTACATCTGAACAGACTAGAGATGGGATACAAGGCTCAGGTGAGACAGTATACAGAGGGGGTACCTGGTACATCTGATACAGACTAGAGATGGGATACAAGGCTCAGGTGAGACAGTATACAGAGGGGGTACCTGGTACATCTGATACAGACTAGAGATGGGATACAAGGCTCAGGTGAGACAGTATACAGAGGGGGTACCTGGTACATCTGATACAGACTAGAGATGGGATACCAGGCTCAGGTGAGACAGTATAAGGAGGGGGTACCTGGTACATCTGATACAGACTAGAGATGGGATACCTGGTACAGGTGATAAAGGATATAGAGGGGATTTTTGGCACAGGTAATACAAGATAACATCACAAAATATATAATGACATCTCTGATGGAGTAAAAGTGAAATATAATCCGTACCATTATGAGTTCATGTAGAAAGGTAATTACGATATCTTCTGATAGGTTAGAGACAACTGTGTCCTGCAGGGTGACTCCGAGAACCTGATCTCCTAAGATGGAGATATTTCTGTCATTCTGTGTGGACAGGAATGTTTTCATTATTGTCATATACAGATGACATCAAGTCCCATTATATGATATGTAATTGGACAGAAGACTTGTATAATGTATGACCAGATAAGAAGGACTATATCACAGGATATTGTGTGATAGCACAGAAATAACCACATGGTGGATGATTCACCTGGAAGATGGCGTGGCCCTGGATATGGACAACATGGAGCCTCTTGGCGGTCCCATCTGGCAACTTCTCCAGTAGCTGGTCAGGAAGAGTCAAAGAGACCCCTAGACTGTCCGGAATGGTCTTTAGCTGAAGAAAGAAGAACTTCTTAGTACTTTGGGGGAGAAAGAGGCAATATGAAGGAAATGGGGGCAGTATGAAGGAGATATAAGTGGTATGGAAGCGATGGGGGCAGTATGAAGGAGATGGGGCCATATGGAGGAGATGGGGCATTATAAGGAGATGTGAGACGTATGAAGCAAGTGGGAAATATGGAGGATTCAGGGGCTGTATGGAGGAGGAGAAGCAGTATGGAGGCGATTGGGCATTATAAAGGAGATGGGAGCAGTATGAAGCAAGTGGGCAGTATGGAGGAGACGAGGGTAGTGTAGAGGAGATGAAGCAGTATGGAGGAGATGGGTGCAGTATGGGGGATAGGGGGGCAGTATGGGGGATAGGGGACAGTATGCAAGAGATGAGGGTTGTATGGAGGAGGTGGGATGGTATGGAGGATAAGGGGGCAGTATGCTGGACATGAAGGACATATGGAGGAGGTGGGGCAGTATGGAGGAGAGGAGGCAATATGGAGGGGCAGTATTTTGGAGATTGAGGATGTATGGAGGAGGTGGGGCAGTATGGAGGAGATTAAGGCAGTATGGAGGAGATTAAGGCAGTATGGAGGAGATGTAGGTTGTATGGAGGAGGTGGGGCAGTATGGAGGAGAGAAGGTAGTATGGAAGGGCAGTATGTTGGAGATGGAGGATGTATGGAGGAGGTGGGGCAGTATGGAGGAGATTAAGGCAGTATGGAGGAGATTAAGGCAGTATGTTGGAGATGTAGGTTGTATGGAGGAGGTGGGGCAGTATGGAGGAGATTAAGGCAGTATGTTGGAGATGGAGGATGTATGGAGGAGGTGGGGCAGTATGGAAGAGATTAAGGCAGTATGATGGAGGATGTATGGAGGAGGTGGGGCAGTATGGAGGAGATTAAGGCAGTATGTTGGAGATGGAGGATGTATGGAGGAGGTGGGGCAGTATGGAAGAGATAGAGGCATTATGGAGGAAATGGAGGAGTGCAAGAAACAGAAAGGTAACACCGTTCCAGGTGAAAGTAATTCCTTCCTTGATTATCGGGTGCTGGTCCAGTACGTAATCTGGCCAAGTAATCCAATAGAAAAGTGAATGACCGCACTCCAGAATACAAGGAAAATGCTTTATTGTGTAAAATCATCCAACATCAAAAAGTATTCTCACGACAGCATCGTGACACACATGAAGGGGAGCATGGTTGATGCATTTCAGAAATTTCTTCGCTTAGTGATAAGCAAAGAAATTCGTGAAACGCGTCAACCATGCTCTCCTCCATGTGTGTCATGATGCTGTCGTGAGAATACTTTTTGATGTTGGATGATTTTACACAATAAAGCATTTTCCTTGTATTCTGGAGTGCGGTCATTCACTTGGCTATTGGAGGAAATGGAGGCAGTGTAGTGGAGAGGGGGGCAGTATTCAGGAAATGAGGGCTGTATGGAGGAAGTGGGACAGTATGAAGGAGATAGAGGCAGTGTAGAGGAGATGGAAGCCGTATGGAGGAAATATGCTAGAGATGGAGGCAGTATGAAGGAGGTGGGGCAGTATAAAGGAGATAGAGGCAGTGTAGAGTAGATGGAGGCCGTATGGAGGAAATATGTTAGAGATGGAGGCAGTATGAAGGAAGTGGGGAAGTATGAAGGAGATAGAGGCAGTGTAGAGTAGATGGAGGCCGTATGGAGGAAATATGCTAGAGATGGAGGCAGTATGAAGGAGATAGAGGCAGTGTAGAGTAGATGGAGGCCGTATGGAGGAAATATGCTAGAGATGGAGGCAGTATGAAGGACAGGGAGGATGTATGGATGTGGTGAGGCAGCATAGAGTAGATGGAGGAAACTAGAGGAAGGGCAATACCATAAGGACTGAGATTTCAGACTGGTCATCATTGTTCTGTAGAATTTTGGGGTCATTTGTGGTCACCCTGTCATTGTCACCCTCAGCGTTTATACTCACCACATCACTGGAGTCCAGGTTATACACCCCCGCCCGCAGTGCCCCTGTCCCGAAGTTGTGACTCTTCCCATCAATCTGAACTTTGGACAGAGCTGTATCAATCCACTTGCGCAGCCTGAAACAAGAAAGGTGTTGGTTTCATGACATGAAAGGATGACACAAACTGTCAACAATACCCTTCATATCCCAAGAGCTAATACAATTCACAAATAATAACTCCAGGAATAAGAATGAACTGTGCTAGTAAAGGCCTGAAAAACAAGAACTGCTATCAATAAACAATGACCATGCTGCCTGTACTGGATGCCATTTTGTAGGATGAGAGCGCACACTAGGGGGGCACAGGATGAGCGTGCACAATGGGGTGGTGGAGAGCACAGGATGAAGTGTACATGGGGGGGGCACAGGAAAAGGATGCACACTGGAAAGGCACAGTACAGGATAAGTGTGGGGGGGGGGGAGCGCACACTGGGGGGGGGGGGCACAGCACAGGATGAAAGCGCACACTGGGGGAGGCACAGCACAGGATGAGAGCACAAATGGTGGGGGGCACAGGTTGAGAGTGCACACTGGGGAGGCACAGTAGGATAGATGCGTACATGGGAGGGGGGGGGATGTGGGCGCACAACAGGATGAGAGCACACAATGAGGGGAGGGGGACACAGCACAGGATGAGAGCACACACTTGGGGGGGGGGCACAGGATGAGAGCACACACTTGGGGGGCACAGGATGAGAGCACACACTGGAGGGGCACAGCACAGGATGACAGGATAAGGGCGTACACTGGGGGGGGGGGGGGCACAGCACAGGATGAGAGTGCACATGGGGGGGGCACAGCACAGGATGAGCACACACACTGGGGGGGGGGCACAGGATGAGAGAGCACACTGGAGGGGCACAGCACAGGATGACAGGATGAGTGCACACACTGGGGGGGGGGGGGGCACAGGATGAGAGAGCTCACTGGAGAGGCACAGCACAGGATAACAGGATGAGGGTGCACACTGGGGGGGGCACAGCACAGGATGAGAGTGCACATGGGGTGGCACAGCACAGGATGAGAGTGCATATGGGGGGGCACAGCACAGGATGAGAGTGCACATGGGGGGGGGGGCACAGCACAGGATGAGCGCACACACTGGGGGGGGGCACAGGATGAGAGAGCACACTGGGGGGCGCAGTTCCTCGTATCTCGGGAAAAAAATGTTGGTTTGGTTACAATTCTAGTGCTAACAATAACAGAACACTCACAGACGTCCGTCCCCATTGAATCTTGTCTTCTCCAGATAGCTGCTGACCTGAGACATGTCGTGCTCCAACAGCTTTGCATCTACGAGAAAAGCGGAAGATGGTCACATTACAGGAAAAGAGGGTGTCACCTGGACAGGAAGTGAAGAGAAATCTTCCCAGCGGAGACACAGGAAACAACGAAAACCTGACAGAAGTTCCAACTATCCCCTGTTCCACCCATAATATGATAGAAGTCCTGGCTGGAGTCAGCTTTTATCATGTCCATATATTGTACCAGGAAGGGGGAGGGGGTCTGACCTTAGCATTCTTCCTGAACTCTTCTTGCAGATCAGAAATCTAGGTAGTTGAGGATTCTACTCTGAATCCAAAACATTGGGAGACTCACCAACAACTTCTATATCATCCGCATGGTGGGTATTCTATAGAATATATACTGTATACACAACGTAGATATAAATACACAGAATGTCTTCCACAAGGATCTACACGCTATTCTGTCTCTACTGTGGTCATGTGACCGTTCAAAGCCAACGTAGTAAAACCTGGCACTGTGATGTCATGTGATCGCTCAGTGTAGTGAATACTGGAGGTGTGATGTCATTTGATCGCTCTGTGTAGTGAACGCCATCAGTGTTTAGTCATGTGATCACCCAGTGTAGTGAATACTGGAAGTGTGATGGTGATTGCTGAGTGTAGTGAATCTGACACTGGGACAATGTCATGTGATCACTCAATGAAGTGAACGCAGGCAGTGTGATCTCATGTAATTGCTCATTGGATAAGGTGACCAGATTTTTTTAAATGAAATCCGGGGACATATTTTTTTTTTTACTAGTAATGGCGGCAATCAGCAACTCTCTGCCCGTCGCCGTCCGTCTCACAGCCTGTCAAGTCTCACTCTCCGGGCCCCGGCTACTACTGGGTGGGGAGCGGAGGAAGATCACTCCACCAGGGGAGGCAAGGAGATAAGCAGGCAGGCGGCTGGCCGGGACTTGAGCCACGGCAGAAGAACATGCGAGCGGAGCTGAATGGGCACCCGAAACTGAAGAAATATTCCCTCCGCTCCGACCAGCACATGATCATCAGAAAGGGGCACAGATAATGGAAAAAAATACACCCCCCTAAGCTAGCGGAGCGGGGGGTGTGTAATTTTTTTTTTCATTCTGCACTGGCTGTCTTTGAATTTGCCGCAGCCCCTGTTGAAATCCAATCCGGGGACAAAACCGGGGACAGACTTGGTCCGGGGACAGTGTCCTCAATCCGGGGACTGTCCCCTGAAACCGGGGATGTCTGGTCACCCTATCATTGGAGTGAACTTGACATTAGGATGATGATGTGTGATCGCTCAGCATAGTGAACGTTGGTAGTGTGATCTCATGTAATTTCTCAGTGGAATGAACTTGACATTAGGATGATGTCATGTGATTGCTCAGTGTAGTGAACGCTGGCAGTGTGATGTCATGTGATCGCTCAGCGTAGTGAACACTGGCAGTGTGATGTCATGTGAATGCTGGCAGTGTGATGTCATGTGATCGCTCAGTGTAGTGAACGCTGGCAGTGTGATGTCATGTTATCGCTCAGATTAGTGAACGCTGGCAGTGTGATGTCATGTGATTACTCAGTGTAGTGAACGCTGGCAGTGTGATGTCATGTGATCGCTCAGTGTAGTGAACGCTGGCAGTGTGATGTCATGTGATCGCTCAGCGTAGTGAACGCTGGCAGTGTGATGTCATGTGATCGCTCAGTGTAGTGAACGAAGGCAGTGTGGTATCCTGATCTCAGCGTAGTGAACGCTGGCAGTGTGATGTCATGTGATCTCTCAGTGTAGTGAACGCTGGCAGTGTGATGTCATGTGATCGCTCAGTGTAGTGAACGCTGGCAGTGTGATGTCATGTGATCGCTCAGCGTAGTGAACGCTGGCAGTGTGATGTCATGTGATCGCTCAGTGTAGTGAACGAAGGCAGTGTGGTATCCTGATCTCAGCGTAGTGAACGCTGGCAGTGTGATGTCATGTGATCTCTCAGTGTAGTGAACGCTGGCAGTGTGATGTCATGTGATCGCTCAGTGTAGTGAACGCTGGCAGTGTGATGTCATGTGATCGCTCAGTGTAGTGAACGCTGGCAGTGTGATGTCATGTGATCGCTCAGTGTAGTGAACGCTGGCAGTGTGATGTCATGTGATCTCTCAGTGTAGTGAACGCTGGCAGTGTGATGTCATGTGATCTCTGTAGTGAAAGCTGGCAGTGTGATGTCATGTGATCTCTGTAGTGAACGCTGGCAGTGTGATGTCATGTGATCTCTGTAGTGAACACTGGCAGTATGATGTCATGTGATCGCTCAGAGTAGTGAACGCTGGCAGTGTGATGTCATGTGATCGCTCAGTGTAGTGAACGCTGGCAGTGTGATGTCATGTGATCTCTCAGTGTAAGGAATGCTGGCAGTGTGATGTCATGTGATCTCTGTAGTGAACGCTGACATTGGGATGTCATGTGATCGCTCAGTGTAGTGAACGCTGGCAGTGTGATGCCATGTGATCTCTGTAGTGAACGCTGGCAGTGTGATGTCATGTGATCGCTCAGTATAGTGAACGCTGGCAGTGTGATGTCATGTGATCGCTCAGTGTAATGAACGCTGGCACTGTGATGTCATGTGATCTCTGTAGTGAACGCTGGCACTGTGATGTCATGTGATCTCTGTAGTGAACGCTGACATTGGGATGACATTAGAAGAAGAACAGGCGGCGTGTTCCTGCCAGTAAATGACAATGGACGGCGTGTGAGTCTCTGGCTGGGATTGTAGATTCTATTTTGGGTTTGATGACAAACAAAGCCGTCATTAATGAATCCACAGAGAAGGCGGCAGAGCTGCCAATGTGTCACGCGCTCCCCCCGGGATTTACGCCGCTCACCGTGCCAAACGCCCTGCGGCCCTTCCTCGCATTCTTTCCTCACACAATGTCCTGGTACATGGAAGGATGTGGGAGGGCCACAGGAATTCCATCTTCAGGTGCTGGACTTCTCGCTGTGTAACCCTTAGAGCTGGCGTACAGCGGGCCCCACTTTACCCGGGGGGGCCCACATTATCCCTGGGGCCCCACATTATCCCCGGGGCCCCACATTATCCCTGAGTCCCCATATCACCCCTGGATCCAGGTGCACTGCCAATGAGACAGTTAACAGATGGCACATGTGAGAATTGGGACTTTCTGTGGGAACGCGGCTTTATCTGACAGACGCACATTGACTCGGTGTGTTGGCAGGAAGCGGGCGCACAAGAGCTGCCAGTACTGTGACATTTCTTCCAGGGCAGGGGGAAGCAGCTGTAAAGACCACCCTTAGAGGGAAGCTGTAATGGTTTGTGGTCAGTGTTACTCTCTGTATCGTACATTCAGAACATACGAGAGGCTGGAGCCATGCTGGCTATCCCTAGAGAGAGCGAGCACCGTGACAACTTGCTTTTACACGCCTTATGTCTGATTGAAACGTTGGAATTGATCTGATAGGGGTGGAGTCTCTGCTGGGGTGAGTTCTGTAATAAACCTGAAAAGGAGACCACTGTGCCCCCTGCTGGCTGGATAGAATACTACACATTGTCATCATCCTATAAATAAATATGGTATTTTTTAAAACAAAAGAGTAGTGGGACTTTAAATATGCCCAATAAGAACAAAGTCAGAATAAAAATCTATATACATTTTATTACACATAAAACGTTGTCATAAACACAATATTAAAAACATAGATGGGCATAAAGAAACTTTGCGATAAATACACAAATATATAAATCTGAGGGATACATGGACTTGTAACTGACCAAATATCCATCAGATTTATATTTTTTTGTATTACTTTGTTCTCATTTGGCATATTTAAAGTCCCACTACTCTTCTGTTTTTCAAAAATAGCATATGGATAGAATACCACTTTATAAGCAATATGTTGAATATATATACAGTAATACTTCATATTGCGAGTAATGCCGTTTACAAGCGTTTTTTCGCAATACGAGCTATTTTTTTTTCATTCTGACTCACAAAACAAGCAGGATTCAAGCCTCTGGGGTGTGCAGTACCGCATTTGGCCAGAGGTGTTGGGGCGCCGCTGACACTCTGAGTCGTTTGGAGCCGCTCAGAAACACTCCGCTCCCGAGTGTCTCTGAGCCAAGGGCGGATCCAGAGTCTTTTCTCGGGAGGGGCACTGCCAAAAAATGTTTTTTTGTGGGAAATTTATCGGGGAAATGGTTGGTGTTGGCGCTTCAATCATCCCGGCACCATGGTTGTTATGGTGTCAGGATGATTGAAGCGCATTATTTCTATTATTACATTGTAATATGAAATTAAATAGTTCAATGCAGAATTAGTGGGAGCCCCGAGTGTGTCACTTGCCACCGTCGCCTGCAATTAGTGGGAGCCCTGAGCATGTCACTTGCCACACGTTGCGGATTGTCACTTGCCACGTAACCTGCCACATCTTGTGGATTGTCACTTGCCACACCTTGTGGATTGCCACCTGCCACATCACCTGCCACACCTTGCGGATTGTCACTAGCCACACCTTGCGGATTGTCACTTGCCACGTCAACTGCCACACCTTGCTGATTGTCACTTGCCTGCCACCAGATGCAGATTGTCATTTGCCACGTCACCTAACACAATTTGCGGATTGTCACTTGCCACGTCACCTGCCACATCTTGTGGATTGTCACTTGCCACATCACCTGCCACACCTTGCGGATTGTCACTTGCCACGTCAACTGCCACACCTTGCTGATTGTCACTTGCCTGCCTCCAGATGCAGATTGTCATTTGCCACGTCACCTGACACAATTTGCGGATTGTCACTTGCCACGTCGCCTGCCACACCTTGCGGATTGTCACTAACTTGCCTGCCTTGCCCACGAACCGCGCCGCCCCCTGACAACAAACCGCGGCGCAAGCGGAGCCACACGCTATCGCACCTGCCCACAGAGCGGCCTGACATGACTCACTGACGTCACTCGTTGTTAGACGCCAAGCGGCCCAGGCGTTAGCAACGAGTGCAGGGAAGAGGCTCCACCCACCTCCTCCTCCTGGTATCGTGTCAGTGCGCCACGTAACTACATTAGACGATTCTCTCTCTCGGCGCCGCTGATCGGCTGATGTGAGAAACTGAGAGAGAGACTCAGAGAGGCAGCGGCAGCCGCAGAACAAGTACCGTATATACTCGAGTATAAGCCGACCCGAATATAAGCCGAGGCACCTAATTTTAGCCCAAAAAACTGGGAAAACTTATTGACTTAAGTATAAGCCTAGGGTGTCCATCTGCATGCCTCACTGTGCCTCACTTTGCCTCACTGTGCCCATGCCTCACTGTGCCCATGACTAGACTGATGTTTAACATGGGAGTCTATAGAAGGAGTGCCCGGCTTTGAAAAATCGGTTCTCCCCGGCCCTTGGTCTCCCAGACAAAAAACTTTTCAAACTTATAGAGGAGACATAGGCCTACATGTGTGCCAAGTTTGGGGTCCAAGGGACCTACGACCGGCCTGTACTGGGTCCGCAAAATCACCAGATGGCAGGGGTGTCTATGGCAGGGGTGCCCGGTTTTAAAAAATCAGTGCTCCCCGGCCGTAGGTTCCCCAGACACCAAACTTTGCACACTTGTAGAGGAGACATGGGGCTACATGTGTGCCACGTTTGGGGTCCAGGAAACCAACGGCCGGACGGTACCGGGTCCCCAAAATTCGGGAGATCAGGCGCAAAAAAAAAAAAAGAGCAAGCAAGTGAGTGTGACAGATGGTCTCGGGGGGGGGGGGGCAATTGCCCTGTTGCCCCCCCCTGGATCCGCCCCTGCTCTGAGCCTCTTCCGAGTGCACTCAAACGGCTCTGAGTGTTTCCAAATGTCTCCTGCGCCCCCCCGCCTCTGGTTATATGTGGTACTGCATACACTAGCAGTGCCACTAGAACGGATTATCCGAGTTTCCATTATTTCCTATGGGGAAACTCGCTTTGATATATGAGTGCTTTGTATTACAAGCATTCTTCTGGAACAAATTATGCTCGTAATCCAAGTACCACTGAATATATATATATTCTTTTTTCCCAGCATTTTATATGTGCTCACCCTGGAGCTCATCTCTGTGTAGATGTCTCTATTACATGGCACC
Organism: Rana muscosa; assembly: GCA_029206835.1. Classification (NCBI taxonomy): domain Eukaryota; kingdom Metazoa; phylum Chordata; class Amphibia; order Anura; family Ranidae; genus Rana; species Rana muscosa. Next base: position 341,384,275 of record CM055119.1, read on the forward strand.
TCTCTCCTCTCCCCAGATAGGGATCTACAGATCAAAATATTGTCATCACAAAAAAACTCTGATCTGTTCCTGGTGGGGAGCTGGAGGAATCTGTATGGTCAGGAATGACCCAAAATGTCACAAAGCAGCAGACACCAACTGTCAGCATTACACATTAACTGTCAGCATTTTACAGTAACTGTGCAGTAAAACTGCATTGCAGCATTGTCACCCTGTGGGCGGTGGGGTCACTTTGCGAATAGTGGGGTCAGCATTACACACCGACTGTCAGAATTACACACCAACTGTCAACATTACACACCAACTGTCAGAATTACACACCAACTGTCAGAATTACACACCGACTGTCAACATTACACACCAACTGTCAGAATTACACACCAACTGTCAGAATTACACACCGACTGTCAACATTACACACCGACTGTCAACATTACACATTAACTGTCAACATTACACACCGACTGTCAACATTACACACCGACTGTAGGAATTACACACCAACTGTCAACATTACACACCAACTGTCAGAATTACACATCAACTGTCAGAATTACACACCAACTGTCAACATTACACACCAACTGTCAGAATTACACACCGATTGTCAACATTACACACCAACTGTCAGAATTACACACCGACTGTCAACATTACACACGAACTGTCAACATTACACACCAACTGTCAACATTACACACCGTCTGTCAGAATTACACACCGTCTGTCAGAATTACACACTGACTGTCAACATTACACACCGACTGTCAACATTACACACCAACTGTCAACATTACACTCCGACTGTCAACATTACACACTGACTGTCAGAATTACACACCGTCTGTCAGAATTACACACTGATTGTCAACATTACACACCAACTGTCAGAATTACACACCGACTGTCAACATTACACACCAACTGTCAACATTACACACCAACTGTCAAGATTACACACCGTCTGTCAGAATTACACACCGTCTGTCAGAATTACACACTGACTGTCAACATTACACACCGACTGTCAACATTACACACCAACTGTCAACATTACACTCCGACTGTCAACATTACACACTGACTGTCAGAATTACACACCGTCTGTCAGAATTACACACCGACTGTCAACATTACACACCAACTGTCAACATTACACACCGTCTGTCAGAATTACACACCGTCTGTCAGAATTACACACCGACTGTCAACATTACACACCGACTGTCAACATTACACACCAACTGTCAACATTACACATTGACTGTCAGAATTACACACCAACTGTCAGAATTACACACCGTCTGTCAGAATTACACACCGACTGTCAGAATTACACACCGACTGTAAGAATTACACACCGACTGTCAGAATTACACACCGACTGTCAGAATTACACACCGACTGTCAGTGTCAGAATTACACACCGACTGTAAGAATTACACACCGACTGTCAGAAATACACACCGACTGTCAGAAATACACACCGACTGTCAGTGTCAGAATTACACACCGACTGTAAGAATTACACACCGACTGTCAGTGTCAGAATTACACACCGACTGTAAGAATTACACACCGACTGTCAGAAATACACACCGACTGTCAGAATTACACACCGACTGTAAGAATTACACACCGACTGTCAGTGTCAGAATTACACACCGACTGTAAGAATTACACACCGACTGTCAGTGTCAGAATTACACACCGACTGTAAGAATTACACACCGACTGTCAGAAATACACACCGACTATCAGAATTACACACCGACTGTAAGAATTACACACCGACTGTAAGAATTACACACCGACTGTCAGAAATACACACCGACTGTCAGAAATACACACCCACTGTCAGAATTACACACCGACTGTAAGAATTACACACCGACTGTAAGAATTACACACCGACTGTAAGAATTACACACCGACTGTCAGAAATACACACCGACTGTCAGAAATACACACCGACTGTCAGAATTACACACCGACTGTAAGAATTACACACCGACTGTAAGAATTACACACCGACTGTCAGAATTACACACCGACTGTCAGAATTACACACCCACTGTCAGAATTACACACCGACTGTAAGAATTACACACCGACTGTCAGAATTACACACCGACTGTCAGAATTACACACCGACTGTCAGAATTACACACCGACTGTAAGAATTACACACCGACTGTCAGAATTACACACCGACTGTCAGAATTACACACCCACTGTCAGAATTACACACCGACTGTCAACATTACACATCACCTGTCAGCATCCAACGGTCAGCATTACACAGCACCTGTGAAGTGAAATTGCAAACTGTATTGTCGCCCTGTGCATGGTGGGGGGTCACGCTTCAGACGGGGTGATATTACTGTAAATAGATATGTTTTTGTTTTTTTAATGGACTTAAAATGGTTGTAATCCTTAGACATGAAATATGAAGAAAGCCTATCCCTCTATAGTGTGTACTTGTCTCAATGCAGAGCACTAAGTGTCATTTCTGTTTGCTGCCTCCTTCCTCTGCTATCAGCATGAGTCACTTCTGACAAGTTTTCCTGACACCAGGAGAAAAAAGGTGACGGGGGAGGGACCTCCAGCTGATTGACAGCCTCAGCTCTGTTCCTGTGTGCTGTGTTAAAGCGGAGCTCCACCATAAAGTGGAACTTCCGCTCATCTGAACCCTCCTCCCCTCCGGTGCCACAATTGACACCTTTCAGGGGGGAGGGGGGTGCAGATACTTGTCTAAGACAGGTATTTGCACCCACTTCCGGGAGTCCTCTCTGCGGGAAATCTGCGGGAAGCACGTCACTTCCCGCAGAATACCCGTAATGTTCTGGGAGACACTCGGCTCCCAGAACACAGGAGGACCAGTCAGAACGGCGCAGCACGACTCGCGCATGCGCCGTAGGGAACTGGGCAGTGAAGCCGCAGGGCTTCACTTCCTGGTTCCCTCACCGAGGATGGCGGTGGGGGCAGCAGAGTGACGAGCAATTGCTCGTCCTCTGCTGCGGACGTCGCTGGACTCCAGGACAGGTAAGTGTCCTAATATTAAAAGTCAGCAGCTGCAGTATTTGTAGCTGCTGGCTTTTAATATATTTTTTTCGGCGGAGCTCCGCTTTAAGGGGAGTGTCTCTTCCCTCCAATCAGCTCTCAGAGCTCTCTTTATTGAGCTCGGCAGTGTGTAGTTTCAGCTCTCCACCCCCTTTTTTCTGAACTCCCAGACAAGCGTTATAAATTCTGCACTTTGAACGGATGTAGAGAAGAGAAGTCTGCAGATAAACAGGTACAACCTATGTGGGAGGATTGGTTTCATCTCTGTGTATTACCTGAGGATAGTCCCTTCACTGGGTATATGGAGGGTTTACAACCACTTTAAGTGAGGATCAGACCCATTAAAGCTGAACTCCGGATCTCACTTTTCCGCTGTTTTGTTTTTCCTTTTGAAGTAAAGGACACCAAGGAGTGTCAGAGGACTGAGCCCAGGACACTACACAGGGAGCGGCACTCCGCCATCAATCATTAATCCCGCAAAGCTGAGGCTGCACACAATCAGAAGACTGTGATAGCAGAATAATTAGAACTGAAGGCAAATCATTAACATGGGTCAGCCGGTCCACAACAACAGGAAGGAGAGCGGGTGTGACAACCATCATATACACCTATGTCTGTGCTCTCCACAACAGCCAATCAGATTTCAGCCGTCAGCCAAGCCACACCCATTCTTAGCCAGAATGCCATTTTCTACATACAGAAAGAGGGACACTCTAGGGTCTATGGTACAAAGTACGTAGGAAAAGGACACGCCCCCCCCCCACTACCATAGCTTCCAACTGTCCCTGATTTTGAGGGACTGTCCCTGATTTGGAGCAATGTCCCTCTGTCCCCCATTCCTCCTCATTTGTCCCTCATTTTGGTCTGATCTATAGAGTTGTATATAAAATGCACTTTTTATCTTTTAAAAGGTGTTTTCCAGTGCTAAACCTTTTATCCAAATTCTAAATTGCTGCATTTGTAAATTGTAAAAGACAATATAAAGGAATAGAAGTGGTAAAAAAAAGTCCTTGTGGATTTAATTAACCTTTATTTGGTTAATTCTTCTTTAATGGGGTGTGGCAGGGGGCGTGTCCTGTGCCTACATACATTTGTTAGTAGGTGTCCCTCATTCCCATCTCAAAACATTGGGAGGTATGGGCTACACCTACCATAAGGAGGACAGAGGTATCGGTCCCATAGAAGGACAGAGGGATTCGCTCCCATAGAAGGACAGAGGGATTCGGTCCCATAGAAGGACAGAGGGATTCGCTCCCATAGAAGGACAGAGGGATTCGGTCCCATAGAAGGACAGAGGGATTCGGTCCCATAGAAGGACAGAGGGATTCGGTCCCATAGAAGGACAGAGAGATTCGCTCCCATAGAAGGACAGAGGGATTCGCTCCCATAGAAGGACAGGGGGATTCGGTCCCATAGAAGGACAGAGGGATTCGCTCCCATAGAAGGACAGAGGGATTCGCTCCCATAGAAGGACAGAGGGATTCGGTCCCATAGAAGGACAGAGGGATTCGGTCCCATAGAAGGACAGAGGGATTCGCTCCCATAGAAGGACAGAGGGATTCGCTCCCATAGAAGGACAGAGGGATTCGGTCCCATAGAAGGACAGAGGGATTCGCTCCCATAGAAGGACAGAGGGATTCGCTCCCATAGAAGGACAGAGGGATTCGCTCCCATAGAAGGACAGAGGGATTCGGTCCCATAGAAGGACAGAGGGATTCGGTCCCATAGAAGGACAGAGGGATTCGCTCCCATAGAAGGACAGAGGGATTCGGTCCCATAGAAGGACAGAGGGATTCGGTCCCATAGAAGGACAGAGGGATTCGCTCCCATAGAAGGACAGAGGGATTCGCTCCCATAGAAGGACAGAGGGATTCGCTCCCATAGAAGGACAGAGGGATTCGCTCCCATAGAAGGACAGAGGGATTCGCTCCCATAGACGGACAGAGGGATTCGTCCCATAGAAGGACAGAGGGATTCGGTCCCATAGAAGGACAGAGGGATTCGGTCCCATAGAAGGACAGAGGGATTCGCTCCCATAGAAGGACAGAGGGATTCGCTCCCATAGAAGGACAGAGGGATTCGCTCCCATAGAAGGACAAAGGGATTCGCTCCCATAGAAGGACAGAGGGATTCGCTCCCATAGAAGGACAGAGGGATTCGCTCCCATAGAAGGACAGAGGGATTCGGTCCCATAGAAGGACAGAGGGATTCGGTCCCATAGAAGGACAGAGGGATTCGCTCCCATAGAAGGACAGAGGGATTCGGTCCCATAGAAGGACAGAGGGATTCGGTCCCATAGAAGGACAGAGGGATTCGGTCCCATAGAAGGACAGAGGGATTCGGTCCCATAGAAGGACAGAGGGATTCGGTCCCATAGAAGGACAGAGGGATTCGGTCCCATAGAAGGACAGAGGGATTCGCTCCCATAGACGGACAGAGGGATTCGTCCCATAGAAGGACAGAGGGATTCGGTCCCATAGAAGGACAGAGGGATTCGGTCCCATAGAAGGACAGAGGGATTCGCTCCCATAGAAGAACAGAGGGATTCGCTCCCATAGAAGAACAGAGGGATTCGCTCCCATAGAAGAACAGAGGGATTCGCTCCCATAGAAGGACAGAGGGATTCGGTCCCATAGAAGGACAGAGGGATTCGCTCCCATAGAAGGACAGAGGGATTCGGTCCCATAGAAGGACAGAGGGATTCGGTCCCATAGAAGGACAGAGGGATTCGCTCCCATAGAAGGACAGAGGGATTCGCTCCCATAGACGGACAGAGGGATTCGGTCCCATAGAAGGACAGAGGGATTCGGTCCCATAGAAGGACAGAGGGATTCAGTCCCATAGAAGGACAGAGGGATTCGCTCCCATAGAAGAACAGAGGGATTCGCTCCCATAGAAGGACAGGGGGATTCGGTCCCATAGAAGGACAGGGGGATTCGCTCCCATAGAAGGACAGGGGGATTCGGTCCCATAGAAGGACAGGGGGATTCGCTCCCATAGAAGGACAGAGGGATTCACTCCCATAGAAGGACAGGGGGATTCGGTCCCATAGAAGGACAGAGGGATTCGGTCCCATAGAAGGACGGAGGGATTCGCTCCCATAGAAGGACAGAGGGATTCGCTCCCATAGAAGGACAGAGGGATTCGGTCCCATAGAAGGACAGAGGCATTCGGTCCCATAGAAGGACAGAGAGATTCGCTCCCATAGAAGGACAGAGGGATTCGGTCCCATAGAAGGACAGAGGGATTCAGTCCCATAGAAGGACAGAGGGATTCGGTCTCATAGAAGGACAGAGGGATTCGGTCCCATAGAAGGACAGAGGGATTCGGTCTCATAGAAGGACAGGGGGATTCGCTCCCATAGAAGGACAGAGGGATTCGGTCCCATAGAAGGACAGAGGGATTCGGTCCCATAGAAGGACAGAGAGATTCGCTCCCATAGAAGGACAGAGGGATTCGGTCCCATAGAAGGACAGAGGGATTCGGTCCCATAGAAGGACAGAGGGATTCGGTCCCATAGAAGGACAGAGGGATTCGCTCCCATAGAAGGACAGGGGGATTCGCTCCCATAGAAGGACAGAGGGATTCGCTCCCATAGAAGGACAGAGGGATTCGCTCCCATAGAAGGACAGAGGGATTCGCTCCCATAGAAGGACAGAGGGATTCGCTCCCATAGAAGGACAGAGGGATTCGCTCCCATAGAAGGACAGAGGGATTCGCTCCCATAGAAGGACAGAGAGATTCGCTCCCATAGACGGACGGAGGGATTCGGTCCCATAGAAGGACGGAGGGATTCGGTCCCATAGAAGGACAGAGGGATTCGGTCCCATAGAAGGACAGAGGGATTCGGTCCCATAGAAGGACAGAGGGATTCGCTCCCATAGAAGAACAGAGGGATTCGCTCCCATAGAAGAACAGAGGGATTCCCTCCCATAGAAGGACAGAGGGATTCGGTCCCATAGAAGGACAGAGGGATTCGGTCCCATAGAAGGACAGAGGGATTCGGTCCCATAGAAGGACAGAGGGATTCGGTCCTATAGAAGGACAGAGGGATTCGCTCCCATAGAAGGACAGAGGGATTCACTCCCATAGAAGGACAGAGGGATTCGCTCCCATAGACGGACAGGGGGATTCGGTCCCATAGAAGGACAGAGGGATTCGGTCCCATAGAAGGACAGAGGGATTCGGTCCCATAGAAGGACAGAGGGATTCGGTCCCATAGAAGGACAGGGGGATTCGGTCCCATAGAAGGACAGAGGGATTCGCTCCCATAGAAGTACAGGGGGATTCGGTCCCATAGAAGGACAGGGGGATTCGCTCCCATAGAAGGACAGAGGGATTCGCTCCCATAGAAGGACAGAGAGATTCGCTCCCATAGACGGACGGAGGGATTCGGTCCCATAGAAGGACAGAGGGATTCGGTCCCATAGAAGGACAGAGGGATACGGTCCCATAGAAGGACAGAGAGATTCGCTCCCATAGAAAGACAGAGGGATTCGGTCCCATGGAAGGACAGAGGGATTCGCTCCCATAGAAGGACAGAGGGATTCGCTCCCATAGAAGTACAGGGGGATTCGGTCCCATAGAAGGACAGAGGGATTCGCTCCCATAGAAGGACAGAGGGATTCGCTCCCATAGAAGGACAGAGGGATTCGCTCCCATAGAAGGACAGAGGGATTCGCTCCCATAGAAGGACAGAGGGATTCGGTCCCATAGAAGGACAGAGGGATTCGGTCCCATAGAAGGACAGAGGGATTCGCTCCCATAGAAGGACAGAGGGATTCGGTCCCATAGAAGGACAGAGGGATTCGGTCCCATAGAAGGACAGAGGGATTCGCTCCCATAGAAGGACAGAGGGATTCGCTCCCATAGAAGGACAGAGGGATTCGCTCCCATAGAAGGACAGAGGGATTCGCTCCCATAGAAGGACAGAGGGATTCGCTCCCATAGACGGACAGAGGGATTCGTCCCATAGAAGGACAGAGGGATTCGGTCCCATAGAAGGACAGAGGGATTCGGTCCCATAGAAGGACAGAGGGATTCGCTCCCATAGAAGGACAGAGGGATTCGCTCCCATAGAAGGACAGAGGGATTCGCTCCCATAGAAGGACAAAGGGATTCGCTCCCATAGAAGGACAGAGGGATTCGCTCCCATAGAAGGACAGAGGGATTCGCTCCCATAGAAGGACAGAGGGATTCGGTCCCATAGAAGGACAGAGGGATTCGGTCCCATAGAAGGACAGAGGGATTCGCTCCCATAGAAGGACAGAGGGATTCGGTCCCATAGAAGGACAGAGGGATTCGGTCCCATAGAAGGACAGAGGGATTCGGTCCCATAGAAGGACAGAGGGATTCGGTCCCATAGAAGGACAGAGGGATTCGGTCCCATAGAAGGACAGAGGGATTCGGTCCCATAGAAGGACAGAGGGATTCGCTCCCATAGACGGACAGAGGGATTCGTCCCATAGAAGGACAGAGGGATTCGGTCCCATAGAAGGACAGAGGGATTCGGTCCCATAGAAGGACAGAGGGATTCGCTCCCATAGAAGAACAGAGGGATTCGCTCCCATAGAAGAACAGAGGGATTCGCTCCCATAGAAGAACAGAGGGATTCGCTCCCATAGAAGGACAGAGGGATTCGGTCCCATAGAAGGACAGAGGGATTCGCTCCCATAGAAGGACAGAGGGATTCGGTCCCATAGAAGGACAGAGGGATTCGGTCCCATAGAAGGACAGAGGGATTCGCTCCCATAGAAGGACAGAGGGATTCGCTCCCATAGACGGACAGAGGGATTCGGTCCCATAGAAGGACAGAGGGATTCGGTCCCATAGAAGGACAGAGGGATTCAGTCCCATAGAAGGACAGAGGGATTCGCTCCCATAGAAGAACAGAGGGATTCGCTCCCATAGAAGGACAGGGGGATTCGGTCCCATAGAAGGACAGGGGGATTCGCTCCCATAGAAGGACAGGGGGATTCGGTCCCATAGAAGGACAGGGGGATTCGCTCCCATAGAAGGACAGAGGGATTCACTCCCATAGAAGGACAGGGGGATTCGGTCCCATAGAAGGACAGAGGGATTCGGTCCCATAGAAGGACGGAGGGATTCGCTCCCATAGAAGGACAGAGGGATTCGCTCCCATAGAAGGACAGAGGGATTCGGTCCCATAGAAGGACAGAGGCATTCGGTCCCATAGAAGGACAGAGAGATTCGCTCCCATAGAAGGACAGAGGGATTCGGTCCCATAGAAGGACAGAGGGATTCAGTCCCATAGAAGGACAGAGGGATTCGGTCTCATAGAAGGACAGAGGGATTCGGTCCCATAGAAGGACAGAGGGATTCGGTCTCATAGAAGGACAGGGGGATTCGCTCCCATAGAAGGACAGAGGGATTCGGTCCCATAGAAGGACAGAGGGATTCGGTCCCATAGAAGGACAGAGAGATTCGCTCCCATAGAAGGACAGAGGGATTCGGTCCCATAGAAGGACAGAGGGATTCGGTCCCATAGAAGGACAGAGGGATTCGGTCCCATAGAAGGACAGAGGGATTCGCTCCCATAGAAGGACAGGGGGATTCGCTCCCATAGAAGGACAGAGGGATTCGCTCCCATAGAAGGACAGAGGGATTCGCTCCCATAGAAGGACAGAGGGATTCGCTCCCATAGAAGGACAGAGGGATTCGCTCCCATAGAAGGACAGAGGGATTCGCTCCCATAGAAGGACAGAGGGATTCGCTCCCATAGAAGGACAGAGAGATTCGCTCCCATAGACGGACGGAGGGATTCGGTCCCATAGAAGGACGGAGGGATTCGGTCCCATAGAAGGACAGAGGGATTCGGTCCCATAGAAGGACAGAGGGATTCGGTCCCATAGAAGGACAGAGGGATTCGCTCCCATAGAAGAACAGAGGGATTCGCTCCCATAGAAGAACAGAGGGATTCCCTCCCATAGAAGGACAGAGGGATTCGGTCCCATAGAAGGACAGAGGGATTCGGTCCCATAGAAGGACAGAGGGATTCGGTCCCATAGAAGGACAGAGGGATTCGGTCCTATAGAAGGACAGAGGGATTCGCTCCCATAGAAGGACAGAGGGATTCACTCCCATAGAAGGACAGAGGGATTCGCTCCCATAGACGGACAGGGGGATTCGGTCCCATAGAAGGACAGAGGGATTCGGTCCCATAGAAGGACAGAGGGATTCGGTCCCATAGAAGGACAGAGGGATTCGGTCCCATAGAAGGACAGGGGGATTCGGTCCCATAGAAGGACAGAGGGATTCGCTCCCATAGAAGTACAGGGGGATTCGGTCCCATAGAAGGACAGGGGGATTCGCTCCCATAGAAGGACAGAGGGATTCGCTCCCATAGAAGGACAGAGAGATTCGCTCCCATAGACGGACGGAGGGATTCGGTCCCATAGAAGGACAGAGGGATTCGGTCCCATAGAAGGACAGAGGGATACGGTCCCATAGAAGGACAGAGAGATTCGCTCCCATAGAAAGACAGAGGGATTCGGTCCCATGGAAGGACAGAGGGATTCGCTCCCATAGAAGGACAGAGGGATTCGCTCCCATAGAAGTACAGGGGGATTCGGTCCCATAGAAGGACAGAGGGATTCGCTCCCATAGAAGGACAGAGGGATTCGCTCCCATAGAAGGACAGAGGGATTCGGTCCCATAGAAGGACAGAGGGATTCGGTCCCATAGAAGGACAGAGGGATTCGGTCCCATAGAAGGACAGAGGGATTCGGTCCCATAGAAGGACAGGGGGATTCGCTCCCATAGAAGGACAGAGGGATTCGGTCCCATAGAAGGACAGAGGGATTCGCTCCCATAGAAGGACAGAGGGATTCGGTCCCATAGACGGACAGAGGGATTCGGTCCCATAGACGGACAGAGGGATTCGGTCCCATAGAAGGACAGGGGGATTCGCTCCCATAGAAGGACAGAGGGATTCGGTCCCATAGAAGGACAGAGGGATTCGGTCCCATAGAAGGACAGAGGGATTCGGACCCATAGAAGGACAGAGAGATTTGCTCCCATAGAAGGACAGAGGGATTCGGTCCCATAGAAGGACAGAGGGATTCGGTCTCATAGAAGGACAGAGGGATTCGGTCCCATAGAAGGACAGAGAGATTCGCTCCCATAGAAGGACAGAGGGATTCGGTCCCATAGAAGGACAGAGGGATTCAGTCCCATAGAAGGACAGAGGGATTCGGTCTCATAGAAGGACAGAGGGATTCGGTCTCATAGAAGGACAGGGGGATTCGCTCCCATAGAAGGACAGAGGGATTCGGTCCCATAGAAGGACAGAGAGATTCGCTCCCATAGAAGGACAGAGGGATTCGGTCCCATAGAAGGACAGAGAGATTCGCTCCCATAGAAGGACAGAGGGATTCGGTCCCATAGAAGGACAGAGGGATTCGCTCCCATAGAAGGACAGGGGGATTCGCTCCCATAGAAGGACAGAGGGATTCGCTCCCATAGAAGGACAGAGGGATTCGCTCCCATAGAAGGACAGAGGGATTCGCTCCCATAGAAGGACAGAGGGATTCACTCCCATAGAAGGACAGAGGGATTCGCTCCCATAGAAGGACAGAGGGATTCGCTCCCATAGAAGGACAGAGAGATTCGCTCCCATAGACGGACGGAGGGATTCGGTCCCATAGAAGGACGGAGGGATTCGGTCCCATAGAAGGACAGAGGGATTCGGTCCCATAGACGGACGGAGGGATTCGGTCCCATAGAAGGACGGAGGGATTCGGTCCCATAGAAGGACAGAGGGATTCGGTCCCATAGAAGGACAGAGGGATTCGGTCCCATAGAAGGACAGAGAGATTCGCTCCCATAGAAGGACAGAGGGATTCGGTCCCATAGAAGGACAGAGGGATTCGCTCCCATAGAAGGACAGGGGGATTCGCTCCCATAGAAGGACAGAGGGATTCGCTCCCATAGAAGGACAGAGGGATTCGCTCCCATAGAAGGACAGAGGGATTCGCTCCCATAGAAGGACAGAGGGATTCACTCCCATAGAAGGACAGAGGGATTCGCTCCCATAGAAGGACAGAGGGATTCGCTCCCATAGAAGGACAGAGAGATTCGCTCCCATAGACGGACGGAGGGATTCGGTCCCATAGAAGGACGGAGGGATTCGGTCCCATAGAAGGACAGAGGGATTCGGTCCCATAGACGGACGGAGGGATTCGGTCCCATAGAAGGACGGAGGGATTCGGTCCCATAGAAGGACAGAGGGATTCGGTCCCATAGAAGGACAGAGGGATTCGGTCCCATAGAAGGACAGAGGGATTCGCTCCCATAGAAGAACAGAGGGATTCGCTCCCATAGAAGAACAGAGGGATTCCCTCCCATAGAAGGACAGAGGGATTCGGTCCCATAGAAGGACAGAGGGATTTGGTCCCATAGAAGGACAGAGGGATTCGGTCCCATAGAAGGACAGAGGGATTCGGTCCTATAGAAGGACAGAGGGATTCGCTCCCATAGAAGGACAGAGGGATTCGCTCCCATAGACGGACAGGGGGATTCGGTCCCATAGAAGGACAGAGGGATTCGGTCCCATAGAAGGACAGAGGGATTCGGTCCCATAGAAGGACAGGGGGATTCGGTCCCATAGAAGGACAGGGGGATCCGCTCCCATAGAAGGACAGAGGGATTCGCTCCCATAGAAGGACAGAGGGATTCGCTCCCATAGAAGGACAGGGGGATTCGGTCCCATAGAAGGACAGGGGGATTCGCTCCCATAGAAGGACAGAGGGATTCGCTCCCATAGAAGGACAGAGGGATTCGGTCCCATAGAAGGACAGAGGGATACGGTCCCATAGAAGGACAGAGAGATTCGCTCCCATAGAAAGACAGAGGGATTCGGTCCCATGGAAGGACAGAGGGATTCGGTCCCATAGAAGGACAGAGGGATTCGGTCTCATAGAAGGACAGAGGGATTCGGTCCCATAGAAGGACAGAGGGATTCGGTCCCATAGAAGGACAGGGGGATTCGCTCCCATAGAAGGACAGAGGGATTCGGTCCCATAGAAGGACAGAGGGATTCGCTCCCATAGAAGAACAGAGGGATTCGCTCCCATAGAAGAACAGAGGGATTCCCTCCCATAGAAGGACAGAGGGATTCGGTCCCATAGAAGGACAGAGGGATTTGGTCCCATAGAAGGACAGAGGGATTCGGTCCCATAGAAGGACAGAGGGATTTGGTCCCATAGAAGGACAGAGGGATTCGGTCCCATAGAAGGACAGAGGGATTCGGTCCTATAGAAGGACAGAGGGATTCGCTCCCATAGAAGGACAGAGGGATTCACTCCCATAGAAGGACAGAGGGATTCGCTCCCATAGACGGACAGGGGGATTCGGTCCCATAGAAGGACAGAGGGATTCGGTCCCATAGAAGGACAGAGGGATTCGGTCCCATAGAAGGACAGGGGGATTCGGTCCCATAGAAGGACAGGGGGATCCGCTCCCATAGAAGGACAGAGGGATTCGCTCCCATAGAAGGACAGAGGGATTCGCTCCCATAGAAGGACAGGGGGATTCGGTCCCATAGAAGGACAGGGGGATTCGCTCCCATAGAAGGACAGAGGGATTCGCTCCCATAGAAGGACAGAGGGATTCGGTCCCATAGAAGGACAGAGGGATACGGTCCCATAGAAGGACAGAGAGATTCGCTCCCATAGAAAGACAGAGGGATTCGGTCCCATGGAAGGACAGAGGGATTCGGTCCCATAGAAGGACAGAGGGATTCGGTCTCATAGAAGGACAGAGGGATTCGGTCCCATAGAAGGACAGAGGGATTCGGTCCCATAGAAGGACAGGGGGATTCGCTCCCATAGAAGGACAGAGGGATTCGGTCCCATAGAAGGACAGAGGGATTCGCTCCCATAGAAGGACAGAGGGATTCGGTCCCATAGACGGACAGAGGGATTCGGTCCCATAGAAGGACAGGGGGATTCGCTCCCATAGAAGGACAGAGGGATTCGGTCCCATAGAAGGACAGAGGGATTCGGTCCAATAGAAGGACAGAGGGATTCGGACCCATAGAAGGACAGAGGGATTCGCTCCCATAGAAGGACAGAGGGATTCGGTCCCATAGAAGGACAGAGGGATTCGCTCCCATAGAAGGACAGAGGGATTCGCTCCCATAGAAGGACAGAGGGATTCGCTCCCATAGAAGGACAGAGGGATTCGCTCCCATAGAAGGACAGAGGGATTCGGTCCCATAGAAGGACAGAGGGATTCGGTCCCATAGAAGGACAGAGGGATTCGGTCCCATAGAAGGACAGAGGGATTCGCTCCCATAGAAGGACAGAGGGATTCGCTCCCATAGAAGGACAGAGGGATTCGCTCCCATAGAAGGACAGAGGGATTCGCTCCCATAGAAGGACAGAGAGATTCGCTCCCATAGAAGGACGGAGGGATTCGCTCCCATAGAAGGACGGAGAGATTCGCTCCCATAGACGGACGGAGGGATTCGGTCCCATAGAAGGACGGAGGGATTCGGTCCCATAGAAGGACAGAGGGATTCGGTCCCATAGAAGGACAGAGGGATTCGCTCCCATAGAAGGACAGAGGGATTCGCTCCCATACAAGGACAGAGGGATTCGCTCCCATAGAAGGACAGAGGGATTCGGTCCCATAGAAGGACAGAGGGATTCGGTCCCATAGAAGGACAGAGAGATTCGCTCCCATAGAAGGACAGAGAGTTTCGCTCCCATAGAAGGACAGAGGGATTCGCTCCCATAGAAGGACAGAGGGATTCGCTCCCATAGAAGGACAGAGGGATTCGGTCCCATAGAAGGACAGAGGGATTCGGTCCCATAGAAGGACAGAGGGATTCGGTCCCATAGAAGGACAGAGGGATTCGGTCCCATAGAAGGACAGAGGGATTCGCTCCCATAGAAGGACAGAGGGATTCGCTCCCATAGAAGGACAGAGGGATTCGGTCCCATAGAAGGACAGAGAGATTTGCTCCCATAGAAGGACAGAGGGATTCGGTCCCATAGAAGGACAGAGGGATTCGGTCCCATAGAAGGACAGAGGGATTCGGTCCCATAGAAGGACAGAGGGATTCGCTCCCATAGAAGGACAGAGGGATTCGCTCCCATAGAAGGACAGAGGGATTCGCTCCCATAGAAGGACAGAGAGATTCGCTCCCATAGACGGACGGAGGGATTCGGTCCCATAGAAGGACGGAGGGATTCGGTCCCATAGAAGGACAGAGGGATTCGGTCCCATAGACGGACGGAGGGATTCGGTCCCATAGAAGGACGGAGGGATTCGGTCCCATAGAAGGACAGAGGGATTCGGTCCCATAGAAGGACAGAGGGATTCGGTCCCATAGAAGGACAGAGGGATTCGCTCCCATAGAAGAACAGAGGGATTCGCTCCCATAGAAGAACAGAGGGATTCCCTCCCATAGAAGGACAGAGGGATTCGGTCCCATAGAAGGACAGAGGGATTTGGTCCCATAGAAGGACAGGGGGATTCGGTCCCATAGAAGGACAGGGGGATTCGCTCCCATAGAAGGACAGAGGGATTCGCTCCCATAGAAGGACAGAGGGATTCGCTCCCATAGAAGGACAGGGGGATTCGGTCCCATAGAAGGACAGGGGGATTCGCTCCCATAGAAGGACAGAGGGATTCGCTCCCATAGAAGGACAGAGGGATTCGGTCCCATAGAAGGACAGAGGGATACGGTCCCATAGAAGGACAGAGAGATTCGCTCCCATAGAAAGACAGAGGGATTCGGTCCCATGGAAGGACAGAGGGATTCGGTCCCATAGAAGGACAGAGGGATTCGGTCTCATAGAAGGACAGAGGGATTCGGTCCCATAGAAGGACAGAGGGATTCGGTCCCATAGAAGGACAGGGGGATTCGCTCCCATAGAAGGACAGAGGGATTCGGTCCCATAGAAGGACAGAGGGATTCGCTCCCATAGAAGGACAGAGGGATTCGGTCCCATAGACGGACAGAGGGATTCGGTCCCATAGACGGACAGAGGGATTCGGTCCCATAGAAGGACAGGGGGATTCGCTCCCATAGAAGGACAGAGGGATTCGGTCCCATAGAAGGACAGAGGGATTCGGTCCCATAGAAGGACAGAGGGATTCGGACCCATAGAAGGACGGAGGGATTCGCTCCCATAGAAGGACAGAGGGATTCGCTCCCATAGAAGGACAGAGGGATTCGGTCCCATAGAAGGACAGAGGGATTCGGTCCCATAGAAGGACAGAGGGATTCGCTCCCATAGAAGGACAGAGGGATTCGCTCCCATAGCAGGACAGAGGGATTCGCTCCCATAGAAGGACGGAGAGATTCGCTCCCATAGAAGGACGGAGGGATTCGCTCCCATAGAAGGACGGAGAGATTCGCTCCCATAGACGGACGGAGGGATTCGGTCCCATAGAAGGACGGAGGGATTCGGTCCCATAGAAGGACGGAGGGATTCGGTCCCATAGAAGGACAGAGGGATTCGCTCCCATAGAAGGACAGAGGGATTCGCTCCCATAGAAGGACAGAGGGATTCGCTCCCATAGAAGGACAGAGGGATTCGGTCCCATAGAAGGACAGAGGGATTCGGTCCCATAGAAGGACAGAGAGATTCGCTCCCATAGAAGGACAGAGGGATTCGCTCCCATAGAAGGACAGAGAGATTCGCTCCCATAGAAGGACAGAGGGATTCGGTCCCATAGAAGGACAGAGGGATTCAGTCCCATAGAAGGACAGAGGGATTCGGTCTCATAGAAGGACAGAGGGATTCGGTCCCATAGAAGGACAGAGGGATTCGGTCTCATAGAAGGACAGAGGGATTCGGTCCCATAGAAGGACAGGGGGATTCGCTCCCATAGAAGGACAGAGGGATTCACTCCCATAGAAGGACAGAGGGATTCGGTCCCATAGAAGGACAGAGGGATTCGCTCCCATAGAAGGACAGAGGGATTCGGTCCCATAGAAGGACAGAGGGATTCGGTCCTATAGAAGGACAGAGGGATTCGCTCCCATAGAAGGACAGAGGGATTCGCTCCCATAGACGGACAGAGGGATTCGCTCCCATAGAAGAACAGAGGGATTCGCTCCCATAGAAGGACAGAGGGATTCGGTCCCATAGAAGGACAGAGAGATTTGCTCCCATAGAAGGACAGAGGGATTCGCTCCCATAGAAGGACAGAGGGATTCGCTCCCATAGAAGGACAGAGGGATTCGCTCCCATAGAAGGACAGGGGGATTCGGTCCCATAGAAGGACAGAGGGATTCGGTCCCATAGAAGGACGGAGGGATTCGCTCCCATAGAAGGACAGAGGGATTTGCTCCCATAGGACAGAGAGATTCGCTCCCATAGAAGGACAGAGGGATTCGGTCCCATAGAAGGACAGAGGGATTCGGTCCCATAGAAGGACAGAGAGATTCGCTCCCATAGAAGGACAGAGGGATTCGGTCCCATAGAAGGACAGAGGGATTCGCTCCCATAGAAGGACAGGGGGATTCGCTCCCATAGAAGGACAGAGGGATTCGCTCCCATAGAAGGACAGAGGGATTCGCTCTCATAGAAGGACAGAGGGATTCGCTCCCATAGAAGGACAGAGGGATTCGCTCCCATAGAAGGACAGAGGGATTCGCTCCCATAGAAGGACAGAGGGATTCGCTCCCATAGAAGGACAGAGAGATTCGCTCCCATAGAAGGACAGAGAGATTCGCTCCCATAGACGGACGGAGGGATTCGGTCCCATAGAAGGACGGAGGGATTCGGTCCCATAGAAGGACAGAGGGATTCGCTCCCATAGAAGGACAGAGGGATTCGCTCCCATAGAAGGACAGGGGGATTCGGTCCCATAGAAGGACAGAGGGATTCGCTCCCATAGAAGGACAGAGGGATTCGCTCCCATAGAAGGACAGGGGGATTCGGTCCCATAGAAGGACAGAGGGATTCGGTCCCATAGAAGGACGGAGGGATTCGCTCCCATAGAAGGACAGAGGGATTTGCTCCCATAGGACAGAGAGATTCGCTCCCATAGAAGGACAGAGGGATTCGGTCCCATAGAAGGACAGAGGGATTCGGTCCCATAGAAGGACAGAGAGATTCGCTCCCATAGAAGGACAGAGGGATTCGGTCCCATAGAAGGACAGAGGGATTCGCTCCCATAGAAGGACAGGGGGATTCGCTCCCATAGAAGGACAGAGGGATTCGCTCCCATAGAAGGACAGAGGGATTCGCTCTCATAGAAGGACAGAGGGATTCGCTCCCATAGAAGGACAGAGGGATTCGCTCCCATAGAAGGACAGAGGGATTCGCTCCCATAGAAGGACAGAGGGATTCGCTCCCATAGAAGGACAGAGAGATTCGCTCCCATAGAAGGACAGAGAGATTCGCTCCCATAGACGGACGGAGGGATTCGGTCCCATAGAAGGACAGAGGGATTCGGTCCCATAGAAGGACAGAGGGATTCGGTCCCATAGAAGGACAGATAGATTCGCTCCCATAGAAAGACAGAGGGATTCGGTCCCATGGAAGGACAGAGGGATTCGGTCCCATAGAAGGACAGAGGGATTCGGTCTCATAGAAGGACAGAGGGATTCGGTCCCATAGAAGGACAGAGGGATTCGGTCCCATAGAAGGACAGGGGGATTCGCTCCCATAGAAGGACAGAGGGATTCGGTCCCATAGAAGGACAGAGGGATTCGGTCCCATAGAAGGACAGAGGGATTCGGTCCCATAGAAGGACAGAGAGATTCGCTCCCATAGAAGGACAGAGGGATTCGGTCCCATAGAAGGACAGAGGGATTCGGTCTCATAGAAGGACAGAGGGATTCGGTCCCATAGAAGGACAGAGGGATTCGGTCCCATAGAAGGACAGGGGGATTCGCTCCCATAGAAGGACAGAGGGATTCGCTCCCATAGAAGGACAGAGGGATTCGCTCCCATAGAAGGACAGAGGGATTCGCTCCCATAGAAGGACAGAGAGATTCGCTCCCATAGACGGACGGAGGGATTCGGTCCCATAGAAGGACAGAGGGATTCGGTCCCATAGAAGGACAGAGGGATTCGGTCCCATAGAAGGACAGAGGGATTCGGTCCCATAGAAGGACAGAGGGATTCGGTCCCATAGAAGGACAGAGGGATTCGCTCCCATAGAAGAACAGAGGGATTCGCTCCCATAGACGAACAGAGGGATTCGCTCCCATAGAAGGACAGAGGGATTCGGTCCCATAGAAGGACAGAGGGATTCGCTCCCATAGAAGGACAGAGGGATTCGCTCCCATAGAAGGACAGAGGGATTCGCTCCCATAGAAGGACAGAGGGATTCGGTCTCATAGAAGGACAGAGGGATTCGCTCCCATAGAAGGACAGAGGGATTCGCTCCCATAGAAGGACAGAGGGATTCGCTCCCATAGAAGGACAGAGGGATTCGCTCCCATAGAAGGACAGAGGGATTCGGTCCCATAGAAGGACAGAGGGATTCGCTCCCATAGAAGGACAGAGGGATTCGCTCCCATAGAAGGACAGAGGGATTCGCTCCCATAGAAGGCCAGAGGGATTCGCTCCCATAGAAGGACAGAGGGATTCGGTCCCATAGAAGGACAGAGGGATTCGGTCTCATAGAAGGACAGAGGGATTCGCTCCCATAGAAGGACAGAGGGATTCGGTCTCATAGAAGGACAGAGGGATTCGCTCCCATAGACGGACAGGGGGATTCGGTCCCATAGAAGGACTGAGGGATTCGCTCCCATAGAAGGACAGAGGGATTCGGTCCCATAGAAGGACAGAGGGATTCGGTCCCATAGAAGGACAGAGGGATTCGGTCCCATAGAAGGACAGAGGGATTCGGTCCCATAGAAGGACAGAGGGATTCGCTCCCATAGAAGGACAGAGGGATTCGCTCCCATAGAAGGACAGAGGGATTCGGTCCCATAGAAGGACAGAGGGATTCGGTCCCATAGAAGGACAGAGGGATTCGCTCCCATAGAAGGACAGAGGGATTCGGTCCCATAGAAGGACAGAGGGATTCGGTCCCATAGAAGGACAGAGGGATTCGGTCTCATAGAAGGACAGAGGGATTCGGTCCCATAGAAGGACAGAGGGATTCGGTCTCATAGAAGGACAGAGGGATTCGCTCCCATAGAAGGACAGAGGGATTCGGTCCCATAGAAGGACAGAGGGATTCGGTCCCATAGAAGGACAGAGGGATTCGGTCTCATAGAAGGACAGAGGGATTCGCTCCCATAGAAGGACAGAGGGATTCGGTCCCATAGAAGGACAGAGGGATTCGGTCTCATAGAAGGACAGAGGGATTCGCTCCCATAGAAGGACAGAGGGATTCGCTCCCATAGAAGGCCAGAGGGATTCGCTCCCATAGAAGGACAGAGGGATTCGCTCCCATAGAAGGACAGAGGGATTCGGTCCCATAGAAGGACAGAGGGATTCGCTCCCATAGAAGGACAGAGGGATTCGCTCCCATAGAAGGACAGAGGGATTCGGTCCCATAGAAGGACAGAGGGATTCGGTCTCATAGAAGGACAGAGGGATTCGCTCCCATAGAAGGACAGAGGGATTCGGTCCCATAGAAGGACAGAGGGATTCGGTCCCATAGAAGGACAGAGGGATTCGGTCTCATAGAAGGACAGAGGGATTCGCTCCCATAGAAGGACAGAGGGATTCGCTCCCATAGAAGGACAGAGGGATTCGCTCCCATAGAAGGACAGAGGGATTCGGTCCCATAGAAGGACAGAGGGATTCGGTCTCATAGAAGGACAGAGGGATTCGCTCCCATAGAAGGACAGAGGGATTCGCTCCCATAGAAGGCCAGAGGGATTCGCTCCCATAGAAGGACAGAGGGATTCGCTCCCATAGAAGGACAGAGGGATTCGGTCCCATAGAAGGACAGAGGGATTCGCTCCCATAGAAGGCCAGAGGGATTCGCTCCCATAGAAGGACAGAGGGATTCGCTCCCATAGAAGGACAGAGGGATTCTGTCTCATAGAAGGACAGAGAGATTCGCTCCCATAGAAGGACAGAGGGATTCGCTCCCATAGAAGGACAGAGGGATTCGCTCCCATAGAAGGACAGAGGGATTCGCTCCCATAGAAGGACAGAGGGATTCGCTCCCATAGAAGGACAGAGGGATTCGCTCCCATAGAAGGACAGAGGGATTCGGTCCCATAGAAGGACAGAGGGATTCGGTCCCATAGAAGGACAGAGGGATTCGCTCCCATAGAAGGACAGAGGGATTCGGTCCCATAGAAGGACAGAGGGATTCGGTCCCATAGAAGGACAGAGGGATTCGCTCCCATAGAAGGACAGAGGGATTCGCTCCCATAGACGGACGGAGGGATTCGGTCCCATAGAAGGACGGAGGGATTCGGTCCCATAGAAGGACAGAGGGATTCGGTCCCATAGAAGGACAGAGGGATTCGCTCCCATAGAAGGACAGAGGGATTCGCTCCCATAGAAGGACAGAGGGATTCGGTCCCATAGAAGGACAGAGGGATTCGGTCCCATAGAAGGACAGAGAGATTCGCTCCCATAGAAGGACAGAGGGATTCGCTCCCATAGAAGGACAGAGGGATTCGCTCCCATAGAAGGACAGAGGGATTCGGTCCCATAGAAGGACAGAGGGATTCGCTCCCATAGAAGGACAGAGGGATTCGGTCCCATAGAAGGACAGAGGGATTCGGTCCCATAGAAGGACAGAGGGATTCGCTCCCATAGAAGGACAGAGGGATTCGCTCCCATAGAAGGACAGAGGGATTCGCTCCCATAGAAGGACAGAGGGATTCTGTCCCATAGAAGGACAGAGGGATTCGGTCCCATAGAAGGACAGAGGGATTCGGTCCCATAGAAGGACAGAGGGATTCGCTCCCATAGAAGGACAGAGGGATTCGCTCCCATAGAAGGACAGAGGGATTCGCTCCCATAGACGGACAGAGGGATTCGTCCCATAGAAGGACAGAGGGATTCGGTCCCATAGAAGGACAGAGGGATTCGGTCCCATAGAAGGACAGAGGGATTTGGTCCCATAGAAGGACAGAGGGATTCGCTCCCATAGAAGAACAGAGGGATTCGCTCCCATAGAAGAACAGAGGGATTCGCTCCCATAGAAGGACAGAGGGATTCGGTCCCATAGAAGGACAGAGGGATTCGCTCCCATAGAAGGACAGAGGGATTCGGTCCCATAGAAGGACAGAGGGATTCGGTCCTATAGAAGGACAGAGGGATTCGCTCCCATAGAAGGACAGAGGGATTCGCTCCCATAGACGGACAGAGGGATTCGGTCCCATAGAAGGACAGAGGGATTCGGTCCCATAGAAGGACAGAGGGATTCGGTCCCATAGAAGGACAGAGGGATTCGCTCCCATAGAAGAACAGAGGGATTCGCTCCCATAGAAGGACAGGGGGATTCGGTCCCATAGAAGGACAGGGGGATTCGCTCCCATAGAAGGACAGGGGGATTCGCTCCCATAGAAGGACAGAGGGATTCGCTCCCATAGAAGGACAGGGGGATTCGGTCCCATAGAAGGACAGAGGGATTCGGTCCCATAGAAGGACGGAGGGATTCGCTCCCATAGAAGGACAGAGGGATTCGGTCCCATAGAAGGACAGAGGGATTCGGTCCCATAGAAGGACAGAGGCATTCGGTCCCATAGAAGGACAGAGAGATTCGCTCCCATAGAAGGACAGAGGGATTCGGTCCCATAGAAGGACAGAGGGATTCAGTCCCATAGAAGGACAGAGGGATTCGGTCTCATAGAAGGACAGAGGGATTCGGTCCCATAGAAGGACAGAGGGATTCGGTCTCATAGAAGGACAGGGGGATTCGCTCCCATAGAAGGACAGAGGGATTCACTCCCATAGAAGGACAGAGGGATTCGGTCCCATAGAAGGACAGAGGGATTCGCTCCCATAGAAGGACAGAGGGATTCGGTCCCATAGAAGGACAGAGGGATTCGGTCCTATAGAAGGACAGAGGGATTCGCTCCCATAGAAGGACAGAGGGATTCGCTCCCATAGACGGACAGAGGGATTTGCTCCCATAGAAGAACAGAGGGATTCGCTCCCATAGAAGGACAGAGGGATTCGGTCCCATAGAAGGACAGAGGGATTCGCTCCCATAGAAGGACAGGGGGATTCGGTCCCATAGAAGGACAGAGGGATTCGGTCCCATAGAAGGACGGAGGGATTCGCTCCCATAGAAGGACAGAGGGATTCGCTCCCATAGACGGACAGAGGGATTCGCTCCCATAGAAGAACAGAGGGATTCGCTCCCATAGAAGGACAGAGGGATTCGGTCCCATAGAAGGACAGAGGGATTCGCTCCCATAGAAGGACAGGGGGATTCGGTCCCATAGAAGGACAGAGGGATTCGGTCCCATAGAAGGACGGAGGGATTCGCTCCCATAGAAGGACAGAGGGATTTGCTCCCATAGAAGGACAGAGAGATTCGCTCCCATAGAAGGACAGAGGGATTCGGTCCCATAGAAGGACAGAGGGATTCGCTCCCATAGAAGGACAGAGGGATTCGGTCCCATAGAAGGACAGAGGCATTCGGTCCCATAGAAGGACAGGGGGATTCGGTCCCATAGAAGGACAGAGGGATTCGGTCCCATAGAAGGACGGAGGGATTCGCTCCCATAGAAGGACAGAGGGATTTGCTCCCATAGAAGGACAGAGAGATTCGCTCCCATAGAAGGACAGAGGGATTCGGTCCCATAGAAGGACAGAGGGATTCGCTCCCATAGAAGGACAGAGGGATTCGCTCCCATAGAAGGACAGAGGCATTCGGTCCCATAGAAGGACAGGGGGATTCGGTCCCATAGAAGGACAGAGGGATTCGGTCCCATAGAAGGACGGAGGGATTCGCTCCCATAGAAGGACAGAGGGATTCGCTCCCATAGAAGGACAGAGAGATTTGCTCCCATAGAAGGACAGGGGGATTCGCTCCCATAGAAGGACAGAGGGATTCGCTCCCATAGAAGGACAGAGGGATTCGCTCCCATAGAAGGACAGGGGGATTCGGTCCCATAGAAGGACAGAGGGATTCGGTCCCATAGAAGGACGGAGGGATTCGCTCCCATAGAAGGACAGAGGGATTTGCTCCCATAGAAGGACAGAGAGATTCGCTCCCATAGAAGGACAGAGGGATTCGGTCCCATAGAAGGACAGAGGGATTCGCTCCCATAGAAGGACAGAGGGATTCGGTCCCATAGAAGGACAGAGGCATTCGGTCCCATAGAAGGACAGAGAGATTCGCTCCCATAGAAGGACAGAGGGATTCAGTCCCATAGAAGGACAGAGGGATTCGGTCTCATAGAAGGACAGAGGGATTCGGTCCCATAGAAGGACAGAGGGATTCGGTCTCATAGAAGGACAGGGGGATTCGCTCCCATAGAAGGACAGAGGGATTCGGTCCCATAGAAGGACAGAGGGATTCGGTCCCATAGAAGGACAGAGAGATTCGCTCTCATAGAAGGACAGAGGGATTCGGTCCCATAGAAGGACAGAGGGATTCGCTCCCATAGAAGGACAGGGGGATTCGCTCCCATAGAAGGACAGAGGGATTCGCTCCCATAGAAGGACAGAGGGATTCGCTCCCATAGAAGGACAGAGGGATTCGCTCCCATAGAAGGACAGAGGGATTCGCTCCCATAGAAGGACAGAGGGATTCGCTCCCATAGAAGGACAGAGGGATTCGCTCCCATAGAAGGACAGAGAGATTCTCTCCCATAGAAGGACAGAGAGATTCGCTCCCATAGACGGACGGAGGGATTCGGTCCCATAGAAGGACGGAGGGATTCGGTCCCATAGAAGGACAGAGGGATTCGGTCCCATAGAAGGACAGAGGGATTCGGTCCCATAGAAGGACAGAGGGATTCGCTCCCATAGAAGAACAGAGGGATTCCCTCCCATAGAAGGACAGAGGGATTCGGTCCCATAGAAGGACAGAGGGATTCGGTCCCATAGAAGGACAGAGGGATTCGGTCCCATAGAAGGACAGAGGGATTCGGTCCTATAGAAGGACAGAGGGATTCGCTCCCATAGAAGGACAGAGGGATTCACTCCCATAGAAGGACAGAGGGATTCGCTCCCATAGACGGACAGGGGGATTCGGTCCCATAGAAGGACAGAGGGATTCGGTCCCATAGAAGGACAGAGGGATTCGGTCCCATAGAAGGACAGGGGGATTCGGTCCCATAGAAGGACAGGGGGATTCGGTCCCATAGAAGGACAGGGGGATTCGGTCCCATAGAAGGACAGAGGGATTCGCTCCCATAGAAGGACAGAGGGATTCGGTCTCATAGAAGGACAGAGGGATTCGCTCCCATAGAAGGACAGAGGGATTCGCTCCCATAGAAGGACAGGGGGATTCGGTCCCATAGAAGGACAGGGGGATTCGCTCCCATAGAAGGACAGAGGGATTCGCTCCCATAGAAGGACAGAGGGATTCGGTCCCATAGAAGGACAGAGGGATTCGGTCTCATAGAAGGACAGAGGGATTCGGTCCCATAGAAGGACAGAGGGATTCGGTCCCATAGAAGGACAGGGGGATTCGCTCCCATAGAAGGACAGAGGGATTCGGTCCCATAGAAGGACAGAGAGATTCGCTCCCATAGAAGGACAGAGGGATTCGGTCCCATAGAAGGACAGAGGGATTCGGTCTCATAGAAGGACAGAGGGATTCGGTCCCATAGAAGGACAGAGGGATTCGGTCTCATAGAAGGACAGAGGGATTCGGTCCCATAGAAGGACAGAGGGATTCGGTCCCATAGAAGGACAGAGGGATTCGGTCCCATAGAAGGACAGAGGGATTCGGTCCCATAGAAGGACAGAGAGATTCGCTCCCATAGAAGGACAGAGGGATTCGGTCCCATAGAAGGACAGAGGGATTCGGTCTCATAGAAGGACAGAGGGATTCGGTCCCATAGAAGGACAGAGGGATTCGGTCCCATAGAAGGACAGAGGGATTCGGTCTCATAGAAGGACAGAGGGATTCGGTCCCATAGAAGGACAGAGGGATTCGGTCCCATAGAAGGACAGAGGGATTCGCTCCCATAGAAGGACAGAGGGATTCGCTCCCATAGAAGGACAGAGGGATTCGCTCCCATAGAAGGACAGAGGGATTCGCTCCCATAGAAGGACAGAGAGATTCGCTCCCATAGACGGACGGAGGGATTCGGTCCCATAGAAGGACAGAGGGATTCGGTCCCATAGGACAGAGGGATTCGGTCCCATAGAAGGACAGAGGGATTCGGTCCCATAGAAGGACAGAGGGATTCGGTCCCATAGAAGGACAGAGGGATTCGGTCCCATAGAAGGACAGAGGGATTCGCTCCCATAGAAGAACAGAGGGATTCGCTCCCATAGACGAACAGAGGGATTCGCTCCCATAGAAGGACAGAGGGATTTGGTCCCATAGAAGGACAGAGGGATTCGCTCCCATAGAAGGACAGAGGGATTCGCTCCCATAGAAGGACAGAGGGATTCGGTCCCATAGAAGGACAGAGGGATTCGGTCTCATAGAAGGACAGAGGGATTCGCTCCCATAGAAGGACAGAGGGATTCGGTCCCATAGAAGGACAGAGGGATTCGGTCTCATAGAAGGACAGAGGGATTCGGTCTCATAGAAGGACAGAGGGATTCGCTCCCATAGAAGGACAGAGGGATTCGCTCCCATAGAAGGACAGAGGGATTCGGTCCCATAGAAGGACAGAGGGATTCGCTCCCATAGAAGGACAGAGGGATTCGCTCCCATAGAAGGACAGAGGGATTCGCTCCCATAGAAGGCCAGAGGGATTCGCTCCCATAGAAGGACAGAGGGATTCGGTCCCATAGAAGGACAGAGGGATTCGGTCTCATAGAAGGACAGAGGGATTCGCTCCCATAGAAGGACAGAGGGATTCGGTCTCATAGAAGGACAGAGGGATTCGCTCCCATAGACGGACAGGGGGATTCGGTCCCATAGAAGGACAGAGGGATTCGCTCCCATAGAAGGACAGAGGGATTCGGTCCCATAGAAGGACAGAGGGATTCGGTCCCATAGAAGGACAGAGGGATTCGGTCCCATAGAAGGACAGAGGGATTCGGTCCCATAGAAGGACAGAGGGATTCGCTCCCATAGAAGGACAGAGGGATTCGCTCCCATAGAAGGACAGAGGGATTCGCTCCCATAGAAGGACAGAGGGATTCGGTCCCATAGAAGGACAGAGGGATTCGGTCTCATAGAAGGACAGAGGGATTCGCTCCCATAGAAGGACAGAGGGATTCGGTCCCATAGAAGGACAGAGGGATTCGGTCTCATAGAAGGACAGAGGGATTCGCTCCCATAGAAGGACAGAGGGATTCGCTCCCATAGAAGGCCAGAGGGATTCGCTCCCATAGAAGGACAGAGGGATTCGGTCCCATAGAAGGACAGAGGGATTCGCTCCCATAGAAGGACAGAGGGATTCGCTCCCATAGAAGGACAGAGGGATTCGGTCCCATAGAAGGACAGAGGGATTCGGTCTCATAGAAGGACAGAGGGATTCGCTCCCATAGAAGGACAGAGGGATTCGGTCCCATAGAAGGACAGAGGGATTCGGTCCCATAGAAGGACAGAGGGATTCGGTCTCATAGAAGGACAGAGGGATTCGCTCCCATAGAAGGACAGAGGGATTCGCTCCCATAGAAGGACAGAGGGATTCGCTCCCATAGAAGGACAGAGGGATTCGGTCCCATAGAAGGACAGAGGGATTCGGTCTCATAGAAGGACAGAGGGATTCGCTCCCATAGAAGGACAGAGGGATTCGCTCCCATAGAAGGCCAGAGGGATTCGCTCCCATAGAAGGACAGAGGGATTCGCTCCCATAGAAGGACAGAGGGATTCGGTCCCATAGAAGGACAGAGGGATTCGCTCCCATAGAAGGCCAGAGGGATTCGCTCCCATAGAAGGACAGAGGGATTCGCTCCCATAGAAGGACAGAGGGATTCTGTCTCATAGAAGGACAGAGGGATTCGGTCCCATAGAAGGACAGAGGGATTCGCTCCCATAGAAGGACAGAGGGATTCGCTCCCATAGAAGGACAGAGGGATTCGGTCCCATAGAAGGACAGAGGGATTCGCTCCCATAGAAGGCCAGAGGGATTCGCTCCCATAGAAGGACAGAGGGATTCGCTCCCATAGAAGGACAGAGGGATTCGGTCCCATAGAAGGACAGAGGGATTCGCTCCCATAGAAGGACAGAGGGATTCGCTCCCATAGAAGGACAGAGGGATTCGGTCCCATAGAAGGACAGAGGGATTCGCTCCCATAGAAGGACAGAGGGATTCGCTCCCATAGAAGGACAGAGGGATTCGGTCTCATAGAAGGACAGAGGGATTCGCTCCCATAGAAGGACAGAGGGATTCGGTCCCATAGAAGGACAGAGGGATTCGGTCCCATAGAAGGACAGAGGGATTCTGTCTCATAGAAGGACAGAGGGATTCGCTCCCATAGAAGGACAGAGGGATTCGGTCCCATAGAAGGACAGAGGGATTCGGTCCCATAGAAGGACAGAGGGATACGGTCCCATAGAAGGACAGAGAGATTCGCTCCCATAGAAAGACAGAGGGATTCGGTCCCATGGAAGGACAGAGGGATTCGCTCCCATAGAAGGACAGAGGGATTCGCTCCCATAGAAGGACAGAGGGATTCGCTCCCATAGAAGTACAGGGGGATTCGGTCCCATAGAAGGACAGAGGGATTCGCTCCCATAGAAGGACAGAGGGATTCGCTCCCATAGAAGGACAGAGGGATTCGGTCCCATAGAAGGACAGAGGGATTCGGTCCCATAGAAGGACAGAGGGATTCGGTCCCATAGAAGGACAGAGAGATTCGCTCCCATAGAAAGACAGAGGGATTCGGTCCCATGGAAGGACAGAGGGATTCGCTCCCATAGAAGGACAGGGGGATTCGCTCCCATAGAAGGACAGAGGGATTCGCTCCCATAGAAGTACAGGGGGATTCGGTCCCATAGAAGGACAGAGGGATTCGCTCCCATAGAAGGACAGAGGGATTCGCTCCCATAGAAGGACAGAGGGATTCGGTCCCATAGAAGGACAGAGGGATTCGGTCCCATAGAAGGACAGAGGGATTCGGTCCCATAGAAGGACAGAGGGATTCGGTCCCATAGAAGGACAGGGGGATTCGCTCCCATAGAAGGACAGAGGGATTCGGTCCCATAGAAGGACAGAGGGATTCGCTCCCATAGAAGGACA
The DNA here is from genome assembly GCA_029206835.1 of Rana muscosa. NCBI lineage: Eukaryota > Metazoa > Chordata > Amphibia > Anura > Ranidae > Rana > Rana muscosa. Next base: position 341,413,577 of record CM055119.1, read on the forward strand.
GAGGGATTCGGTCCCATAGACGGACAGAGGGATTCGGTCCCATAGACGGACAGAGGGATTCGGTCCCATAGAAGGACAGGGGGATTCGCACCCATAGAAGGACAGAGGGATTCGGTCCCATAGAAGGACAGAGGGATTCGGTCCCATAGAAGGACAGAGGGATTCGGACCCATAGAAGGACAGAGAGATTTGCTCCCATAGAAGGACAGAGGGATTCGGTCCCATAGAAGGACAGAGGGATTCGGTCTCATAGAAGGACAGAGGCATTCGGTCCCATAGAAGGACAGAGAGATTCGCTCCCATAGAAGGACAGAGGGATTCGGTCCCATAGAAGGACAGAGGGATTCAGTCCCATAGAAGGACAGAGGGATTCTGTCTCATAGAAGGACAGAGGGATTCGGTCCCATAGAAGGACAGAGGGATTCGGTCTCATAGAAGGACAGGGGGATTCGCTCCCATAGAAGGACAGAGGGATTCGGTCCCATAGAAGGACAGAGAGATTCGCTCCCATAGAAGGACAGAGGGATTCGGTCCCATAGAAGGACAGAGAGATTCGCTCCCATAGAAGGACAGAGGGATTCGGTCCCATAGAAGGACAGAGGGATTCGGTCTCATAGAAGGACAGAGGGATTCGGTCCCATAGAAGGACAGAGGGATTCGCTCCCATAGAAGGACAGGGGGATTCGCTCCCATAGAAGGACAGAGGGATTCGCTCCCATAGAAGGACAGAGGGATTCGCTCCCATAGAAGGACAGAGGGATTCGCTCCCATAGAAGGACAGAGGGATTCACTCCCATAGAAGGACAGAGGGATTCGCTCCCATAGAAGGACAGAGGGATTCGCTCCCATAGAAGGACAGAGAGATTCGCTCCCATAGACGGACGGAGGGATTCGGTCCCATAGAAGGACGGAGGGATTCGGTCCCATAGAAGGACAGAGGGATTCGGTCCCATAGACGGACGGAGGGATTCGGTCCCATAGAAGGACGGAGGGATTCGGTCCCATAGAAGGACAGAGGGATTCGGTCCCATAGAAGGACAGAGGGATTCGGTCCCATAGAAGGACAGAGGGATTCGCTCCCATAGAAGAACAGAGGGATTCGCTCCCATAGAAGAACAGAGGGATTCCCTCCCATAGAAGGACAGAGGGATTCGGTCCCATAGAAGGACAGAGGGATTTGGTCCCATAGAAGGACAGAGGGATTCGGTCCCATAGAAGGACAGAGGGATTCGGTCCTATAGAAGGACAGAGGGATTCGCTCCCATAGAAGGACAGAGGGATTCACTCCCATAGAAGGACAGAGGGATTCGCTCCCATAGACGGACAGGGGGATTCGGTCCCATAGAAGGACAGAGGGATTCGGTCCCATAGAAGGACAGAGGGATTCGGTCCCATAGAAGGACAGAGGGATTCGGTCCCATAGAAGGACAGGGGGATTCGGTCCCATAGAAGGACAGGGGGATTCGCTCCCATAGAAGGACAGAGGGATTCGCTCCCATAGAAGGACAGAGGGATTCGCTCCCATAGAAGGACAGGGGGATTCGGTCCCATAGAAGGACAGGGGGATTCGCTCCCATAGAAGGACAGAGGGATTCGCTCCCATAGAAGGACAGAGGGATACAGTCCCATAGAAGGACAGAGAGATTCGCTCCCATAGAAAGACAGAGGGATTCGGTCCCATGGAAGGACAGAGGGATTCGGTCCCATAGAAGGACAGAGGGATTCGGTCTCATAGAAGGACAGAGGGATTCGGTCCCATAGAAGGACAGAGGGATTCGGTCCCATAGAAGGACAGGGGGATTCGCTCCCATAGAAGGACAGAGGGATTCGGTCCCATAGAAGGACAGAGGGATTCGCTCCCATAGAAGGACAGAGGGATTCGGTCCCATAGACGGACAGAGGGATTCGGTCCCATAGACGGACAGAGGGATTCGGTCCCATAGAAGGACAGGGGGATTCGCTCCCATAGAAGGACAGAGGGATTCGGTCCCATAGAAGGACAGAGGGATTCGGTCCCATAGAAGGACAGAGGGATTCGGACCCATAGAAGGACAGAGGGATTCGCTCCCATAGAAGGACAGAGGGATTCGCTCCCATAGAAGGACAGAGGGATTCGGTCCCATAGAAGGACAGAGGGATTCGGTCCCATAGAAGGACAGAGGGATTCGGTCCCATAGAAGGACAGAGGGATTCGCTCCCATAGAAGGACAGAGGGATTCGCTCCCATAGAAGGACAGGGGGATTCGCTCCCATAGAAGGACAGAGAGATTCGCTCCCATAGAAGGACGGAGGGATTCGCTCCCATAGAAGGACGGAGAGATTCGCTCCCATAGACGGACGGAGGGATTCGGTCCCATAGAAGGACGGAGGGATTCGGTCCCATAGAAGGACAGAGGGATTCGGTCCCATAGAAGGACAGAGGGATTCGCTCCCATAGAAGGACAGAGGGATTCGCTCCCATAGAAGGACAGAGGGATTCGCTCCCATAGAAGGACAGAGGGATTCGGTCCCATAGAAGGACAGAGGGATTCGGTCCCATAGAAGGACAGAGAGATTCGCTCCCATAGAAGGACAGAGGGATTCGCTCCCATAGAAGGACAGAGGGATTCGGTCCCATAGAAGGACAGAGGGATTCGGTCCCATAGAAGGACAGAGGGATTCGGTCCCATAGAAGGACAGAGGGATTCGGTCCCATAGAAGGACAGGGGGATTCGGTCCCATAGAAGGACAGGGGGATTCGCTCCCATAGAAGGACAGAGGGATTCGCTCCCATAGAAGGACAGAGGGATTCGCTCCCATAGAAGGACAGAGGGATTCGCTCCCATAGACGGACAGAGGGATTCGTCCCATAGAAGGACAGAGGGATTCGGTCCCATAGAAGGACAGAGGGATTCGGTCCCATAGAAGGACAGAGGGATTCGGTCCCATAGAAGGACAGAGGGATTCGCTCCCATAGAAGAACAGAGGGATTCGCTCCCATAGAAGAACAGAGGGATTCGCTCCCATAGAAGGACAGAGGGATTCGGTCCCATAGAAGGACAGAGGGATTCGCTCCCATAGAAGGACAGAGGGATTCGGTCCCATAGAAGGACAGAGGGATTCGGTCCTATAGAAGGACAGAGGGATTCGCTCCCATAGAAGGACAGAGGGATTCGCTCCCATAGACGGACAGAGGGATTCGGTCCCATAGAAGGACAGAGGGATTCGGTCCCATAGAAGGACAGAGGGATTCGGTCCCATAGAAGGACAGAGGGATTCGCTCCCATAGAAGAACAGAGGGATTCGCTCCCATAGAAGGACAGGGGGATTCGGTCCCATAGAAGGACAGGGGGATTCGCTCCCATAGAAGGACAGGGGGATTCGCTCCCATAGAAGGACAGAGGGATTCGCTCCCATAGAAGGACAGAGGGATTCGCTCCCATAGAAGGACAGGGGGATTCGGTCCCATAGAAGGACAGAGGGATTCGGTCCCATAGAAGGACGGAGGGATTCGCTCCCATAGAAGGACAGAGGGATTCGGTCCCATAGAAGGACAGAGGGATTCGGTCCCATAGAAGGACAGAGGCATTCGGTCCCATAGAAGGACAGAGAGATTCGCAGAGGCATTCGGTCCCATAGAAGGACAGAGAGATTCGCTCCCATAGAAGGACAGAGGGATTCGGTCTCATAGAAGGACAGGGGGATTCGCTCCCATAGAAGGACAGAGGGATTCACTCCCATAGAAGGACAGAGGGATTCGGTCCCATAGAAGGACAGAGGGATTCGCTCCCATAGAAGGACAGAGGGATTCGGTCCCATAGAAGGACAGAGGGATTCGGTCCTATAGAAGGACAGAGGGATTCGCTCCCATAGAAGGACAGAGGGATTCGCTCCCATAGACGGACAGAGGGATTCGCTCCCATAGAAGAACAGAGGGATTCGCTCCCATAGAAGGACAGAGGGATTCGGTCCCATAGAAGGACAGAGAGATTTGCTCCCATAGAAGGACAGGGGGATTCGCTCCCATAGAAGGACAGAGGGATTCGCTCCCATAGAAGGACAGAGGGATTCGCTCCCATAGAAGGACAGGGGGATTCGGTCCCATAGAAGGACAGAGGGATTCGGTCCCATAGAAGGACAGAGGGATTCGGTCCCATAGAAGGACAGAGGGATTCGGTCCCATAGAAGGACAGAGGCATTCGGTCCCATAGAAGGACAGAGAGATTCGCTCCCATAGATGGACAGAGGGATTCGGTCCCATAGAAGGACAGAGGGATTCAGTCCCATAGAAGGACAGAGGGATTCGGTCTCATAGAAGGACAGAGGGATTCGGTCCCATAGAAGGACAGAGGGATTCGGTCTCATAGAAGGACAGGGGGATTCGCTCCCATAGAAGGACAGAGGGATTCGGTCCCATAGAAGGACAGAGGGATTCGGTCCCATAGAAGGACAGAGAGATTCGCTCCCATAGAAGGACAGAGGGATTCGGTCCCATAGAAGGACAGAGGGATTCGCTCCCATAGAAGGACAGGGGGATTCGCTCCCATAGAAGGACAGAGGGATTCGCTCCCATAGAAGGACAGAGGGATTCGCTCCCATAGAAGGACAGAGGGATTCGCTCCCATAGAAGGACAGAGGGATTCGCTCCCATAGAAGGACAGAGGGATTCGCTCCCATAGAAGGACAGAGGGATTCGCTCCCATAGAAGGACAGAGAGATTCGCTCCCATAGAAGGACAGAGAGATTCGCTCCCATAGACGGACGGAGGGATTCGGTCCCATAGAAGGACGGAGGGATTCGGTCCCATAGAAGGACAGAGGGATTCGTCCCATAGAAGGACAGAGGGATTCGGTCCCATAGAAGGACAGAGGGATTCGCTCCCATAGAAGAACAGAGGGATTCCCTCCCATAGAAGGACAGAGGGATTCGGTCCCATAGAAGGACAGAGGGATTCGGTCCCATAGAAGGACAGAGGGATTCGGTCCCATAGAAGGACAGAGGGATTCGGTCCTATAGAAGGACAGAGGGATTCGCTCCCATAGAAGGACAGAGGGATTCGGTCCCATAGAAGGACAGAGGGATTCACTCCCATAGAAGGACAGAGGGATTCGCTCCCATAGACGGACAGGGGGATTCGGTCCCATAGAAGGACACAGGGATTCGGTCTCATAGAAGGACAGAGGGATTCGCTCCCATAGAAGGACAGAGGGATTCGGTCCCATAGAAGGACAGAGGGATTCGGTCCCATAGAAGGACAGAGGGATTCGGTCCCATAGAAGGACAGGGGGATTCGGTCCCATAGAAGGACAGGGGGATTCGGTCCCATAGAAGGACAGAGGGATTCGCTCCCATAGAAGGACAGAGGGATTCGGTCTCATAGAAGGACAGAGGGATTCGCTCCCATAGAAGGACAGAGGGATTCGCTCCCATAGAAGGACAGGGGGATTCGGTCCCATAGAAGGACAGGGGGATTCGCTCCCATAGAAGGACAGAGGGATTCGCTCCCATAGAAGGACAGAGGGATTCGGTCCCATAGAAGGACAGAGGGATTCGCTCCCATAGAAAGACAGAGGGATTCGGTCCCATGGAAGGACAGAGGGATTCGGTCCCATAGAAGGACAGAGGGATTCGGTCTCATAGAAGGACAGAGGGATTCGGTCCCATAGAAGGACAGAGGGATTCGGTCCCATAGAAGGACAGGGGGATTCGCTCCCATAGAAGGACAGAGGGATTCGGTCCCATAGAAGGACAGAGGGATTCGGTCCCATAGAAGGACAGAGGGATTCGGTCCCATAGAAGGACAGAGAGATTCGCTCCCATAGAAGGACAGAGGGATTCGGTCCCATAGAAGGACAGAGGGATTCGGTCTCATAGAAGGACAGAGGGATTCGGTCCCATAGAAGGACAGAGGGATTCGGTCCCATAGAAGGACAGGGGGATTCGCTCCCATAGAAGGACAGAGGGATTCGCTCCCATAGAAGGACAGAGGGATTCGCTCCCATAGAAGGACAGAGGGATTCGCTCCCATAGAAGGACAGAGAGATTCGCTCCCATAGACGGACGGAGGGATTCGGTCCCATAGAAGGACAGAGGGATTCGGTCCCATAGAAGGACAGAGGGATTCGGTCCCATAGAAGGACAGAGGGATTCGGTCCCATAGAAGGACAGAGGGATTCGCTCCCATAGAAGAACAGAGGGATTCGCTCCCATAGACGAACAGAGGGATTCGCTCCCATAGAAGGACAGAGGGATTCGGTCCCATAGAAGGACAGAGGGATTCGCTCCCATAGAAGGACAGAGGGATTCGCTCCCATAGAAGGACAGAGGGATTCGCTCCCATAGAAGGACAGAGAGATTCGCTCCCATAGAAGGACAGAGAGATTCGCTCCCATAGAAGGACAGAGGGATTCGGTCCCATAGAAGGACAGAGGGATTCGGTCCCATAGAAGGACAGAGGGATTCGCTCCCATAGAAGGACAGAGGGATTCGGTCCCATAGAAGGACAGAGGGATTCGGTCCCATAGAAGGACAGAGGGATTCGGTCCCATAGAAGGACAGAGGGATTCGGTCTCATAGAAGGACAGAGGGATTCGGTCTCATAGAAGGACATAGGGATTCGCTCCCATAGAAGGACAGAGGGATTCGGTCCCATAGAAGGACAGAGGGATTCGGTCTCATAGAAGGACAGAGGGATTCGCTCCCATAGAAGGACAGAGGGATTCGCTCCCATAGAAGGACAGAGGGATTCGCTCCCATAGAAGGACAGAGGGATTCAGTCCCATAGAAGGACAGAGGGATTCGCTCCCATAGAAGGACAGAGGGATTCGCTCCCATAGAAGGACAGAGGGATTCGCTCCCATAGAAGGCCAGAGGGATTTGCTCCCATAGAAGGACAGAGGGATTCGGTCCCATAGAAGGACAGAGGGATTCGCTCCCATAGAAGAACAGAGGGATTCGCTCCCATAGACGAACAGAGGGATTCGCTCCCATAGAAGGACAGGGGGATTCGCTCCCATAGAAGGACAGAGGGATTCACTCCCATAGAAGGACAGAGGGATTCGGTCCCATAGAAGGACAGAGGGATTCGCTCCCATAGAAGGACAGAGGGATTCGGTCCCATAGAAGGACAGAGGGATTCGGTCCTATAGAAGGACAGAGGGATTCGCTCCCATAGAAGGACAGAGGGATTCGCTCCCATAGACGGACAGAGGGATTCGCTCCCATAGAAGAACAGAGGGATTCGCTCCCATAGAAGGACAGAGGGATTCGGTCCCATAGAAGGACAGAGAGATTTGCTCCCATAGAAGGACAGGGGGATTCGCTCCCATAGAAGGACAGAGGGATTCGCTCCCATAGAAGGACAGAGGGATTCGCTCCCATAGAAGGACAGGGGGATTCGGTCCCATAGAAGGACAGAGGGATTCGGTCCCATAGAAGGACGGAGGGATTCGCTCCCATAGAAGGACAGAGGGATTTGCTCCCATAGAAGGACAGAGAGATTCGCTCCCATAGAAGGACAGAGGGATTCGGTCCCATAGAAGGACAGAGGGATTCGCTCCCATAGAAGGACAGAGGGATTCGGTCCCATAGAAGGACAGAGGCATTCGGTCCCATAGAAGGACAGAGAGATTCGCTCCCATAGAAGGACAGAGGGATTCAGTCCCATAGAAGGACAGAGGGATTCGGTCTCATAGAAGGACAGAGGGATTCGGTCCCATAGAAGGACAGAGGGATTCGGTCTCATAGAAGGACAGGGGGATTCGCTCCCATAGAAGGACAGAGGGATTCGGTCCCATAGAAGGACAGAGGGATTCGGTCCCATAGAAGGACAGAGGGATTCGGTCCCATAGAAGGACAGAGGGATTCGGTCCCATAGAAGGACAGAGGGATTCGGTCCCATAGAAGGACAGAGAGATTCGCTCCCATAGAAGGACAGAGGGATTCGGTCCCATAGAAGGACAGAGGGATTCGCTCCCATAGAAGGACAGGGGGATTCGCTCCCATAGAAGGACAGAGGGATTCGCTCCCATAGAAGGACAGAGGGATTCGCTCCCATAGAAGGACAGAGGGATTCGCTCCCATAGAAGGACAGAGGGATTCGCTCCCATAGAAGGACAGAGGGATTCGCTCCCATAGAAGGACAGAGGGATTCGTTCCCATAGAAGGACAGAGAGATTCGCTCCCATAGAAGGACAGAGAGATTCGCTCCCATAGACGGACGGAGGGATTCGGTCCCATAGAAGGACGGAGGGATTCGGTCCCATAGAAGGACAGAGGGATTCGGTCCCATAGAAGGACAGAGGGATTCGGTCCCATAGAAGGACAGAGGGATTCGCTCCCATAGAAGAACAGAGGGATTCCCTCCCATAGAAGGACAGAGGGATTCGGTCCCATAGAAGGACAGAGGGATTCGGTCCCATAGAAGGACAGAGGGATTCGGTCCCATAGAAGGACAGAGGGATTCGGTCCCATAGAAGGACAGAGGGATTCGCTCCCATAGAAGGACAGAGGGATTCACTCCCATAGAAGGACAGAGGGATTCGCTCCCATAGACGGACAGGGGGATTCCGTCCCATAGAAGGACAGAGGGATTCGGTCCCATAGAAGGACAGAGGGATTCGGTCCCATAGAAGGACAGGGGGATTCGGTCCCATAGAAGGACAGGGGGATTCGGTCCCATAGAAGGACAGAGGGATTCGCTCCCATAGAAGGACAGAGGGATTCGGTCTCATAGAAGGACAGAGGGATTCGCTCCCATAGAAGGACAGAGGGATTCGCTCCCATAGAAGGACAGGGGGATTCGGTCCCATAGAAGGACAGGGGGATTCGCTCCCATAGAAGGACAGAGGGATTCGCTCCCATAGAAGGACAGAGGGATTCGGTCCCATAGAAGGACAGAGGGATTCGGTCTCATAGAAGGACAGAGGGATTCGGTCCCATAGAAGGACAGAGGGATTCGGTCCCATAGAAGGACAGGGGGATTCGCTCCCATAGAAGGACAGAGGGATTCGGTCCCATAGAAGGACAGAGAGATTCGCTCCCATAGAAGGACAGAGGGATTCGGTCCCATAGAAGGACAGAGGGATTCGGTCTCATAGAAGGACAGAGGGATTCAGTCCCATAGAAGGACAGAGGGATTCGGTCTCATAGAAGGACAGAGGGATTCGGTCCCATAGAAGGACAGAGGGATTCGGTCCCATGGAAGGACAGAGGGATTCGGTCCCATAGAAGGACAGAGGGATTCGGTCCCATAGAAGGACAGAGAGATTCGCTCCCATAGAAGGACAGAGGGATTCGGTCCCATAGAAGGACAGAGGGATTCGGTCTCATAGAAGGACAGAGGGATTCGGTCCCATAGAAGGACAGAGGGATTCGGTCCCATAGAAGGACAGAGGGATTCGGTCTCATAGAAGGACAGAGGGATTCGGTCCCATAGAAGGACAGAGGGATTCGGTCCCATAGAAGGACAGAGGGATTCGCTCCCATAGAAGGACAGAGGGATTCGCTCCCATAGAAGGACAGAGGGATTCGCTCCCATAGAAGGACAGAGGGATTCGCTCCCATAGAAGGACAGAGAGATTCGCTCCCATAGACGGACGGAGGGATTCGGTCCCATAGAAGGACAGAGGGATTCGGTCCCATAGAAGGACAGAGGGATTCGGTCCCATAGAAGGACAGAGGGATTCGGTCCCATAGAAGGACAGAGGGATTCGGTCCCATAGAAGGACAGAGGGATTCGCTCCCATAGAAGAACAGAGGGATTCGCTCCCATAGACGAACAGAGGGATTCGCTCCCATAGAAGGACAGAGGGATTCGGTCCCATAGAAGGACAGAGGGATTCGCTCCCATAGAAGGACAGAGGGATTCGCTCCCATAGAAGGACAGAGGGATTCGGTCCCATAGAAGGACAGAGGGATTCGGTCTCATAGAAGGACAGAGGGATTCGCTCCCATAGAAGGACAGAGGGATTCGGTCCCATAGAAGGACAGAGGGATTCGGTCTCATAGAAGGACAGAGGGATTCGGTCTCATAGAAGGACAGAGGGATTCGCTCCCATAGAAGGACAGAGGGATTCGCTCCCATAGAAGGACAGAGGGATTCGGTCCCATAGAAGGACAGAGGGATTCGCTCCCATAGAAGGACAGAGGGATTCGCTCCCATAGAAGGACAGAGGGATTCGCTCCCATAGAAGGCCAGAGGGATTCGCTCCCATAGAAGGACAGAGGGATTCGGTCCCATAGAAGGACAGAGGGATTCGGTCTCATAGAAGGACAGAGGGATTCGCTCCCATAGAAGGACAGAGGGATTCGGTCTCATAGAAGGACAGAGGGATTCGCTCCCATAGACGGACAGGGGGATTCGGTCCCATAGAAGGACAGAGGGATTCGCTCCCATAGAAGGACAGAGGGATTCGGTCCCATAGAAGGACAGAGGGATTCGGTCCCATAGAAGGACAGAGGGATTCGGTCCCATAGAAGGACAGAGGGATTCGGTCCCATAGAAGGACAGAGGGATTCGCTCCCATAGAAGGACAGAGGGATTCGGTCCCATAGAAGGACAGAGGGATTCGGTCCCATAGAAGGACAGAGGGATTCGGTCCCATAGAAGGACAGAGGGATTCGGTCTCATAGAAGGACAGAGGGATTCGGTCCCATAGAAGGACAGAGGGATTCAGTCTCATAGAAGGACAGAGGGATTCGCTCCCATAGAAGGACAGAGGGATTCGGTCCCATAGAAGGACAGAGGGATTCGGTCCCATAGAAGGACAGAGGGATTCGGTCTCATAGAAGGACAGAGGGATTCGCTCCCATAGAAGGACAGAGGGATTCGGTCCCATAGAAGGACAGAGGGATTCGGTCTCATAGAAGGACAGAGGGATTCGCTCCCATAGAAGGACAGAGGGATTCGCTCCCATAGAAGGCCAGAGGGATTCGCTCCCATAGAAGGACAGAGGGATTCGCTCCCATAGAAGGACAGAGGGATTCGGTCCCATAGAAGGACAGAGGGATTCGCTCCCATAGAAGGACAGAGGGATTCGCTCCCATAGAAGGACAGAGGGATTCGGTCCCATAGAAGGACAGAGGGATTCGGTCTCATAGAAGGACAGAGGGATTCGCTCCCATAGAAGGACAGAGGGATTCGGTCCCATAGAAGGACAGAGGGATTCGGTCCCATAGAAGGACAGAGGGATTCGGTCTCATAGAAGGACAGAGGGATTCGCTCCCATAGAAGGACAGAGGGATTCGCTCCCATAGAAGGACAGAGGGATTCGCTCCCATAGAAGGACAGAGGGATTCGGTCCCATAGAAGGACAGAGGGATTCGGTCTCATAGAAGGACAGAGGGATTCGCTCCCATAGAAGGACAGAGGGATTCGCTCCCATAGAAGGCCAGAGGGATTCGCTCCCATAGAAGGACAGAGGGATTCGCTCCCATAGAAGGACAGAGGGATTCGGTCCCATAGAAGGACAGAGGGATTCGCTCCCATAGAAGGCCAGAGGGATTCGCTCCCATAGAAGGACAGAGGGATTCGCTCCCATAGAAGGACAGAGGGATTCTGTCTCATAGAAGGACAGAGGGATTCGGTCCCATAGAAGGACAGAGGGATTCGCTCCCATAGAAGGACAGAGGGATTCGCTCCCATAGAAGGACAGAGGGATTCGGTCCCATAGAAGGACAGAGGGATTCGCTCCCATAGAAGGCCAGAGGGATTCGCTCCCATAGAAGGACAGAGGGATTCGCTCCCATAGAAGGACAGAGGGATTCGGTCCCATAGAAGGACAGAGGGATTCGCTCCCATAGAAGGACAGAGGGATTCGCTCCCATAGAAGGACAGAGGGATTCGGTCCCATAGAAGGACAGAGGGATTCGCTCCCATAGAAGGACAGAGGGATTCGCTCCCATAGAAGGACAGAGGGATTCGGTCTCATAGAAGGACAGAGGGATTCGCTCCCATAGAAGGACAGAGGGATTCGGTCCCATAGAAGGACAGAGGGATTCGGTCCCATAGAAGGACAGAGGGATTCTGTCTCATAGAAGGACAGAGGGATTCGCTCCCATAGAAGGACAGAGGGATTCGGTCCCATAGAAGGACAGAGGGATTCTGTCTCATAGAATGACAGAGGGATTCGCTCCCATAGAAGGACAGAGGGATTCGCTCCCATAGAAGGACAGAGGGATTCGCTCCCATAGAAGGACAGGGGGATTCGGTCCCATAGAAGGACAGGGGGATTCGCTCCCATAGAAGGACAGAGGGATTCGCTCCCATAGAAGGACAGAGGGATTCGCTCCCATAGAAGGACAGAGGGATTCGCTCCCATAGAAGGACAGAGGGATTCGCTCCCATAGAAGGACAGAGGGATTCGCTCCCATAGAAGGACAGAGGGATTCGCTCCCATAGAAGGACAGAGGGATTCGCTCCCATAGAAGGACAGGGGGATTCGCTCCCATAGAAGGACAGAGGGATTCGCTCCCATAGAAGGACAGGGGGATTCGCTCCCATAGAAGAACAGAGGGATTCGCTCCCATAGAAGGACAGAGGGATTCGCTCCCATAGAAGGACAGAGGGATTCGCTCCCATAGAAGGACAGAGGGATTCGCTCCCATAGAAGGACAGAGGGATTCGCTCCCATAGAAGGACAGAGGGATTCGCTCCCATAGAAGAACAGAGGGATTCGCTCCCATAGAAGGACAGAGGGATTCGCTCCCATAGAAGGACAGAGGGATTCGCTCCCATAGAAGGACAGGGGGATTCGCTCCCATAGAAGGACAGAGGGATTCGCTCCCATAGAAGGACAGAGGGATTCGCTCCCATAGAAGGACAGAGGGATTCGCTCCCATAGAAGGACAGAGGGATTCGGTCCCATAGAAGGACAGAGGGATTCGCTCCCATAGAAGGACAGAGGGATTCGCTCCCATAGAAGGACAGAGGGATTCGCTCCCATAGAAGGACAGAGGGATTCGCTCCCATAGAAGGACAGGGGGATTCGCTCCCATAGAAGGACAGAGGGATTCGCTCCCATAGACAGACAGTCAGATTGGTATGTATGTGACATCCAGCATTGTGCCAGTTGTGGTGGGCACACAGTGGCAGCATTGTCTCCCCCGGGCACACAGCACCCCTCACCCGCCTTCCTATGTGAATTCTCAGAGTCTTGGCCTTGAGGCTGATATCTGCGGTGTCCCCCCCTCCCCCTCACTAGTCGCTGACGCAGCAGTCTCGGGGAGGATGTGCTGATCTGGGACAATGTCTCTGGTTTGGGGTGAAGCAGACGGGGCCACACAAAGGTGGAAATGAAAGTCTGACTTCTGTGTGGGCCCCCGGAGCAGATACAGACATACAATACGGGGCCCATTTTATAGCACCCATCCCCCCACTGCACGTGTAATTATTTCTGTACAATTTATATAAAACATACAGGTGCAGATATCTGACAATACTCGGGGTGGGGGGCGGAGCTTTTATTACACGATACTCAAGGCTGATTTATCTGACAAGGTACATCTCAACGCAGTGCTAAAAAATCCCTAAATATCTGAAACCAGTGCGTAATATAAACGCATTCATTATATGGACCTTTTACCCTCCGTAAACCATCCAACTAAAGTGCATCAGTTACATGTACAATATCTCACAAAAGTAAGTACACCCCTCACATTTTTGTAAATGTTTTATTCTATTCTATTTATTTCATGTCCCCTCAAAATAACTCAACACACAGCCATTAATGTCTAAACCGCTGGCAGCAAAAGTGAGTACACCCCTAAGTGAAAATGTCCAAACTGGGCCCAAAGTGTCAATATTTTGTGTGTCCACCATTATTTTCCAGCACTGCCTTAACCCACTTGGGCATGGAGTTCATCAGAGCTTCACAGGTTGCCACTGGAGCCCTCTTCCACTTCTCCATGATGACATCACAGAGCTGGTGGATGTTAGAGAACTTGCACTCCTCTGACCAAACCTGTCCCTGCTGAAGAAAAGCATCCCCACAACATCATGCTGCCACCACCATGTTTCACAGTGTGGATGGTGTGTTCAGGGTGATGTGCAGTGTTAGTTTTCCGCCACACATAGCGTTTTGCTTTTTGGCCAAAAAGTTCAATTTTGATCTCCTCTGACCAGAGCACCTTCTTCCACATGTTTGCTGTGTCCTCCACATGGCTTCTTACAAATTGCAAACGGGACTTCTTATGGCTTTCTTTCAACAATGTCCTTCTTCTTGCCCCTCTTCTATAAAGGACAGATTTGTGGAGTGCATGACTAATAGTTGTCCTGTGGACAGATTCTCCCACCTGAGCTGTGGATCTCTGCAGCTCCTCCAGAGTTACCATGGGCCTCTTGGCTGCTTCTCTTATGCATACTCTCCTTGCCCGGCCTGTCAGTTTAGTTGGACGGCCATGTCTCGGTAGGTTTGCAGTTGTGCCATTCTCTTTCCATTTTTGGATGATGGATTGAACAGAGCTCCATGAGATGTTCAAAGCTTGGGATATTTTTTTATAACCTAACCCTGCTTTAAACTTCTCCAAAACTTTATTGACCTGTCTGGTGTGTTCCTTGGCCTTCATGATGCTGTTTGTTCACTAAGGATCTCTAACAAACCTCTGAGGGCTTCTCAGAACAGCTGTATTTATACTGAGATTAAATTACACACAGGTGGACTCTATTTACTAATTAGGTGACTTCTGAAGGCAATTGGTTCCACTGGAGTTTAGAAAGGGGTATCAGAGTAAGGTAAGGGGGTTGAATACAAATGCACGCCACATTTTTCACATATTTATCTGTAAAAAGTTTGGGAAACCATTTATAATTTTCCTTACACCTCACATTTATGTGCCACTTTGTGTTGGTCTATCACATAAAATCCCAATAAAATACATTTACGTTTTTGGTTGTAACATGACAAGTGTGGAAAATTTCAAGGGGTGTGAATACTTTTTCAAGGCACTGTATCTGACTATTTTCAGGGGGATTTTATCTGACAAGACCCAGGGAGATATTTATCTGATAACACTCAGGGGGATGGGGACTTTTTTTTAAATAATACTCTGGGGGGGGGGGGGGGCGGTTTATGAATAGCTATGACCTGATACTTCCTGCACTCCACATACAGACTCAGAGTACCTCTTTGGGGGGGGGGGGGGGACAATACTTGGGGAAAGGGGTCTTTGTCTGAAAATACTCAAGGGGGGGCTTTATTTGACAACAATACTCAGGGGAGGTTATCTGACAAGACTTGGGGGCAAATTCATCTGATAATACACAAGGGGGACTTTTATTTGATAATACCTAGGAAGTGGGGGTCCTTTATTTGATAATACTCGGGGGGGGGGGGACTTTTCTCTGACAACACTCAGGAAGGGGTTTTGTATGAACAGCTATGATATGATCCTCCCTACATCATACTCACAGACTCGAGAGAACCCTGGGGGGAGGGGGGGGATAAGGTTTCCCTTTATGTGGGCAGACTTTCCCCAGGGGGGGGACCAAGAGGATCCCAGGTAGGGGTTTTCCCTTTGGGGGATAAATGGTCCTCCTGGGAGAAGGGAAGATTTCCTTGAAGGTCCCTGTGGGGGAGAACCTAGGAGTCTCATATGTATGGGGCTTCCCAGAAAAAAATGCCTAGTGGGGGAGGGGGATCATCTAGAAAGTTCACTGTCTTCCCCTTTGTACCCTCCCTGTGCACCCCCATCAATAAGTGTACATCCTGGTCATGATGGGTAAGGACCCCCCTGATGAAGCTGTGACCCCACAATCCCACCACACTTACCATATCTTTTGGCCTGGATGGGGAATTCGTAGAGGCAGGAGTTCGTCTTGCGCTCCCCATTGATGGTGACGTTCATGAGGGGGCAGATGGGGTTACAGCTCTGCGTTGGATGTGGATGGGTAGAGTCGTTACTCCAGAGAGATGGATGGCCATGGATCTCACGGTATAGGCTGATCCCATAGGTAAAGTTCAGGATATGAAGGCCGGGAATCCAGTGCACACAGAACGAGTACAGCCCCCGCCGATCCGGCAAAGTGATGTTATCGGAGGGCAGGAAAGGGGCGGAGATAGTCAGTACCTCCGCAGAGTTCTCCACTCTCACCATATTGTCCCGGGAATTGCCATGCCACCGCAAGAGGTTCATTTTCTCCGACTGATTCCTCCATCCACACAGAGAGAAGCCCCCGACATCGGACAGGAGGCCTGGGGAGAGAAAACCCATAATTATTACAAGGAATGTTCAATACCTGAAGAGGATCGATCCCCAGTCTATAGGTTCACACTAGTCTCTATACAATATGATGACATGGACCATGTACAATCTATAGGGCCACACTAGTCTCTATACAATATGTTGACACAGACCATGTACAATCTATAGGGCCACACTGGTCTCTATACAATATGATGACATGGACCATGTACAATCTATAGGGGCTCGCTGGTCTCTATACAATATGATGACATGGACCATGTACAATCTATAGTGCCACACTGGTCTCTATACAATATGTTGACACAGACCATGTACAATCTATAGGGCCACACTGGTCTCTATACAATATGATGACATGGACCATGTACAATCTATAGGGGCTCGCTGGTCTCTATACAATATGATGACATGGACCATGTACAATCTATAGTGCCACACTGGTCTCTATACAATATGATGACATGGACCAAGTACAATCTATAGGAGCTCGCTGGTCTCTCGACAATACAATGACATGGACCATGTACAATCTATTGGGCCACACTGGTCTCTATACAATACGATGACACTGATCATGTACAGTCTATAGGTCCACACTGGTTTCTATACAATATAATGACATGGGCCAAGTACAATTTATAGGGCCACACTGGTGATGACACCGACAATGTACAATCAATAGCTCCACACTGGTCACTGTGCTAGACAAAGTGTCAGCTCTGTGGCACAAAGTATCCTGCTCCATGCACTGATGGTAGAGTTCCATGTTTTCACCTGCACATTGAATATTTAATTTTAATGATTATAGAACTAACCCTATCCTAACTAAACATACCCTGACTAACCCAAACCTAACTATCCCTACCCAAGCTAACCCTAGATTACCTATTTAAACTTATAATAATTATATTATTAATATTATGATGATTATTAATAATAATAATAATACTAATAATAATCATCATAATATTAATAATACATACAATTATTCAGTATAATACAATATTATATCATATAAAATGTAACCTATTCCCAAACTAACCCTAACCCAACTTAAGTAACTCTAACTTCGTTCCCTGGAAATATGATGTAATAATAATAAAGCAGTTTTTTTGGCGGAGCACGGGCACACACCCACAGCTTAGTACAGCTATAGGAAAACTATTGTTTTCAGGGGTAACAGAAAATGTCTTCCCTCAAGGAAGAGAACTTTATCTGAGACCTATTCTGCCTCCCAGTGAATATCATACAAGAAAGCTCCCAGAGGTTGGGTGGATGGTGAACGGTTGGGTGGATGGTGAACGGTTGGATGGATGGTGAACGGTTGGGTGAATGGTGAACGGTTGGGTGAATGGTGAACGGTTGGGTTGGGTGGATGGTGAACGGTTGGGTGGATGGTGAACGGTTGGGTTGGGTGGATGGTGAATGGTTGGGTTGGGTGGATGGTGAACGGTTGGGTGGGTGGTGAACGGTTGGGTGGATGGTGAACGGTTGGGTTGGGTGGATGGTGAACAGTTGGGTGGATAGTGAAAGGTTGGGTTGGGTGGATGGTGAACGGTTGGGTTGGATGGTGAACGGTTGGGTGGATGGTGAACGGTTGGGTGGACATGCTCCTAAAACATTACAGATGGAGACTGACATTCCCAGGATCTTACTAATCTCCCATTGCTCCCTATACTGACTGGGGACTGAACCCTGTGTGCACGTCTATGGTGAACATAATTAGTTTCATTGTGAAGCAGCAACATCGACACTTCCTGAGACTCACTTCGCCGCACACCACAAGACTGAGCAACACACAGACTGGGGGGGGGGGGGGGGACAAGGTAGTCTGATTGGCTAAACCATTTTCCATTTTCGATTGTAAGCTCAGCTGATCATCATACCTTCTGTATGTTAATTGTAAACACTGATACAGAATATAGCGAAGCTATAGGAAGGAAATCTAATAATAATCATCTTAAAGAAATGTTCATTTATAAATAGAATTCTCAGATTTCCCACACAGACAAGAAACTGACGCTTACAAGAGTCCTCATCCATATGACTCCAACATATACCGAAGCGGAGTCCTGCAGCGTCCAGTCATTGCTGGGACTAAAGGTCCCATCCTTACATGTATCCTCCTAACTAACCCAAACCTAACTCACCCCCCATAGGGTTGTACAGCAGGGTCCATCCTTAGAAATGGGGTTATAAGGGCAGCATATTCCCGAGATCCTAACCGACTAAATTCAGAATATCCTGGAACTGGATTCCAGATTTCCTCATCGGAAGATTAAATAAAACAATTGTAAATCAGCTAGGCTTCATCTGTGATGTAGAAGATGTTTCATAGCTCAGATAAGTGGCTTCATCAGTTCTATTAATCTCAGGAACATAATCCATAGATAATTAAAAACTCAGAAACCTTCCCTGATAACCCTCCTCCAATCACCTTCATCTAATCCCCTTAATCCAATCATCTTCTCCAATCATCTTCTTCTAATCACCTCCTCCATTCACCTTCATCTAATCACCTCCTTAATTCACCTTCATCTAATAAACCTCACCTAATCCCCTTCATCCATTCACCTTCTCCAATCATCTTCATCTAATCACCTCCTCCATTCACCTTCATCTAAATCAACCTCATCTAAATACCTTCATCCATTCACCTTCTCCAATCATCTTCATCTAATCACCTCCTCCATTCACCTTCATCTAAATCAACCTCATCTAATCCCCTTCATCCAATCACCTTCTTCTAATCACCTTCATCTAAAAAACCTCACCTAATCCCCTTCATCCATTCACCTTCTCCAATCATCTTCATCTAACCACCTCCTCCATTCAACTTCATCTAATCAACCTAATCTAATCCCCTTCATCCAATCACCTTCTTCTAATCACCTCCTTAATTCACCTTCATCTAATAAACCTCACCTAATCCCCTTCATCCATTCACCTTCTCCAATCATCTTCATCTAATCACCTCCTCCATTCACCTTCATCTAAATCAACCTCATCAAATCCCCTTCATCCATTCACCTTCTCCAATCATCTTCATCTAATCACCTCCTCCATTCACCTTCATATAAATCAAGCTCATCCAATCACCTTCTCCAATCATCTTCTTCTAATCACCTCCTCCATTCACCCTCATCTAATCAACCTCATCTAATCCCCTTCATCCAGTCACCTTCTAAAATTATTTTCTTCTAATCACCTCCTCCATTCATCTTCATTTTATCAACCTCATTTAATCCCCTTCATCCAATCGCCTTCTCCAATCATCTTCATCTACTACCCCTCATACAATCACATTTATTCACACATTCATTCTAATCACCTTCTCCAATCAACTTCATCCAAATCATTTACTCAAACTACCTTCCAATCACCTTCATCCAATCACTTTCATTATAGTCCTTCTCCGATCGCCTTCATCCAATCACCATAATGTCATATTATGTCAAGGCAGATGTTGACTGCACAAGACATGTCTGGAGGTGGAAAAAAAGGAAGGTGATAGTAAGTGGTTAGATGAAGATGATTGGATAATGGTGACTAAAAAAAACTACCATTTATCCCATTACCAATACTACTATTTATCCCATTACCAATAATACTACTACTATTTATCCCATTACCAATACTACTATGTATCCCATTACCAATACTACTATTTATCCCATTACCAATAATACTACTACTATTTATCCCATTACCAATACTACTATGTATCCCATTACCAATACTACTATTTATCCCATTACCAATAATACTACTACTATTTATCCCATTACCACTACTACTATTTATCCCATTTCCAGTACTACTATTTATCCCATTACCACTACTACTATTTATCCCATTTCCACTACTACTATTTATCCCATTGCCACTACTACTATTTATCCCATTACCAATACTACTATGTATCCCATTACCACTACTACTATTTATCCCATTACCACTACTACTATTTATCCCATTACCACTACTACTATTTATCCCATTACCAATACTACTATGTATCCCATTACCACTACTACTATTTATCCCATTACCACTACTACTATTTATCCCATTACCACTACTACTATTTATCCCATTACCAATACTACTATGTATCCCATTACCACTACTACTATTTATCCCATTACCAATACTACTATTTATCCCATTACCACTACTGCTAGTTATCCCATTACCAATACTACTAGTTATACTATTTCCAATACTACAAAGTATCCCGTTACCAATACTACAAAGTATCCCGTTACCAATACTACAAAGTATCCCGTTACCAATACTACAAGGTATCCCATGACCACACTACTCCTAGTTATCCAATGGCCATTACTACTAGTTATTCTGGTATTGATACTACTAGTCATATCATGACTACTACTAGTTATCCAGTTACCAATACTACCAGCTATATGATGACCAGTACCACTAGTTATCCTTTTACCAATACTACTAGTTATGCCATGACCACTACTGCTTGTTATCCCAAATAAAATCTACATTTTTGAGTTGTAACCAGATGTGGAAGGGAGGAAAAATCTGTATAACCTGAGAAAGGTTCAACCATTCCCCATGACTCTCCACCATTCCCTGTCATTCTCTACTCTATATAAACAAAAGGAAACAAGTTTGAGCTTTAGATCGAATATCAAAGAAGAGTAATGAGTGCAGATCAGAGCCGAGCTGCTGGCAATGTGCCCATTTTCCTCGAAATATCAGATGATATTTCACATAGAAAATGATAGGCTTGTGCACAACGGAAAAATTCGTTCCGTTTCGGTTCGTTTCTTTCCGGTCCTGTTGATTCGTAATCATTCGTAATTTTGCTAGACGGGATTTTTCGTGTTCGGACTCATTCGTATTTTTGCAAGCGACATTTTTCGTTGAATTTTTTGTTGCTTTATAATTCGTACTTTCGGTAGAGTACGTTGTTTTTCGTTGATTCTGGACACAACTCCTACTTTCGTAACTTTTTTTGGGTTCGTTGATTCGTAATTTTCTGTGTCTCTCTCACGACGACGCTGACTATTATGCCTAATGTGCTTCGAATGGATTTGTTCTTTTCAAAAAACATCGCGGTTATTTGTAACGATTCGAAATCTCGTATTTTACTTTCGTTTTTTACATGCGGCTATAGCCTCCGCCCCTGTACACCATTTTGAGAGGGTTCAGCACGGTGAGGGAGAAGCAGAGAGCAGAGCAGAGAGTTATTGTGCTTCGAATGGATTAGAAATCTCGTATTTTACTTTTGTTTTTTACATGCGGCTATAGCCTCCGCCCCTGTACACCATTTTGAGAGGGAGTTCAGCACGGTGAAGGAGAAGCAGAGAGCAGAGCAGAGTGAGTGTTATTGTGTTTCCAATGGATTTGTACATTCGTAAGTTTTTTCATAACGAATTATGCCGAAGACATTCGGGCATTCGCTATTTTGCGGTATAATTTATTTCGGATTCGGTTTTATTCGTAATTGCTTTGTTCGGAAATTCGAATGCTTCCGAATGGCCGAAAGTTGCTAAATTCGGACGAATTTCGATTCGTTACGAAACGAATTGCACAAGCCTAGAAAATGATGAGCTGACATTTTAGAACTTGTAGAGACCTGACATCACATACATGACATCACCTGCCCATTCCTGACCTGAGGAACCAGAAACCTCGCTCCACCTGTCAGAGTACAATCAAACACACACCTTTCCCCACACGTATCACACATGAGTAACCGTAGACCCGCTCTACCTTTCGGGATACACACACCTTCACACATATCACACATGATAAACCTGGAACCCCACTCCCCCTGTCCAGGTACAACCCAACACACATCTTTCTTCACTTATATCACACATGAGGAATTCCAAACCCTGCTTCACCTGTCAGGGTGCAACCCAATACACACTTTTTTCCACATAAATCACACATGAGGCACCCGGAACCCCGCTTCACATGTCTGGGTACACACTCCTTCACACATGAAGAACTTGGAACCCCACTCCACCTGTCCAGTTACAACCCAACACACACCTTTCTCCACATATATCACACATGAGGAACCTTGAACCCTGCTCCACCTGTCCAGGTACAACCCAACACACTGCTTTATCCACTTTTATCACACATCAGGAACCCAAAACCCTGCTTTACCTGTCAGGATGCAACCCAACACACACCTTTCCCCACACATGTCACACATGAAGAACCCGGAACCGTACTCCACCTGTTGGAATACAACCCAACACACACCTTTCCCCACACATATCACATATGAAGAACCTGGAACCCCACTCCGCCTGTCCAGGTACAATCCAACACACACCTTTCTCCACTTATGTCACACATGAGGAACCTGAAACCCCACTCCACCTGTGGGAATACAACCCAACACACACCTGCCCCCACATATATCACACATAAAGAACCCGGAACCCTGCTCCACCTGTTGGAATACAACCCAACACACATCTTCCCCCATACATATCATACATGAAGAACCCGGAACCCGGCTCCAACTGTTGGAATACAACCCAACACACATCTTCCCCCATACATATCATACATGAAGAACCCGGAACCCTGCTCCACCTGTTGGAATACAACCCAACACACATCTTCCCCCATACATATCATACATGAAGAACCCGGAACCCGGCTCCAACTGTTGGAATACAACCCAACACACATCTTCCCCCATACATATCATACATGAAGAACCCAGAACCCGGCTCCAACTGTTGGAATACAACCCAACACACATCTTCCCCCATACATATCATACATGAAGAACCCGGAACCCGGCTCCAACTGTTGGAATACAACCCAACACACATCTTCCCCCATACATATCATACATGAAGAACCCGGAACCCGGCTCCAACTGTTGGAATACAACCCAACACACATCTTCCCCCATACATATCATACAGGAAGAACCCGGAACCCCGCTCCAACTGTTGGAATACAACCCAACACACACCTACCCCCACACATATCACACATTAAAATCCAGAACCCCGCTCCACCTGTTGGAATACAACTCAGCACACAGCTTCCCCCACACATATCACACATGAGGAACCTGGAACCCTACTCCACCAGTCAGGGTACAACCCAACACACACATGAGGAACATGGAACCCCAACACACACCTTCCCCCACACATATCACACATGGAGAAGTTGATTTTCTTTCTCGTACATCACGAGACACAGAGCGGCATAGTCATTACTATGTGGGTTATATAGATACCTTCAGGTGCTGGCACTGGCAACTTCCAAAACCGGAAGTACCCTCCCCTATATAAGCCCCTCCCATCCGGGAGCACCTCAGTTTTTTGCCAGTGTCTAAGGTGTTGGCCAAAGAGTAACATGTGTTTTTCACTGAGCTTGCGTACAGGTTCTTTTGGGCCTCAGTAAGCTATTCCGGATCCGACCAAAAAAGCTTCATAGCTAAACGGTCGGTACCCGGGCCTTGCAGAGAAGAGCAAGGTTTTGCCTGTAATGCTTCTCTTAGGAGAGCTGGACCCTGGGATCCAGAGCTCTGGTCATACCCACGACCAAGATGTTTTCTGTGCAGGGTGCTATACAGGTCCAGGGGAGTGGAATCCTTGGGAACCCGGTCCCTGAAGGTTTAATTACAATGCCTGCCGTGATAGGTGAAGTTTGGGCTTCTGTGGACCAAACAGAGTCCTGCGGCGGGGAAAAGGTAAGTGGGGGCCCCTCAGGAACTTGGTTCTATTGAGGGGACCCCCAAGCCTAATATGTCTTTCTGCCTGTTACCTAACGGTATTCCCGCTAAATATTTATGCATGCCTGTAACTACTAAAAAATTTAATATTTTTAATAGTGATCAAGAAAAAAAAATATAGACTGCGGTACCTGTGTTAATCCACTAGAGGCCGCTGTGGAACGTTTCTTGTCATGTGGACTAGTTTCTTTTCACCAGAGCAAGTCCAGGCAGATGGTGAGTTCTCTTGTGGGAAACTGCTTCCTCTGCCATGTTGCAATGCTCGTCCATCCCCCGGCCTGCGGCAAAAGGGGCCCTGTCTCTTGTCCCTAGTTTCCCTTTTCAAAAAAGAGCGCCGAAGGCGCACGTGCCCGCGCGCGAGCACGTGCACGCGCCTCTATATATAGAGGTGAGCTGGGAAAGGGGGCGGAGCTTGGGGGATGACGCTCTGTGCGCGCCACAGCGCTTCTGCGCATGTGCGGGCGTCCCAGCATGTTAAAAAGCACAATTATGTGTTGTGAGCTGGCTATGGAGTGCAGAGACAGAGCTGGCAACATTTAAAAAAGGCATACAGCAAGCGGTTGATGCAAGCATCCCCATAGAAAGGCACATTAGTAGACACCAACTGTTTTTATAGCAGCAATTGTGCTAGACTATTGTCAGTAAGTGGTGTATTTCGGCTGGAATACCTCAGCTTTGGGCTTAGGAATATGCCGTCTAAAAACTCCGGGACTAAAAATCCCAGGAAGCATAGGGGGTCTCCATCGGGCTCTGAGGATCTTGGGCATGCTTCGGCTGCACCAATCTCCCCTGAAGAATCAGAGGTTAGTGACCGTAGAGCACCCTCAGGAGTACCTGGTACTGTGGCTGTCCTCAGTTCACCTGCTCCTGCGTATGTAACAGAGGAGGTTTTTTCCTCAGCTCTGGGAGGGCTGGAAGAGAGATTGTCAACATTGATTGCTGCTTCCCTGTCACAGGGAAAAAGCGCTCGATCTCCGTCTCCTCCCTCAGAGTGCCTGTTAGCGGAGCAACAGTCCCATACAGGGATCGACCTACCTGAAGGGGATCAGGATGAGGTCGATTCTGTTGTAGAGGAATCAACAGTGGAAGAGCCATTCTCAGCATCACATGCTGAAAGATTATGGGTTCAGTCCCTGACTAACATGGTCCGATCAGCATTTAAAATGCCCCTTGCGGAGCCATCATCCACTTCTGTCTCCTCGTTGGGGTCGCTAAAAGCTCCCCAGACTGTTTGTTCCTTTCCAATCCATCCTTTACTGGAAGGGCTTATTTACCAGGATTGGGAGCATCCTGATAAAATATTTACTCCTCCCAAGAGATTCCTGGTGGTCTATCCCATGGAGGATAAGTTCATACAAAAATGGAGGGTCCCTACAGTGGACGCAGCCATCTCTTGTGTGAATAAATCACTGACGTGTCCAGTGGATAATGTCCAAATGTTCAAGGACCCAATAGATAAAAAATTAGAGTCCTTATTAAAATCTGCTTTTGCTACAGCAGGCTTGGTGACACAACCAGCAGTGGCAGCTATTGGGGTCTGCCAAGCAGTGAAGGATCAGTTGAAACAGGTCTTAAGGGACTTGCCAGATTAGCAGGCTCTTGCCCTAGCTGATCTACCTAGAGCCTTATGCTTTGCGGTTGACGCCATAAAGGATTCAATCCATCAGGCCTCCCGCCTTACGCTGTCTGTAGTACATATGCGCAGGCTTTTATGGCTCAAAAACTGGTCTGCTGAAGCTCCCTGTAACAAATTGCTGGTCAGCTTCCCATTTCATGGTGAACGCTTATTCGGGGAAGACCTGGACAAATATATCCAGAAAATTTCCAGCGGTAAAAGTACAATTTTGCCGGTTAAAAACAGAGTTAGAGGTCCCTCTTTTAAGAGGCCTGCTTCTCCAGTCCCTAGGACATCGGCTGTGAAACAGTTCCGACGGCCTCCTCGGTCAAATCCCGGAGGTAAAAATCAGGGACAATTGCAGGGTAACAAGAAGCCCTGGATCAGGAGAGGTACAAAACCTCCCCCAAAGTCAAATGCATGAAGGGTTGCCCCCACTCAATCGGGTGGGGGGAAGACTTCAGTTGTTCACAGAGACCTGGCGGGACACGATCAGAGACAGATGGGTGCTCTCCGCAGTAAGTCTGGGATACAAATTGGAGTTAAAAGACTCCCCTCCTTCCCATTTTATAAGGTCAAACGTGCCAAGGGATCCCCAGAAGAGAGGATCCCTCCTGTTGGCACTAGAACAATTATTGCTCCAAGCAGTAATTATAGAGGTTCCCCTGGAAGAATGGGGGTTCGGGTTTTACTCAAACCTCTTTACAGTCCCGAAGCCAAACGGGGACGTGAGGCCCATATTAAATCTAAAAGGGCTAAACAAATTCCTACATATCAGGACTTTCCGGATGGAGTCGATCCGATCGGTGGCCACTGCCCTACAAGGGGAGGAATGGTTAGCCTCGATCGACATCAAAGATGCTTATTTGCACATTCCCATCTTTCCAGCCCACCAAAAATTTCTACGCTTTGCGGTAGAAGGGCGCCATTTTCAGTTCAGAGCCTTACCCTTCGGTCTGGCCACAGCACCACGAGTGTTCACAAAAATTCTGGCCCCATTATTGGCCAATCTAAGAACGCAAGGTGTAACGATAATGGCATATCTAGACGACTTGTTGCTGATAGACCACTCAGTGGAAAAACTAGAAGTGGTTGTTCACGAGACAATCAAGTATCTGGAATATCACGGTTGGATTATCAACCGAGACAAGTCAGCCCTAAAACCAGTCAAAAGTCTGGAATACTTGGGGCTAAGGCTGGATTCAGACCAGAGGAAAATTTTCTTGCCTCAAGAAAAGGGGTCGTCTTTGAGAGATCTGATCCACCTAGTGGGTACAAAAAGACAGCCATCCATACGCCTGTGCATGAGGCTGCTGGGAAAAATGGTGGCATCATTCGAAGCAGTACCCTACGGTCAATTCCATTCAAGGAATTTGCAAAGGGCCATACTGTCAGCCTGGAACAAAAAAGTTCAGGCCCTAGACTTACCAATGTCCTTGTCCCCTTCCATTCGCAAGAGCCTCCGTTGGTGGTTGGTTCCCCAGAATCTGGAAAAAGGGAAATCCTTCAGTCCGATTTCTTGGAAGGTGGTCACTACAGATGCCAGCCTTATAGGCTGGGGAGCAGTACTGGAGCAATGGTCTCTCCAGGGCAGATGGTCGGATGCAGAAAAGGCCCTGCCCATCAATCTCTTAGAGATACGAGCAGCCCGGTATGCCCTAGTAGCATGGACATCCAAACTCCAAGGGTCCCCTGTCAGAATTCAATCGGACAATGCCACGGCAGTGGCATATATCAATCATCAGGGTGGCACCAGGAGTCGTGCAGCCCAGAGGGAAGTAAATTGCATCCTGAAATGGGCAGAAAGATATGTCCCAGCCATATCTGCGGTATTCATTCCAGGAGTGGAGAATTGGAAGGCGGACTTTCTAAGTCGCCAACAATTATGCCCAGGTGAATGGTCCCTTCATCCCGAGGTTTTCCGGACAATATGTCAGCGGTGGGGAACACCGGATGTAGATCTTCTAGCATCCAGATTCAACGCAAAGGTGGACAGGTTTGTCTCTTGGACAAGGGATCCCCTAGCTTGCGGCTCGGATGCCCTAGTGTTCCCTTGGGATCAGTTCAAGCTGATATATGCATTCCCACCGCCACAATTGTTACCTCGATTACTCCGCAGAATCAGGGTAGAAAAGAAACCAGTGATTCTGGTAGCTCCAGCGTGGCCCTGAAGAGCATGGTATGCGGAGATTGTAAAGATGTCTGTGGGGAGTCCTTGGACCCTCCCACATCGTCCGGACCTGCTTTCGCAAGGACCGATATACCACCCTTCCTTACCAGCCCTAGGTTTGACGGCCTGGCTATTGAAGCCCACATTCTAAAAAAGAGAGGGCTCTCTAATCCTGTGGTATCTACCATGATCAATGCCAGGAAGCCGGTATCCAGGCAGATCTACTATAGAATCTGGAAGGCGTACATCGCCTGGTGTGAAGCCAAGAAATGGCATCCACGTAACTACGTAATAGGTAGGATTCTGGACTTCCTACAATGGGCTGTAGATAGGAAGCTTGCCTTGAGTACTATCAAGGGTCAGATTTCGGCCTTGTCAATATTTTTTCAAAGGCCCTTGGCTTCGCATTCACTAGTCAAAGCCTTTATACAAGGAGTGATGCGTATTAGCCCTCCGGTTATTTTTCCCATATGTCCATGGGACTTAAACCTGGTTCTGTCGGTTCTACAGAAACAACCATTTGAACCATTACAGCATATTTCCCTGGTTCTTCTCACCAGGAAATTGATTTTTCTAGTAGCCATTTGTTCGGCTAAAAGAGTGTCGGAATTAGCCGCTATGTCCTGTAGGGAGCCATATCTGGTTATCCATAAGGACAGAGTAGTGTTACGTCCTCATCCAGCCTTTCTTCCTAAGGTGGTATCGAGGTTTCATTTGAACCAAGATGTGGTTCTTCCTTCCTTTTTCCCCAAGCCTAGTTCGGTAGAGGAAAAGTTATTGCATTCTTTGGATGTAGTAAGAGCAGTTAAAGCTTATCTAAAAGCCACTGCTCAGATTCGCAGAACGGATACTTTGTTTATTCTGCCGGAAGGCCCCAGAAAGGGTCAGGCAGCGTCAAAATCTACTTTAGCCAAGTGGATTCGACAGGTCATAATGCAAGCCTATGGCTTGAGAAGGAGACCGCCTCCGTTCAAAGTTAGGGCACACTCCACGAGAGCAGTTGGAACTTCATGGGCAGTGCATCACCAGGCCTCCCTGGCTCAGATCTGTAAGGCCGCAACATGGTCTTCAGTACACACGTTTACTAGGTTCTACCAGGTGGACGTTAGAAGTCAGGAGGATGTCGCCTTTGGGCGCAGTGTGTTGCAGGCCGCAAAAGATCCTCATGTCTGATAGCGCTCAGCTTATGTATGGTGTACCCCCCCCCCCTCATTGGGCATTGCTTTAGGACATCCCACATAGTAATGACTATGCCGCTCTGTGTCCCGTGATGTACGAGAAAGAAAATAGGATTTTTATAACAGCTTACCTGTAAAATCCTTTTCTTGGAGTACATCACGGGACACAGAGCTCCCACCCCTCTTTGGGGACACTTATTGCTTTGCTACAAAACTGAGGTGCTCCCGGATGGGAGGGGCTTATATAGGGGAGGGTACTTCCGGTTTTGGAAGTTGCCAGTGCCAGCACCTGAAGGTATCTATATAACCCACATAGTAATGACTATGCCGCTCTGCGTCCCGTGATGTACTCCAAGAAAAGGATTTTACAGGTAAGCTGTTATAAAAATCCTATTATTTTGTACCGCACAACAGGTACAAAGCATCCACAACATGGATACACAAAACATAAGATACACTAAAACAACCCAATGTGAAAAAAAACAGCAACATACAACGCTGAGATAAGTAAAAAAAAATACACATAGAAATAAACCACAAAAAAAACAACATACCACACCACAGATACAACATACTACACACAGCCACACCACAGGTACAACATACTACACACAGACATAAACCATAACACATGGGAAGAGCGGTCTTTAGACTCAGATGCGGAGTCCTGGACTCATTATGAAAGCTCCCCGCGGGAACAATGACAATACTGTGTATACAGAGAATTCTCAGTTGGTGTCAGCCGGCATTGTGCGCCTCTCTGGGTTTTCTTCTATTCGGCAGAAATGACTTTATGTCTGGAGGAAAGATTATTTGAAAGAGCAAATCTAAAAACAGAACTCCACATTGCATTACACAGCACAGCATGGTACGACACTACAAAACGCAACACGGTATAATACAACATATAACAATTTTACACAGCACAGCATGGTACAACACTAAAAAAATAAAAAAAATAAAAAAAAGTATAATACAACAAAGCACATTATACAGCACAGCATAAGACACTACAAAACACAACAAACTATAATATAACACAAAACACAATATTATGGAGCACAGCATGGTACGACACTACAAAACGCAACAAAGTATAATACAACATATAACAATTTTACACAGCACAGCATGGTACAACACTAAAAAACAAACACTACAAAACGCAACAAAGTATAATACAACATATCACAATTTTACACAGCACAGCATGGTACAACACAAAAAAAAAAAAAAAAAAGTATAATACAACAAAGCACATTATACAGCACAGCATAAGACACTACAAAACACAACAAACTATAATATAACAAAACACAATATTATGGAGCACACCATGGTACGACACTACAAAACACAACAAATATAATACATCAGAGCACAACATAACATCATAGAAAAGGAAAAACACACCAAATAAGATACAATATAACACAACGTGATACAAAAACCACAACAAAGTATAACACAAGACCATACAAAATAAACACAGTATTACCATACAACAAATTATAACACAACAAAGTATAATACAACAAAACCTGACACAACACTATACAATATAAACATGAAAACTGCCCGGATCCTTTCTTATACAGCCCCTGCGTGGGCGTACGGTGCCTTTGTGCTGTTGTTTTATTACTCTTTTGTTGTTTTTGTTTATTTATTTTTTATTTTGTACACTTGAAAATATCAATAAAAAAAGATATTTAAAAAAACAAACAAAACCATGAGATAATAAACTAAAACATGATGCAGAATAGTATAAGCCCACTAAGTAGGATGCATTATATATCACAGCATGATAAAATACATTTATACCAGACGGTGGTTCTGCATTGTACAACGTAACACCATACAGATCCCCGCACCAGCCACCACATCTGTACACAATACAATGACCTATCGCCTTTATATTCTACTTGGGAGCAATTCTATCATTTGTAGACTGAAATCCCAGCAAATCCTACATGCACATTATCAATTCTTTATCAAGAAAACAAAATTAAAATGAATAAAAAAGTACAAAATTGTGTATTACAGCCGCCAATCACAAAATGCGTATGTGCGTCAGATTATATTTTCCTGCATGTTTTACTAATACAATTCATTATATGTAACACATATTATACAATATAAATCTTCCACAAAAACACAAGGAGACTTCTTCATATAGCAAACATCCCAATCCATCATATATATATATATTTTTTTTCATATAGATCGTTAAGGCACCACAAGGAGAAGACTTAAATAACATAAGATTATTTTACGTAAATTCATCTAATTTTACATATAAAATCAATTGACATAAAACGTAAGTTCTATGGTGTTTTATGTCAACTGATTTTTTTTATGTAAAATGAAATAAATTTATGTAAACGAATCTTATGTTAGTCAACTGTTTTCCTTGTGGTAACTAAAATATCCATGTGGGATTTTCCAATGTGGAATTTTTGCCATTATATTATATATAATTCCTATTACAAGTGGTAGGTGAGTTTATGGTAGTTCCAGGTAAGGGTTGGGGGGATCTTGGGGTCACCTATCCCTGGGTGGAGTAGCAGGTGGCAGGGGACTGACTTACCTGTGAGCAGTAGCAGTGTCAGCAGAGCGGTCATGATGAGCCCAGGCTGAGAGTCTGAAGAAGGAGAAATGAAGCTTTGTTAGTGTTTGCAGAAGGAGGGGGGGGGGGGTGTGCCTGAATAGAGTAATTCATTACACATTGTCACCACAAGAGGGAATCCACACACACATCACCCAGCACAGAAGGGGTTACAGGGGTCTCTAGGAGGAAAGGGGTTATGGATGGTTTTTTTAGCAGGGTTACATTAGTCTCTGGCAGGGAAGGTGTTAAAGGAGACTCTTGCATGGAAGGAGTTATGGATGTCCCTTTGGCAAAGAAGGGGTTACAGGAGTCTTTTGCAGGGAAAGGGTTGTGAGAATCTCTGGCAGGGAAGGGGTTACAGGTATCCCCTTGGCAGGGAAGGGGTTACAGGTGTTTCTGTAATAGAAGGGGTTATGCAAATCTCTAGCAGGAAAGAGGTTATGGGATTCTCTGGCAAGGAAAGGGTTATTTGAGTCTCTGGCATGGAAGGGGTTACAAAAATCTCTAGCAGGGAAAGGGTTATGGGAGTCTCTGGCAGAGAAGGGGTTACAAATGTCCCCTTGGCAGGAAAGGGGTTACAGGCGTTTCTGGCATGGAAGGGGTTATAAACATCTCTAGCAGGGAAAGGGTTATCAGAATCTCTGGCAAGGAAAGGGTTATGGGAGTCTCTGGCATGGAAGGGCTTACAAAAATCTCTAGCATAGAAAGGGTTACAAGTGTCCCCTTGGCAGGGAAGAGGTTACAGGTGTCTCTGGCATGGAAGGAGTTACAAAAATCTCTAGCTGGGAAATGGTTAGCGGAATCTCTAGCAGGGAAAGTGTTAAGGGAGTCTGGCAAGGAAAGAGTTACAAGTGTCCCCACTCCCCAGCATGGAAGGGGTTACAAAAATCTCTGCAGGGAAGGGGTTACAAGTGTCCCCAGCATTGAAGGGGTTACAAAAATCACTGGCAGGGAAAGGGTTACAAATGTCCCCTTGGCAGGGAATCGCTAGCAAGGAAAGGGTTACAAGTGTCCCCTTGGCAGGGAAGAGGTTACAAGTGTCCCCAGCATGGAAGGGGTTACAAAAATCTCTGCAGGGAAGGGGTTATGAGTGTCCCTTTGGCAGGGAATGGGTTACAAAAATCTCTGGCAGGGGAGGGGTTACAAGTGTCCCAAGCATGGAAGGGGTTACAAAAATCTCTGACAGGGAGGGGGTTATGAGTGTCCCCAGCATGGAAGGGGTTACAAAAATCTCTGGCAGTGAAGGGGTTATAAATGTGTCCCCTTGGCAGGGAATGGGTTACAATAGTCTCTGGCAGGGAAGGGGTTACAGGAAGCATTGGGTACAGTAAGCGTCTCTTTGTCCTTGGCAGACATTGTTTGCTATTGTCTGGGCAGGTTCCGGTGAGGCTCCGCCCCCTCAGGTGTATGATTACAGGTAATAATGGAGTGTGGAATCCTCCTCGGGGGCCTCTATGAGAGCCGTATACAGAGCTTGTCATATGATCCCTCTGAGTACACGCCGCCAACTGAAAAATGAAAAACTGACAATGTTATTAATGGGACAAAGAACAGAAAAAGTGCCAGCCATAGTCCCACCTGGCTACTGCCTGTCCCTGTCATGGAAAAACTCACTGTGAACATCTCACCATGCACTGCCATGTCCCTCCAGCTGTGCCCTCATCTTCTCATTATGTCACCAAACGTTCCCATTACCAGAATAACCAATATCAGGTTCAGTGATGTCACCAGAACATCCCTTCCTGGGCCACTACCAGAATGACTGGTGTCACTTCCCATAATGTCATCAAATGTCTCTTCAAGGGCCACTACCAGAATCGCCAGTGCCACTTCCCATGATGTCACCAAATGCCCCTTTTTGGGCCACTACCAGAATCCTCAGTTTCACGTTCCATCATGTCACCAGAATGTCCCTTCGCATGCCACTACCAGAATGACAGGTATAATTTCCCATAATGTCATGAAATGTCCTTTCAAGGGCCACTACCAGAATCCCCAGTGTCACTTCCCATGATGTCACCAGAACCTCCCTTCTCGGGCCATTACCAGAATCACTGAGGTCACTTCCCATAATATCACCAATATCCGTCCCTGGGCCACTACCAGAATCACCAGTGTCCCTTCCCATGATGTCACCAGAATCTCCCTTTCTGGGCCACTACCAGAATCATCATAGTCACTTTCCTTGATGTCACCAGAACCTCCCTTCTTGGGCCACTATGAGAATGATTAGTGTCACTTCCAATGATGTCACCAAAATGTCCCTTCCTGAGCCACTACCAGAATCACCGGGGTCACTTCGCATAATGTCACCAATATCCCTCCCTGGGCCACTACCGGAATCACCAGTGTCACTTCCCATGATGTCACCAAACATCCCTTCCCGGGTCACTACCAGAATCACTGGTGTCACTTTCCATAATGTCACCAATGTCCCTTCCTGGGCCAGTAGCAGAATCATCGGTTTCACTACCCATGATGTCACCAGAATGTACCTTCCTGGGCAACCAACAGAATTACCAGGGCCACTTCCCATGTCGTGACCAGAACCTGCCGGATTTGGCCACTACAAGAATCACTGGGCGGTGTCACTTCCCATGATATCATTATAACATTCCTTTTCTGGGCCACTACCAGAATCACCAGTGTAACTTACTGTCACAGGAGGGCCCACCTTCAGTCTCACCCTCACCCGGGAATCAGAATTTCCTTTTTTTTGTACCGCATGGTGAGTCTGATAGATCTCCATCTTCTTTCACTGGACACGCACTTGACTCTTCAGAAACGTCCACAGCCATGGTGTCCTCCAGAAGGTGATATCTGTACTTGGTTTGGAGGTCTTGGCCTCCATCCTCCCTTCGTAATGTGTAGCTGAGGGCCTGTTCTATGAATCTTCCTCCAATTAGAAGAGAGTGTGCCAATACTGAGGTGGAGGAGGACTTCTACAGAGGATGCCAGGAGAATAAGCTCTCCCCTGTGGTTGGGTCCCAATAGGCCCATCAAGAGAGTGACAAGGTAAGAACACCTCTTGGCATGAAACCGCTACTCTACATGGGCTGAACTTCCATTGTCAACCATCTACCTACAGGATCCCACACGTCAACTGTCCTCAACTTTGTCATCAGCAGGACTTTTGTATATGTACATTTGGCCATCATAACAATGTCCCTTGCTGGTACATTCACGGTGGGTGCCCCCTGCTCCTCTCCTGCAGAGCTCAGTTCCTGGGCTGCCATTTAGTCCCTCCCCTCTTATCAGTCTTGTACTTCTTCCTGTACAACATGTAGCCTGCAGGACTGTCCTCCTGGTCAGTGACCCCAAAAAGTCCCAACTCTCCTTCCCTCCACTTGTCTTGAGTCTGATAGTATCTTTAGCACTTTTATACAGAAATCATCAGTCTCAATGTTTTCACCAGGACAGGTTTCTCACGTCATACACCAGCCTTAACCTGAAAATACCAATTTCAAATCTTAGACCATTTCTGATGAAGAGGACAGCAATAATGTCACTTACTTACTGCACTGACATTAATGAAAGAGGGAATAGGAACCGCTACTTGATATCTGGGTGTGGTCAGAGTAGGGTGCTATATAATAGTGGTGTGGCAGCTGCAGCCCTGTGGCCACCATCTATAGTGTACCTAACTACTATACACCTCCACAACAATTACCTACATGGATGGGAAATATGAATTTCCACTCTGTGTTTCTGTTCCTGCTCTCTCTATATTACCTCTCACTGTGTACTATCCCAGGGTCTCCAGTACTGGGGGTCTCTCTGTATTTCCTCTCTCCATGTACTATCCCAGGGTCACTAGTACTGTGGGTCTCGTTGTATGTCCTCCCTCCATGTACCATCCTGAGGTCTCCAGTACTGGGGTTCCCTCTGTATTTCCTCCCTCCATGTACCATCCTGAGGTCTCCAGTACTGGGGTTCCCTCTGTATTTCCTCCCTCCATGTACCATCCTGAGGTCTCAGTACTGGGGTTCCCTCTGTATTTCCTCCCTCCATGTACCATCCTGAGGTCTCCAGTACTGGGGTTCCCTCTGTATTTCCTCCCTCCATGTACCATCCTGAGGTCTCCAGTACTGGGGTTCCCTCTGTATTTCCTCCCTCCATGTACCATCCTGAGGTCTCCAGTACTGGGGTTCCCTCTGTATTTCCTCCCTCCATGTACCATCCTGAGGTCTCCAGTACTGGGGTTCCCTCTGTATTTCCTCCCTCCATGTACCATCCTGAGGTCTCCAGTACTGGGGTTCCCTCTGTATTTCCTCCCTCCATGTACCATCCTGAGGTCTCCAGTACTGGGGTTCCCTCTGTATTTCCTCCCTCCATGTACCATCCTGAGGTCTCAGTACTGGGGTTCCCTCTGTATTTCCTCCCTCCATGTACCATCCTGAGGTCTCCAGTACTGGGGTTCCCTCTGTATTTCCTCCCTCCATGTACCATCCTGAGGTCTCCAGTACTGGGGTTCCCTCTGTATTTCCTCCCTCCATGTACCATCCTGAGGTCTCCAGTACTGGGGTTCCCTCTGTATTTCCTCCCTCCATGTACCATCCTGAGGTCTCCAGTACTGGGGTTCCCTCTGTATTTCCTCCCTCCATGTACCATCCTGAGGTCTCCAGTACTGGGGTTCCCTCTGTATTTCCTCCCTCCATGTACCATCCTGAGGTCTCCAGTACTGGGGTTCCCTCTGTATTTCCTCCCTCCATGTACCATCCTGAGGTCTCCAGTACTGGGGTTCCCTCTGTATTTCCTCCCTCCATGTACCATTCTGAGGTCTCCAGTACTGGGATTCTCTCTGTATTTCCTCCCTCCATGTACCATCCTGAGGTCTCCAGTACTGGGGTACCCTCTGTATTTCCTCCCTCCATGTACCATCCTGAGGTCTCCAGTACTGGGGTTCTCTCTGTATTTCCTCCCTCCATGTACCATCCTGAGGTCTCCAGTACTGGGGTTCCCTCTGTATTTCCTCCCTCCATGTACCATTCTGAGGTCTCCAGTACTGGGATTCTCTCTGTATTTCCTCCCTCCATGTACCATCCTGAGGTCTCCAGTACTGGGGTACCCTCTGTATTTCCTCCCTCCATGTACCATCCTGAGGTCTCCAGTACTGGGGTTCCCTCTGTATTTCCTCCCTCCATGTACCATTCTGAGGTCTCCAGTACTGGGATTCTCTCTGTATTTCCTCCCTCCATGTACCATCCTGAGGTCTCCAGTACTGGGGTACCCTCTGTATTTCCTCCCTCCATGTACCATCCTGAGGTCTCCAGTACTGGGGTTCTCTCTGTATTTCCTCCCTCCATGTACCATCCTGAGGTCTCCAGTACTGGGGTTCCCTCTGTATTTCCTCCCTCCATGTACCATCCTGAGGTCTCCAGTACTGGGGTTCCCTCTGTATTTCCTCCCTCCATGTACCATCCTGAGGTCTCCAGTACTGGGGTTCCCTCTGTATTTCCTCCCTCCATGTAACATCCTGAAATCTCCAGTACTGGGTTCTCTCTGTATTTCCTCCCTCCATGTACCATCCTGAGGTCTCCAGTACTGGATTCTCTCTGTATTTCCTTCTTCCATGTACCATCCCAGGGTCTCCAGTACTGGGTTTCTCTCTGTATTTCCTCCTTCCATGTACCATCCCGGGGTCTCCAGTACTGGGGGTCTCTCTCTATTTCCTCCCTCCAAGTACCATCCCATGGTCCCCAGTACTGGAGGTCTCTCTTTATTTCATCCAGCCATGTACCATCCCGGGGTCTCCAGTACCGGGGGGCTCTCTCTATTTCCTCCCTTCAAGTACCATCCCAGGGTCCCCAGTACTGGGGGTCTCTCTTTATTTCATCCAGCCATGTACCATCCCGGGGTCTCCAGTACTGGGGGTTGGGTCTCTCTCTCTATTTCCTCCCTCCATATACCATCCCAGGGTCTTCAGTACTGGGGGTCTCTCTGTATTTGCTCCCTCCATGTACCATTCTGGGGTCTCCCTGTATTTCCACCCTCCATACACTATCCTGGGGTCTCTCTGTGACTTGCATACTACAATAAAATAGAAAGGGCCTCATAGTAGCAGCTGCAGCCATTTGCTCCTTAGACAATCCACACAATGCATGTGTGCAATGTCCAGCATTCCTGAGAAGAGGACCAGGACACCATAAGCCCGGCCCCAATTCCTCTTGGACACACCCACTGACATATTTTCAGACACATAGTTTGTGGAGAGAGAAGTGAATGGGGAAACATAAAACTTGGCTATGACATCCTCCTCATTGCAACAGCCTCGCAGCGTCTGGGGCTCACTTTTTTTACTGTCACCACAGTGTTAGAGTATAAGCTCTTTGGGCCAATCTTCACATTCCCAGAGAGTTGGGTCCTTGTTATAATGTCTTTATTAAACACTATACACCCAACACCTTCATACCCAGCACAATCTGTACACCCATCACAGCACACACTCTACATCCAGTACTATCTGTACACCCATCACAGCACACACTCTACATCCAGTACTATCTGTACACCCATCACAGCACACACTCTACATCCAGTACTATCTGTACACCCATCACAGCACACACTCTACATCCAGTACTATCTGTACACCCATCACAGCACACACTCTACATCCAGTACTATCTGTACACCCATCACAGCACACACTCTACATCCAGTACTATCTGTACACCCATCACAGCACACACTCTACATCCAGTACTATCTGTACACCCATCACAGCACACACTCTACATCCAGTACAATCTGTACACCCATCACAGCACACACTCTACATCCAGTACAATCTGTACACCCATCACAGCACACACTCTACATCCAGTACAATCTGTACACCCATCACAGCACACACTCTACATCCAGTACAATCTGTACACCCATCACAGCACACACTCTACATCCAGTACAATCTGTACACCCATCACAGCACACACTCTGCACCCGGCACAATCTGTACACCCATCACAGCACACACTCTACATCCAGTACTATCTGTACACCCATCACAGCACACACGCTACATCCAGTACTATCTGTACACCCATCACAGCACACACTCTACATCCAGTACTATCTGTACACCCATCACAGCACACACTCTACATCCAGTACTATCTGTACACCCATCACAGCACACACTCTACATCCAGTACAATCTGTACACCCATCACAGCACACACTCTACATCCAGTACAATCTGTACACCCATCACAGCACACACTCTACATCCAGTACAATCTGTACACCCATCACAGCACACACTCTACATCCAGTACAATCTGTACACCCATCACAGCACACACTCTGCACCCGGCACAATCTGTACACCCATCACAGCACACACTCTACATCCAGTACTATCTGTACACCCATCACAGCACACACGCTACATCCAGTACTATCTGTACACCCATCACAGCACACACTCTACATCCAGTACAATCTGTACACCCATCACAGCACACACTCTGCACCCGGCACAATCTGTACACCCATCACAGCACACACTCTACATCCAGTACAATCTGTACACCCATCACAGCACACACTCTACATCCAGTACTATCTGTACACCCATCACAGCACACACGCTACATCCAGTACTATCTGTACACCCATCACAGCACACACTCTACATCCAGTACAATCTGTACACCCATCACAGCACACACTCTGCACCCGGCACAATCTGTACACCCATCACAGCACACACTCTACATCCAGTACAATCTGTACACCCATCACAGCACACACGCTACATCCAGTACAATCTGTACACCCATCACAGCACACACGCTACATCCAGTACTATCTGTACACCCATCACAGCACACACTCTACATCCAGCACAATCTGTACACCCATCACAGCACACACTCTACATCCAGTACAATCTGTACACCCATCACAGCACACACTCTACATCCAGTACTATCTGTACACCCATCACAGCACACACTCTACATCCAGTACTATCTGTACACCCATCACAGCACACACGCTACATCCAGCACAATCTGTACACCCATCACAGCACACACTCTACATCCAGTACTATCTGTACACCCATCACAGCACACACGCTACATCCAGTACTATCTGTACACCCATCACAGCACACACTCTACATCCAGCACAATCTGTACACCCATCACAGGACACACTCTACATCCAGTACTATCTGTACACCCATCACAGCACACACGCTACATCCAGTACTATCTGTACACCCATCACAGCACACACTCTATATCCAGTACAATCTGTACACCCATCACAGCACACACGCTACATCCAGTACAATCTGTACACCCATCACAGCACACACGCTACATCCAGTACTATCTGTACACCCATCACAGCACACACTCTACATCCAGCACAATCTGTACACCCATCACAGCACACACTCTACATCCAGTACAATCTGTACACCCATCACAGCACACACTCTACATCCAGTACAATCTGTACACCCATCACAGCACACACTCTACATCCAGTACTATCTGTACACCCATCACAGCACACACGCTACATCCAGCACAATCTGTACACCCATCACAGCACACACTCTACATCCAGTACTATCTGTACACCCATCACAGCACACACGCTACATCCAGTACTATCTGTACACCCATCACAGCACACACTCTACATCCAGCACAATCTGTACACCCATCACAGGACACACTCTACATCCAGTACTATCTGTACACCCATCACAGCACACACTCTACATCCAGTACTATCTGTACACCCATCACAGCACACACCCTACATCCAGTACTATCTGTACACCCATCACAGCACACACTCTACATCCAGTACTATCTGTACACCCATCACAGCACACACGCTACATCCAGCACAATCTGTACACCCATCACAGCACACACTCTACATCCAGTACTATCTGTACACCCATCACAGCACACACTCTACATCCAGTACTATCTGTACACCCATCACAGCACACACGCTACATCCAGCACAATCTGTACACCCATCACAGCACACACTCTACATCCAGTACTATCTGTACACCCATCACAGCACACACGCTACATCCAGTACTATCTGTACACCCATCACAGCACACACTCTACATCCAGTACAATCTGTACACCCATCACAGCACACACTCTACATCCAGTACTATCTGTACACCCATCACAGCACACACGCTACATCCAGTACTATCTGTACACCCATCACAGCACACACTCTACATCCAGTACAATCTGTACACCCATCACAGCACACACTCTACATCCAGTACTATCTGTACACCCATCACAGCACACACTCTACATCCAGTACAATCTGTACACCCATCACAGCACACACTCTACATCCAGTACTATCTGTACACCCATCACAGCACACACTCTACATCCAGTACTATCTGTACACCCATCACAGCACACACACTACATCCAGTACTATCTGTACACCCATCACAGCACACACTCTACATCCAGTACTATCTGTACACCCATCACAGCACACACTTTACATCCAGTACTATCTGTACACCCATCACAGCACACACTCTACATCCAGTACTATCTGTACACCCATCACAGCACACACTCTACATCCAGTACAATCTGTACACCCATCACAGCACACACTCTACATCCAGTACTATCTGTACACCCATCACAGCACACACCCTACATCCAGTACTATCTGTACACCCATCACAGCACACACTCTACATCCAGTACTATCTGTACACCCATCACAGCACACACGCTACATCCAGTACTATCTGTACACCCATCACAGCACACACGCTACATCCAGTACTATCTGTACACCCATCACAGCACACACTCTACATCCAGTACTATCTGTACACCCATCACAGCACACACTCTACATCCAGTACTATCTGTACACCCATCACAGCACACACCCTACATCCAGTACTATCTGTACACCCATCATAGCACACACTCTACATCCAGTACTATCTGTACACCCATCACAGCACACACTCTACATCCAGTACTATCTGTACACCCATCACAGCACACACTCTACATCCAGTACTATCTGTACACCCATCACAGCACACACACTACATCCAGTACTATCTGTACACCCATCACAGCACACACTCTACATCCAGTACTATCTGTACACCCATCACAGCACACACTCTACATCCAGTACTATCTGTACACCCATCACAGCACACACTCTACATCCAGTACTATCTGTACACCCATCACAGCACACACTCTACATCCAGTACTATCTGTACACCCATCACAGCACACACTCTACATCCAGTACAATCTGTACACCCATCACAGCACACACACTACATCCAGTACTATCTGTACACCCATCACAGCACACACTCTACATCCAGTACTATCTGTACACCCATCACAGCACACACTCTACATCCAGTACAATCTGTACACCCATCACAGCACACACACTACATCCAGTACTATCTGTACACCCATCACAGCACACACTCTACATCCAGTACTATCTGTACACCCATCACAGCACACACTCTACATCCAGTACTATCTGTACACCCATCATAGCACACACTCTGCACCCGGCACAATCTGTACACCCATCACAGCACACACCCTACATCCAGTACTATCTGTACACCCATCACAGCACACACTCTACATCCAGTACTATCTGTACACCCATCACAGCACACACTCTACATCCAGTACTATCTGTACACCCATCACAGCACACACTCTACATCCAGTACTATCTGTACACCCATCACAGCACACACTCTACATCCAGTACTATCTGTACACCCATCACAGCACACACTCTACATCCAGTACTATCTGTACACCCATCACAGCACACACTCTACATCCAGTACTATCTGTACACCCATCACAGCACACACTCTACATCCAGTACTATCTGTACACCCATCACAGCACACACTCTACATCCAGTACAATCTGTACACCCATCACAGCACACACTCTACATCCAGTACAATCTGTACACCCATCACAGCACACACTCTACATCCAGTACTATCTGTACACCCATCACAGCACACACTCTACATCCAGTACTATCTGTACACCCATCACAGCACACACTCTACATCCAGTACTATCTGTACACCCATCACAGCACACACGCTACATCCAGTACTATCTGTACACCCATCACAGCACACACTCTACATCCAGTACAATCTGTACACCCATCACAGCACACACTCTACATCCAGTACTATCTGTACACCCATCACAGCACACACTCTACATCCAGTACTATCTGTACACCCATCACAGCACACACGCTACATCCAGTACTATCTGTACACCCATCACAGCACACACTCTACATCCAGTACTATCTGTACACCCATCACAGCACACACTCTACATCCAGTACAATCTGTACACCCATCACAGCACACACGCTACATCCAGTACTATCTGTACACCCATCACAGCACACACTCTACATCCAGTACTATCTGTACACCCATCACAGCGCACACGCTACATCCAGTACTATCTGTACACCCATCACAGCACACACCCTACATCCAGTACTATCTGTACACCCATCACAGCGCACACGCTACATCCAGTACTATCTGTACACCCATCACAGCACACACTCTACATCCAGTACTATCTGTACACCCATCACAGCACACACTCTACATCCAGTACTATCTGTACACCCATCACAGCACACACGCTACATCCAGTACTATCTGTACACCCATCACAGCACACACTCTACATCCAGTACTATCTGTACACCCATCACAGCACACACTCTACATCCAGTACAATCTGTACACCCATCACAGCACACACGCTACATCCAGTACTATCTGTACACCCATCACAGCACACACTCTGCACCCGGCACAATCTGTACACCCATCACAGCACACACTCTACATCCAGTACTATCTGTACACCCATCACAGCACACACTCTACATCCAGTACTATCTGTACACCC
This sequence comes from Rana muscosa, assembly GCA_029206835.1. Taxonomy (NCBI): domain Eukaryota; kingdom Metazoa; phylum Chordata; class Amphibia; order Anura; family Ranidae; genus Rana; species Rana muscosa. The sequence goes on from CM055119.1 coordinate 341,457,094, forward strand.
ATCACAGCACACACGCTACATCCAGTACTATCTGTACACCCATCACAGCACACACTCTACATCCAGTACTATCTGTACACCCATCACAGCACACACTCTACATCCAGTACTATCTGTACACCCATCACAGCACACACTCTACATCCAGTACTATCTGTACACCCATCACAGCACACACTCTACATCCAGTACAATCTGTACACCCATCACAGCAGACACTCTGCATCCAGTAAAATCTGTACACCCATCACAGCACACACTCTACATCCAGTACTATCTGTACACCCATCACAGCACACACGCTACATCCAGTACTATCTGTACACCCATCACAGCACACACTCTACATCCAGTACTATCTGTACACCCATCACAGCACACACTCTACATCCAGTACAATCTGTACACCCATCACAGCACACACTCTACATCCAGTACTATCTGTACACCCATCACAGCACACACTCTGCACCCGGCACAATCTGTACACCCATCACAGCACACACTCTACATCCAGTACTATCTGTACACCCATCACAGCACACACTCTACATCCAGTACTATCTGTACACCCATCACAGCACACACTCTACATCCAGTACTATCTGTACACCCATCACAGCACACACTCTACATCCAGTACAATCTGTACACCCATCACAGCACACACTCTACATCCAGTACTATCTGTACACCCATCACAGCACACACTCTACATCCAGTACAATCTGTACACCCATCACAGCACACACTCTACATCCAGTACAATCTGTACACCCATCACAGCGCACACGCTACATCCAGTACTATCTGTACACCCATCACAGCACACACTCTACATCCAGTGCTATCTGTACACCCATCACAGCACACACTCTACATCCAGTACTATCTGTACACCCATCACAGCACACACTCTACATCCAGTACAATCTGTACACCCATCACAGCACACACTCTACATCCAGTACAATCTGTACACCCATCACAGCGCACACTCTACATCCAGTACTATCTGTACACCCATCACAGCGCACACTCTACATCCAGTACAATCTGTACACCCATCACAGCACACACTCTACATCCAGTACTATCTGTACACCCATCACAGCACACACTCTACATCCAGTACTATCTGTACACCCATCACAGCACACACGCTACATCCAGTACTATCTGTACACCCATCACAGCACACACTCTACATCCAGTACTATCTGTACACCCATCATAGCACACACTCTGCATCCAGTACAATCTGTACACCCATCACAGCACACACGCTACATCCAGTACTATCTGTACACCCATCATAGCACACACTCTGCATCCAGTACTATCTGTACACCCATCACAGCACACACTCTACATCCAGTACTATCTGTACACCCATCATAGCACACACTCTGCATCCAGTACAATCTGTACACCCATCACAGCACACACGCTACATCCAGTACTATCTGTACACCCATCATAGCACACACTCTGCATCCAGTACAATCTGTACACCCATCACAGCACACACTCTACATCCAGTACTATCTGTACACCCATCACAGCACACACTCTACATCCAGTACTATCTGTACACCCATCACAGCACACACTCTGCACCCGGCACAATCTGTACACCCATCACAGCACACACTCTACATCCAGTACTATCTGTACACCCATCACAGCACACACTCTACATCCAGTACTATCTGTACACCCATCACAGCACACACTCTACATCCAGTACTATCTGTACACCCATCACAGCACACACTCTGCACCCGGCACAATCTGTATACACATATACTGTATAGTGTCATTCTTTTCCAGACTGATTTCCTCTGCAGTGTCCTGTATGTCAGTTTGTATAACACCGGTGTGCCACATTTCTCACCCTATCTCCACATCTACAGCTGTGATCAGAAACCCTCACCCTCTATTGTGCGCTGTGTAGGCTGTGTGCACACAGACAGCGCAGGAATTTTCCGAATTACACAAAACCTTCTACATCGTCTACCGCCACCCCCTCCACCGCCACCGTCATATATGAGACTAGTAAGATTGCATGACACCTTCTGTCTGTTATCACACGATGATTACATCCGATCTACTGTACATTGTTATATTACACAACCATTACATCTGACCGCCTGCTCATTATTTTATCACACAATCATTACATCCGACTGCCTGTACTTTATTATATTATATACTATATCATCTGCCTTCTGGACATTACAGTAAAACCTTGGACTGCGAGCATAATTAGTTCCAGAAACATGCTTGTAATCCAAAGCACTTGTATATCAAAGCAAATTTCCCTATAAGAAATAATGGAAACTCAAATGATTCGTTCCACAACCATTTATTCATAGGTCCTTCAGTTTATAGTCCATATAAAAAGATTATAGCAATGTGATAGGTTGTGTAACCATGAAATGTCCATCCACAAATGGACATACCTCCCAACTTTTTGAGATGGGAATGAGGGACACCTACCAGCAAAAGTATGCAGGCATAGGACACACCCCTTGCCACGCCCCCTTAAAGGAGAATTGTACAAAAAAACAAGATTGGTTAAACCCATAAGAGCTTTTTTTTTTTACCACTACTATTCCTTTATATTGACTTTTGGAATTTACAAATGCAGCAATATAGAAATCAGATAAAAGGTTTAGTGCTGGAAAACACTTTTTGATAGATAAAAAGTGCATTTTATATACATCTAAATAAGATCAGACCAAAATGAGGGACAAATGAGGAGGAATGGGGGACAGAGGGACATTGCTCCAAATCAGGGACATTCCCTCGAAATCAGGGACAGTTGGGAGCTATGAATGGAAGCCTCCACAAGGGGATTAGTAGCAAAATCCAGCAGGAACTACAGAGTATAAAAGAGAAGAGAGGCGACTCTAATGCCCTGTACACACAATCAGATTTTCCGATGGGATAAAATCCAATGGAATTTTTCGACGGAATTCCGTTCAAGCTGTCTTCCATCAGTCTTGCCTACATGCCGTCAGACAAAATTGCGACCGTCCAAAACGCGGTGACGTAAAACACTCAGACGAGCCGAGAAAAATTAAGTTCAATGCTTCCGAGCATGCGTCGACTTGATTCTGAGCATGCGTGGGTTTTTTCTCCATCGGAGTTCCACACAGAGACGATAGGAATTTCCTATCGTTTTTTTTTTCCCATCGGAAAAAAATAAAACATGTGTGTGTGCCCGAAGATCCGATCATGTGTACAGGGCATAAGTGTAGCAATATGTTGCTAAATGTAACCATATTGCTACACTTAGACCCCATTCACACAGGGGTGACTCGTCAGGTGACTCAGCCGCCTGACAAGTCGCCTCCCGTTCTGTACAATGGAACTGTTCTAATAGGAGCGACTCAAGTCGCTCCGACTTAGAAAAAGGTTCCTGTACTACTTCAAGACGACTTCAGGGCGACTTCCATTGACTTCAATACAGAAGTCATTTTTGAAGTCACCTCTGAAGTCATGTTAGGATCGCCCGGCACAGTCGCGGGACAAGTCGTGCCGCCCCTGTGTGAATGGGCTCTTAGAGGAGCCTCTCTTCTCTTTTATACTCAGTTGTGACATGACGCTACTTGTATATCAAGACATCGCTTGTATATCAAGTCAAAATTTATTTAAAAATTTTGCTTGTCTTGCAAAACGCTCTCAAACCAAGTTTCTCTCAAACCAAGGTTTTACTGTATATGATAAATTCAATGCCAGGCTTTGGTGTACACAGATACAGCCCCTTCTTCTGGCATCAGGACTCAGCATTTGGACATTCTGATACCTGATTGTATTAGGTATTATGCCGCGTACACACGATCATTATTCACGGCAGTTAAAAAACCGCCGTGAATAATGACAGGAAAAACTAGGGAACCGCTTGGTTCCCTACACACGGTCGTTTTTCCCGTCATTTTTTCTCTTGACGAGAAAAACGACCGTCTGTGGGCTCCGCGGCAGTGTCTCCCTATGGGAAAACTGCCGCGGAAAAAAATGCTGGAAAAAACGATGAGAAAATTTAGAACATGTTCTAATTTTTCTCGTCGTTTTTTATGCCCTTTTTCTCGACGAGAAAAACGACATAAAGCCCACAGACGATAGTTTTTCTCGGCGAAAAAAAAAAATGCCGTTTTTCTCGTCGAGAAAAGCGGTCGTGTGTACGCGGCATGAGATTGCAAACTCCTTTGGTCAGAAGACTCTGTGCGATATGTGTCATGTTAAACTCTGTAAGTATTTGTCTCTGTGAGTGATTTCAATTATCTTTTATATACTGGAGGAGCTGGCCTAGGCCACCAATCAGGTCGGTCTCATATCCTACAATTAACCTCTTGCTGACCAGGCCTTTAGTAATTTTTGCTAGAAAATGAATTAGAACCCCCAAACATTATAGAGTAAAACCTTGGTTTGAGAGTAAATTGGTTTGAGAGCGTTTTGAAAGACAAGCAACATTTTTTAATAAATGTTGACTTGATATACAAGCGATGTCTTGATATACAAGTATCGTCATGCCACAACAGAGTATAAAAGAGAAGAGAGGCGCCTCTAAGTATAGCAATATGGTTACATTTAATGAAGGTGTAACATTAACCACTTAAGCCCCGGAACAATATGCAGCATAAGGACCAAGCCCCTTTTTGCGATTCGGCACTGCGTCGCTTTAACTGACAATTGCGCGGTCGTGCGACGTGGCTCCCAAACAAAATTGGCGTCCTTTTTTTCCCACAAATAGAGCTTTCTTTTGATGGTATTTGATCACCTCTGCGGTTTTTATTTTTTGCGTTTTAAACAAAAATAGAGGGACAATTTTGAAAAAAATGCAATATTTTTTACTTTTTGCTATAATAAATATCCCAAAAAAATATATAAAAAAAACATTTTTTTTTCCTCAGTTTAGGCCGATACGTATTCTTCTACATATTTTTGGTAAAAAAAAAATCGCAATAAGCGTTTATTGATTGGTTTGCGCAAAAGTTATAGCGTTTACATTTGTGGATGGACACTTTATGGTTACACAATCTATCACACTGCTATAATCTTTTTATATGGACTATAAACTGAAGGATTTACGAATAAATGGTTGTGGAACGAATCATCTGCGTTTCCATTATTTCCTATGGGGAAATTTGCTTTGATATACAAGTGCTTTGGATTACAAGCATGTTTCGGGAACAAATTTTGCTCGCAATCCAAGGTTTTACTGTATTCAATTTTTTTTTTAGCAGAGACCCTAGAGAATAAAATGGTAATCATTGCAATATTTTATGTCACACTGTATTTGCGCAGCGGTCATTCAAACACATTTTTGGGGGGGAAAAATAGACAAAAAAGAACACAATAGTTACCCCATTTTTTTATATAATGTGAAAGATGATGTTACCTAAAATGTCATGCTTTAAAATTGCACACGCTTGTGGACTGGCGATAAACTACGGTACTTAAAAATCTCCATTAGCAACGCTTTCATTTTTTTTTTACAGGTTACCTGTTTAGTTACAGATCTAGTGCTAGAATTATTGCTCTTGCTCTAATGATCGCGGCAATACCTCACATGTGTGGTTTGAACATAATTTACATATGCAGGCACAAATTATGTATGCGTTTGCTTCTGCGCGTGAGCACAGAGGGATGGGGCGCTTTAAAAAAAAATAATTCTTATTTATTTTGCTTTTTATTTTTACACTATTCCATTATTATTATTTTTTTTTTAATCACTTTTATTCCTATTACAAGGAATGTAAACATCCCTTGTAATATAAATAAGCATGACAGGTCCTCTTTATTGAGAGATCTGAGGTCAAAAAGACCCCAGATGTCTCATTTACCTTTAAAAACAATATTTTTTTTATTTTTTTAAACTTCAACTTAAAAAAAAAAATCTTTATGCTCAAGAACCGGAAGTGACGTCAGAGGTCGCTCCAGTCCTCCAAAGGCATATAGCCAAGTAGGAGCCATAGTTACATAGTAGGTGAGGTTGAAAAAAGACACAAGTCCATCAAGTCCAACCTATGTGTGTGATTATATCTTAGTATTACATTGTATATCCCTGTATGTTGTGGTCATTCAGGTGCTTATCTTATGCCGCGTACACACGATCGGAAATTTCGACAATAAAACCGTGGATTTTTTTCCGACGAAATGTTGGCTCAAACTTGTGTTGCATTCACACGGTCACACAAAATTCTGACTGCCAAGAACGCGGTGACGTACAACACTACAACAAGCCGAGAAAAATGAAGTTCAATGATTCCGAGCATGCGTCAAATTGATTCTGAGCATGCATTTTTTTTGCGCGTCTGAATAGCATACAGACGATCGGAATTTCCGACAAGAACTTTCGAAAAAATTGAGAACCAGCTCAGAAAAAGTCAGATGGAGCTTACACACGGTCGGAATTTCCAACCAAAAGCTTACATCGAACTTTTCTTGTCGGAATTTCCGATCGTGTGTACGTGGCATAATAGTTTTTTGAAACTACCAATGCTCCCCACTGAGATCACCGCCTGTGGAAGGGAATTCCACATCCTTGCCGCTCTTACAGTAAAGAACCCTCTACGCAGTTTAAGGTTAAACCTCTTTTCTTCTAAATTTAATGAGTGGCCACCTGTCTTGTTAAACTCCCTACCGCAAAAAAGTTTTATCCCTATTGTGGGGTCACCAGTGCGGCATTTGTAAATTGAAATCCTATCCCCTCTCAAGCGTCTCTTCTCCAGAGAGAATAAGTTCAGTGCTCGTAACCTATCCTCATAACTAATATCCTCCAGACCCTTTATTAGCTTTGTTGCCCTTCTTTGTACTCGCTCCATTTCCAGTACATCCTTTCTGAGGACTGGTGCCCAGAACTGGACAGCATACTCTAGGTGCACTGGACAGAATACTCTAGGTGCACTGGACAGGATACTTTAGGTGTACTGGACAGCATACTTTAGGTACCGTCTTGCCCTCACTCAACTTCCTGCCTAGCCATCGGCCACATCAGATGGTTTCCGGGTTTACCGAGGGCTCCGGTAAACCCGGAAACAACCTGGAAGCAGCGGAAGGGGGGGAACATCTCCCGCCGCCTCTAAAAGTGATCCAGCGGCCAATGGGCCGCTGGGATCACTTTTATCAGACGTTGAATCGCCCACATAAAACAATGATAGCTAGCTGCTGCAATAACAACAGTATTTAACGTCAAAGTAATGATGTATATATACAGTCGGCGGTCGGCAATATGGAATTTGACTGGTCACTTTGGGTAACAATTCAACCTCTGTAACATACGGTGCCTCATACCTCTCCTTTATACACAGTGCCTTACACCTCTCTATTACACTGCCTCATACCTCTTTATGGCTGGAACGTGGACCCTTCATGAAGCCTGTGCACTGGATAGCAGTACATTCGGAGTGTGCACCCATGCAGGCTACAGCTGACCTGGTACAGGGAAGCACAGAGATAAGGACCTTGGAAAGCACAGATTACAGGGCTCACAGGAATGGCCGGAGTATAGTGCAGATCTGGTGTTCAGGTCTAAAGCCTCGTACACACGGGCGGGAATCTCGTTGGGAAAAAAAACATCGGTTTTCCCGACGAGATTCCCGCCAAGCTTGCCTTGCTCGCCGAGTGTACACACAGCCATTCAAAAGAACCGCTGTTCTTTTGAATGGCAAGAACGCGGTGACGTCATCGACTACGACGAGCCTGTGCTCGTCACATTCGATGCCGTCGCCGCCATCTTGCTACACCCTACACTAACCTTGTACGCTACCGCGCATGCGTCAAAGTCTTTTCGAGCATGCGCGGGTTTACCATGGACAGGTAAGCATACACACTCGCGGTTTTCTCGTCGGGAAACAGGCTGACGAGAATCCTGACGAGAAAATAGAGAGCAGGTTCTCTATTTTTTTCATCGAGATTCCCGGCAGTTTTCCTGACGAGAAACCATACACATGACCGGTTTTCTCGGCAAAAAGCTCTCCCAGCAGTTTTCTTGCCGAGAAAACCGGTCGTGTGTACGAGGCTTTACAGGCAGGGAGGACACAGAAAATGAGTATGAAGCACTTACAGCACTGGAGTGCAGGGCTCACAGACAGACAGAAGTTATTTACCAGCAGTAGGATGCTGAGCTTAAATTAGAACTATAGACAAAACTTTTTTTTTTTCATTTTGGATATAGCAAGGGAGGGTTATAGCCCCCGTATGATTTTTTTCTTGCCATCTGTGTCCCATTGCGGAGATTTACCTTCACTTCCTGTCCCATAGCCGAACAGGAAGTTAGTAAAAATCCCTACAAATTAAGGGAATTCCTTGGGGACCCCCAGGTCACCAGAACTAAAAAAATTCCCCCCTACTACTTTTCTGGGGACAACCCAAGATTTGGGATTTTCCTTTACTTCTACTTTTAATGATAATGTTAAACAGGACAAATAGAGAGGGCGAATCTCCTCAATGCAGACAGCAATAAAAAACCTGACAGGGGGTCTAATCCCACTCCACTCTATCCAAAACAAAAAAAAAAAAAGAAGCTTTGCCTTTAGTTATTCTTTAACTACTTCAGCCCCGGAAGGTTTTACCGCCCTTAATGACCAGAGGAGTTTTTGGCGATTCGGCCCTTGCGTCGATTTAACTGAAAATTGCGCGGTCGTGCGACGTTGTACCCAAACAAAATTGACGTTCTTTTTTTCTCCACAATCAGAGATTTCTTTTGGTGGTATTTGTTCACCTCTGGGGTTTTTATTTTTTGCGCTATAAACAAAAAGAGAGCGACAATTTTGAAAAAAAAATAAATATTTTTTACTTTTTGCTATAGTAAGTATCCCACGTTTATTTTTTTTAAAAACAAATTTCTTCATCAGTTTAGGCTAATATGTATTCTTCTACATATTTTTGGTAAAAAAAAAAATCGCAAAAAGCGTTTATTCATTGGTTTGCGCAAAAATTATAGCGTCTACAAAATAGAGAATATATATATTTTTTTTTTTACTAGTAATGGCGGTGATCAGCAATTTTTTGTGGGACTGCGACATTTCGGGGGGTGCTCTGCCTTGGGGTGAAGCTGGCCTGGGAGGATCCTGACAACAGAAGCAATTTGGAGGGAGTCTTTCCTGAGAGGCAGTGGGAGCAAGGAGGACCGTGTGAGTACTGCAGCATGGTCAGGGACTTACAAGAGCAGAGACTCCCAAACGTAGGTCTCTCTGGAAGATAGTGGTGTGCTTAAATCTTCCCTAACCTTGCCCTGGGAGATCTCTGGAGTCAGTCAGGTAGACTGGTGAAGAGTCAGTCGGGAAGACTGGTGAAGAGTCAGTCGAGCAGACTGGTGAAGAGTCAGTCGGGCAGACTGGTGAAGAGTCAGTCGGGTAGACTGGTGAAGAGTCAGTCAAGTAGACTGGTGAAGAGTCAGTCGGGGAGACTGGTGAAGAGTCAGTCGGGGAGACTGGTGAAGAGTCAGTCGGGTAGACTGGTGTAGTGTCAGTCGGGTAGACTGGTGAAGAGTCAGTCGGGTAGACTGGTGAAGAGTCAGTCAAGTAGACTGGTGAAGAGTCAGTCGGGGAGACTGGGGAAGAGTCAGCCGAGTAGACTGGTGAAGAGTCAGTCGAGCAGACTGGTGAAGAGTCAGTCGGGTAGACTGGTGAAGAGTCAGTCGGGTAGACTGGTGAAGAGTCAGTCAAGTAGACTGGTGAAGAGTCAGTCGAGCAGACTGGTGAAGAGTCAGTCGGGTAGACTGGTGAAGAGTCAGTCGGGTAGACTGGTGAAGAGTCAGTCAAGTAGACTGGTGAAGAGTCAGTCGGGGAGACTGGTGAAGAGTCAGTCGGGGAGACTGGTGAAGAGTCAGTCGGGTAGACTGGTGTAGTGTCAGTCGGGTAGACTGGTGAAGAGTCAGTCGGGTAGACTGGTGAAGAGTCAGTCAAGTAGACTGGTGAAGAGTCAGTCAAGTAGACTGGTGAAGAGTCAGTCGGGGAGACTGGTGAAGAGTCAGTCGAGTAGACTGGTGAAGAGTCAGTCGGGTAGACTGGTGAAGAGTCAGTCGGGTAGACTGGTGAAGAGTCAGTCTGGTAGACTGGTGAAGAGTCAGTCGAGTAGACTGGTGAAGAGTCAGTCGGGTAGACTGGTGAAGAGTCAGTCGGGTAGACTGGTGAAGAGTCAGTCTGGTAGACTGGTGAAGAGTCATTCGGGTAGACTGGTGAAGAGTTAGTCAAGCAGACTGGTGAAGAGTCAGTCGGGCAGACTGGTGAAGAGTCATTCGGGTAGACTGGTGAAGAGTCAGTCGAGCAAACTGGTGAAGAGTCAGTCGGGCAGACTGGTAAAGAGTCAGTCGGGTAGACTGGTGAAGAGTCAGTCGGGTAGACTGGTGAAAAAGCAGCCAGGTGGGCTGGCATTTCTTGCAGTGTATAGAGTTGGAATCACTTGGAGTTGTACATAGGGAGAAAGTTGTCCCTGGTTTTGTTGCTATCAAGTTGGGCATCCCATAAATCCGATTCTCCATCCAAGTGTAGCTACCTTACCCCGGTCTCCACACTCCCGCAGACCCCAATGTGTTAATGGGATCTACTGGTTTTGTTACTTTGGGTCTGCAGCAATTACCTCCCACGAGTGGATCCTTCAGCTCCGTTGTCTAGGTACACCAATCTCCACACATGAGTAAAACCAATCAGCAAGGCTTTATTCTTTTTCTCCACTTTGAGTTAAACTTGAGGAAAACAAGATCTCTGGAGTCAGTCGGGTAGACTGGTGAAGAGCCAGTCGAGTAGACTGGTGAAGAGTTAGTCGAGCAGACTGGTGAAGAGTCAGTCGGGCAGACTGGTGAAGAGTCAGTCGAGTAGACTGGTGAAGAGTCAGTCGGGTAGACTGGTGAAGAGTCAGTCGAGTAGACTGGTGAAGAGTCAGTCAAGTAGACTGGTGAAGAGTCAGTCGGGGAGACTGGTGAAGAGTCAGTCGGGGAGACTGGTGAAGAGTCAGTCGGGTAGACTGGTGTAGTGTCAGTCGGGTAGACTGGTGAAGAGTCAGTCGGGTAGACTGGTGAAGAGTCAGTCAAGTAGACTGGTGAAGAGTCAGTCGGGGAGACTGGGGAAGTGTCAGCCGAGTAGACTGGTGAAGAGTCAGTCGAGCAGACTGGTGAAGAGTCAGTCGGGTAGACTGGTGAAGAGTCAGTCGGGTAGACTGGTGAAGAGTCAGTCAGGTAGATTGGTGAAGAGTCAGTCGGGTAGACTGGAGAAGAGTCAGTCGAGCAGACTGGTGAAGAGTCAGTCGGGCAGACTGGTGAAGAGTCAGTCGGGTAGACTGGTGAAGAGTCAGTCGGGTAGACTGGTGAAGAGTCAGTTCGGGTAGACTGGTGAAGAGTCAGTCGGGTAGACTGGAGAAGAGTCAGTCGAGCAGACTGGTGAAGAGTCAGTCGGGCAGACTGGTGAAGAGTCAGTCGGGTAGACTGGTGAAGAGTCAGTCGGGTAGACTGGTGAAGAGTCAGTCGAGTAGACTGGTGAAGAGTCAGTTCGGGTAGACTGGTGAAGAGTCAGTCGAGTAGACTGGTGAAGAGTCAGTCGGGTATACTGGTGAAGAGTCAGTCGGGTAGACTGGTGAAGAGTCAGTCAAGTAGACTGGTGAAGAGACAGTCAAGTAGACTGGTGAAGAGTCAGTCGGGGAGACTGGTGAAGAGTCAGTCGAGTAGACTGGTGAAGAGTCAGTCGGGTAGACTGGTGAAGAGTCAGTCGGGTAGACTGGTGAAGAGTCAGTCTGGTAGACTGGTGAAGAGTCAGTCGAGTAGACTGGTGAAGAGTCAGTCGGGTAGACTGGTGAAGAGTCAGTCGGGTAGACTGGTGAAGAGTCAGTCTGGTAGACTGGTGAAGAGTCATTCGGGTAGACTGGTGAAGAGTTAGTCGAGCAGACTGGTGAAGAGTCAGTCGGGCAGACTGGTGAAGAGTCATTCGGGTAGACTGGTGAAGAGTCAGTCGAGCAAACTGGTGAAGAGTCAGTCGGGCAGACTGGTAAAGAGTCAGTCGGGTAGACTGGTGAAGAGTCAGTCAGGTAGACTGGTGAAAAAGCAGCCAGGTGGGCTGGCATTTCTTGCAGTGTATAGAGTTGGAATCACTTGGAGTTGTACATAGGGAGAAAGTTGTCCCTGGTTTTGTTGCTATCAAGTTGGGCATCCCATAAATCCGATTCTCCATCCAAGTGTAGCTACCTTACCCCGGTCTCCACACTCCCGCAGACCCCAATGTGTTAATGGGATCTACTGGTTTTGTTACTTTGGGTCTGCAGCAATTACCTCCCACGAGTGGATCCTTCAGCTCCGTTGTCTAGGTACACCAATCTCCACACATGAGTAAAACCAATCAGCAAGGCTTTATTCTTTTTCTCCACTTTGAGTTAAACTTGAGGAAAACAAGATCTCTGGAGTCAGTCGGGTAGACTGGTGAAGAGCCAGTCGAGTAGACTGGTGAAGAGTTAGTCGAGCAGACTGGTGAAGAGTCAGTCGGGCAGACTGGTGAAGAGTCAGTCGAGTAGACTGGTGAAGAGTCAGTCGGGTAGACTGGTGAAGAGTCAGTCGAGTAGACTGGTGAAGAGTCATTCGGGTAGACTGGTGAAGAGTCAGTCGGGTAGACTGGTGAAGAGTCAGTCGAGTAGACTGGTGAAGAGTCAGTCAGGTAGATTGGTGAAGAGTCAGTCGGGTAGATTGGTGAAGAGTCAGTCGGGTAGACTGGAGAAGAGTCAGTCGAGCAGACTGGTGAAGAGTCAGTCGGGCAGACTGGTGAAGAGTCAGTCGGGTAGACTGGTGAAGAGTCAGTCGGGTAGACTGGTGAAGAGTCAGTCGAGTAGACTGGTGAAGAGTCAGTTCGGGTAGACTGGTGAAGAGTCAGTCGAGTAGACTGGTGAAGAGTCAGTCGGGTATACTGGTGAAGAGTCAGTCGAGTAGACTGGTGAAGAGTCAGTCGAGTAGACTGGTGAAGAGTCAGTCGGGTAGACTGGTGAAGAGTCAGTCGGGAAGACTGGTGAAGAGTCAGTCGAGTAGACTGGTGAAGAGTCAGTCGGGTATACTGGTGAAGAGTCAGTCGAGTAGACTGGTGAAGAGTCAGTCGAGTAGACTGGTGAAGAGTCAGTCGGGTAGACTGGTGAAGAGTCATTTGGGTAGACTGGTGAAGAGTCAGTTGAGTAGACTGGTGAAGAGTCAGTCGGGTAGACTGGTGAAGAAGCAGTCGGGCAGACTGGTGAAGAAGCAGCCAGGTGGGCTGGCATTTCTTGCAGTGTATAGAGTTGGAATCAATTGGAGTTGTACATAGGGAGAAAGTTGTCCCTGGTTTTGTTGCTATCAAGTTGGGCATCCCATAAATCCGATTCTCCATCCAAGTGTAGCTACCTTACCCCGGTCTCCACACTCCCGCAGACCCCAATGTGTTGATGGGATCTACTGGTTTTGTTACTTTGGGTCTGCGGCAATTACCTCCCACGAGTGGATCCTTCAGCTCCGTTGTCTGGGTACACCAATATCCTCCAGGAATAAGGTCAATCTCCACACATGAGTAAAACCAATCAGCAAGGCTTTATTCTTTTTCTCCACTTTGAGTTAAACTTGAAGAAAACAAGAGCAGAAAAGTTGAAAGACGTAGGGGAAGGTTCAGGCACGCAACACTTAAATCCAGTATCTACCCTCGTCGCCACTCAAGCCTGAGTGGGTATTGCTCACCTGGATAGTCCCTATGAGAGCGGTCCTAGCAGCCGGGATGGAGCACGGATGTCAGAGAAGATGGATCCCCCTCTAGGCAGGTCTCCAGGCCTCTCCCCGAGACAACAGTACTGTCGCTAGTCTCCGCCGGGACTGTTGTTCCCCTGGAACCCCTTTCCTAGAGATGGGCCCCCTACAAACGGGCAGCCTGGGATCCGTCTCTGAAGCGTAGGCCCTAATCAGCGGAGCTGGGCCTACAATGCAGCAACAGGGCCTCGGGCTGAAGGTACCCAAGGCCTAAGCACTCTAGCGCACCTCGTGCCATGCGGGCCATGAGGCACACTCACTGGACCAGAGGTCCCCCCTGTACGCCATGGGGTCCCCCTGGAATCGCCTCACGCCAAAAGGCGTCTGCCCCTTTTGTACCCTCTCCCAGTATGCACAGCGGGTAGACCACGCCCACTGCACGGCTGCTGAGAGAGGACACCCAAGGTGCTATGATACCCCCATAGTCCAGCCCGTGCTGGCGGTGACAGTGCCACCTGCAGGCAAAGGAGAACAAAACTGCCGAGCAGTATCACACCCAGAGCAGAACAACAATTGAAACATAATTGGTCTGAGCCCAACTACTGGCTCAGACCGCCCTTACCTCAGACTGCCCATACCTCACTATTACACATAGTGCCTTCATTACACACAGTACTGGATCTCTCCATATTACATACAGTGCCTCATATCTCCTCATTACACAGAGTACTGGATCTCTCCATATTACACAGTGCCTCATACCTCTTCATTACACACAGTACTGGATCTCTCCATATTACATACAGTGCCTCATACCTCTTCATTACACACAGTACTGGATCTCTCCATATTACACAGTGCCTCATACCTCTTCATTACACAGAGTACTGGATCTCTCTATATTACACAGTGCCTCATACCTCTTCATTACACACAGTACTGGATCTCTCCATATTACACACAGTGCCTCATACCTCTTCATTACACACAGTACTGGATCTCTCCATATTACATACAGTGCCTCATACCTCTTCATTACACAGAGTACTGGATCTCTCTATATTACACAGTGCCTCATACCTCTTCATTACACACAGTACTGGATCTCTCCATATTACACACAGTGCCTCATACCTCTTCATTACACACAGTACTGGATCTCTCCATATTACATACAGTGCCTCATACCTCTTCATTACACATAGTACTGGATCTTTCCATATTACACACAGTGCCTCATACCTCTTCATTACACATAGTACTGGATCTCTCCATATTACACACAGTGCCTCATACCTCTTCATTACACAGAGTACTGGATCTCTCCATATTACACAGTGCCTCATACCTCTTCATTACACACAGTGCCTCATACCTCCCCATTACACATAGTACTGGATCTCTCCATATTACACAGTGCCTCATACCTCCTCATTACACATAGTACTGGATCTCTCCATATTACACAGTGCCTCATACCTCTTCATTACACATAGTACTGTATCTCTCCATATTACACACAGTGCCTCATACCTCCTCATTACACAGAGTACTGGATCTCTCCATATTACACACAGTGCCTCATACCTCCTCATTACACATAGTACTGGATCTCTCCATATTACACAGTGCCTCACACCTCTTCATTACACACAGTGCCTCATACCTCTTCATTACACACAGTGCATCATACCTCTTCATTACACACAGTGCCTAACATACATTATATATCAATTCCATGGAGTAGCTTGCCTCTGTTCATTACACCCTGTGCTTCGTACCTCAGTCTCCATCACACACACACTACCTCATTTCTCTCTGTTAGACTCAGAGCCTCATACCTCTCCCTGGGAAGCAGTCTATGGAGTGATATGAAGGAGAGGACATGGCAGGTGGTGATGAGTCAATGAGGAGAAGGGAGGGAGAGTCATACAAAGGAAGACAGCTGGGGGCAACAAATCAGACAGAGAGAAGGACATGTACATGGGTCACACTGCCAGATAAATATATACAGTATCTCACAAAAGTAAGTACACCCCTCACATTTTTGAAAATATTTTATTCTATCTTTTCATGTGACAACACTGAAGAAATGACACTTTGCTACAATGTAAAGTATTGAGTGTACAGCTTGTATAACAGTGTAAATTTGCTGTTCCCTCAAAATAACTCAACACACAGCCATTAATGTCTAAACCGCTGGCAACAAAAGTGGGTACACCCCGTAAGTGAAAATGTCCAAATTTTCCCAATTAGCCATTTTCCCTCCCTTGTGTCATGTGACTCGTTAGTGTTACAAGGTCTCGAGAGTGAATGGGGAGCAGGTGTGTTAAATGTGGTGTTATCGCTCTCACTCTCTCATACTGGTCACTGGAAGTTCAACATGGCACCTCATGGCAAAGAACTCTCTGAGGATCGGAAAAAAATAATTGTTGCTCTACATAAAGATGGCCTAGGCTATAAGAAGATTGCCAAGACCCTGAAACTGAGCTGCAGCACGGTGGCCAAGACCATACAGAGGTTTAACAGGACAGGTTCCATTTAGAACCAGGGGCGGATCCAGAGTCTAGTCTTGGGAGGGGCACTAGCAGAAAATATTTTTTTTGCGGGGCAATTTATCAGGGAAATGGCTGGTGTTGGCGCTTCAATGATCACAGCACCATGGTTATTATGGTGTCAGGACGATATAAAATGAAATGGTTCAACACACCATAATGCAGAATCTGTGGGAGCCCCAAGTGTGTCACTTGCCACGTCACCTGCCACCAGATGCAGCTTGTCACTTGCCACGTCACCTGCCACGTGTTGCATGATGTCAATTGCCTGCCACGAGATGCAGATTGTCACTTGCCACCTCACCTGCCACGTGTTGCATGATGTCACTTGCCTGCCACCAGATGCAGATTGTCACTTGCCACATCACCTGCCACAAGTTGCAGATTGTCACTTGCCTGCCACCAGATGCAGATTGTCACTTGCCACCTCACCTGCCACACCTTGCGGATTGTCACTTGCTAAGGTGGTGTTTTGCTTGTCAGAGTCAGGCAGCAGAGAGATGATGTAATCTCTCTGCTGTCTGCACAGTGAGGGCGGACATTACTGCAGGGATGCAGGGCCGGCACGGGGTGGTGAGAGATGATGTCATCTCTCCGCTCTCCTGGCCACCGGCTTGTTGATTGGCCAGCCGCCCACTCACCCACAGAGCCGACCAGCTGACCGCCCGCTCTCTGACTGCCGCCCGTTTAGACTCTCAGGTGCCTATAAGTTCCGCAACTAAAACTAATTTCTCGGGGGTGGCAATTGGCCCGTTGCCCCCCCTGGATCCGCCCCTGTTCAGAACAGGCCTCGCCATAGTCCACCAAAGAAGTTGAGTGCACGTGTTCAGTGTCATATCCAGAGGTTATCTTTGGGAAATAGACCTATGAGTGCTGCCAGCATTGCTGCAGAGGTTGAAGGGGTGGGGGGTCAGCCTGTCAGTGCTCAGACCATACGCCACACACTGCATCAAATTGGTCTTCTTGGCTGTCGTCCCAGAAGGAAGCCTCTTCTAAAGATGATGCACAAGAAAGCCTGAAGTTTAAGGACACTGTCCTGTGGTCTGATGAGACCAAGATAAACTTATTTGGTTCAGATGGTGTCAAGTGTGTGTGGCGGCAACCAGGCGAGGAGTACAAAGACATGTGTGTCTTGCCTACAGTGAAGCATGGTGGTGGGAGTGTCATGGTCTGGGGCTGCATGAGTGCTGCCGGCACTGGGGAGCTACAGTTCATCGAGGGAACCATGAATGCCAACATGTACTGTGACATACTGAAGCAGAGCATGATCCCCTCCCTTCGGAGACTGGGCCACAGGGCAGTATTCCAACATGATAACGACCCCAAACACACCTCCAAGATGACCACTGTCTTGCTAAAGAAGCTGAGGGTAAAGGCGATGGACTGGCCAAGTGTGTCTCCAGACCTAAACCCTATTGAGCATCTGTGGGGCATCCTCAAACAGAAGGTGGAGGAGCGCAAGGTCTCTAACATCCACCAGCTCCGTGATGTCATCACGTAGGAGTGGAAAAGGACTCCAGTGGCAACCTGTGAAGCTCTGGTGAACTCCATGCCCAAGAGGGTTAAGGAAGTGCTGGAAAATAATGGTGGCCACACAAAATATTGATACTTTGGGCCCAATTTGGACATTTTCACTTAGGGGTGTACTCACTTTTGTTGCCAGCGGTTTAGACATTAATGGCTGTGTGTTGAGTTATTTTGAGGGGACGGCAAATTTACACTGTTATACAAGCTGTACACTCACTACTTTACATTGTAGCAACTTTAGAATAATACATCCATCCATAGGAGTTGGCAACACCGAATGATCTATATGCTTTAGGAATGTTATGTATCATGTTTATTGTGATGTGAAGGTTGTGTATTTTTGTAGTTTTTGTATGTTGAGTCTTTTTTGACTATTATGTATATGTCTGTCTTTTTTCTAAAATTAATAAAAATAATTTAAACATAAGCTGTACACTCACTACTCACTAACTACATTACATTACATTACATTACTACATTGTAGCAAAGTGTCATTTCTTCAGTGTTGTCACATGAAAAGATAGAATAAAATATTTACAAAAATGTGAGGGGTGTTCTCACTTTTGGGAGATACTGTATATCTGGAGAGCTGTGACATCATTGCTTTTATCCAAAAAGCAGTGACATCATCACTCATATACATAGGGCAGTGACATCATTGCTTGTGTCCAGACAACAGTGAAATCCTCACTTGTATCCAGAAATCACGTGACATTGTCACTCATATACAGAGCGCAGTGACATCATCACTCATATACAGAGCGCAGTGACATCATCACTCATATACAGAGAACAGTGACATCATCACTCATATAGAGAGAGTCGTGACATTATTGCATGTGCATCGAGAGCTGCCTGTGACATCATTGCTTTTATCCAGAGAGCAGTGACCTCGTCGTTTGTATCCACAGAGCAGTGACAACATCACTTGTGTGCACAGATCAGTGACATCATCATTCATATACTGAAAGTAGTGACATCATTGCTCATAAACAGAGAGCAATGACATTAATATTCTTGCACAGAGAGCATTGACATCATCGCTCATATCTTTACAGCACAGCAGCATCATCACTGGTGTCTAATGGAACATAGAATATAAGAATTGTAATTCCATGTATTAAAGATCCATCTCCTTCTTACTGCACATTATACGGATATTACACTCTGATCAGAATACAAATCCTCTATACTACTGACAGGAGAGGAATAGGATCCCTTATGTATACCATAACACCCCTCTCCTATAGATGACAGGAGAGGAATAGGATCCCTTATGTATACCATAACACCCCTCTCCTATAGATGACAGGAGAGGAATAGGATCCCTTATGTATACCATAACACCCCTCTCCTATAGATGACAGGAGAGGAATAGGATCCCTTATGTATACCATAACACCCCTCTCCTATAGATGACAGGAGAGGAATAGGATCCCTTATGTATACCATAACACCCCTCTCCTATAGATGACAGGAGAGGAATAGGATCCCTTATGTATACCATAACACCCCTCTCCTATAGTTGACAGGAGAGGAATAGGATCCCTTATGTATACCATAACACCCCTCTCCTATAGATGACAGGAGAGGAATAGGATCCCTTATGTATACCATAACACCCCTCTCCTATAGATGACAGGAGAGGAATAGGATCCCTTATGTATACCATAACACCCCTCTCCTATAGATGACAGGAGAGGAATAGGATCCCTTATGTATACCATAACACCCCTCTCCTATAGTTGACAGGAGAGGAATAGGATCCCTTATGTATACCATAACACCCCTCTCCTATAGTTGACAGGAGAGGAATAGGATCCCTTATGTATACCATAACACCCCTCTCCTATAGTTGACAGGAGAGGAATAGGATCCCTTATGTATACCATAACACCCCTCTCCTATAGATGACAGGAGATGAATAGGATCCCTTATGTATACCATAACACCCCTCTCCTATAGTTGACAGGAGAGGAATAGGATCCCTTAGCTACGACTAAGGCTATTGCCAAAACACGTCAGATTTATTGTTTTATTATCACTCTGATGTACCAATAAACTACACTTCAAGGATTACAGTTTTGCCGGCTCTTCTTACTACTGTTACTTTTCTCATACTATATAGATGATTGGAGAGGTATAGGATTACCTATATATACAATGACACCTTTCTCATACTGTATAGATGATAGGAGAGGTTTAAGATTTGGGCCTGCAATTACCTCTGCCGGGTTAGCCCCCCCTTATCAAAATTTTTGAAAAAATCTTATGCAGTTTGTTAGATCTTTGTTAGATCAGGTTAGATCAACCGTTGTTTGCGTTAGATCTCACACAGAAGAAGCAATATTAACAGTTATTTGCTGGGGGGGCTAACCCGTCATCAGCCCCCCCCTTATCAAAAAATTGACCAAACAGTTAGCTATTTTGGAAGCTATTTGTTAGATCCGGTAAGATCAAGTGGTTTTAACATTAGATCTCACATAATTAGAGACTTATTAAGTGATTAATGAGGGTGGGCTGGCCCCCCCTTATCAAAATTTCTGGCCAAAAATGATTCAGGCTAATAGATATTCGTTAGATCCGGTAAGATCAAGTGGTTTTAACGTTAGATCTCATATAATTAGAGACTTATTAAGTGATTAATGAGGGGGGGCTGGCCCCCCCTTATCAAAATTCCGGGCCAAAAATTATTCAGGCTAATAGATATTCGTTAGATCCGGTAAGATCAAGTGGTTTTAATGTTAGATCTCACATAATTAAAGACTTATTAAGTGATTAATGAGGGGGGGCTGGCCCCCCCTTATCAAAATTTCTGGCCAAAAATGATTCAGGCTAATAGATATTTGTTAGATCCGGTAAGATCAAGTGGTTTTAACGTTAGATCTCATATAATTAGAGACTTATTAAGTGATTAATGAGGGGGGGCTGGCCCCCCCTTATCAAAATTCCGGGCCAAAAATCATTCAGGCTAATAGATATTCGTTAGATCCGGTAAGATCAAGTGGTTTTAACGTTAGATCTCACATAATTTCAGAGATATTCCACATAAAAATACTGATATTAGGTGGTACATAAGGACGGGTTGGCCCCCCCTTATCAAATTTTCGGGCCAAAAATCATTCAGGCTAATAGATATTCGTTAGATCCGGTAAGATCAAGTGGTTTTAACGTTAGATCTCACATAATTTCAGAGATATTCCACATAAAAATACTGATATTAGGTGGTACATAAGGACGGGTTGGCCCCCCCTTATCAAATTTTCGGGCCAAAAATCATTCAGGCTAATAGATATTCGTTAGATCCGGTAAGATCAAGTGGTTTTAACGTTAGATCTCATATAATTTCAGAGATATTCCACATACAAATACAGATATTAGGTGGTACATAAGGACGGGTTGGCCCCCCCTTATCAAATTTTCGGGCCAAAAATCATTCAGGCTAATAGATATTCGTTAGATCCGGTAAGATCAAGTGGTTTTAACGTTAGATCTCACATAATTTCAGAGATATTCCACATAAAAATACTGATATTAGGTGGTACATAAGGACGGGTTGGCCCCCCCTTATCAAATTTTCGGGCCAAAAATCATTCAGGCTAATAGATATTCGTTAGATCCGGTAAGATCAAGTGGTTTTAACGTTAGATCTCACATAATTTCAGAGATATTCCACATAAAAATACTGATATTAGGTGGTACATAAGGACGGGTTGGCCCCCCCTTATCAAATTTTCGGGCCAAAAATCATTCAGGATAATAGATATTCGTTAGATCCGGTAAGATCAAGTGGTTTTAGCGTTAGATCTCATATAATTTCAGAGATATGCCACATACAAATACAGATATTAGGTGGTACATATGGACGGGTTGGCCCCCCCTTATCAAATTTTCGGGCCAAAAATGATTCAGGCTAATAGATATTCATTAGATCCGGTAAGATCAAGTGGTTTTAACGTTAGATCTCACATAATTAGAGACTTATTAAGTGATTAATGAGGGGGGGGCTGGCCCCCCCTTATCAAATTTTCGGGCCAAAAATCATTCAGGCTAATAGATATTCGTTAGATCCGGTAAGATCAAGTGGTTTTAACGTTAGATCTCACATAATTTCAGAGATATTCCACATAAAAATACTGATATTAGGTGGTACATATAGACGGGTTGGCCCCCCCCACATGCAATTTACTGTCCAAAAATCCTTCAGGCTAATAGATATTCGTTAAATACGGTAAGATCAAGTGGTTTTAATGGTTGATTATACATAATTACAGGGATATTATGGATATTTGGTATCGATGCACGGATATCCATACTAGTGTCTATATCAGGTGTAGCAA
Organism: Rana muscosa; assembly: GCA_029206835.1. Classification (NCBI taxonomy): domain Eukaryota; kingdom Metazoa; phylum Chordata; class Amphibia; order Anura; family Ranidae; genus Rana; species Rana muscosa. The sequence goes on from CM055119.1 coordinate 341,479,206, forward strand.
TACCCCCGCAGGGGGCGCTGGTTTAAGATTTGGGTCTGCCATTACCTTACTGTTCACCAGGTCCGTCCTAGGGGGTCTTCCTTGAAGAATTTCTCACAAATGTCTGCACCAAACACTTAGTCTCTTTTTCTCAAGGGTTTTATTAACAGAGGGATGGAGGGTTAGGGGGGGATTCAGGTACCTTGCTTGCGGATCACGGGTACTTCTTAATCCAGAGGACAAACAGTCTCCACACTGGATATAGCAACCACCGGATAGGCCTCTCTCACTGACCTAGCAGCCGGTGTGGTGCTCGGCCAAAAGTCTCTATCCACAGACTTGAAGAATACAAATAGTTTCTGCCAGACTTGAAGAATACAAATAGTTTCTGCCACAGACTTGGGTAATCACTCACTTGATAAAGTTCTGAAAACATAACACACAGTGCCATGATCTTTCAGCCAGCCGGCAGCACTGCGAGGCATATTTTTATCCGGATGCGTCATCCAATTGAGCCCTCAATTGTTCGGTCCCTTCCCTCAGGCAAGGCAACACGGGACCATCCAGAGATCAGTAGGCCCCCAGAAACTCCTGGGCCTACTCTCAGCAACAGAGCCTCGGGCCTACAGGCCCCGACGCAGAACACTACTAACACATCCCTGAGGCCAGGAGGGCCGTCAGGTCAGGATCGGAAGACCCCGAAAAACGGTGTCTGCTCCTTAAGTACCCTCTCCCAGAATGCACAGCGGGGTCACCACTCCCACTGCGCTGTCCCTGGGAAAGGAATACCCAATGCATCCAGCCTACAGCAATTCCAACCTTGACCTGTGGTAACAACGACACCTACAGTCAGGTGGAAATGTGCAGCCCAGCTAAACTGGAACAGAGACCATAATTTGGTACAATTGTTCTGAGCTAAACGACAGCTCAGATAACTAAATTTACACTAGCACCTACCCAATAGGAGCAGGGCGCTACACAGGCTAATAGATATTCGTTAGATCCGGTAAGATCAAGTGGTTTTAGCGTTAGATTTCACATAATTTCAGAGATATTTCACATAAAAATAGGAATATTAGGTTTTACAGAAGGTACATCCATCTTCAACCGTCTCTGGATGGTCTCTGCAACTGTCTTTGGATGGTTCTTCAGCGGATGCCTGTTGTCTCTTCTCACACCTCCGTTCACCTCCCAGCCTCATGGTGATCTCTTTTCAGACACACAAGATTAAGTCTTTAGCTAGCCCCCTTCTTTCACAGCAGAAGTAGCAGCTCCATCCCCAGTAAAAATCAATGGTGCCATTTTGTGATGAGCCTTTATGTCCTGTGGTCCTCTGCTGCTGCTTGATTGACTTCCTCTCCCTGCCAATAGGAACACAGAGAAGAGAGCAGAGCCGACTGATGCCCGTGAGTGACCGCTGCTCGTCACTCAAGGAAGAGTAGAGTTAGGGGGAGAAATCCCCCCCAGGTACTGACAGGCGTGCTCTCCTTGAGTAAGTGCCTGTGTCAGTGTCTATTCAGTCCGACGGTTCCTGGCGGGAATGGAGGGAGGTGTGGGACCATGGGAGACAGAGCAGCCCCCGCTACACACTCCCCCCACCAAAAAACCTTAGGTCCGCCAAAGGTGGTAAAGAGTCTATGACCTGTTACATGCTTTTGATATACACACGTAAAAAAAAAAACAGGTTAGTGTGCACAGGAAACCATACAATTTGCATCTGCATAAAACCATGGCAGAGGAATATCCAACCAATTAGCATAGGAGGGGAGGTTGTCCTGCCTCGCGGTTTTCATTTTCAGCAAGGGGTACAGACTGAGTGAGATCTAGTCACTGGCTGGGATCTTTGAGAGGCCGTGGGTGTGGGCTGTAAATCTGGCTGTGGTGGCACATGAACTGCTTCTGACAGAGGCAACAGATGATTGCGATGCCAAGTCCTGTGCTTCCCTCTGGCCGGATTTGATATACTGGGAGTCCAGGCAGATGCTTGCAAATGACATAGGGCTGCGACTTCCAGCGGGAAGTTGCTGAGGTATGGTCGAGGGATGTGCCGAAGACCAAGTCGACTGGCAGCCGGGCCTACCGTCCGAACATCAAACTATAGGGAGCGTAACCTGTGGCATCATTGGCGGTGCTGTTATAAGCATGCACAATAGCCACTATATGCTTGCTCCAGTGCTGTTTTTGTTCTGAATTTAGAGTTCTGAGCATATCCAGGAGGGTTTGGTTGAATCTCTCTGGTTGAGGATCTCCTTGAGGATGATACGGGGGGGTTTTAGACTTCCTGATGCCCAACAGGTCTAAAAGTCTCTTGATGAGACTACTCTCAAAATCTCTCCCCTGATCAGAGTGGATGCGTTGGGACAGACCATAGTGCACAAAGATTTTCTCCACAAAGATCTTGGCCACCGTGGATGCTTGTTGGCCCCTCGTGGAAAACGCCTGGGCATACCGAGTGAAATGGTCAGTCACTACCAGGATATTTTCCTGCCCGCTAAAATCAGGCTCCAAGCACAGAATGTCAATGCACACCAGCTCCATGGGTCCCTGACTCCGAAGATGGCCCATTGGGGCAGCTTGTGAGGCAAAGTCTACTTTTGGATACATCTGACGCAGGAGTGGCAATAGTCCTCAACTTCCGCCTGCATGCAGGGCCAGTAGAACCTGTCCCTCACCAGGTCAAAAGTCCTTTTGGGCCCTAGGTGGCCATGGTTGTCATGTAGGGCAGTTAATACTGTCTCCCTATGTTTTTCAGGTAGGAATAGCTGCAATTTTTTTTCAGAATCGTCAGAGGGGCCCCTTCGGTAGACCAACCCTTGGTGCACCTGAAACTGATCCCACTCTCGGTACAGCAGACGGGTTTCCTTTGGGGAGTCAGTGAGGAGCAAGTTAGGGCGTTGGCTCTCCAAGGCCTTCAATGCCAAGCTGCAGGGAGTGTCCTCCAACTGGTCCCTTTGCAGGTCATTCTTTGACAGCTTCGGGCAGACCTTTATCCCCGACTTGGGTGACATTGCAATAACATCTGGGGACACCAGCGGCTGACACTCCAATGTCTTCGGCCCTGGATCCTTCTCCAGCTTGATGTTCTGCTCCTTGACATAAGGCTCGTACCCCTTCAGGTGTCAGCTGGGGGGTCTCTGGAACAATGGGGCCTTCTTGACAAAGCATCCACATCTTGTTTCAGGCTGAAAATAAACCCTGATAGAGTAGCCAATCATCTGTGACCTGTGGCATCCAACTTGGTGGTAGTGAGGATGTAGGTGAGAGGATTGTTGTCAGTCTTGATCACGAACTCCGCTCCATATAGATAATCCCCCAGCTTATCAACCACCACCCACTTCAAGGTCAGGAACTCAAGTTTGTGCATGGGGTAGTTCTTCTCGGCGGGGGGACAAGTTCCGACTCATGTAGGCAACAGGCCGTAGATGACCGTCATGCTCTTGATATAGCACCCCACCTAACCCATCTCGACTGGCGTCAACATGTAGCTCATATGGCTTGGTTGGATCTGCATAGGCCAGAACAGGAGCGGTTGTTAGGCTGCCTAAAACCTCTTCACACTTCGGAGTCCATTGTTCCTGAATGGACTCTCTGGGTTTTCTGGGCCCTCCAGCTGGTCTGACAGGCTTCGCCAGATCAGCGTCTTAGCGAATCCCTTGACAAATCTTCTGTAATAAGAACAGAATCCCAGAAATTACCTAAGCTCAGTCACGTTGGTAGGCCTCGGCCAGGAGGTGACAGCTTCCAGCTTCTGGGGGTCGTAAGACACAATATGGCCAAGGTAGTTGACTGAGGGTTGGTAAAACTGGCACTTTTCCAGAGACAGCTTCAACCTCCTCATCATGCAGTCTCCTCAGGACCTTCTCCAGATGTTCTTCGTGCTCTTCCAGGGTCTTGCCGAAAACGATGATGTCGTCTAAGTGCACCAACACCTCGATCAGTTTCATGTCACCCACGGTCTTCTCCATTAGCCTTTGGAAGGTGGCTGGGGCACCAGACAGGCCTTGTGTCACTGTCAGGTGTGTACTGTGTAATTTGATAAGGGGGGGCCAACCCATCCTTATGTACCACCTAATATCAGTATTTTTATGTGGAATATCTCAGAAATTATGTGAGATCTAACGTTAAAACCACTTGATCTTACCGGATCTAATGAATATCTATTAGCCTGAATGATTTTTGGCCCGAAATTTTGATAAGGGGGGGCCAGCCCCCTCATTAATCACTTAATAAGTCTCTAATTATATGAGATCTAACGTTAAAACCACTTGATCTTACCGGATCTAACGAATATCTATTAGCCTGAATGATTTTTGGCCCGAAAATTTGATAAGGGGGGGCCAACCCGTCCTTATGTACCACCTAATATCAGTATTTTTATGTGGAATATCTCTGAAATTATGTGTGATCTAACGTTAAAACCACTTGATCTTACCGGATCTAACGAATATCTATTAGCCTGAATGATTTTTGGCACGAAAATTTGATAAGGGGGGCCAACCCGTCCTTATGTACCACCTAATATCTGTATTTGTATGTGGCATATCTCTGAAATTATATGAGATCTAACGTTAAAACCACTTGATCTTACCGGATCTAACGAATATCTATTAGCCTGAATCATTTTTGGCCTGAAAATTTGATAAGGGGGGGCCAACCCGTCCATATGTACCATCTAAAATCTCTATTTTTATGTGGAATATCTCTGAAATTATGTGTGATCTAACGTTAAAACCACTTGATCTTACCGGATCTAACGAATATCTATTATCCTGAATGATTTTTGGCCCGAAAATTTGATAAGGGGGGGCCAACCCGTCCTTATGTACCACCTAATATCAGTATTTTTATGTGGAATATCTCTGAAATTATGTGAGATCTAACGTTAAAACCACTTGATCTTACCGGATCTAACGAATATCTATTAGCCTGAATGATTTTTGGCCCGAAAATTTGATAAGGGGGGGCCAACCCGTCCTTATGTACCACCTAATATCTGTATTTGTATGTGGAATATCTCTGAAATTATATGAGATCTAACGTTAAAACCACTTGATCTTACCGGATCTAATGAATATCTATTAGCCTGAATGATTTTTGGCCCGAAAATTTGATAAGGGGGGGCCAACCCGTCCTTATGTACCACCTAATATCAGTATTTTTATGTGGAATATCTCTGAAATTATGTGAGATCTAACGTTAAAACCACTTGATCTTACCGGATCTAACGAATATCTATTAGCCTGAATGATTTTTGGCCCGAAAATTTGATAAGGGGGGGCCAACCCGTCCTTATGTACCACCTAATATCAGTATTTTTATGTGGAATATCTCTGAAATTATGTGAGATCTAACGTTAAAACCACTTGATCTTACCGGATCTAACGAATATCTATTAGCCTGAATGATTTTTGGCCCGGAATTTTGATAAGGGGGGGCCAGCCCCCCCTCATTAATCACTTAATAAGTCTCTAATTATATGAGATCTAACGTTAAAACCACTTGATCTTACCGGATCTAACGAATATCTATTAGCCTGAATCATTTTTGGCCAGAAATTTTGATAAGGGGGGGCCAGCCCCCCCTCATTAATCACTTAATAAGTCTTTAATTATGTGAGATCTAACGTTAAAACCACTTGATCTTACCGGATCTAACGAATATCTATTAGCCTGAATAATTTTTGGCCCGAAATTTTGATAAGGGGGGGCCAGCCCCCCCTCATTAATCACTTAATAAGTCTCTAATTATGTGAGATCTAACGTTAAAACCACTTGATCTTACCGGATCTAACAAATAGCTTCCAAAATAGCTAACTGTTTGGTCAATTTTTTGATAAGGGGGGGCTGATGACGGGTTAGCCCCCCCAGCAAATAACTGTTAATATTGCTTCTTCTGTGTGAGATCTAACGCAAACAACGGTTGATCTAACCTGATCTAACAAAGATCTAACAAACTGCATAAGATTTTTTCAAAAATTTTGATAAGGGGGGGCTAACCCGGCAGAGGTCCTGCAATTACCTTTCTGTTCACCACACTCGTTCTAGGGGTCCCTCTTGAAGAACTTTCATGAATGTGCACACCAACACTTGGTTTCTTTTTCTTCAAGAGTTTTATTAAAACAGTTCCAACAGAGGGGTAGAGGGATAGGGGAGGTTCAGGTACCTTGTTTTGCAGATCACGGGCACAATCTTAGATCCAGAGGACAAATCGGTTCCACACTGGATTCAGCAACCACCGGATAGGCCTACTCTCACCGGCCTAGCAACCGGTGAGAAGCTCGCTCAAAGTCTCTGCCGCAGACTTGATGAGTGCCGTCGAGTCGTTTCACAATCTTCAGCCACAAGATCGTGCAACCACACTGATACTTTGCAAAGTTCCCCAAAAAGAAATTACACAGCTCACGGTGCCAGAATCTTTCAGCCAGCCGGCAGCACGGTGAGGTAAATTGGCCAGGATGCGTCCTTCAATTGAGTCCCCAATTGTTCCGCTTCTTCCGGCAGGCAAGACCGCGTAGGACCATCCCTGGACTAGTAGGCTCCAGAAACTCCTGGGCCTACTCTCAGTTGCAGAGCCTAGGGCCAGCAGGCCCAGAGGCCGAGAATGCCTTGCACATCCCTGAGGCCAGGAGGGCCCTCAGGTCAGGATCCCCCAAATGAACCCCGATAGCGCGGTCTCTGTCCCTTAAGTACCCCTCCCCAGAATGCACAGCGGGTTGACCACGCCCCCTGAGCCACTTCTGGGAAAGGAATACCCAATACATTCAGCCTTTTGCATTTCCAACCTTGACCTGTGGTGACAGTGACACCTACTGTCAAGTGGAAAACGTGCAACCCAGCTGAACTGAAACAGAGCCAACAATTTCATAATCTTCTGAGCTGAACTACAGCTCAGACAACAAAATTTAACACATAGCGCCTACTAGGGTGCCCACGTGTCCCGGATTGCCCGGGACTGTCCCCCAATTGACATGTCTGTCCTGGGTCCCGGGCACCTTCATTCTGGGACAATACAATGTCCCAGGATGAAATAGAGGACACAGCCACCACCTACTAACTAATAACTACATTTCCGGAACTGGTTGCTAGGGCCAGCGCTGCCTGGCATCTTGCAACCAGTGACAATTTACTCTTAGACAGTGAGACCGGGAGCGAGGCCTGCGCCTAGTGCAGCACTGCTGTCCCCACCCACCTCGGCACTTCCTCCTTCTCCGGCACCCAGCGGCAAGCAGCAGGGACTGGTGTGATCTTCACTCTCCAGATAGTGACGCCACTCCTTTCCTTCTACGCACGTGGCTCATACAGAGGGAGTGACAGCAGCACTGCATCTGGTGGCAGGCTATGGGTGGCAAGCGGCACTGCATCTGGTGGCAAGTGGCACATTCCCCTGACAAATAACCCGCGCCAAATTCCCCATCAACCCCGAGACTACATTTCCCCCTGCCCCCCCCCCTCATCTTTTTTTGGGGAAGGTGAGAGAGGGGGTTTGTCCCTGAATGGTAGTTTGGAAATGTGGTCACCCTAGCGCCTACCCAACAGGAGCAGGGCGCTACACATGTATACTATGACACCCCTCTCCTATAGATGACTGGAGGTTATAGGATCCCTCATGTATACTACGACACCCTTCCCCAATAGATGTCGGGAGGGGTATAGAATCTCTTATGTATACCATAACACCCCTCACATTCACCACTGTCTTACAGAGCACCAAGCAGAGAAGTCAGTGGAGGTTCTGAGCTCTCCAGGTCTTTGTAGATCTAGTAGTAGTTGGTCCATATTATCCAAATAATGGTAGAGCTAATACCATAATAGTTGGTCACATTCATCTGGACTTGTTCTGTAATGTTGAAGACCTTTTTAGCTTCTCCAACACAGTTCTTCAGTTCTAATGAGTGTCAGGAATATACGGCCCATACACACGATCAGACTTTTTGACAACAAATGTCCGACGGAGGCTAATCCGATCCTGTGTACGCAAGTCCATCGGACTAAAGTCCAAAGTACAAACACGCAGGCTCAGAACCAATGCTAAAGATCAGACAACAATAGCAGAAGTTGCCCAAAGGGTGGCGCTAAAGAGCTGAAAAAACACATAGTACGTCAATTACGTCACTACGATCGTGTTTGTTGGCTGAAAATGTTCTGCCGTGTGTATGCATACCAAGTTCACGGACAACGCCCTTTCGGACCAAAATCCACGGAAAAGTCAGATGGAAGTCCGATCGTGTGTTCGAGGCTTAAGACTGTCTGTTGGCACCAACTCAGTCACATATAACATTGCAAAGTATCTGGCTATGGTATGACAGAATGGAGGCCATTAAAGTTTCCAACGTTTCTGGAAAAATGTATCAACCCTTATGATTTCTTTCCTATTAAAAACATTGGCAACAAGTCAGATTTTTTGTGGCAACTCCTCTCTGGAACTGCGACCCATCAGAGGTGCTAAGAGCGCCCATTGTGGCCCTGAATAATCTCCTGTGTCAGGCTATGAAATGACTTGACGCTAAAGATATGTGGCCTGAGGGGTCCATGTCTCACCATACTCAGATGTGGGCCCCTTTAACTTCTTTTCCCACAATCTCCTGGGTTCCTGGACACACTCAGTAAAGTTAACTTTCTCAGCTACCCTAACTCTGCAGCACAGAGAGGCCACACCTAATGAAGTAGCTGTGCAAGTCATCTGCATGTAGGCAGGTGCAGTCTACTTTCTCCACGGCAGATGGTGCTCTTCTGCAGCAGCACTGCCGTTGGAGAGGAAGTCAAGAGAAACATGGTTCCTCTATGGTTTCCCGAGTCACTGGGGAAGCTATCCAATTGGATGCTGCCAGCCCATGTGACTCTAGCAACCATCTTGGGTTAGGCAGAGCCCATTTGAGTCTCCCAGGCTTGGGATGCATTTTGTGAGTTAGTAGAGTAGGGATGGAACTAGCTACAGGTAAATGTTCCTGGCGAGGAGGGAATGAATGAATGAATGAGTAACTTGTATAGCGCTACAAATGCGAACTGAATCGCCTCAAGGCGCTTTTTGCAGCCAGTGTCTGCCTGGCTAGTGCGGTCATTTACCCCGTAGGATCTCGACACACATTAATACTTAGGGCCCGCAACTTCTCTGGGCCAGGTCACATTCTGCTCCTCTGAACAGGTGCTGTCAGTTTGGTTGAAACCTGCTCTCTACACGCTATTAGACCTGTGAGTAAATGGTCTTTGCATTTTTTCAATATACTGTAAGTTCTTTCATTGCACTGTGTGTGTTATTGCAGCCGCACTGCGCTGCGCCCCACCTTCATGCAGCCAAGTAAGAGGCCCTCCACTGACACAACTGGCATGCAGGCAGCATGGCAGGGCCTAATAGGCCTCTTTGGAAGACTCAACTACTGTATGGGCACCTTCCTGAATACTACCAGTGTACTGAAGGTCCAGTGGGGTGGCCCTCCTGTGTCCTCAGACCTGGGATTCCTCCAGCTGTTCACCTGGACTTTAATAAAAGGGATGCTGTCTATGAGGATAATCACAAGTAGCTGATTGTGTTCTGAACTGTTTTACTGAAGTAGTGATTTTCGGATAGACTTTCTGCTGTTATAGAGACCTATAGGGACTATGCTATGCAAATACATGTTACCCTGATTGAACTACAGAGACATTGCTGGGAAGAGTCAATGTTTTATATAATTCTGCAGCGTGTGCATGGTCCACCGCCACCCTTTGGGCCACTTCTGCTATTGTTGTTTGATCTTTAGGATTGGTTCTGAGCATGCGTGTTTGTACTTTGGACTTTAGTCCGATGGACTTGTGTACTTACGATCGGATTTTGCTCCATCGGACATTTGTTGCCAGAAAGTTTGTCTGTTTTCACAGCGAACATTTGTCCGATGGAGCGTACACACGGTTGGCTTGTCCGATCAAACAGGTCCGTCGGACATTTGTTGTCAAAAAGTCTGATCGTGTGTATGGGCCTTTAGCCTGTTTTGTATTATTCCGCAGTGTACACATGCTCTTTGCCACCTTGAACCTGGTTTGTATTATTCTGCAGTATATGCATGCTCTTTGTCATACCAGTCCTGTTTTGGATTATTCTACAGAGCATGCATGCTCTTTGCCATTCTGACCCTGTTTTGTAATAATCTGCAGTGTATGCGTGCTCTTTTCCATCCTGACCCTGTTTTGCATTCTTTCACATTGTATGCATACTCTTTGCCATCCTGACCGTGTTTTGTATCATTCTGCGGTGCATGCATGGCTCTTTGCCACCCCTAAACCTGTTTTGTATTGTTCTGCAGTGGATACATATTTTTTGCCATCCTGATTCGATTTTGTATTAATCTGTATTGTATGCATGCTCTTTGCCATCCTGACCCTGTTTTATATTTTTTGGGGGGAAGCACGCTCTTTGCCATCCTGACCAGGTTTTGTATTTTTAGTGAAAGCATGTTCTTTGCCATTTTGACCCTGTTTTGTAGTATTGATTCTAACTTTGGACCCACTTTATAAACTGCAAGTTTTAGTTACTCCTTGTCTCACCATTCAGCCAATTACCATCCTATTACAGATATTTATGAAGAGGCATGTCAGCTACAGAAATAATCTAAACAGCAGAAACTCCAAGGTTACTAAATGTTTATTACAAGTCATTGGCCACAACACACATCATGAGACTGCCGGAGAACACAGAAATGTGCCACAATGACAGATACTGACACTTCCTGCACGACACATAGCGGGTATCACAGTGTATGTAAGAAAATCCTTATAGGTTAGTGCGGGTAGCGCCCTTGTGGGAGGCACTTGTCCGATGCCCAGTGTGTAAAACTTTCTACTGACATTTATGAAGCACAAAACATTTTATTGCACTGACAGCATGCCCACAGAATGGCGCAGTGTGACGGTTGCTGTAATTGGGGTGCACGTCACATGTGTTGTTATCTGTGTGTCACATTTGTGTTATCTGTGGCTGCACATTAAACTGACTCATCATTGGCAGGAAAAGATGAATTTAGAATACTGACAATGGTCCCAGCGTTTCCCTTCTCCACTAAAAATAATCCTTTACTTTGAGTTAATTGAGGGACACAGGAGTCCTTGACCTTTGGGTATACTGCCCCCTACAGGAGGATTGGACAACAGTATGCAGTGCTGTAGCAAAGCGGTACACAGAGCATGACCATAATTATAGAGGTGGGGACCTGTGTCCCTCAGTGGACTCCAAGAAAAGAATTTCACGGTGAGTACAAAAATCTTATTATCTTTCTCGTCCCGTGAAGGACACAAGATGTCTTTCACCTTTGAGACATCCAAAAACAGCCCAGCTAAGGGGTGGGCAACACAGCAAACAATCATTAACAGCCCCAAGAAAACAAAAGCTCTTTAGCTCAAAGAGCCACCCGAAGGACCTAACTCCCAAAGCCGGCATCAGACAAGACCACAACGCCTACCTGGTGCAATTTAGAGAACGTGTGAACAGAAGACCAAGTGGCAGTCTTATAAATATCAGAAACAGAAGCCTAACGCTGAAAAGCCCAAGAAGCGCTCACAAATCTGGTAGGGTGCACCTTGACAGGAAAGGGGGAACCATGACTTGGTTGGCAGTGTTCATTTTGACGTCAAATTTCAATTCACTTTTAGTCATAGTTTTTTGACTAAAATGCCATTTTAGTTTTAGTCATATTTTAGTAGTTTGAATTGTTTTAGTTGTATTTTAGTTGACAAAAGTCTCCAGGACATTTTAGTCGACTAAAATCGAATGTGGTTAGTTAAATTGTAATGCATTATTTAAGCATTTCTCTAGAATTTCCAAACCTTTTGGAGTAACATTCTAATAACGTGTTATCATTTATGGTATTATGGGTTGAACATGCACTACAGACACAGATTTAGCCATTGTGATGTATAAGTTACAGTATTACTATTATTACTATTATACAGGCATAGGCGTGCGCAGCCTATTACATTAGGGTGTGCACCCCAAAGCTCAAACACACATATATGTGTATATATATATATATATATATATATATATATATATATATATATACACACACATACACACATGCGCGCTTTTAGAAATAAATTGGTACATGTGCACAGGTTTTTTTGTTCAGTTTGCTAGCTGACAGGTTCTTGCATCTATACAAGCGATGTGGATGCAAGGATCCCCCTTGTAGGGACATTGTATTCTGACAGCGGGGACTCTCCACTGTCAGTATACACTGATTAGTGCTGCAGCCGATTTGCTGCAAGCTGCTAATTGAACAAGGTTTCAGGCTGGGTTCACATTTATGCGAATTGGATGCAGGTTTCCCCACATCAAATTTGCATGGTAGGAGATTGTGACCAGCTCTTTATGGAGCCGGTTCACATATCTCTGCTGTGGCTCCGGTGCAAATTGCACAGGGGACCTGTGCATTTTTTGGTCCATTTCAGGTCCGAATTCAGCCCAAAAATTCAGGCTGAAATCGGACCTGGAACGGTGAATGGAGATGCACAGGACCCCTGCTGTGAGCCGCATGCGGCAATAGTGTAAACCCAGCCTTATGCAATACTGTTTAACTGCTTGTCAACCGCCCAACCGCCCACCATCTAATGCGCCACTAGGGGGCGCACGCGTGCCCGCCGCGTCACTGGGGACCCGATGCGCGTGCCCGGCGGCCGCCGGTCACCCGTGATTGCCCAGTAACCAAGCAGGACCGTGGATCTGTGTGTGTAAACACACAGATCCACGTCCTGTCAGGGAGAGACCGATGGTGTGTCCCTTGTACATAGGGACAACCATCCGTCACCTCCCCCAGTCAGTCCCCTCCCCCCACAGTAAGAAACACTTCCAGGGAACACATTTAACCCCTTCCTCGCCCCTAGTGTTAACCCCTTCCCTGCCAGTCATGCTTATACAGTAATCAATGCATTTTTATAGCAGGGATCGCTGTATAAATGTGAATGGTCCCAAAAATGTGTCAAAAGTGTCCGATGTGTCCGCTGCAATATCGCAGTCACGATAAAAATCGCAGTTCGCCGCCATTACTAGTAAAAAAAAAAAAAATAATGATAAAAATGTTATAAATCTATCCCCTATTTTGTACCTGCTATAACTTTTGCGCAAACCAATCAATATACGCTTATTGCAATTTTTTTTTACCAAAAATATGTAGAACAATATGTATCGGCCTAAACTGAGGAAAATGTAAGAAAAAAAAATGGATATTTATTATAGCAAAAAGTAAAAAATATTGTGTTTTTTTTCAAAATTGTCGCTCTATTTTTGTTTATAGCGCAAAAAATAAAAACTGCAGAGGTGATCAAATACCACCAAAAAAAAGCTCTATTTGTGGGGAAAAAAATTTTTGTTTGGATACAGCGTCGCATGACCGCGCAATTGTCATTCAAAGGGTGACAGCGTTGAAAGCTGAAAAATGGCTTGGGCAGGAGGGGGGTGAAAGTGCCCTGTAGGCAAGTGGTTAAGAGAATCTGATCTAATGATTGGCTTCTGTCTTACAAGGATACATTGAAATTTAGCCAGTTCCTGCTGAACTGGACACATCTCAATCGGTGTGTACCCAGCTTTACTTTCTCCAGCAGGCGTCCTCCACTGCTGTGACTTGTCCCCTTCAGCTCCTATGTAAATTACTGGTTGTGGTCACACTCCAGCCTCCCCATCATACCATACAGGGTTAATGTCCCTGTATGGTATGAGATGATGTCAAGGCTTTGGGTGAAGGAAGACAGCTTGGAATCAGGTAAGATCACTTTCACACTTAGACGCTTTACAGGCGTTTTAGCGCTAAAAATAGCGCCTGTAAAGCGCCTCTCCTGTCACTCCAGTGTGAAAGCCCTAATCCTTTCCCACTGGAGCGGTGCGCTTGCAGGACGTTGGAAAAAGTCCTGCAAGCATCATCTTTGGGGAGATTTAGGAGTGGTGAATACACCGCTCCCAAAATGCCCCTGCCATTGAAATCAATAGCCAACACTGCTGAAGCGCCTGCAAAGCGATTTGGCAGCAACACTTTTAACCCTTTTTTGGCCGCTAGCGGGGGTTAAAGTGCCCCGCTAGTGGCCAAAAAATGCAGCTAAAACCAGCGGCGCTTTACCGCTAACGCGACCAGCGCCTTAGAGTGAAACTGCCCAAAGTGAAAAAGGATTATCCCCTCCTCCCCCCACACTGCATGGATGAACATTCACTTTCCTGAAGTTGGGGCTGGTATTATAAAATCACATTCCTTTCTATTTATGCTAACATTTTTTGATAGGACTTCTGAGGTGCTACATAAATGTATTCCACATATATACTTTATCTTATTAAAAAATAATGATTTTAATGAGATAGTGTGAACGTTGAATACATCTATGTAACAGAAGTCCCAGTAATTCTCATCCTATTCAAGAAAGTTACTTTCCTTTCAGTAAATGGTTCCAGCAAGGTGCAGGGCAGGTGTACAGCACAGCATTGTATAGAAGGAGAAGGTCAGGACTCACATGTGGAGAAGATTCAGGCTGCCATCAATCCTCTGAGATCTTCAGTTGGCCCCAGGGAGATCTGTGCTGTGTACTTTGGCAGGAAGCAGTGCTTCAGGCTGCACTGTGATGATCTCTTCCTGCTCCGCCCACCTGTACTAGAGCTGTGAAAGCCCCGACTTTTTGTGGCAACAGGAAGATAGGATGGTGGGCTCTGGTAACCCCTTACTCCTGTCAGTATTGCAGCCACCAGCTGTGGAGTAAGCAGTCAGGAATCAGATGCTGCCTCTAAGGTCCGGCTACAGCAGCTCAGCATCTCAACTGAGAGCTGGGGGCGGAGTGATATGCAGCTGTCAGGGATGCAGTAGCCGGAACTATAGAGTCAGTATCGGAAAATGCGGCTGCCTGACTGCTTACTCCGCAGCCAGTGGCTACAGTTCTCTCAGGATATTGGCATCCAACTGAGAGATAGTCCCACTCCCAGCACTACAGGTTAGCAGGGGTGCCAAAATGGAGTTATCTCAAACACATTCTGACCCTGGGGTGTGCCTGGGCATTAGGGTGTGCCCAGGCACATCCGGCACACCCCGTGCGCACGCCTATGTATACAGGATTTATATAGTGCCAACAGTTTGCGCAGCAGTATATATCACAATGGCTAAATCTGTGTCTGCAGTGCATGTTCAAACCTTAATACAAGGGTGTCAAACTCAATTTCATTGTGGGCCGCATCGGCATTATGATTGCCCTCAAAAGGGCCGGTTGTATCTGTAAGACTAGATTTCTAGCGCATCCCCTCCCCTTAACATAAGGTGACCAGATTTTTAAAATGAAATCCGGAGACATATTTTTCTTTTACTAGTAATGGCGGCAATCAGCAAATCTCTGCCAGTAGCCGCCGCCACCCACCTCACAGCCTGTCAAGTCTTACTCTCCGGGCCCCGGCTACTACTGGGTGGGGAGCGGAGGAAGATCACTCCGCCAGGGAAGGCACGGAGATAAGCAAGCAGGCAGCCGGCCGGGACTTGAGCCAAGGCAGAAGAACATGCGAGCGGAGCTGAATGGGCACCCGAAACTGAAGAAATATTCCCTCCGCTCCGACCAGCACATGATCATCAGAAAGGGGCACAGATAATGAAAAAAATACACCCCCCTAAGTTAGTAGGAGTGGCAGAGCGGGGGTGTGTAATTCAGAATATTTTTTTTTAATTCTGCACTGTGTTTGAAATTGCCCCAGCCCCTGTTAAATTCCAATCCGGGGACAAAACCGGGGACAGACTTGGTCCGGGGACAGTGTCCATCAATCCGGGGACTGTCCCCTGAAACCGGGGATGTCTGGTCACCCTACCTTAACATTAAATGTCAAGAGCCACCCCACCATCAGAAGTTGAGTCCCCCACTCTCCCTTACATCACAGTGCACCCCCATTACCTTATGCTGCTGCTGGGAAGAGCTGGATGCATTGCTTGAAAGCATAAAGTAAGGGTCTGGAGGAGGACCAGAGGAGGGCTGGAGCTCTCCGGCAGTTGTAGGAGAGGTGTGAGGGCCACATGAAATGGCCTGGAGGGCCAGATTCAGGCCCGCGGGCCTTGTGTTTGACACCTGTGCCTTAATACCATAAATAATAACATATTATTCGATTTTTTACTCCAGGAGTATAAATATCATGAGTTGGAAATTCTAAACCCATTAGATTTTAGTTGGCTAAAATGTACTGATTTCAATTCAGTTTTAGTCATACCGTATTTGCCGGTGTATAAGGCGACCGGGCGTATAAGACTACCCCCTAATTTTACAGGTTTTTAAGATTTTTTGCCTGTACTCACCGTATAAGACGACCCCCCTTCCGAGGCTTCCGACTCTTCTTCATTCTTGCTGGAGCCATATTCTTCTTCATTCTTGCTGGAGCTGGAGCCATATTCTTCTTCATTCTTGCTGGAGCTGGAGCCATATTCTTCTTCATTCTTGCTGGAGCTGGAGCCATATTCTTCCTCCTTCTTGCTGGAGCTGGAGCCATATTCTTCTTCCTTCTTGCTGGAGCTGGAGCCATATTCTTCTTCATTCTTGCTGGAGCTGGAGCCATATTCTTCTTCCTTCTTGCTGGAGCTGGAGCCATATTCTTCTTCATTCTTGCTGGAGCTGGAGCCATATTCTTCTTCATTCTTGCTGGAGCTGGAGCCATATTCTTCTTCCTTCTTGCTGGAGCTGGAGCCATATTCTTCTTCCTTCTTGCTGGAGCTGGAGCCATATTCTTCTTCATTCTTGCTGGAGCTGAAGCCATATTCTTCTTCATTCTTGCTGGAGCTGGAGCCATATTCTTCTTCCTTCTTGCTGGAGCTGGAGCCAATCACGGTGAGCGATGTATTCTATTAATGAATACAAAGCCTGCTTGGATTGGCAGAGGCTGTAACATCATCAGCCCACGCCTCTCTGACTCTCAGAGCCAATCGAAGCAGGCTACTGTATGTAGCCTGCTCGGATTGGCAGAGGTTGTTACTCCAATCCGAGCAGGCTCTGTATTCATTTGAATACATCGCTCACCGGGATTGGCTAAGTGGTATATACTGTATGTAGCCGAAGCTACATACAGTATTACCGCACATCCAGCAGGCATCTGAGCAGCTGACCCGGCGTATAAGATGAGCCCTGCTTTTTGGCCAGTTTTTTTGAGTGTAAAAGGTAGTCTTATACGCCAGCAAATACAGTAGTCTTTTGACTGAAATAACATTTTACTTATAGTCGTATTTTAGTCATCTGAATTGTTTTATATTTAGTTGTATCTTTTTTTTTAAATCAACAAAGTAGGTTTTTATTGAATAGAACACAAGGCATTGCAGTTGCATAGGCCAGTGTTTCTCAACTCCAGTCCTCAAGGCGCACCAACAGGTCATGTTTTTGGGATTTCCTGCAGATAAAACAGCTGTGATAATTACTAAGGCAGTGAAACTGCTCAAATCACCTGTGGAAATCAATGGAAATCCCAAAAACATGACCTGTTGGTGCGCCTTGAGGACTGGAGTTGAGAAACACTGGCATAGGCACACAATTCGTATAGAATAGTGTCACAGAAATTTCGGACCGACTCTCGTTACAAGTCAAGATTTTTTATTGCATATGCAGAGAAAATGGTTAAAGTATATTTGCGGCTTCAGAGATCCATTTTCTGCCTGTCATAGATTTACATTCTGCTTTTATAACCCTTAAACCTTCCCCTTTCCTGCTCGTAACGTCCTGATCATGTGTATAATTTCAACCTTTATTCTGACGTTTTAGCAGGAAAGAGGGAAATATCCTTTTTCAGCCTACACCTTATGACAGGATATTTCATACAATGGACACATAAATTATTTCATGGTTCACAGCCCATGTTTGGCAGATGTAAGCAAAATACAGTTTTACTATAAGTCAGCACATCTTTTGCACAAATAGAATATGGTCATATGACTTATTCCAGTAATTAGGACTATTAGAGCTATTCAGCATATTTATGTATAATAGAGTTATATAAAACAAACATTTTAACTTTAGAAGATTAATATGCATCTTGATAGTTGACATATAAAGTATAATTTTAAATTTATCTAACATTCCCTCCTTATTATACTTATAATGTCAATACTTCAAATATCCAGGTTCTTTATTTTACCAGGTATTATCATTTAGACAAATAGGTATTTTGAAAGGACTGTAAGTTCATCTTCATCAGGTTCCGGGTATAGTTCAGTGTTGTTCTGGAAAAACATAGTCTTTGTTAGTGATGTGTCAATCAGTCTTTGAAGAATTCCTCTAATACAAGGAATGCAGTAACATCCACACAGCGTAAGGACCGTGGCTGCCATGACAACAGAGATGAGCAAACCTTTTGCAAGATCACCCCATTTACCAAACCATTTTTCAAAGAGTCCTGTTAAGGGGTTCTCTACACCAGAGTTCTCAGTTAGTTCCTGGGATAACATTTGTAGGCCTTGCAAAGCCTTGGTGATACTTCCATCAGGTGCCGTATTATTTGGAATAAAAGTGCAGCAGAAGGTGCCGAACATTTCGCATACCCCGCCCCTTTCTGCCAGCACATATCCAATGCTATACGGTTCTGCCACGCTGTCAAAGAGGTGGCGTCTAATTGTGCTGCTATACCTTTGATAGCATCTCTGGTGTAATTCACAAACCTCTGCTGGTTGTAGTAAATATAGTTTATCCAGTCGACATTCTTATTGGGCTGTACCCATAGGAAGAGTGAGGTGAGTCCTGCTGTTACTTGATTCTGTGCTTTAAATTCATCCGGAACTCCTCGTGGAACACCTATTGAGTCTATATAAACCCAGTTGTCAAAGGATTCTTGGGGTGTTTCTCGCTTAAACCGTTTAAAATAGTGTTTACCTGGTAGTTTCATCAATTTGTTAGTCATAGGAACAATATAAAAGGGAAGCAACAGGCGGGTAAGGGCACAACTACCCTCCCATCTAGGTGGCAGTCTGGGTCTTAGTTTCATGTCCCCACACAGCCACCAAACATCAGCCAGTTGCCATTTCTGTTCCTGAAACCATTTTAGTTGGTACTTAATGTCTGTAGTTGATGTTGTGGTCGCACAGTATTCAGGAGATAGAGTGCCAACCTTTGAACCATCCTTGTCTATGTTAGAGAAACAAGAAAAATTTCCTGGTAATGCTTGTACTGAAGGGGGTATACTTCGCATTTTAGTTTTAGGGTATCTCTTTTTCTCATTTGCACATTCAGACCCAGTAATATTTTCTGAAAACAGTCTTATTATGCAAGCTAAATCTGTTTCCTCTTCAGGGAGAGGAATGGTAGCTAGTTGTGGTCTTGGGTTTGCACAAGAAATACAATCACTTAACCCCTTAGATTGAGTTGTGTATCTGACCCATTCTATCCACTCATTTTTGTCTCCAAATCCTGTTTCTATACTTAATTGTTCCTTGTAGGTAAAATCTGTTTTAAACAAGGAGGGATTAAGTTGAAACTGAGTGGGCTCTGGGACTGGGGTGTTCTGACCAGGGATTACAACCTTAATAGTAATTCTTCCTAGTAGATCACTCAGGCTGGGCCTATATACTCCTAGACCATAAACTCCAGCATCTGATACCTGCAGGTTTTTTATTGTCAAGGAGATGGGATTACATTTATTAGGTGTAAGCCAATCACGGGACTGGCAATCACCAGTCCACCCTCTTCGACTGTATATAGATATACGTTCTACCTGATCCTTCCTTTGTTTAGGGATCACGGCAGAACTAGCAAGCCAACCATTATCATCTGTTGACCACCACACATCAGCCCACGCACTGCATTCTGGAGTAGAACATAAGTATTTGCCCGTAAAAACATATCTTTGATACCCAATGTCTATGACTTGACTTAGATCAAATTGTATTGTGGTGGTCTTACCCTGTATAACATTTATGGTGACACCATCTGGCCCCTTCATTATCTGTCTATAACCAGACAGTACTTTTTATTCTCACATTTGTTCAATTCAATAAAATCCATGCATATTGTGTGAAAGGGATAAGGGGGTTGTGGGAAATGACCTCGTAAGGGTCGTAGGGCACCTTGTGCATGGTATCTGTTACAAATCGGACATGTGAGACAAATTTTTTTTGAGTAGTTCGTAAATCCATATGTTGTGAATACCTTGTTGATCACCTGTACCATCCCTCCTTTTGAGGTATGGGCTTGCCCATGGCTCAATAATGCAGCATACCTAAATAATGATATAGGTAAGATGGGTTTACCGTCTGTACTTGTATATACATCATTGACCAGTGTTGCCCCTTTTGATAACCACTTTTGTTTTTCACCTTCCGGTGAGGCCTTCTGCATTTCTGATAACCATGTTTCATCAATAGCTTTCCGTACCTCACCATTTACTTGGAGATTTGTATAACATATGTACGTTATTTGCTGTCCTTCAGCAGCTGCTTTTGCTGTCTTGTCTGCTAGTGCATTCCCTAGGGTAATTGGATCTGTTCCCTTTCTATGTGCTGCACATTTACAAATAGCCACTTGTGCTGGTTTTTGTACATTTTCTAGAAGGGCAAGAATGAGATCTCTATGTGTGATCGGTTTACCTGTGGACGTAATCATACCCCTATTTTTCCATTGCTGGGCAAATATGTGTATAGTGGAGAAAGCGTATTGGCTGTCAGTATAAATATTTATTTTTTTCCCTTCCCCTAGACTGCAAGCCCTAGACAGGGCTATAATTTCAGCTTGTTGTGCAGAATAGGAATTGGGAAGGGATCTGGCTTCAATGACCTGGTCATGTGTCACTATAGCATAAGCTGTTTGATTTATCCCTTTATCGTTTTTTTCTACACGACCCATCAACAAAGAAGGTAATGTCAGCATCTAGAAAGGGAACATCAGTGAGATCCTTTCTAGGGAGTACCCGTTCATCAATTTGAGCTATACAATCATGTGGATCCCCATCACCAGGTGTTGGCATTAGTGTAGCGGGATTCAATGCAGTGCACCTCTCAATTGTAAGGTGTGGCTGTCCCAGAAGTGTAGTCATGCATGATAAATGTCTGGCTGGAGATAAATAGGAGATCTTGTCTTGTAGTAAGATCACTGAGATGGCATGTGGGACCTTAAGTACCAGGGGATGGAACAATACTATCAATGCAGAGGACCGTATGGCTAATGAGGCTGCTACTACAGCTTGTACACAGTGGGGCAAACTCCGTGCCACTGGATCTAATTTAGTTGAGTAAAATGCAATTGGTTTGTGTTTGTCCCCATAAACCTGAGTGAGAACAGAAGTCATGTACCCCTCTTTACAGTCTACAGTCTGATAAAATATTTTACTGTAATTGGGTAGGCTGAGCACAGAGGAACCCACAATGAGGTGCTTCACTTTTGTAAATGCATCCTCTGCTTGTACATTCCACTGGATGCAATCTTTCGCAGACATTTGTGTACCATAGATGAGATCAGAAAGAGGCGCCACCTCCGTAGCATAATTAGCTATCCATGCTCTACAAAAATTTGCCATACCAAGAAATGACATCATTTCTTTTTTGGTGCGTGGTTTGGGGACTTGAAGGATGGCCTCTTTTCGGATCTCATCCAGATGTCTGCCTTCTTGAGACAAAATATAACCCAAGTATGTCACCTTTTCTTTCCATAGTTGTAGTTTATGCTTGCTGACCTTGTGACCTTGTTCTGCGAGGAAATGCATCAGAGCCAAGGTGTCAAGTTTGCATTGTTGCTCCGAAGGAGCTGCTACCAAAATGTCATCCACATACAAGAGAATTTGACTCCCACAGGGAGGTATAAACCGAGACAAATTATTGGACATTTCTTGTGAGAAAATAGTTGGACTTTCACAATATCCCTGGGGTAACCTAGTGTATGTGTATTTTTTCTTTTTATGTGTAAAAGCGAACCAGAACTGACTGTCTTTGTGTAAGGCAATAGAAAAGAAAGCGTTACTGATATCAATGACAGAAAATACCTTGTTATCTGGGTGAAGGTCGTTCAGAAGTACATGCGGGTCTGGGACCACCGGGGCCCTCGGTAATACGGCCCTATTGACCGCCTGTAAATCCTGTACAAGTCTCCACCCATCTTCCCCTCCCTTCTGCTTCCTGACTGGGAACAGGGGTGTGTTACATGGTGAATCCGGACATTCAATGATGACACCATTTTTTAGTAATTCCATTATCAAGTGGTCTGCTCCCTCTTCGGCATCTTTCCTTAGTGGATATTGTTTTTGATGAGGCCTCATTGTACTTTTAGGGGTTATTTGGACCTCACTGGCTGTTTTAATTAGTCCAACGTCTGTTTTTCCTTTTGACCACAAGAAATCGGGGACGTCTTTTAAGGCATCCTCTTCTTCTTGGGTCAAAAGTATCAGTCACTGTCTTTTGTCACAAACTTCAATCATGTGGATTCTGGGTGTACATTCAACAAACCATGCTAATCTGCACCTCCGAATCCCTTTGGATTCTAGTTTCTCATCTGTTAGTAGAACAAAGTCTGTGATAAGTTCTCCCAGCTCATACCATGATACCCCAGGGTTCCGGGTGACCGAAACATGAGGTACAGTATCCTGCCTGTATATTTGCAGAATTGGTTGTGGTAGGAGACAAGTAGCCACACTATTTCCTTCCTTATCACAGTACAGGTATCTTAAGAGCACTTCAGTGTTAGTGAGACTCATTAA
Organism: Rana muscosa; assembly: GCA_029206835.1. Classification (NCBI taxonomy): domain Eukaryota; kingdom Metazoa; phylum Chordata; class Amphibia; order Anura; family Ranidae; genus Rana; species Rana muscosa. The sequence goes on from CM055119.1 coordinate 341,501,808, forward strand.
CTGTTTCTCATAAGACTTATCAGGCCCTGAGGTCTTTTTGTAGTACATAGTGCAATAGAGGTTCGTCTGGACCTTGTACCCGCTCCTCACAGGCTCTTCTTCAACTATTTCTGTCAGGGTTTTGGGCATCTTTAACCCCTCAGTTTGCAAATCCAAGCTATACCAGTATCGGGGCTCATTATCCACGGCTGTGATTCGTTTTTCACACAGCCGATGTGCTTTGAGGCCCCCCTCCACTGGTATGACAGAAATATCGAGAGCATGCAACATGTCTCTACCCAACAAATTAACAGGACATTTAGTGGAAATTACAATTTTACACTGAGCCTTTTTACCTGTCTGTGGATCTTCCACAGTAAGGCCTTCAGACACGGCCTCCTGGTGCATTAACCCATTTGCAGACTTTACATATACTACACCTGTTTTCTTTACCCCTGGTGGCATATCCAGTGGGTGTATTAGGGTCCTGCAAGCCCCGGTGTCACAGAGAAATGTTACCCAACTACCCTTTACAATCAATGTTATTTCTGGCTTGACTTCAGCATGCAAACAAGCTTCAACATTACACACATCCAAGATCTCAGACTCTTTCTCCTCATTTCCCTCTGTATCTCTCTCTGTGGACATACCAACATTTTCTAGTCATGCTTCTTCCTCTCTGTTTGACTCACATGCTCTCGCTAAGTGACCTCTTTTACCACACAGGAAACACTCCCCCCTCTTCTTTTTCCCCTCATAATCCTGAATGCGGGGCCTTGTTCGAGTGTTCCCCAATCTTTTGTTCCGATTCTCAACAACATACACATCATTACTTTCACCCATCATAAACACCTTCCCTTTTTTTACTTTCTTTTTTGATTGGAAGTGCCTTTCAGCATGCCTTGCATACTCAATTAGCTCCTGAAGTCTGCAAATCCTATGGTTAATCATGTGTTTGTTAACAAAACTTGATATAGGGGCTATCAGCCCCTTCAGGATTGCATTCTTTAGCTGTTGCTCATATGGGCTATCGTTCACTTGGTCTGCTGGGATTTCTATCCCAGAGTGGTTATTGAAAATCTCCCTCATCCTAACAATGAAATTATCCACTGTTTCCTCTTCTCCTTGCATACACTGATTTATAATGGACCAGTCGGCCCGACGTACCCATCTATTTTCTATCCTTGCTATAAGAGCATTTCTCCTGACTTCGAGTGCTGCATCATCATGAGGCAACACCCTTCCCTGGTTGTTTAATCCACTCCAATCTCCCACTACATGATGCCAGTCAGGTCCCAGTACCTGTCGGATGACCTGCTCTATTTCCCTCCCATTGAGATGATAGCTAGCAATCATTCCCATGATACCATCCCTGAATTGAGCTATGTTAACTTTGGGATGTGGTATCCCTTCAATAGCTTTCTTAACATCCTCGGGGGTCCAGGGGCGATAGACCATCATAGTGTTGGGGGCTGGTACACCTCCTACATCTTGTCCTGCCCTAGGGTTGGGAACTTCAATTAATGGGAACTCTTCCTCCCCAAATTCTGTTTGTTCCCCAGCTGCGGGGGATATTAATGTATTGAGCAGGTGGCCGACGAGTTTTGTAACCGTTGCTGTAAGGGGGGTCCCTTGTGGACTTCTCTGGACAGCAAGGGTCATTTTGAGAGGGGGTTTTGCTGCAGCCGTAGGAGAAACGGTTTCATCTGGGGGTGACCCAGGTGACCACGAAGGGACAGCAAACAGTGGGGGGTCACATTGCATGGAAAAAGGGTTGTTTGCCGATAGTCGGGGGGTCAGTCGAGGTGGCCTATTGCAGGCCTCTGTCCCGTATGGTGGTGGGGAATGTAAGTCTGCAATAGGGTATAGGGATTTGGGAGTGGGAGTTGTGGTTAAAGGGGGAGCGGCAACTGTCAGTGGGTTTGGGGTATCTTCTAAAGGGTGTGTGGGGGCTGTTGGGTGCATTTGATTTGTTGAGTTTTGTTCAGTCAATACTTGCTGAACTAAGCTTCGGAGGATGGTCATATTATTGTCCTCCTCTTTGTCTAAAAACATAGTTTTTTTATGGTTTTCTGAATTTAACCTACGATTAGCCTCCTCAAGCCATTTTTTGCCTGGGGAAGACCTAATTTCTTCTGTTTCCTTTTTTTCGGGCCGGCCTTATTTTTAAGCTTTCTACACAGCATTACACAACCATCCTTATTTAAGGAAGTATCAAAATTATATTTTGTTTCCCACATCTTAAGAAATTTCACATTCTCTTTGTCTAGACTACACATATACTTAGCATCTTCATTCAAACCAACAGATTTTCCATTGATCACACCCATTTTAACGTGCACACTGAGTATTTTTTTTGTAAGGTCTTCTCACACTGACACAATACCTGCACACAGTATCTTATCACTTCTGCAGCTACTCACAAACTTTCTAGTCGTGACATATCACTTCTAGATTATTGATCTTGTGTGCTGCTATAATACTGGTGTCTTGTCTTCTTACTTAATGTTTTATTCATTTATAGGGAGAATGAACAGAATTACAAGGCGAACGTAAATTCACCTGACTGGTCAACCCCCCCTGATCAAAACATTAATATTTCAGTAAACTGTAGGGAGCATGAACAGAATTACAAAAGAGACTTAATTTCTCTCGACTGTTTTTCCCACACTTTATCAAAACATTAATATTTCAGTAAACTGTAGGGAGCATGAACAGAATTACAAAAGAGACTTAATTTCTCTCGACTGTTGTTCCCACACTTTATCAAAACATTAATATTTGTTGATTCAACGGTATTTATAAATGCCTGTACAGGTTTTTTACACAACATACGAGGCTGGCTGAGCACAAGGGCTCGTCAAATTACCTCTATTTGTTACCTGGAAATCTATCAGGCCATACCTTTGTATTAACAGGGGTTCATGTTTTTGATGTAGGAATATTTATGTGTCCCCCACGGGAATTCCTGCAGTTTACAAGGCTGTCAGGACCTAGGTCCTTTATCGACAAATTTCCTTTATCTGCACCCAGGTATTAGAATGGGACCATACTCCTATATCAAAGGGATTTAAACTACAGACGTATCTACTTATATTCCCTCAACTCGGATAAAGCAAAACATATACACAACAGATAAACATTCAATTCATCTCTATATTATATGTATTTAACAAAAATCCCTTAATTCATTAAATCCCTAATCACATTTAGGCCTAAAGGTATAATATAATAAATGAAAATATCTTACCTTGCCCCGAGAGCGGTCTCTTGTGCTGACCTGGTAAGTCGCTGCCCGGGAGGCACTAGTTCAGTGAGCCGGCCTCTGTTAACGTCAAATGTAAGACGGAGGACTTACAGTTTTTTGCCGTACGGACATCGGTTCACTGGGTTGTTGGCTAGTGCTTTCCAGGAATTTGGACTTCCGGTCCGAAGGACCAAAATGTCACAGAAATTTCGGACCGACTCTCGTTACAAGTCAAGATTTTTTATTGCATATGCAGAGAAAATGGTTAAAGTATATTTGCGGCTTCAGGGATCCATTTTCTGCCTGTCATAGATTTACATTCTGCTTTTATAACCCTTAAACCTTCCCCTTTCCTGCTCGTAACGTCCTGATCACGTGTATAATTTCAACCTTTATTCTGATGTTTTAGCAGGAAAGAGGGAAATATCCTTTTTCAGCCTACACCTTATGACAGGATATTTCATACAATGGACACATAAATTATTTCATGGTTCACAGCCCATGTTTGGCAGATGTAAGCAAAATACAGTTTTACTATAAGTCAGCACATCTTTTGCACAAATAGAATATGGTCATATGACTTATTCCAGTAATTAGGACTATTAGAGCTATTCAGCATATTTATGTATAATAGAGTTATATAAAACAAACATTTTAACTTTAGAAGATTAATATGCATCTTGATAGTTGACATATAAAGTATAATTTTAAATTTATCTAACAAATAGGCATTCCAGTCCTCACATCATTACATAAATGGTAGTGACTGTAAAGCCAACTCAGCTAACATATGGCTAAGAAGCATTGCATAATACCCTTAGTCCCAAGCTCTCTTAAGAAGGAGAGTGCAAACAATCAAACAGAACAACAATCAGAAAGGAGAGAAAATAAAAATTAAATAAAAAAATATATTTTTTTTTTATTAAATTAAAAGTCGGTCTGGGAATATACATTCAAGGCTTTGCGTATTGAGGTAAAGACAAATCACTTCTGAAAGGTCTATCATATGAGCATCTGAAGTCAAATACAGGTATCTAGCTATCCCAACCAGTGTTAATTTTGGCAGCAAATTTCGATTTAGTTTTAGTCTTAAGCCCTGTACACACGGCCGAGATTCTCGTCAGGAAAAAACGTTGTTTTTCCTGACGAGAATCTTGACAAGAAACTTGTCCCGGCCGAGTGTACACACGTACGATTTAAAAGAACCGCCGTTCTTTTGAATGGCACGAACGCGGTGACGTCATTGACTACGACGAGCGTGCGCTCGTCACATTCGATGCTGTCGCCGCCATCTTGCTACAACCTATGCCTAGGAAGCTACCACGCATGCGTCAAAGTCATTTCGAGCATGCGCGGGTTTCCACGGCGACAGGTAAGTGTACACACGCTCGTGTTTCTCGTCGAGAAACAGGCCGACGAGATTCTCGACGAGAAAAAAGGCCGCAGGTCGTCTTTTTTCTCGTCGAGGAACCTGGGCAGTTTTCTTGATGAGAAAACTGAAACCCGCGTACACACAGCCGCTTTTCTCGGCAAGAAAGCTCTCCCGGCAGTTTTCTTGTGTTTTTTTGCTGAGAAAACCGGTCGTGTGTACGAGGCTTGAGTCTTGGGACTAAAATGGCATTTTAGTTTTAGTCCCATTTTAGTCTTCTGCAATTGTTTTAGTTTTAGTCGTATTTAGTTGACTAAATCTCCAGTACATTTTAGTCGACTAAAATGTCCTACATTTTTTTTTTTTTTTTAATCAAATATTTTTTTTTATTTCTTTATCACAACATTTATACATACATCCATTTCAATCCTGTGTTGCAATACAAATATGCCTTGACCTATGTTATACATTCTCCAACTCACTCCCATTCCCCAACCCCTCCCCCCCCCCTCATCCACCGTGCCCACCCATCAATCCATTTATTCCATATATTATTAAATTTCTTTTTGTTACCTCTTTTAGTGTATATAAATTGTTCTTTTCTTATTGTGTCATTTATTACCTCCTCCCATTCTGTTACTGTAGGTGGGTTTACCGCTTGCCATTTCTGTGCAATAAGTTTCCTTCCCTGAAACAGGCATCTCCTAATCGCTATACTCTCGCCCTTTGAGGGTACCCTCTCTTCCACCAAGCCCAGCACACATAGCCTCGCCTCCGGCTGTAATAATGTTCCAAATGTTCTATTGATCTTTTCAACTATTTGCTTCCAATATTGGTACAGCTTGGGGCATCTCCAGACCATGTGTATTAGGTCTCCTTTATCCTGTCCACATCTCTGGCATCCTGGGTCTGGTCTTCTACCAAATTGGAACATTCTTTGGGGCGTGTAGTATGTCCTGTGTATCAGATATAACTGAGACATATACTGGGAGGGGGACATTGACAATTCGGGACCTATACCCAGTATTTGTTCCCATTGATCTTGTGAAATTGTGCCCACATCCTTCTCCCATTTCTCCCTAATTTTATTGGCCATGATCTCGCTTCGATCTGCCCTTTCTAGGGAGTCATAAATGGTTGAGATTACTCCTCTAGTGTCCTCAGTGTTTACCAAGTTTCGGAAGATGGCCATACCATTCCACTCCGGCATCCCATCCCCAAATTGTGCACCCAGCGCATGTCTAATTTGTAAGTATCTATAAAAAGATCTATTTGGAACCGAGAACTCCTCTCTTATTTCTTGAAATGTTTTTATTCTACCAACAGCAAATAGTTGTTCCAGTAGATGTATCCCTAGTCTGTCCCACTCATCAACCTTTCCCATGATTTTAAGTTCTTGTAAATTGCTATTATCCCAGATAGGGGAGAATTCAGAGAAACCTGTATATCCTAGAATCTTCTTCCCCTCTTTCCAACATTTTACCATTAATTGGACTGTGGGGCATTTAGAATGAAATGAATCTGCCTCCACTGCCTCTACTTCTGTGTCATGACTTGTGTCATTCATGACTACCCTGGGTCCTCTCTGATTACTATTCCTCATGTGCTGCAGCTGGGCCGCTAAGAAATAGAATCTGGGGTTCGGGAGAGCGAGACCCCCCTTCTCCCTTGGATATTGCAAGGCTCGGAGCGAGATTCTCGCTATTCCCCCCTTCCAAATCAATTCCCTGAAAACCCCTTCTATCTTCCTGAACCACCGTTTTGGAATCCATACTGGGGAATTATGTAGAATATATAGGATTTGCGGCATCCACACCATTTTTATCAGGTTGCTCCTTCCTACTACAGATAGGGGAAGCCGATTCCAGAACCTGCATTTTTGTTTCATCTTTGTTAGTAGTGGCACTAGATTTCCCCCTATATATTGCCCAGGATCCTTTGTCATGTTTATTCCTAGGTATCTTATCTGGGGCACTACCTTCACTTGATCTATCTGCCCTTTCAAGGGCTCTAGCGGCAGAAGGGCGGATTTCTCCCAGTTTATTGTTAGACCGGAAAATCTCCCAAATTCCCCTATGATATTCATTACTGTCGCCAGTGAGGCCTGTGTATCTCCCAGGAAGAGTAGGATGTCGTCCGCATATAATGCGACTTTCTCCTCTCCTAGCTTTCTTTTGAATCCTTTTATCCCCGGAGATGCCCTTATTGCAGTGGCTAGTGGTTCTATGGCCAGGGCGAAAAGCAGGGGCGACAACGGGCATCCCTGTCTTGTCCCCCTGGCCAGTCTAAACCAGTCTGAGCACTCACCATTGACCCTTACCTTTGCCCTGGGATTCCCATATAGTAACCTAACCCATTGAGTAAACTTAGGGCCGAATCTGTACTCTTCTAACACCTTCCACAGATATTGCCACTCAAGGCTATCAAATGCCTTTGTGGCGTCCAAGGACAAGATTGCTCTTGCCTCTCTTTCTACTACTGGCAGCTGGATATTTAGGAATGTTCTTCTGATGTTAGAGCTAGTGGACCTTCCTGGTATAAATCCTGTTTGATCAGGATGTACCAGTTTTGTAACTATCCTATTTAACCTTGTTGCCAGTATTTTAGCCAGGATTTTGGTGTCAGCGCACAGGAGTGATATCGGTCTATAGGAATTTGCCTCTAATTGATCTTTCCCTTCCTTTAATAATGTTATTATAGTTGCCTCTTCCATGGACCCAGGCATTTTCCCTGCCTCAGCCGCCCAGTTAAATACCTCTAGCAATTTTGGAAGCAGCACCTCACTGTAGGTTTTATATATTTCTATTGGGAGACCGTCAGGACCCGGTGACTTTTGACCCGCCATTTCTTTAGTTGCCAATTGTATCTCTCCCAGTGTCAGTGGTGCCTCCAGCTCTTCCCTATCTTGCTCTGTCAGCCGGTGTATTTTCAGGCCTGCAAAAAAAGTGACCATTTCCCCTTCACTGTTGTTATGCCAATTACTGCTATACAAATTCTGGTAATACCTTTTGAACACCTGCATTATTTCTGGTGTGTCTCTCTTAATCTCCCCATTCTCATCATGAATCGCCGGTATAATAGTAGGGGAATTGTCATCCCTTGCGGCCATGGCGAGAATTCTCCCCACTCTCTCACCCTCACCAAACAAGTTTTGTTTCTGAAATAGTTTTTTATTTTCCGCCTTTCTCCTTATTATTTTTTTGTATTCCTCCTGTGCTTCTAGCCATTTCTTATGTTCCTCCTGGCTTGGGTTATTTATATAACAGATCTCTAAGCTCTTTACCTTTTCACTCGCCGCAAGTTCTATGGCACGCGTTTGTTTTTTAATAAGCGATATTTTTTGGATTAGGATTCCCCGCAGGAATGCTTTCAAAGTATCCCACTAGTCGACTAAAATGTCCTACGTTTTAGTCGACTAAAATCTCCAGTGCATTTTAGTAGACTAAAACTCATTTTAGTCGTCTAAAATCTAATGAGTGTAATTAAATTGTAATGCATTAGTTAACATTTCTCTACAATTTCCAAACTCATTATATACTGCTGGAATGAAAAATCAAATATCTTATTATTTATCTTATTGAGGTATGAACATGCACTATAGACCAGTGTTCATTTTGAAGTCAAATTTCAATTTAGTTTTAGTCTTAGTCCTAGGACTAAAATGCCATTTTAGTTTTAGTCCCATTTTAGTCTTTTGACTAAAATGCCATTTTAGTTTTAGTCGTCTCAATTGTTTTAGTTTTAGTCGTATTTTAGTCGACTAAAATAGTATTCATTTAGTCGACTAAAATGTTTTAGTCATTTTAGTCGACTAAATTAACACTGATCCCAACACCAGCCTGTCTAGGGCCATCTGCGGGGGTTCCACCTCTGGGGAATTCAACCAGCTCTGCCAGATACTTATGTAGCGGGGTCCTCAATTTAGTGGGGTACACTTGGGGAGTAGTGTGACCCAAGTGTGTAATTATGTTAGGGTTCAGACCCTTTTTTTTCTTATTCGTGGAGGATTGGGTGGTGTAATATTCTCTTTGACCAGTAGGTGTCAGTGTACCTACTGGCTCGGGGTAGAATCACTACCGCAGTGCTACCCTTCTTTGTCCCTTCCTGGAGATGGTACGGTCGGGGCGGGGAACCCGCCGCGGTGTCGACGGGAGGAGATAAAAGGGGGAGACGCCCTGGCCACGAGGTTTTTTTTCGGGGATCATCTCTTCACGCACCCAGGCACCTTCAGCCTGGGTGCGGGCAGTTCAAGGTTCCGGCCCAGGCGCCCTAGGCCTGGCCGGGACGAAGATGGAGTCCATCCCAGGCACCTTCAGCCTGGGGTGAGGTACTATTGATGAGGCCTGGGACCCGGTGACTCCGACTGGGTCCCGCGAGGGTGGAGTTGCTCCAGGGCGCCCCTTGCGAGGGGACCCGCATCTGAGGTGAGGAGGCTGGGGAGGTCACTCGTTCGAAGACCCGGTGTAGTGTCAACCCGGTGACGGATGGGCCTACAGTAACTCCCTTGGAGGACATCTTCCCCTGATAGAGGCCTGCAGCGCAACGGAGGTATTCATGCCAAGACTCCTACAACCCTTGGTCATAGCATAGGGGGTGTAGGGACCCAGATCAGTATAGTGCCTCGACCTGCTCATTTCACCGTATCATGCCATCGCATTGCCCTGTAACTGAAGATACGAAATAAATCTAACCGTTGGACTGTGATCGGTGTATGGACTCTGTTAATGGGAGCAAAGGGAGGTTTCTGCATGACAGACTCGGTATATGTTCAGGACACCGGCCCGAGGAAACATTAGGTATTGGCCTTCACCTCGCCTGCAAGTAGTGGGGAGGACATGGGCCGTAGCGCATCCTCACCCCTGTCGCGTGACATACCCCTAGGCTAAAGAGGACGGGGTGAGGGGGTGGCCACTACACTTATAACAAATGTTGGCTATTTCCTATGATGATAGGTGTTTTTTTCTCGGATGAGGATGGTATTAACCATTTGGATCCACTGTGCCTCTTTCTTGGCTTGTGCTGAAAACCAAAGTTGGGCAATCAGCTTTCTAGCCAGGTATAGGAGTCTCATGAGAGAAATGTATACCGAAGGGGGGTAGAATTTCTCATTGAGATTCCCCAACAAGCACGTCAATGGGTCTACCGTTAGTTGGACCTGGTACACATTATTCATTTTGGTGACAATTCTGTTCCAGTACCTCATCAGCTTGGGGCATCTCCAGAGAATATGGATGAGGTCACCCGGATGGGCCTGGCATTTTGGACATATGGGAGTCTCTCGTCTACCCCATTTATGTAGCTGTAGAGGTTTTATGTAGCTGTACAGGTGTACGGTAAACTCGGTGCAATATAAATAGGTGCGACAGCGTCTGCGCCGCAGACACTGACACTACCGGTCCCACTCCCAAAATCTGTTCCCATTGTTCCCCATTAATGGGGCCAGCATCTCGCTCCCATCCCTCCCTGCAGGGTAAAAGGTCAGGGGCTTGCACGTGTGATAGTAGATGGGTATAAATTCTGGAAATAATACCTTTCTTCTTAGGATCAGTGTATATGGATTCCAGGAATGCGGAGTTCTCTAGCTTCAAATTAGATTGCCTACTTTTGGAACGCATGGCATGTTGTAGCTGCATGTATCGGTAATGGTGACCTTTCAGCCCAGGGAATTCCCGCAGAAGTTGAAGATACGGCTTTAGGACAGAGTCATCAAGTACTTGGTTAAGGAATCAAATCCCTGTCCTTTCCCAGATCGGATGCTTAGCAACTTTGGCTAAATCTGTGTAAAATGGGGATTTGACAGAGATACCCAGTCAGTCCAAATGTGTTCTTGACTACTTTCCAGATTTTCATTAGTAGCTGTACTGTGGGGCAATTAGATGGGACTCTAGGGAAGCCCATTTCCATATGGGATAGGGCAGTGTAGTCTGTATCAGGGCCAAGGAGCAGACCCCTGGAAGAGTCTGTGACTGTCTCAAGATCCCAGCCTGTGAAATGTTGTAGTTGGGCCGCAAAGTAGTACAATTGTGGATACGGAACAGCCATTCCGCCCTGATCTCATATTTTGGTTGTATTTTAGTTGACTAAAATAGTGTTCATTTAGTCAACAAAAATATTTTATTCAACCAAATTAACACTGCTGGTCAGTGAACCACATCCAGCAATGAGGATCAGTCAAAGCCACGTCGTCCACGGTTTTTGCTAGCAGATCCATGTACACAGAGAGAAATCTGTCCAGTTTGTTGTTGAACTTGGAGGCCAGGAGGTCGATATCAGTTTCCCCAAATAGGTCCTGGATCGTCTCCAGGTGTGCAGCAAGACTTCTGTTTCCTCCCTGATGGTTAATGTATGCCACTACTGTGAGGTTGTCCAACTAAATCCAGATCAGATGATCCTCCAACAGGATGGTCCAACACTGCAGAGATAGCCAAATCGCCTGAAGTTTCAGGATGTTGATTGGGATATGAGACTCTCCTGATGGCAAAGTCCTCTGCACCAGCCAGACACGCTATCATCCATCATTTCCCAGGTCCCTGACCACCAAAACCATGCCCAGGACTCTCATGCCCATGCAGGGTTAGGCGACTCTAGGACAAGAGAAGTTAAATCTGAGTCCGAAGTGTCTAAAATTTCTTCTGTAGTAGGAACACTCCGGTTTGAGCTTTGTCCAGGACCAGACCCAGATAATCCAAATGATGAGTAACAATTTCTGAAAGTTAAGGATCCAACTTTACTATGGTATTATCTGGACTGTCAAAGCCAGGGCCTTGTTACAGAGCCCACGCTGATGGTTCCCTCAACAGAAGGTCCTCTAGATATCCCACAATGGGGATGCCAGCAGGGCTAATCTTGAGGCTGGCACCTGGGTGAACACCCAAGGTGCAGATGAGAGGCTGAAGGGCAGGGCCACAAGTTGGTAGTGTAGAGGCTCCACAGCAAAAGGTAGGAATTATTGATGCTCTGAAAGGGTGGGGACAGACATACTGTAAATGCGTAACTTGATATCCACAGAAGCCAGAAAGTCTCAAGCCCAGTGGTGTTCCACTAATCTGTGCGGTGGCACAGGAAGATTGGAGGGTGAGAAATCGGGGAGAGGGAAGGGAGTGAAGCTTTGTAGCCCTGGGATACCATCTCCTGCACCCAAGCATCAGAAATGCAAGTTGTCCAAGCGCAAGGGTTAACAAACCTTCCCCTGCTCTGGATAGTGGGGGTGCACCTTCATGCAGCGGAACACGTGTCTGAGGATTTGGCAGACTCTGAATACCCGACTCTGTGGGCAGACTGGGAACCAGGAGGATCTTAACAAGGAAATTGAGGGAGTAAAAAAAACAAAACAGATGTTTTTTTTATCAGTCTGTTCCTCAGACTCTCACCACCGGTAGCATCCCCAATAATAGTATCAAGGATCTGTCTAACGAGACAATTAAAAAGTGAAAGTCTTTGCAGCTTTGAAAGTTTTGTAGCAATACCCCCAGTTAAGAGGGCCGCTGATATCGATTTTGGGCCTGTAACACACTGCTGTCAACCCCCAGTAACTGGCTCTAACCTCCCTTGGCACAGATAGCAGTAAATATGGGATTGTGGAACCCGTTAGCTAAGGGGATCACAATACCGCAACAAACATATAACCACACTATCAGGCTAAGTACTTACCGAGGCCGAGATGCCGAGAGTGGTTCACCCTTGCACCCAAGCGCACTCCGCCCCCTGGAGGTGAGACAGGGAGAGGACAGCACGAGGGAGCACTGGCCACCAGCAGGTAGAGGTGTCTTGCTGAAGAATCTAGCAGGGCTGAGTCTGAAGAACAGGCCGGGAGTCAAACGCCAAGGGTAGACAGGTTCAAACAGCAACCAGTAGCAAGGGCACAAGTCCGATTAGGAGTTTAGCAGAAAGCACCAGACTAGTCAGGTTAAGCAAGAAGTCCAGGGTACAGGCAGAAGGTAGAGGGCTGGAGACAGGCAGCAGATCCGGGTCACAGGCCGAGGGTCAAGCACAAGGAGAGAGGCAGAAGTTCGTTAAGCAAGCCAAGGGGTCAGGTTCAGGAGAAGCAGAAGCGTAGTCAAATCCGGTCCGGGTCACAGCAGGAGAACTTTAACTTATTTCAGGCACAAGAAAACACAGCAACGCTGACAAACCAGCAACCAGATAGTGTCACTGCGTCTGTTTAAATAGGCCCGCCTGTAGTCCCATTGGCGTGCTATTGCGCACGCGCATTCGCCGATGCGCCGTTTCGCCGCGCATGCGTACTGAGCGCAGATTGGTGACAACAGACGGGGAATTTCCCTGACAGTGCCCCCCCGAGGGGCGGACTCCGGACGCCCAGACTGGCCATTAGTTCCGGATGTTCTTGGTGAAAGGTTTTAGGCGAGGAGCATGCAAGTTCCTGAATGGTTCCCAGGAGTTGTCTTCCGGGGGGTACCCTTTCCATTTAATTAAGTATTGTAACTGTCTGCCTGTTTTCCTACAGCCCAGGATGGATTCCATCTCAAATTCCTTTTCCCCATCTACTTCAACTGATGGAGGAGGCGGTTCATCTCTTCCAGGAAAGGCGTTGGGAATGACGGGTTTTAATAAAGATGAGTGGAACACTGGGTGAATCCTATAGGAATCAGGTAATGCTAGTTCAAAAGCCACAGGGTTAATAGCTCGTTTGATCTTGAAGGGCCCGATGAATCTAGGGCCGAGCTTACGAGAGGGAATAGGCAGTCTGAGGTTGGCGGCGGAAAGCCAAACTTTTTCCCCGACTCTGAACGCCGGGTTTTCCTTCCTCCCCCGGTCATAAAATTTCTTGTAGGATCCTTGGGCATTCCGCATCATCTCCTGGAGTCTTTGGAAATTCGCCTGGACAGAGGCCACTCGGTCCTGGACTGCGGGAACAGGGCTCTCGGGGATGTTTTCAGGGAGGAAGGAGGGATGAAAACCGAAATTGGCCCAAAAGGGGGTTTGATTGGTAGCAGAATGTATTGAATTGTTATAGGCAAACTCTGCGTAAGGAAGTAGAGATGCCAAGTCATCCTGGGAAGCAGAGCAGAAACAACGGAGGTATTGCTCCAGGGTCTGATTGGTTCTTTCTGTCTGGCCATTGCTTTGGGGGTGGTACGCTGACGAGAGGCAGGTTTTGACTTCTAGTGACTTGCAGAGTTCCTTCCAGAATTTCGAAGTGAACTGGACACCTCTGTCAGAGGTGATACTCTTTGGTATTCCGTGAAGCCTGGTTATCTCCTTAAAAAAGATTTGAGCAGTATCCATGGCTGAAGGTGTCCCAATCATCGGTAAGAAGTGAGCCATTATTGAGAGGCGGTCCACAACGACCAGAATCGTGGTAAACCCTCCGGAGGAAGGCAAGTCCACGATAAAGTCCATGGACACGTCCGCCCAAGGGCGCTCAGGAATGGGTAAGGGCTTGAGCAGGCCCCAACTCTTGGTGTTTGACCCCTTGTTACGCTGACACTGAGTGCAAGAAGCGACATAAGACTTACAATCTTGCCTCCAGCCTGGCCACCAGAAGGAGCGGGAGACAAGTTCCGACGATTTACGTGCTCCGAAGTGACCGGCCAGTTTGAGATCGTGGAAGGTCCTCAAGACCAGCGGTCTTGTTTCCAAAGGGACGAAAATCTTGTCCTGGGACCAGAATAGGTCGTCCCGCTTCTCCAGGGAGGTAGTGACCGGATCAGAGCAGAGCCCGGAAGCGATTTTAATAGAGGTGAGTAGATCGGCCCGGGGAATCAACAGAAAGTTCTGAGCTGACAGAATGGTGCCCGGTTGGGCCGACTGAGGGGTTTCCGGAAACATCCTGGATAGCGCATCCGCCTTCCCATTCTTGGAGCCGGGTCTATAGGAAATGTGAAAGTTGAACCGGGTGAAGAAAAGGGCCCAACGGGCCTGCCTGGGGCGTAGACGTTGAGCTGTTCTTAGGTACTCTAGATTTTTATGATCTGTGAAGATCATGATGGGGTGAACTGCCCCCTCCAGAAGGTATTGCCATTCCTCCAGTGCGAATTTTATGGCCAGTAATTCCCGGTCCCCTACATCATAGTTTCGCTCCGGGGGAGTCAATTTTTTAGAGGCAAAGGCTACTGGATACAGGCGAGCCTTGGGGCCTTGTCTTTGAGAGAGGATGGCTCCGATGGCTGTCTCAGAGGTGTCCACTTCCAGGGTGAACGGCAGTAGAGGATCCGGGTGCTGAAGTACTGGTGCTGAAGTGAAGACGTCCTTGAGGCGGGAGAAGGCCTCTTGAGCTTCTGGAGACCAGTGAAAACGGTTATTTTGCCGGGTAAGTTGGGTTATTGGGGCCACAATGGAGGAAAAGCCCACGATGAATCTCCTATAGAATTCGGCGAAGCCTATAAACCGCTGTACCCCCTTCTTGTCGGTTGGGGCTGGCCAGTCCTGGATGGCCTTCACCTTCTGCGGGTCCATCGCGACCCCATCGATGGAAATGATAAAGCCGAGGAACTGTACGGTGGTCTTTTCGAGCTCGCATTTCTCAGCTTTGAGGTAGAGTTTGTGCTTCCGAAGGATGGTGAGGACCTTCATGACATGAGCCCGGTGGAGTTCGATGTTGGTGGAAAAGATGAGGATATCGTCCAGGTACACTACTAAGAAGTCATCAAGGTGCTGTCTGAAAATATCGTTGACTAGGTGTTGGAAGGTGGCTGGAGCATTACAAAGTCCGAACGGCATGACCGAATACTCAAAGTGTCCGAAACGAGATCTAAAGGCGGTTTTCCACTCGTCTCCAGCCCTGATTCTGATAAGATTATAGGCCCCCCGTAGATCCAGTTTGGAAAAGACCCGAGCAGATCGGAAGCGCTGAAATAGCTCCGGAATAAGGGGTAGTGGGTACCTGTTCTTAATGGTAATCTTGTTTAGGTCCCGGTAATCGATACAGGGTCTTAAGGATCCGTCTTTCTTTTCCACAAAGAAGATTCCTGCACCGGCTGGAGAGGAGGAAGGGCGAATAAATCTTTTCTGGAGGTTTTCATCAATATAAGCCTTGAGGGCTTTCAACTCGGTTTCGGACAGCGGAAAGATACGTCCGAACGGAATTTTAGAGCCCGGCAAGAGATCGATAGGGCAATCATAGGGCCGATGAGGTGGTAGATGGTCAGCTTGCTGCTTATCAAATACGTCCCGGAATTCTAGATAGACTGAGGGAACATGCTGTAGGTTGTCCGGCTTGGCAATCATGGAAGCGCAGACCGTAGAGGCAGAGGGAAGACAGTTCTGGGAACAATAGGAGGAGGTGAAGCTAACCTCTTTCTTTACCCAATTTATGAGGGGCTCGTGTGCCTGTAGCCACAGAAGGCCCAGGATGATGGGGAACATCGGGGAAGGTATGAGGTCTAACCGGAGAAGTTCTTGGTGACCTGAGTCAGAGATGGCAAGGATGGGTTTGGTTTCCTGCGTGATCAGCCCCGAACGGGGCAAGGACCCATCCGCCAGGTGGATCTGAAGGCAGTGGTCCTTAGGTTGAGTGGGGACATGGAGTCTTGAGGCTAAGGCAGAGTTCAGGAAGCAGCTGCAGGCTCCAGAATCAATAATTGCCGGGAGGCGGATTGCCCCTTCCGGCAGCTGTAGAGACATAAAGAGAATGACATAAGACTGAGGGTTGTCAAAGATTTGATAGTTTAAAGTGTCTTTAGAAATAGACTTACTAGGTCTTACTGGGCAGTTGAGGAGGAAGTGGCCGGCACCCCCACAGTATAGGCACAGGTTGGCCTGGCGCCTTCGCTGTTTTTCCTCAGGAGTCAGGGGAGGCCGAACCAACCCGAGCTGCATGGGTTCTGGCTCAGGAAGAGGTGTGACTGCAGGCGCAGAGGCTGGTGGGTAGTGAGGCACAGTCCTGGATGGAGGCCAGTTGGGACAAGGAGATTGAAATCGCTCCGCCCATCGTTCACGCAGACGCCTATCGAGTTGTATGGCGGATTGGATTAGGTTCTCCAAGGTAGTGGGGGTTTTGATCCTGGCCAGCTCGTCCTTGAGAGTCTCAGATAGTCCCTGGCGGTATTGGTATCTGAGGGCCGCCTCATTCCATTTGGTGTCGGCGGACCATTTCCTAAATTCCGACGTGTAGTCTTCCACCGGTCTTCTCCCCTGAGTTAGGCTATGGAGGACGGACTCAGCCGTAGCTGATCGCTGGGGATCATCGTATAGTTGAGCCATATTTTCAAAAAATGTCTCTACTGAGTCCAATATGGGGCTCTGTTGCTCCATCAGGCCATGGGCCCAGGCTTGAGGGTCATCCGTTAAGAGAGAGATGATAAACCCCACTTTTACTGCTTCCGAAGAGAAGGTCCTTGGTTGGAGGGCAAGGTAGAGGGAGCAGGCGTTTTTAAAGGCCCGGTATTTTTTGCGGACACCCGAAAAACGTTCCGGAATAGGGACCCTGGGTTCAGGGGTGGCCATCACTACTGTAGAACTCGTAGGTACTTGGGAGTTGGTGGCGGTGTTGGCAGAGGTGGCAGCTGAGGGGGCTGGTCCTAGGAGACCGGTGAGCTGTTGAAGACGGCCATCAATCTGAGTGTACCCCTCTTGGAGTCTTTGGACGGTGTCCGTTAAGGTGGAGACCTGCTGGCAGAGGGTGTCAAATGGGGAACGCACTCTGTCGGCCTCAGACATCTGGCTGGTTTGTACTATCAGGCTAAGTACTTACCGAGGCCGAGATGCCGAGAGTGGTTCACCCTTGCACCCAAGCGCACTCCGCCCCCTGGAGGTGAGACAGGGAGAGGACAGCACGAGGGAGCACTGGCCACCAGCAGGTAGAGGTGTCTTGCTGAAGAATCTAGCAGGGCTGAGTCTGAAGAACAGGCCGGGAGTCAAACACCAAAGGTAGACAGGTTTCAAACAGCAACCAGTAGCAAGGGCACAAGTCCGATTAGGAGTTTAGCAGAAAGCACCAGACTAGTCAGGTTAAGCAAGAAGTCCAGGGTACAGGCAGAAGGTAGAGGGCTGGAGACAGGCAGCAGATCCGGGTCACAGGCCGAGGGTCAAGCACAAGGAGAGAGGCAGAAGTCCGTTAAGCAAGCCAAGGGGTCAGGTTCAGGAGAAGCAGAAGCGTAGTCAAATCCGGTCCGGGTCACAGCAGGAGAACTTTAACTTATTTCAGGCACAAGAAAACACAGCAACGCTGACAAACCAGCAACCAGATAGTGTCACTGCGTCTGTTTAAATAGGCCCGCCTGTAGTCCCATTGGCGTGCTATTGCGCACGTGCATTCGCCGTTGCGCCGGTGCGCGCACCCGAGCACGCCGAAGCGCCGTCCCGCCGCGTACGCGCATGCGCCGATGCGCCGTTTCGCCGCGCATGCGTACTGAGCGCAGATTGGTGACAACAGACGGGGAATTTCCCTGACACACACAGTGTATTTGCTTAACCACAAGTAAGTTTTACTGAGTATAAAGCATAAAGTTAAACAGTAGTACATATGCCTATGCGGAGCCCTGCAATGTTAACTGTCAAGCATATAATCAAGCAATAAGTTCTAACAGTATTTCACCCACTCAATGTCAAAATCAACTGCGCTCGCGAGCTTCCCCCTTGTGGGCAAAGATGGCGCCCAAACAGTGTCTAATTACTTTAAAGTCAGGCCTGACTATTGCAGATACGATGCTCCGTTGGGAGAGATCTTCGCTAGCAATCGTGGTGCACTTAAAAAGGGTATTTGTAATCCACAGGGAAAAAAAAACAGTCATCTTGATATGCAATAAAGGATTCAACTATTGCTGCACAACACACGGTCCCACTCACGTGCAATGCAACACTCCGGTAAACTGCGGTCCCTGAACGGGGGACACTGAGTATAAAGATTAGTCAATTAATCCTTGAGCAAGTGCTCTCTCACCCCACCGGACCAGTCCGTACAACCGACTCCCGTAGCTGGGTTTCCTCACACAGTCTCACGACTCCCGTAGTCTCCGATCCTCCCGACAGTCCTTGGCAGGATGATGGATGAGGTAACTCTTGGGTTCTCCCGTGGGCTCTTTCGATCAAAAGGCCCAACTCCCAGGCCCAGTCCAACGACAGACCCAGCGCAGGCTCCACTTGCTAGGTGAGCGACGTCCAAAGAGACCCGCGTGTTGCTCCGCTCCTCCTTAAGTAGGCCTTCCCCAGCAGACCTTACGCCGGGCAATGCACTGTGGGTGTTCCGCTGTACTCTGGGTATAGTAGTCTTTTAGGCTCCTTAAAGTGACACCCTGCTACAGTTTAAAAAAGGGAAACATCACTGGTAGAAGAAACAGGCTGATCCTCCAGTTCCAGAGTTGTGCACACTGCATCAAAAACACCTTTCATTTAGAAGTAAATGCAGAAGACTGGGACTTCTCAGGGGTAAGCTCATCATTGAAGGACTGGAATGACATTAAATCAGAAAGAGGTGGCTCGGACCCCACTATGGCCTCCAGCAAGTCAGATATAGAGTCATATGTATATTCTGCAGAAGGGGGCTCGAGTGTGGAAGTGCACCTGTAGCCTACTCCCTCAGATCTAAAAAGGACTACTAGGACGGGATAGACTCCAGGAGCAGAGGGCAACATGATTCCAGGCTGCAGATGATGGCATCTTCAATAGTAACAATAAGGGCAGAAACATCAAATAGAACACCACATCCCTGTTGATGATTGAGAAGAAGGGGGGAAATAGGGGTAACAAACCCCGGGACTTTAAAGGTGTTAGTAGTAATTAGTATATAGACACACTAATGACATCCATGGGTTAAAGGATTTTTATTACAAAAAGTACAAAACACATGAAAAGATAAAAACATCCACATCAAATTCAGTATGATACACAACAAGCATAGGTGCAAAAGATACCACTCAACATGTTTCGCTCGATTGAGCTTCCTCAGGAGTTTTGGTACAGTGCATAGTATGCTAGGGATAAAAAAAAGACATGGATAAGTTCTCATGTTGAATGTTTTAGCAGAAATTACCACTGCAAATACATATGTTGGCTATTAGAGCCTGTGTGCATATATATATAACATATCATATATATGGGTAATACATAGGCAGCAATGTGCAAAAGATCAAAGGCAAATCTTACCCAGGTTGCCAAAGAATGAAGTGTAGATTTGATTGGAACAGTAAAATCAGTCCTAGATAGCATCAGAGGGCTCCACCTGCATAGTCCAATCCATATGGCCACAGGAGGACAAGAATTTGCATATGCCTGATAAGGGAATCTTCAATAGGTTTACAGAGTGTAAGCTGGGGCATCCTGTACAGTTGGCAGTAGGATAACATGCAGGCTCAGGGTAAGAAGCAAAGCCCCAGATAGTTACAAAACCTGAGCAGCCAGTAGCAGGTGAGGATCACTGTATGTGAGCAGCAGAAACAAATCAAAGATTAAAGCTCTACATGGCTCTGTGCAAGCAGAAGCAGCAGTGGGGAGTAGGGTGACCACATGTCCCGGATTGCCCGGGACAGTCCCGCATTTTGCAGGTCTGTCCCGGGCACATTCATTCCAGGACAAGACAGTGTCCCGGAATGAAACTGACACAGCCACCCCCCGGGCCAATCTGATGCCCCCAAAAAAGGCCACCACATCACCGCTTTACTCACTGACAGTACTTGTCCTGGCCAGGAATGCCTGGAGGAGCACAATCCCGCCCCCTGCTTGTATTTGGAGAAATCATAAATCCCACCTCTTGTGTCCAATCACTGTGCTGTGATTCGTTACAGCACAAGCTGATTTTTGGGAAGAGAGGGTGTCCCTGAATGGTAGTTTGGAAATGTGGTCACCCTAGTGGGGAGATGCCTCAATATGTAGCGCAGCATGTATGCATGTGACACTCCATCCAATGGATGATGTCAGCGCTCAGACTCACATCTATAGCCCCCCATGCAGTATAAAGCAATGGAAATGGGCAGTGGCGTCACTAGGGTTGGTGTCACCTGGTGCGGTATAACATGGTGTCACCCCCCCCCCCAATATTTTTTTTCACCCTAATAACACTGCATATATTGGCAACAGTAGTGCCGTTAATAACTATCAATCAACTAGCAAATTTGAATAACAAAATCATATGAAAATAATAGAAATCAAAGCTTAAACTGTTAAAGAACTGTATTTATTTTAACTTTAAACTTTACTGAATTAATAAATAAATAACACAAAAACAGGAACAAATATGAAAGCATTTAGTTAACATCTAAATCAAAACTTTGCTTTTCTAGCCTTGACAGCTGCAAAATTGTGAACAACATCATCAAAATCAATACATTTCGCTAGTTCACTTTCAACTGATAATATTGCAAGATCAGAAAGCCTTGCCTGTCCCATCGTTGAACGCAAATAGTTTTTTATCAGCTTCAACTTTGAAAAGCTCCTCTCACATGAAGCCACAGACACACAGATTGTCAGAAATATTTTTAGACATAGTGAAAGGGTTGGAAGAGATTCAATGAAGTCCCATTCTGCTATGAAGGTCAAAACTTGTAAAACCGACCAATCTTTGACTTCTTCTAGGTTGATCTTGGCTGCTTTGAGATGTCTCCTCAGTCTGGGTATTTCCATTAACAGCTCACTCTCAGATATTTCGTCATAAAAAGTGGTCAGTTTTGGAATGGACACCTTTAATGTTTCTTCAGTTTCATATATGAGACTCTTTGCTTGAACAGCCTCAAACATGGCTGCAACTTCCATGATGGCTCTTAATCTGATCTGGAGTTCAGAATGGAAGCGATCAATGCACTCAAGCATTGCCCTCTTGTTCTCGTCTTGTAGACTTATGCCTCCAGCATCACGTGCCTGTTCCCCTGCCATCCTCTTCTTAAACCTGGCTCTTCTCTCTACGGCAATTCCATATTCTTTAGATTTTAAATGTGCCTGCTTAATTGCATGTTCCACTAGGTGACTGCGCTCTTCAAACAGAAAAAGCGCCGCCGACGCACCAACTGCCCCAGTGTAAAAGGGGCTTAACCGAGGGCTCCAACACGATGAGTGACTTCATCGCAGCTCTGCCCCCACACTTTTCATTATCTGCTGTCCCCAGGGACAGATCCAATCCAGAGATCCCACTGTATGGTGATCTCTGGATCGGATCTGTCCCTGGGGACAGCAGATAATGGCATCATTGGCATGATTTGGATTTTGGAACTGACCTGCTGAAACGGTGTGTTGTTTGCTGGACCGGATCTGATGGCTGCAGAGAAGATGAGAAGATGCTGTAATCTGCTGACAACAAGGCGTGTTGCTTGCTTGGACCGGTTCTGATGGCCGCAGAGAAGACGAGAAGATGCTGTAATCTGCTGACAACAAAGCGTGTTGCTTGCTTGGACCGGATCTGATGGCCGCAGAGAAGACGAGAAGATGCTGTGACCTGCTGACAACAAGGCGTGTTGCTTGCTTGGACCGGATCTGATGGCCGCAGAGAAGACGAGAAGATGCTGTGACCTGCTGACAACAAGGCGTGTTGCTTGCTTGGACCGGATCTGATGGCCACAGAGAAGACGAGAAGATGCTGTGACCTGCTGACAACAAGGCATGTTGCTTGCTTGGACTGGATCTGATGGCCGCAGAGAAGACGAGAAGATGCTGTGACCTGCTGACAACAAGGCGTGTTGCTTGCTTGGACCGGATCTGATGGCCACAGAGAAGACGAGAAGATGCTGCTGTGACCTTCTGCTTGCTGGATGGATCTGATGTGGGTGTGGGTCACTGTCTGCCTACACCTGTGCTGTGGTCTGTGGACACCCCCCCCTTATCAGGCCAGATTAGGGCGGCTCCGCTCAGCTATCATACCTGGTGACACAGAGCACCCCCCCCCCATGAGACCAGCTTGCTCAGGGTGGGTAGGTGTGTCACTCAGCTACTGTGCCTATATCTAATATAATATATCTGTGGCCAGCAGCATCCCCCCCCCCCATCATCATCATCATCAGACCAGCTCAGGCTGGGGGTGTCTCAGTCAGCTAATATAAATTATATTGTGAGTGTTGGCTGTCTGATAATGGGGGGGGGCTGCTGGACACAGATATATTATATTACATATAATAGGCACAGTAGCACAGGAGTTAGCTGGTCTGGTGGGGGGAGGGGCGGCTGGACCAGCTATATTACATAGTATATATATATATATATATATATATATATAAAATCTATAGCTGTGTCTAGCAGCAGACCACCTTGCATCCCCCCCCTTCCTTATATCATATACAGGCCGTCAGGGGCAGGGCACCAGACACTGAAACTGAGACCTCCCACTGTCCCACACTAGCTCTCTTACAAAGGCAACCCCCCCCATACACACACCTCATCTTGTGCTCCGGCGGGCCGACGGTGGAGAACCCCCCCCCCCCACCTGTTCTTATTCTGTGCGCCGCGCCGCCGCCAGCTGGAGTCTCAGACAGTCTGTACTCCTGGAGAGTGGAGAGGAGGAGGGCTGGGCACTGTGGGCAGCGACCGTCACACACAGCAGCCGCGCCGCCCGGGCGGAGAAAGTTGTGTGTGTGCTGCAGTGACGTGTCGTCACATCATCACAGTGCAGTGTGATGATGTGACAGGCTGAGTCGCTCGCTGGCTCTGTAGGGTAGGGAGGAGGATTGGAATTTAGGAATAGGAAGAATAAGGAGCCGGAGGACACACACCAGGCGCGGCCGCGGCGCTGGAGGTGTTGTTCCAGGCTTCCAGCCCAGCGGGGTGAAATTAATCAATGAATGGGTCAGCTGTAAAAAAAAAAATAAAAAAAAAAAAAAAAAAAAAGGGAGGGTGTCACCCCTCTAGCGGGTGTCACCCGGGGGCGGACCGCACCCCCCGCACCCCCCTAGCAACGCCTCTGGAAATGGGGAATAATGACACCACCAACCTGTAAATGAAGAAGATCCTAAATCTCAATCAGACCTGCCTACTCACAAAGCAAGTCTTCAGAGTCAGGGCACGAAATAGGAAATGGCAGGGGACTCTGGACTTGGAAAGCTCTCTGCTGCTTTTACCAGGATGGACTCAGGAAAACATTCCACAAGAGACCCCTTGCCAGAAGGTTTCCAGAGTATCCCTAAAATCCAGTGGAGACCAGACACAGTACTCCAAAAGGCTGAGTCTGTGGATGACCACATGCAATTGAAGAAACAAAGCTCCAGAAGTGATTTAGAGAAAAGTCTTCATTGTAGAAAAATCAAAGAATAAGAAAAAAGGTGTTAGCACCTTTTTGGGGGTTTGATGTGCCATTTGTACCATGTTACAACATAAATACTGGTGTAACATGGTGCAAAAAGTGTAGTTATCCTCTAAAGAATTCCTATGTCCTATATACTGTACGAATCTCATTGTAAGAGATTCTCGTAAATTATAATGTAGGGTCTACACTCACCCAGGGAGGTGAAAATTGGGTGTCATGTATGGTGTACTTTCACCTGGGCAGGTGTAAATTGGGCTCTATGTACAGTGTACACTCACCTGGAGAAGTGAGGATTGGGTGCCATGTATGCTTTACAACTGTACATTCACCAGAGAAGGTAAAGATAGAGCTCTATGTATGGTGTACCTTCAGCCAGGAGGTGAAGTTTGGGTACCATGTAAGGTGTAAACTCCCATAGGGAGGTGGTGCCATGTATTGTGTACATTCACAGAGGAGGTGAAGTCTGGGCTCTATGCATGCTGTACACTTATCTGGTGAGGTGAAGATTGGGTTCTAAGTATGGTGTACACTCACCCAGGGAGGTGAAGATTGAGCTTTATGGATGGTATACACTTACCTATCGAGGTGAAAGTTGGGTGCCATGTATGGTGTACACATACCCAGGGAGGTGAAGATTGGGTGCTATCTATGGTGTACACTCAGTAGGAAAGATGAAGATTTGGTGCCATGTATAGTGTACACTCACCCAGGGAGGTGAAGATTGGGTGCTATCTATGGTGTACACTCAGTAGGAAAGATGAAGATTTGATGCCATGTATGGTGTACACTCACCCAGGTGGGTGAAGATTGGGCTCCATGTAGAAGAGCTGAAGTTTGAGCTCAATATATAGTGTACCTTCACCTGGGGAGTTGAAGTTTTGGTGCCATGTAGGGATGAGCTTCGTGTTCGAGTCGAACATACGTTCGACTCGAACATCGGCTGTTCGATCGTTCGACGAAGATCGAACGATTTGGGCCGTTCGCGCCAAATTCGAGTGACGCGAACGGCCCACAATGCACTACGCCATCGCAGTGTCATCCAGGCGCTGTGATTGGCCAAGCATGCACTGTGACCCCGCATGCTTGGCCAATCACAGCGCCGGCAGCGAGGAGAGCAATGATTGGCCACAGGCAGGATGCCTGTGGCCAATTATTGCTGAGGGTGTTTAGTACACGCCCCACACTATAAAAGGCCGCCAGCACGGCGGCCTAGTGTAGTGTGTTCCGGAGCAGGGAAAGACAAGCATAGGCAGGGACAGTGACATTTATTTCTTTCTTGCTTAACCTGGATTCCTTTAGTTTAGGGAAAGAGAAGGATAGGTAGGGAGAGTGTCAGTGTGTTTTACTGTGCCAGTCCTTGTTTCTAGGGACAAAGAAGGAAAGTGAGGGGAATTCTCCTTGTGCTATAGTGTGCTTTAAAAAAAACATTTTTTCTAGGGACAGAAAACTCTAGGTAGGGAGAGTGTCAGTTTCTTTCACTGTGCCAGTCCTTGTTTCTAGGGACAAAGAAGGAAAGTGAGGGGAATTCTCCTTGTGCTATAGTGTGCTTTAAAAAAACATTTTTTCTAGGGACAGAAAACTCTAGGTAGGGAGAGTGTCAGTTTCTTTCACTGTGCCAGTCCTTGTTTCTAGGGACAAAGAAGGAAAGTGAGGGGAATTCTCCTTGTGCTATAGTGTGCTTTAAAAAAACATTTTTTCTAGGGACAGAAAACTCTAGGTAGGGAGAGTGTCAGTTTCTTTCACTGTGCCAGTCCTTGTTTCTAGGGACAAAGAAGGAAAGTGAGGGGAATTCTCCTTGTGCTATAGTGTGCTTTAAAAAAACATTTTTTCTAGGGACAGAAAACTCTAGGTAGGGAGAGTGTCAGTTTCTTTCACTGTGCCAGTCCTTGTTTCTAGGGACAAAGAAGGAAAGTGAGGGGAATTCTCCTTGTGCTATAGTGTGCTTTAAAAAAACATTTTTTCTAGGGACAGAAAACTCTAGGTAGGGAGAGTGTCAGTTTCTTTCACTGTGCCAGTCCTTGTTTCTAGGGACAAAGAAGGAAAGTGAGGGGAATTCTCCTTGTGCTATAGTGTGCTTTAAAAAAACATTTTTTCTAGGGACAGAAAACTCTAGGTAGGGAGAGTGTCAGTTTCTTTCACTGTGCCAGTCCTTGTTTCTAGGGACAAAGAAGGAAAGTGAGGGGAATTCTCCTTGTGCTATAGTGTGCTTTAAAAAAACATTTTTTCTAGGGACAGAAAACTCTAGGTAGGGAGAGTGTCAGTTTCTTTCACTGTGCCAGTCCTTGTTTCTAGGGACAAAGAAGGAAAGTGAGGGGAATTCTCCTTGTGCTATAGTGTGCTTTAAAAAAACATTTTTTCTAGGGACAGAAAACTCTAGGTAGGGAGAGTGTCAGTTTCTTTCACTGTGCCAGTACTTGTTTCTAGGGACAAAGAAGGAAAGTGAGGGGAATTCTCCTTGTGCTATAGTGTGCTTTAAAAAAAACATTTTTTCTAGGGACAGAAAACTCTAGGTAGGGAGAGTGTCAGTTTCTTTCACTGTGCCAGTCCTTGTTTCTAGGGACAAAGAAGGAAAGTGAGGGGAATTCTCCTTGTGCTATAGTGTGCTAAAGCATTCCTCATCAACCATCTTTGAAATCCTTGTTTTTTGGACAGTCAGGGAAATTGTCGTTGTGCTATTCTGTGCAAAAGCAATCATCCTCAACCATATTTAGAAATCCTTAAGTAAAGGGACAGAGAAGGACACCTGAAGGTAGCCCTTATTGCTTTTTTCCCATCTCCCTGCAGGCCATCTATTAGAATGTCTGGAAGGCAAACAAGGAGAGGCAGACAGTCAGGAGGCAATAAAAGAGGGCAAGCAGGCTCTGTGTCTGGGGGCAACAGTGCTGGTCGTGGACGCGGTGCATTGTCATCAGCACATGGCCATGGGACACGCTTGTCCTTCTTTTCGGCAGCTGGACATGTTGAGCCACATCATGCCGAAGACTTGGTAGAGTGGATGACCAAGCCCTCCTCCTCCTCCTCATCCTCTCTCACCCAGGCTCAGGGTACTGGCAAAGCAGCTGCCAAAGCGTCCTCTTCCCTGGTATCAATGTCAGACTCATCATCAGTCACTCCTTCCCTAGACCCACCATGTCCTCCTCCTGAGGAGTCCCCCGAACTGTTTGAGCACAGTGTTGGGTACATGCTCCAGGAGGATGCCCAGCGTTTCGAAGGGTCTGATGATGAAACCCAGCTACAGGAAGGCAGTAGCGTGAGAGCAGACAGAGGGGATGCTCAAGAAGGACACCAATCTGGCAGTCATGTTCCAGCAGCTGCAGCATACTGCCAGATTGGCTCCAGTGATGAGGAGGGAGGGGATGATGAGGTCACTGACTCCACGTGGGTGCCTAATAGGAGAGAGGAGGAGGAGGAGGAGGAGGCACATCTCCAACGAGGCAGGATGCCCTTTGGTGGCCAGCGTAAGGGCAGTACACCCACGGAATCACACCGCAGAGCTCCGCCTGTGCAGGGCGCTGCCTCTGCCCGTCATTCAAAAAGTTCCTTGGTGTGGGCCTTTTTTGAGGCTAGTGCATCAGATCGCACAGCTGCTGTTTGCAACATATGTCTCAAGCGTATATCGCGTGGCCAAAACATCAGCCGCTTGGGTACCACATGCCTGACCAGACATATGTTGACCTGCCATGCAGCTCGTTGGCAAGCCTACCTCAAAGACCCACACCAAAGAACAAAGCGGACCTCTCCTTGCACCGCATCAGCTGGGATCTCCAACCCCACTATAACTTCAGTCCTCTCTGAAACATGCACTGAGAGGAATGAAGGTGTAGAATTAGGTGTGTCACAGCCAAGTACTTGCGGCCACTCTGCTAGCAGTACACCGACGTCCGATTCTAGCAGGCAAATTTCCCTGCCCCAGCTGCTGGACCGTCAAAAGAAGTTCACTCCCAGCCATCCACATGCCCAGCGGTCGAATGCTAGCTTGGCTAAATTGCTAGCGCTTCAACTGCTGCCTTTTCAGTTGGTAGACTCGGCCCCCTTCCGTGAGTTTGTGCAATGTGCGGTTCCTCAGTGGCAGGTTCCCAAACGCCACTTTTTCTCACGGAAGGCTATTCCGGCTCTCTACCAGCATGTGGAAGGCAATGTCTTGGCCTCGCTGGACAGGGCGGTCAGCGGTAAGGTGCATATTACCGCTGACTCATGGTCCAGCAGACATGGACAGGGACGTTACCTTTCTTTCACGGCCCATTGGGTCACTCTTTTGGCAGCTGGGAAGGATGCAGGACAAGGTGCAGTAGTGTTGGAGGTTGTTCCACCGCCACGCCTCCAAAATGCTACTACTGGTTGTGACACACCTCTCTCCTCCACCCCCTCCTCTTCTTCTTCCTCCATGGCCTCTTCCTGTGGTTTGTCCTATGAACCAGCGGTGCTCCGTAGCCGTTCACGGGGCTACGCAAGTACGCAGGCAAAAAGATGCCATGCCGTGCTTGCGCTGGTGTGTTTGGGGGACAGAAGCCACACTGGGGCAGAGGTCCTGTCTGCTCTGCAGGGCCAGGCCGAGAGGTGGTTGACGCCACGCCAGCTTAAGCCAGGAATGGTGGTTTGCGACAATGGCACCAACCTCCTCTCCGCCCTCCGACAGGGACAACTGACCCATGTGCCCTGTGTGGCTCACGTCCTTAACCTGGTGGTGCAGCGGTTCTTGGGCAGGTACCCGGGCTTACAGGATGTCCTGAGGCAGGCCAGGAAAGTCTGTGTGCATTTCCGCAGATCTTATAATGCCAGTGCTCGCCTGGCTGAGCTGCAAAAGGAGTTGAACCTGCCCAAGAACCGCCTTATATGTGACATGCCCACCAGGTGGAACTCAACGTTGGCCATGCTGCAGCGGCTGCACACGCAGCAGAGGGCCATCAATGAGTACCTGTGCGACTACGGCACCAGGACAGGGTCAGGGGAGCTTGGGTTTTTTTCTCCACGCCAGTGGGGCATGATCAGGGATGCATGCACTGTCCTGGCACCATTTGAGGAGGCGACGAGGATGGTGAGCAGTGACAGTGCATGCATCAGTGACACTGTACCTCTTGTCCACCTGTTGGAGCACACGCTGCGTGGAATAATGGACAGGGCACTTGAGGCAGAACAGAGGCAGGAAGAGGAGGACTTCCTTGCCTCTCAAGGCCCCCTTTACCCAGACAGTGTTCCTTCTGTCCCACCCATCGCACAGGAAGAGGAAGAGGAGGAGGAGGAGGAGGATTGTGTCAGTAGTGGAGGTAGAGGCTGGCACTCAGCATCATCAGCAGCAGTCTTTTAGGGATGATTTACAGTCCCAAGAAACCAGTGGACTTGTACGTGGCTGGGAGGAGGTGGCTGCGGATCATGTCGTCCTTAGTGACCCAGAGGACTCCGGAGCGAATGCCTCAGCAAACCTACGCTGCATGGCCTCCCTGATCCTGCAAAGTCTGCGGAAGGATCCTCGTATTCTTCGGATCAAGGAGAGGGACCATTACTGGCTGGCCACTCTCCTTGATCCACGGTACAAGGGTAAGGTTGCGGACCTTATGTTACCTTCGCAGAGGGAGCAGAGGATGAGACAACTCCGGGAGGCCTTGCAGAAAGGTCTGTGCAACGCGTTCCCAGAGACTGGGAGGTTACAAACTCCTGGTCCTGGACAACGAGTTGCTGAGGCTTCGGCCAGTCAAAGAAGGAGCGGTGGGGAAGGTGGCCGTCTGACCGATGCGTTCAGACAATTCTTTAGTCCGCAGCCCCAAAGTATGATCGGTTCCAGCAACCATCGCCAGCGTCTGATAAACATGGTGCAGGAATATCTAGGGGCAAGGTCAGACTTGGACACCTTCCCCACCGAAAATCCTCTGGCTTACTGGGTCTTGAGGATGGATCACTGGCCAGAGCTTGCACAGTATGCAATTGAGCTACTGGCCTGTCCTGCATCCAGCGTTCTTTCGGAACGCACATTCAGTGCTGCTGGAGGATTTGTCACGGATCACAGGGTGCGCCTGTCCACCGACTCGGTTGATCGACTGACTTTCATCAAGATGAACCAGTCTTGGATCACCACCAGCTACCACACACCTGATGCTGATATAACAGACTAATTGATTTTAACATGTCACATCCCTTCAAGACTGATGCTGATGCTGAGTGCCTGTGCTGTTATGTTGACTGGCTATCCTCCTCCTCCGAGTCCTCAATGATACGATTGATGATGATAGCTTGGAAGATCATTTTTGTTTATGGGTGCCGCCACCAGTGGCTAAGGCCCAATTTTTCAGCCCCTGTTTTACAGGGGCGTGTAATTACAAATTTTTAGCAATAATTTGCCATAGGGCTCATTGCTGTGCTCCAAGTACAGTATCTGTGAGGGGTTGGAGTGTTGTGGCACCAGTGCCTAAGGCCCAATTTTTCAGCCCCTGTTTAACAGGGGCGTGTCATTACAATTTTTGAAGCAATACTTTGCAACAGGGCTCATTGCTGTGCTCCAAGTACAGTATCTGTGAGGGGTTGTAGTGTTGTGCCACCAGTGCCTAAGGCCCAATTTTTCAGCCCCTGTTTAACAGGGGCGTGTCATTACAATTTTTGAAGCAATACTTTGCAACAGGGCTCATTGCTGTGCTTCAAGTACAGTATATGTGAGGGGTTGTAGTGTTGTGCCACCAGTGCCTAAGGCCCAATTTTTCAGCCCCTGTTCAACAGGGGCATGCAATTACAATTCTTGATCTAATAATTCACAGCAGGGCCCATTGCTGCACCCACCAAGAGTAACTCTGAGGGCTTACAGTGTTGTGGCAACGCCACCACCACCACCACCACCACGAAAGGCCCAATTTTTCAGCCCCTGTTCAAAAGGGGCATGTAATTACAATTCTTGATCTAATAATTCACAGCAGGGCCCATTCCTGCACCCACCAAGAGTAACTCTGAGGGCTTACAGTGTTGTGGCAACACCACCACCACCACCACCACCACGAAAGGCCCAATTTTTCAGCCCCTGTTCAACAGGGGCATGCAATTACAATTCTTGATCTAATAATTCACAGCAGGGCCCATTGCTGCACCCACCAAGAGTAACTGTCAGGGCTTACAGTGTTGTGGCACCAGCGCCACCATCAAAGGCCCAATTTTTACTACCACTGTTCAACAATTATATGTAATTAAAATTCCTGATATAATAGTTGACAGCAGGGCGTTCCAGCACCAACCAAGAGTAACTGTGAGTGCTTACAGTGTTGTGCCAACACCAACAACTAAGGGGCCTATTTCTGCAGAGTATATACGGCAGGTCCCTACTTTCAAACATCCAACTTACAAACGACTCCTACTTGCAAACGCAAGAAGACAACAGGAAGTGAGAGGAAATCTACCACTAGGAAGGAAAATTCTTTCCTGTAAGAATAAATATGGGAGAAAGGTGTCTCCTCTGTACTGATGCTTTATCAGCAATCCTTGTTTCAAGAAAAACACCACATTTCAAAAACAGTTGTCATTGGGACGGAAAGTGAGGTGAAATGTTCTGAACAGGGGCACAGACAGAAAAACAAATGTTACAGGGGTGATAACCCTTACCTATGTTTTCCAAAAAGTTTAAAAATAGATTTTTGGGCTGGAGCTACACTTCAACAATGTACCTGTTCAAAATTACAAACAGATTCTACATAAGAACAAACCTACAGTCCCTGTCTTGTATGCACCGCCTGTATACGGCTGTTCAGAGTATATAGGGCCTTTTTTATTTTATGTGCGGGGTTCCCCTTAATATCCATACAAGACCCAAAGGGGCTGGTAATGGGCTGGGGTAGGGGGGGGGGTCATGGGGTAGCTATGCCATTTTTCTTAAAGATTTTCATCCATATTACCGGGACCAGACATTACATTAAAGCCGCAAGCAGTTTTAAATGGCTTTTTTTTCCTTTAGAAGTGTCATTTTGTGCAGGGACAGTTCTAAACACGGGAAACACGTGGCACTTCACAGGCATACTTTAGACACCCCAAAGGTACGATATTTAAAGGAATATTTGACTTTTTTTTTTTCACTTTATGCATCATTAAAATGACTGCTCCCGAAAAACGACCGTTTTTAAAACTTCTTTTTGCATTGATACATGTCCCCTGGTGCAGAACCCGGGTTCCCAAACCCTTTTTAGGACAATAACATGCATAATAGTTGTTATAATTAGCACTTTAGAATTCGAACGTTCGCATCCATTGTATTTAATAGGGTTCTAATGTTCGTACGAACTTTCGGTCCGTTCGCGGGTTCTGGTGCGAACCGAACCCGGGGGTGTTCGGCTCATCACTAGTGCCATGTAAGGTGTACACTCACCTGGGGAGGTTAAGATTGGGTGCCGTGTATGGTGTACATTCACCCAGGGAGTTGAAGATTGAGCTATTTGCATGGTGTACACTCACCTGGGGAGGTAAAGATTGGGCTCTATGGATTGTGTACACTCAGCAAGGAAGATGAGGATTGGGTGCCATGTATGGTGTACACTCAACCATGGAGGTGAATATTGGGTGTCATGTATGGTGTACGCTCACCTGGGGAGCTGAAGATTTGGTGCCATGTATAGTGTACGCTCACCCGGGGAGGTGAAGATTTGGTGCCATGTATAGTGTACGCTCACCCGGGGAGGTGAAGATTTGGTGCCATGTATAGTGTACGCTCACCCGGGGAGGTGAAGATTTGGTGCCATGTATAGTGTACGCTCACCCGGGGAGGTGAAGAATCGGTGCCATGTATAATGTACGCTCACCCGGGGAGGTGAAGATTTGGTGCCATGTATATTGTACGCTCATCCGGGGAGGTGAAGATTTGGTGCCATGTATAGTGTACGCTCACCTGTGGAGCTGAAGATTGGGCTGTATGTAAGGTGTACACTCACTGGGGGAGGTGAAGATTGAGTGCCATGTATGGTGTACAGTCCAATCACCCGGGCAGATGACGTATTGGCACTATGTATGGTGTAAACCCACCGGGAGAGTTGACGATTGGACTCTATGTATGGTGCACATTCACCCAAGGAGGTGAAGCCATGGGGGAAGATTGGATTGGTATTAGACGGGGACGTTATTTCCTGCAGCTTTGGCTCCATCCTGAGAGGTAAGGTGAAGGACAGATCAACCCTGAGGGGGAATTCCTGGAATGTTGTTGAAAAAACAGAATTCAAAAAAGTATTATATGTTCATTACCACGACAGGTCAGTGCAGATCCATATACTATATATACACTCTCCTCTATCAGTATAGATCTATATACTGTATTTACACTCCCCCTCTGTCAGTGTAGATCTATATACTATATATATATAGATTCATACACAACATATACATTCTCATCAGTATAGATCTTTATATTATATATAAGCACAGATCCATACACAATATATACATACCCTCTGTTTATATACTGTATGATCAAGGATATGTGTACATTGGGAATAAATCCCATAGGGATAGAACTTTTAAGGATGCAGGGCTGACACTGAGGTGAGCACACAGTATTTTGATACAAAATAGTTTAATTGATACGAAATTGTAATGACATACAGAAATAATCACATCTCATACTGTAAATATAGCATGGCATGATGTGTAGCATTGATACTTGGTCCAAGTGCTTGATAATAATTCATTTAATTAGAATCATCCAATTTGGCAAGAAAAAACTATTGCAATACTTTTGTCACAGCCTGCCATACATACCTCTGGCCACCAGTAGAGATGGCTGACTACACATGGGCAGATACAAATCTTACATACAATCTGGTGTTCTGTAAGGCTTGGGTTAGAAAGCTAGAATCCTTGTGTTATCACTTTTTCCATTGCCCACACACAGACCTGCACACCAGACACACAATGAATGGTTCTGTTGGGAAGAGACGTTCTACCCTCTGAAGTCGCTTGAGGTTATATGGACCAGCCAGTTCTGATGGGAGGAGAGGTTCTACCCCCCCCCCACAGTGCTACAGTACTGACCACTCAGTGTGTTCATTCATAACTGAAGCATAATAAACTGTGTTTACTATGCTTTGGTTTGTGATTGAACAGGAAGCCACTTAGCACAGAGCATTTCCCATTCAATTACTCTCCAGTGAAGCTGAGGCTGCGGACAAAAGGAACTGGGTAATCTCTGTCCTCAGTCCCTTTCTCTGTCTCAAAAGTGAGTAATCAGGGGTCACCTTAGACCCCTGATATTTTACCAAAGCCCCCCAACGGGGTTCCTAAAAAAAAATAAAATAAAATAAAAATAATATCGTAGAAAATTATTAAAAATAAAATTGTAAAAAAAATAAAACCAGACTGACATCTTCCTCTGCCCTACTGACACCAATCTCCACCCTAGTGACACCATCCGCTGCTTTACTGATACCGTCCTCTGCCCTACTGACAAAGTCCACTGCCTTAATGACACACCCACTGCACTACTTACACCACCCACTGCCCTACTAACACACCCACTGCTCTACTGACAACACCCACTGCTCTACTGACACCATCCACTGCTCTACTGACACCATCCACTGCCCTATTGACACACCCACTGCTCTACTGACAACACCCACTGCTCTACTGACACCATCCACTGCCCTACTGACACCATCCACTGCTCTACTGACACCATCCACTGCCCTACTGACACCCCCACTGCTCTACTGACACTGTCCACTGCTCTACTGACACCATCCACTGCCCTACTGACACACCCACTGCCCTACTAACACACCCACTGCTCTACTGACACCATCCACTGCCCTACTGACACACCCACTGCCCTACTGACACACCCACTGCTCTACTGACACCACCCACTGCTCTACTGACACCATCCACTGCTCTACTGACACCATCCACTGCCCTACTGACACACCCACTGCTCTACTGACACCACCCACTGCTCTACTGACACCATCCACTGCTCTACTGACACCATCCACTGCCCTACTGACACACCCACTGCTCTACTGACACCATCCACTACTCTACTGACACCATCCACTGCTCTACAGACACCATCCACTGCCCTACTGACACACCCACTGCTCTACTGACACCATCCACTACTCTACTGACACCATCCACTGCTCTACTGACATCATCCACTACTCTACTGACACCATCCACTGCCCTACTGACACCATCCACTGCTCTACTGACATCATCCACTACTCTACTGACACACCCACTGCTCTACTGACACCATCCACTGCCCTACTGACACATCCACTGCTCTACTGACACACCCACTGCCCTACTTTACTCACTGAACTGCAACTCAATTTATAACATTTGTATCATGTTTTTTTTCTGGATTCTTGGTTTAAATTCTGTCTCTATCATTTAAAAAATACACCTATGATAAAAATTATAGATCCTTCATTTCTTTGTATATATATAGTAGAGTGAGGACCTGTACGTGATGTTAGCAGTAAGCAGGTGATCGCATGAGGGAACAGCATGCAGCAAACACGACCATGTTTTATGCTGCTCTGGTGGGAGTTGGCACCATCTTGTGGGCAGAGGCCATATTACTTCACCCGGCCCCACAACAGGAAAGGACTATGTCTCCACTCCAACCCGTGATATTGGTCTGTTCGTACCCATCACGGCACCAGACCACAGAGCATTTTGAGGTTAACAGTGCAGAACACTATCTGCCACCAGTTCTTTAGGGTTGAAAATATATTTATTGGAATTTTAACAGTGAGTACATGAAAATATATATGAAGTCACAATCCGTAAGCAGTCACATACAAGTTTGTGCAAAGAGTCAGCCAAATGGCTATCGCCCACAGCATAACTCATAATACATAGTTATACAATATCAGATGTGGTAACCGGTAATTGGAATAGAAAACGGGTACAGCTAGAAGAGCCCCGTCGTCATATACAACAGGATTGAAAACAGATACGTTAGGGATTAAGATTAAAACAAACAAAATAAAAAGGGGGAACAAAAGGAGTGGTAGTGGGGATCGGATGGTGGGAGTGGGGAGGGGTATAGGGGGAGAGGAAGAGAGGAAGGGAGAGAGATGAGAAAAGAGAAGGAAGGACAGAAAAGAGAAAGAAAAGTAGGCAAGGAGAAATCATAGAAGAGTGTCAGAGCCACTGAGTCAGGGAACATGGAGAGATAAGTAAGTAGCTGTGGTGAGAGGGGGACCCTCAGAAACAAGTCCCGTTCGTCCCACTGTCACTTTAGGTGCAAGGATAATCAATTTGGGGTCGACAGCATGCCACCAGTTCTTTAGCACTGCACACTTGTTCTGCTCCAACCCGTAGGCTTATGCCGCGTACACGCGATGGATGGTTTTTCCGACAGAATTCCGCTCAAGCTTGGCTTGCATACACACGGTCACACAAAAGTTTTCTGAACTTTCGACCGTCAAGAACGCAAAGACGTACAACACTATGAGGAGCCGAGAAAATGAAGTTCAATGCTTCCGAGCATGCATCGAATTGTTTCCGAGCATGTGTCGGAATTTTGAGCGTCGGAATTGCTACAGACAATCGGAATTTCCGATTGGAATTTTTCCCGTTTGAAAAATTGAGAACCTGCTCTCAATCCTTTGCTGGCAGAAATTCCGACAGCAAAAGTCTGATGGAGCATACACACGGTCGGAATTTCCGACCAAAAGCTCACATCGGACTTTAGCTGACAAAATTTCCAACCGTGTGTACGCGGCATCAGAAGGGAATCCACACACACTTGCAAGGCCTTGCTTCTTCCATGGTCCAGGCCCCATCTCTAGGAAAGTTCCATACTGCAGCGACCCTAGCATAGGGACCCACTGCTGAAAAGGGCATGCTTACACAGACACTAAACCATCCTCCCACCTGGAACCCTCTGTTCCTGGCCACCACCATTCCCATTCCGAACTGTGGACACTTCCTTCTACAGACCGATGTTACACATTAACTTGTTCATCACTACTACTTATTTATACCTTATCCCCCTTATTGCATACACTAGATTGGAACACATCAGCATATGCAACACCCCCAGAATAGACATGACTAGTGATGAGCCGAACACCCCCGGGTTCGGTTCGCACCAGAACCCGCGAACGGACCGAAAGTTCGTACGAACATTAGAACCCTATTAAATACAATGGATGCGAACGTTCGAATTCTAAAGTGCTAATTATAACAACTATTATGCATGTTATTGTCCTAAAAAGGGTTTGGGAACCCGGGTTCTGCACCAGGGGACATGTATCAATGCAAAAAGAAGTTTTAAAAACGGTCGTTTTTCGGGAGCAGTCATTTTAATGATGCATAAAGTGAAAAAAAAAAAGTCAAATATTCCTTTAAATATCGTACCTGGGGGGTGTCTAAAGTATGCCTGTGAAGTGCCACGTGTTTCCCGTGTTTAGAACTGTCCCTGCACAAAATGACACTTCTAAAGGAAAAAAAAGCCATTTAAAACTGCTTGCGGCTTTAATGTAATGTCTGGTCCCGGTAATATGGATGAAAATCTTTAAGAAAAATGGCATAGCTACCCCATGACCCCCCCCCCCCTACCCCAGCCCATTACCAGCCCCTTTGGGTCTTGTATGGATATTAAGGGGAACCCCGCACATAAAATAAAAAAGGCCCTATATACTCTGAACAGCCGTATACAGGCGGTGCATGCAAGACAGGGACTGTAGGTTTGTTCTTATGTAGAATCTGTTTGTAATTTTGAACAGGTACATTGTTGAAGTGTAGCTCCAGCCCAAAAATCTATTTTTAAACTTTTTGGAAAACATAGGTAAGGGTTATCACCCCTGTAACATTTGTTTTGCTGTCTGTGCCCCTGTTCAGAACATTTCACCTCACTTTCCGTCCCAATGACAACTGTTTTTGAAATGTGGTGTTTTTCTTGAAACAAGGATTGCTGATAAAGCATCAGTACAGAGGAGACACCTTTCTCCCATATTTATTCTTACAGGAGAGAATTTTCCTTCCTAGTGGTAGATTTCCTCTCACTTCCTGTTGTCTTCTTGCGTTTGCAAGTAGGAGTCGTTTGTAAGTTGGATGTTTGAAAGTAGGGACCTGCCGTATATACTCTGCAGAAATAGGCCCCTTAGTTGTTGGTGTTGGCACAACACTGTAAGCACTCACAGTTACTCTTGGTTGGTGCTGGAACGCCCTGCTGTCAACTATTATATCAGGAATTTTAATTACATATAATTGTTGAACAGTGGTAGTAAAAATTGGGCCTTTGATGGTGGTGCTGGTGCCACAACACTGTAAGCCCTGACAGTTACTCTTGGTGGGTGCAGCAATGGGCCCTGCTGTGAATTATTAGATCAAGAATTGTAATTGCATGCCCCTGTTGAACAGGGGCTGAAAAATTGGGCCTTTCGTGGTGGTGGTGGTGGTGGTGGTGGTGTTGCCACAACACTGTAAGCCCTCAGAGTTACTCTTGGTGGGTGCAGGACTGGGCCCTGCTGTGAATTATTAGATCAAGAATTGTAATTGCATGCCCCTGTTGAACAGGGGCTGAAAAATTGGGCCTTTCGTGGTGGTGGTGGTGGTGGTGGTGTTGCCACAACACTGTAAGCCCTCAGAGTTACTCTTGGTGGGTGCAGGAATGGGCCCTGCTGTGAATTATTAGATCAAGAATTGTAATTGCATGCCCCTGTTGAACAGGGGCTGAAAAATTGGGCCTTTCGTGGTGGTGGTGGTGGTGTTGCCACAACACTGTAAGCCCTCAGAGTTACTCTTGGTGGGTGCAGGAATGGGCCCTGCTGTGAATTATTAGATCAAGAATTGTAATTACATGCCCCTTTTGAACAGGGGCTGAAAAATTGGGCCTTTCGTGGTGGTGGCGTTGCCACAACACTGTAAGCCCTCAGAGTTACTCTTGGTGGGTGCAGCAATGGGCCCTGCTGTGAATTATTAGATCAAGAATTGTAATTGCATGCCCCTGTTGAACAGGGGCTGAAAAATTGGGCCTTTCGTGGTGGTGGTGGTGGTGGTGGTGTTGCCACAACACTGTAAGCCCTCAGAGTTACTCTTGGTGGGTGCAGCAATGGGCCCTGCTGTGAATTATTAGATCAAGAATTGTAATTACATGCCCCTTTTGAACAGGGGCTGAAAAATTGGGCCTTTCGTGGTGGTGGTGGTGGTGGCGTTGCCACAACACTGAAGCCCTCAGAGTTACTCTTGGTGGGTGCAGCAATGGGCCCTGCTGTGAATTATTAGATCAAGAATTGTAATTACATGCCCCTTTTGAACAGGGGCTGAAAAATTGGGCCTTTCGTGGTGGTGGT
This sequence comes from Rana muscosa, assembly GCA_029206835.1. NCBI lineage: Eukaryota > Metazoa > Chordata > Amphibia > Anura > Ranidae > Rana > Rana muscosa. Next base: position 341,540,783 of record CM055119.1, read on the forward strand.
GGTGGTGGTGGCGTTGCCACAACACTGTAAGCCCTCAGAGTTACTCTTGGTGGGTGCAGCAATGGGCCCTGCTGTGAATTATTAGATCAAGAATTGTAATTGCATGCCCCTGTTGAACAGGGGCTGAAAAATTGGGCCTTAGGCACTGGTGGCACAACACTACAACCCCTCACAGATACTGTACTTGGAGCACAGCAATGAGCCCTGTTGCAAAGTATTGCTTCAAAAATTGTAATGACACGCCCCTGTTAAACAGGGGCTGAAAAATTGGGCCTTAGGCACTGGTGCCACAACACTCCAACCCCTCACAGATACTGTACTTGGAGCACAGCAATGAGCCCTATGGCAAATTATTGCTAAAAAAATTGTAATTACACGCCCCTGTAAAACAGGGGCTGAAAAATTGGGCCTTAGCCACTGGTGGCGGCACCCATAAACAAAAATGATCTTCCAAGCTATCATCATCAATCGTATCATTGAGGACTCGGAGGAGGAGGATAGCCAGTCAACATAACAGCACAGGCACTCAGCATCAGCATCAGTCTTGAAGGGATGTGACATGTTAAAATCAATTAGTCTGTTATATCAGCATCAGGTGTGTGGTAGCTGGTGGTGATCCAAGACTGGTTCATCTTGATGAAAGTCAGTCGATCAACCGAGTCGGTGGACAGGCGCACCCTGTGATCCGTGACAAATCCTCCAGCAGCACTGAATGTGCGTTCCGAAAGAACGCTGGATGCAGGACAGGCCAGTAGCTCAATTGCATACTGTGCAAGCTCTGGCCAGTGATCCATCCTCAAGACCCAGTAAGCCAGAGGATTTTCGGTGGGGAAGGTGTCCAAGTCTGACCTTGCCCCTAGATATTCCTGCACCATGTTTATCAGACGCTGGCGATGGTTGCTGGAACCGATCATACTTTGGGGCTGCGGACTAAAGAATTGTCTGAACGCATCGGTCAGACGGCCACCTTCCCCACCGCTCCTTCTTTGACTGGCCGAAGCCTCAGCAACTCGTTGTCCAGGACCAGGAGTTTGTAACCTCCCAGTCTCTGGGAACGCGTTGCACAGACCTTTCTGCAAGGCCTCCCGGAGTTGTCTCATCCTCTGCTCCCTCTGCGACGGTAACATAAGGTCCGCAACCTTACCCTTGTACCGTGGATCAAGGAGAGTGGCCAGCCAGTAATGGTCCCTCTCCTTGATCCGAAGAATACGAGGATCCTTCCGCAGACTTTGCAGGATCAGGGAGGCCATGCAGCGTAGGTTTGCTGAGGCATTCGCTCCGGAGTCCTCTGGGTCACTAAGGACGACATGATCCGCAGCCACCTCCTCCCAGCCACGTACAAGTCCACTGGTTTCTTGGGACTGTAAATCATCCCTAAAAGACTGCTGCTGATGATGCTGAGTGCCAGCCTCCACCTCCATGCTGACACAATCCTCCTCCTCCTCCTCCTCCTCCTCCTCCTCCTCTTCCTGTGCGATGGGTGGGACAGAAGGAACACTGTCTGGGTAAAGGGGGCCTTGAGAGGCAAGGAAGTCCTCCTCTTCCTGCCTCTGTTCTGCCTCAAGTGCCCTGTCCATTATTCCATGCAGCGTGTGCTCCAACAGGTGGACAAGAGGTACAGTGTCACTGATGCATGCACTGTCACTGCTCACCATCCTCGTGGCCTCCTCAAATGGTGCCAGGACAGTGCATGCATCCCTGATCATGCCCCACTGGCGTGGAGAAAAAAAACCAAGCTCCCCTGACCCTGTCCTGGTGCCGTAGTCGCACAGGTACTCATTGATGGCCCTCTGCTGCGTGTGCAGCCGCTGCAGCATGGCCAACGTTGAGTTCCACCTGGTGGGCATGTCACATATAAGGCGGTTCTTGGGCAGGTTCAACTCCTTTTGCAGCTCAGCCAGGCGAGCACTGGCATTATAAGATCTGCGGAAATGCACACAGACTTTCCTGGCCTGCCTCAGGACATCCTGTAAGCCCGGGTACCTGCCCAAGAACCGCTGCACCACCAGGTTAAGGACGTGAGCCACACAGGACACATGGGTCAGTTGTCCCTGTCGGAGGGCGGAGAGGAGGTTGGTGCCATTGTCGCAAACCACCATTCCTGGCTTAAGCTGGCGTGGCGTCAACCACCTCTCGGCCTGGCCCTGCAGAGCAGACAGGACCTCTGCCCCAGTGTGGCTTCTGTCCCCCAAACACACCAGCGCAAGCACGGCATGGCATCTTTTTGCCTGCGTACTTGCGTAGCCCCTTGAACGCCTACGGAGCACCGCTGGTTCCGAGGACAAACCACAGGAAGAGGCCATGGAGGAAGAAGAAGAGGAGGGGGTGGAGGAGAGAGGTGTGTCACAACCAGTAGTAGCATTTTGGAGGCGTGGCGGTGGAACAACCTCCAACACTACTGCACCTTGTCCTGCATCCTTCCCAGCTGCCAAAAGAGTGACCCAATGGGCCGTGAAAGAAAGGTAACGTCCCTGTCCATGCCTGCTGGACCATGAGTCAGCGGTAATATGCACCTTACCGCTGACCGCCCTGTCCAGCGAGGCCAAGACATTGCCTTCCACATGCCGGTAGAGAGCCGGAATAGCCTTCCGTGAGAAAAAGTGGCGTTTGGGAACCTGCCACTGAGGAACCGCACATTGCACAAACTCACGGAAGGGGGCCGAGTCTACCAACTGAAAAGGCAGCAGTTGAAGCGCTAGCAATTTAGCCAAGCTAGCATTCAACCGCTTGGCATGTGGATGGCTGGGAGTGAACTTCTTTCGACGGTCCAGCAGCTGGGGCAGGAAAATTTGCCTGCTAGAATCGGACGTCGGTGTACTGCTAGCAGAGTGGCCGCAAGTACTTGGCTGTGACACACCTAATTCTACACCTTCATTCCTCTCAGTGCATGTTTCAGAGAGGACTGAAGTTATAGTGGGGTTGGAGATCCCAGCTGATGCGGTGCAAGGAGAGGTCCGCTTTGTTCTTTGGTGTGGGTCTTTGAGGTAGGCTTGCCAACGAGCTGCATGGCAGGTCAACATATGTCTGGTCAGGCATGTGGTACCCAAGCGGCTGATGTTTTGGCCACGCGATATACGCTTGAGACATATGTTGCAAACAGCAGCTGTGCGATCTGATGCACTAGCCTCAAAAAAGGCCCACACCAAAGAACTTTTTGAATGACGGGCAGAGGCAGCGCCCTGCACAGGCGGAGCTCTGCGGTGTGATTCCGTCGGTGTACTGCCCTTACGCTGGCCACCAAAGGGCATCCTGCCTCGTTGGAGATGTGCCTCCTCCTCATCCTCCTCCTCCTCCTCTCTCCTATTAGGCACCCATGTGGAGTCAGTGACCTCATCATCCCCTCCCTCCTCATCACTGGAGCCAATCTGGCAGTATGCTGCAGCTGCTGGAACATGACTGCCAGATTGGTGTCCTTCTTGAGCATCCCCTCTGTCTGCTCTCACGCTACTGCCTTCCTGTAGCTGGGTTTCATCATCAGACCCTTCGAAACGCTGGGCATCCTCCTGGAGCATGTACCCAACACTGTGCTCAAACAGTTCGGGGGACTCCTCAGGAGGAGGACATGGTGGGTCTAGGGAGGGAGTGACTGATGATGAGTCTGACATTGATACCAGGGAAGAGGACGCTTTGGCAGCTGCTTTTCCAGTACCCTGAGCCTGGGTGAGAGAGGATGAGGAGGAGGAGGAGGGCTTGGTCATCCACTCTACCAAGTCTTCGGCATGATGTGGCTCAACATGTCCAGCTGCCGAAAAGAAGGACAAGCGTGTCCCATGGCCATGTGCTGATGACAATGCACCGCGTCCACGACCAGCACTGTTGCCCCCAGACACAGAGCCTGCTTGCCCTCTTTTATTGCCTCCTGACTGTCTGCCTCTCCTTGTTTGCCTTCCAGACATTCTAATAGATGGCCTGCAGGGAGATGGGAAAAAAGCAATAAGGGCTACCTTCAGGTGTCCTTCTCTGTCCCTTTACTTAAGGATTTCTAAATATGGTTGAGGATGATTGCTTTTGCACAGAATAGCACAACGACAATTTCCCTGACTGTCAAAAAAACAAGGATTTCAAAGATGGTTGATGAGGAATGCTTTAGCACACTATAGCACAAGGAGAATTTCCCTCACTGTCCTTCCCTGTCCCTAGAAACAAGGATTATCACAGTGAAAGAAACTGACACTCTTCCTACCTATAGTTTTCTGTCCCTAGAAAAAAAATTTTTTTAAAGCACACTATAGCACAAGGAGAATTTTCCTCACTGTCCTTCCATGTCCCTAGAAACAAGGATTATCACAGTGAAAGAAACTGACACTCTTCCTACCTATAGTTTTCTGTCCCTAGAAAAAATGTTTTTTTAAAGCACACTATAGCACAAGGAGAATTTCCCTCACTTTCCTTCTTTGTCCCTAGAAACAAGGATTATCACAGTGAAAGAAACTGACACTCTTCCTACCTATAGTTTTCTGTCCCTAGAAAAAATGTTTTTTTAAAGCACACTATAGCACAAGGAGAATTTTCCTCACTGTCCTTCCATGTCCCTAGAAACAAGGATTATCACAGTGAAAGAAACTGACACTCTTCCTACTGTGACAGCAGGAAGGTAAAGTCACCTGGTTGCATCCAGGGGGGTAGATATATTTCGCCCAGATTCAGGCTTTACGCCGATTTGTACAACTAGGTGGAGAGTTGTATAAGGCTAGTGTGCTCATGGATGACTCATACCTCTAGGGAGAGGGCTGGGCGTCGTGCAGACAGGGAGTTGATGAGACCAGCTGAACCTTGTCAGCTCATTTAGGCCTCTATAAGAAACTCCCAGATTCATTAGATGTTAGCTCATGCCTGGAACCAGACCTGTGTGGACTGTCTAGGGAGAGTGAACCCCTGTGCGGTGAGGCAAAGCCTGTGTGGCTATTTGTTTGGACTTTTACTAAACCAGGGACTTAGGGACTAGGACAGCACTAGGCTGATCCCAGTTGTTAGTTTAGGAAACCTGCATGTTTAGTCAGAGGTCAAACTGACCAGGATTTATTTTGTTTGTTTCTTTTTTGGCTTTGCTGTGTTTTTGTCACTGTACATAGAGAAATAAACCGCACCTTTTGATTTTGAAAACCACAACCTCCGTCTGCTGGCCCTGTTTTTGTGTGGGGAGCCCAACCAGGGGGTCACACACACCCGCTACCGAGTTAACCCCCTCACAGTTGGTGGAGAACCAGTGGCAGTTTTTTTTAAGCCAGCATGGAGGAGATACTGAAACAGCTGGCTCTAGCAAATGCCAATCAACAGCAGACAAATGCAGGTTTGCAAAGGAGCCTTGCAGCCCAGCAGCAAGCTCATCAACAAGCCCAGCAGCAATCTGAGGCCCGCTTCATAGACCTGTTACAGAAGCAAGAGCAGAGACTACAACAAATGGAAGCAGTAATGCAGCAACGTCCGCAGACCAGTGAGGAAAGCCGTCCCACTAATACCGCGTCCTTTGGGGTGAGTCGTTTATTGACAAAAATGACTGGAGAGGATGATCCAGAGGTATTTTTGACCACATTTGAAAGGACTGCTGAAAGAGAAAAGTGGCCTGAGGAGCAGTGGGCTGGACTGGTGGCTCCTCTGTTAACTGGTGAATCGCAGAAGGCTTACTATGACCTAGAGCCTGACCAAGCAAAAGACTATGTGATGCTAAAAGCTGAAATATTGGCAAGGCTGGGTGTCACCCTGGCTGTCCGGGCTCAGCGTGTGCATAACTGGACTTTCCAGCTTGGAAAACCCCCCAGGTCTCAAATGTATGATCTCATTCACCTGAGCAGGAAGTGGCTACAGCCAGAGACTTTGTCCGCACCGGAGATTGTGGAACGTGTTGTGATGGATCGTTTCTTGAGAGCTCTTCCTACCGCCATTCAAAAGTGGGTAAGCCACGGAGACCCAGAAACGGCCGGTAAACTTGTGGATCGTGTAGAGAGATACTTGGCTACAGAGAATCTGACGGCCTCTTCCAGAGACTCTCGGACTTTCCACCCTAAGACCAGACCATCCCCAGGGGCGGATAAGAGGATTCCAAGGGGTGAGGGTGGAGAGAGTGAGAGGGTGGGAGCTCTACCCCAAGTTTGGCGAGAACAGCCTGGGAAATCAGCGGCTCAAGAGGCCGCAAGAAGGATCGTTTGCTACCGCTGCCGGCAAGCGGGACATATTGCAGCCAATTGCCCGGTTGTGGAGGAACCCATGCAGTGTGACTTTCTGACGGGCAGACGTCAGTCGCTGTGTGCGACAGTCGCATGCACTGCCATTCGAGGAACTGAGAAACATTTATGCAAAATGTGTGTTAATGGTAGAAATGTTGTGGTATTGTTGGATTCAGGTAGCCTCGTGACCCTGATAAAGGCTGAGTTAGTTAAAACAGAGGTCTCTGGGAATAGCAAGGTAGCTGTTATTTGTGTGCATGGGGACACCCGAGAGTATCCAGTGACTACAGTGTGTTTCGAGACCCCCAAAGGTACCCTCTCTCATCCAGTGGGCTTAGTATCTCAGTTACCGCATGACGCCATTGTGGGAAGGGATTTTCCGAAGTTCTGGGAACTGTGGGATGATCCTGAGCCCCCCACTGGTGCCCCTATGTACCAGGAATGTGATAGCCAGAACTCCTCTGAGAGTGGTGAGGACTCTCCAGAATTTCCCTTGTCAGTATTGGCAGGGGAGACTCAAGAAACTGGAGAGGAGCCCACCTCCTCAGACGAAAACCTACCGTCTGTGGAGTTTTCTGATCTGGAGGTTCACAGGGAAAATTTTGCCACAGAACAGTTAAAAGACCCCGCCCTAATAAAGGCACGGGAAAACGTAGTGGAAATAGATGGCGAGTTAGTGAACCCAGATAATACCTGCACTTACCCATACTTCAGCGTAGAGAAGGACCTACTGTATCGGGTGGCAAAAAGGGCAGAAGAAACCGTTGAGCAGCTGGTGGTGCCCAAACCTTACAGGAAGTTGGTGTTGGAGTTGGCCCATGGGCACATTCTTGGAGGTCATCTGGGGACAGAGAAAACCCGAGAGAGGGTATTACAGAGATTCTATTGGCCTGGGGTGATGAAGGACATAGAAAATTATTGTTCCTCCTGCCCTGTGTGTCAGAGGTCGGCCCCGATGCCACATTTCCGTAGCCCGCTGGTCCCTCTACCCATCATTGAGGTCCCGTTTGAGAGAATCGCAATGGATTTGGTAGGTCCTATAATCAAGTCCGCTAGGGGGCACCAGTACATATTGGTTATAATGGACTATGCCACCCGTTATCCAGAAGCGATCCCTCTCAGAAATACCTCGGCCAAAACCATAGCCAAAGAGCTATCTCTTGTTTTTAGCCGGGTGGGTATTTGTAAAGAACTGCTTACGGACCAAGGTACACCCTTTATGTCCCGGGTTATGAAAGAGCTGTGTAAATTGTTCAAAGTGACGCAATTGCGTACATCTGTGTATCACCCCCAAACCGATGGGCTGGTTGAAAGATTCAACAAAACCCTAAAACAAATGTTGAAGAAAGTGGTGGATAGAGATGGAAAGGATTGGGACTGTCTACTTCCTTATTTGATGTTTGCTATTAGGGAGGTGCCCCAATCCTCTACGGGATTCTCCCCCTTTGAGTTACTGTATGGGAGACACCCAAGAGGGCTGTTGGATATTGCCAAGGAAACTTGGGAAAGTGAGAGTTCTCCCCACAGGAGTGTGATTGAGCATGTCGCCCTGATGCAAGATCGAATTGCACAGGTAATGCCCATCGTGAAGGAACATTTGGCCCAAGCGCAGTTGGCACAGCAGAGAGTGTACAACCGTGGAGCAAAGACCCGTACCTTTTCCCCGGGGGATAGGATATTGGTACTTGTCCCTACGGTTGAAAGTAAATTCCTTGCCAAATGGCAAGGCCCCTACGAGATAATGGAAAAAGTGAGCGAAGTGAATTACAAGGTCAGACAACCAGGAAGGCGAAAGCCCGAACAGATATATCACGTTAATCTGTTGAAAGCCTGGAGGGATAGAGAGTCCCTAGTCGCAGAAACTTGGTCACCAGCTCAAACTGGTTGCGTGATTCCGGAGGTTGGAATAGCAGCCACCTTGTCACAACCCCAACAACAGGAGGTTAAGGAGTTTGTGCTTCGCAACAAGGAGGTGTTCTCTGAGCTGCCGGGACAAACCTCTGGGGTAGAGCATGATATTATTACCCCGCCCGGTGAAAGGGTGAAGTTAAAACCCTATCGGATCCCAGAGGCCCGACGGGAGGCAATACGGGAGGAAGTACAGAAAATGCTGAACTTAGGGGTGATAGAGGAGTCCCAAAGTGATTGGTCTAGTCCCATTGTGTTGGTGCCTAAACCGGATGGGAGCTGGCGATTTTGTAACGATTTTCGTCAGTTGAACAAAGTTACAAAATTTGACACCTACCCCATGCCACGTATAGATGAGTTGATCGACCGGCTGGGAACAGCCCGATACATGACGACTCTTGACCTCACAAAAGGGTATTGGCAAATTCCCCTGGCCAAGTCGGCCAAAGAGAAAACCGCATTTGTAACCCCAGACGGGGCGTTCCAATATAAGAGAATGCCGTTCGGGTTACAGAATGCGCCGGCCACATTCCAGCGGAAAATGGACCAGATGCTGAGGCCCCATCGGAAGTATGCTGCGGCTTACCTGGATGACGTAATTGTCCATAGCACAGATTGGGCCTCACATCTGCCAAAAGTGCAAGCAGTCCTGGACTCTGTTCGGGAAGCGGGGTTTACGGCTAACCCCAAGAAGTGTACCATTGGGCAGGAGGAGGCCAAATATCTTGGGTACACCATTGGCAGGGGAGTAATAAAACCCCAACTCAACAAAGTCGAGGCCATCCAGAGTTGGCCACGTCCCAACAGCAAGAAGCAGGTACGAGCCTTTCTGGGAATCGCGGGTTATTATCGGCGCTTCATTCCCCACTTTGCTTCTAAGGCTGTGCCCCTAACCAACCTGACGAAAGGGAAAGGGTCGGTCATGATTAAATGGACCCCCGAGGCTGAGGCAGCATTCCAATTCTTGAAACAAGCCTTATGTAGCCAGCCAGTGTTGTACTCACCCGACTTCTCTAAAGACTTTGTCGTACAAAGTGATGCGTCAGATGTGGGGTTAGGAGCAGTATTGTCCCAGGTCTGGAACGGGGAAGAGCACCCAGTCATTTACCTCAGCAGGAAGTTGAAGTCCCATGAGGTAAATTACGCCACGGTTGAAAAGGAGTGTTTAGCGGTGAAGTGGGCTCTAGATTCCCTTCGGTACTATCTGCTAGGTAGGCACTTTGACATGGTTACGGATCACGCTCCGTTAAAGTGGATGGCTCAAAACAAGGAAACAAATAGAAGAGTGAATAGGTGGTTCCTGGCCCTCCAGGAATTCAACTTCACAGTAAAGCATCGCCCTGGCGTTCAAATGGGGAATGTGGATGCTTTGTCTCGAGTACATGAATGCCTGATTGCTGGTGTTCCAACCCCGAGGTTAAAACAAGAGGGGGGGGTATGTGACAGCAGGAAGGTAAAGTCACCTGGTTGCATCCAGGGGGGTAGATATATTTCGCCCAGATTCAGGCTTTACGCCGATTTGTACAACTAGGTGGAGAGTTGTATAAGGCTAGTGTGCTCATGGATGACTCATACCTCTAGGGAGAGGGCTGGGCGTCGTGCAGACAGGGAGTTGATGAGACCAGCTGAACCTTGTCAGCTCATTTAGGCCTCTATAAGAAACTCCCAGATTCATTAGATGTTAGCTCATGCCTGGAACCAGACCTGTGTGGACTGTCTAGGGAGAGTGAACCCCTGTGCGGTGAGGCAAAGCCTGTGTGGCTATTTGTTTGGACTTTTACTAAACCAGGGACTTAGGGACTAGGACAGCACTAGGCTGATCCCAGTTGTTAGTTTAGGAAACCTGCATGTTTAGTCAGAGGTCAAACTGACCAGGATTTATTTTGTTTGTTTCTTTTTTGGCTTTGCTGTGTTTTTGTCACTGTACATAGAGAAATAAACCGCACCTTTTGATTTTGAAAACCACAACCTCCGTCTGCTGGCCCTGTTTTTGTGTGGGGAGCCCAACCAGGGGGTCACACACACCCGCTACCGAGTTAACCCCCTCACACTACCTATAGTTTTCTGTCCCTAGAAAAAATGTTTTTTTAAAGCACACTATAGCACAAGGAGAATTTCCCTCACTTTCCTTCTTTGTCCCTAGAAACAAGGATTATCACAGTGAAAGAAACTGACACTCTTCCTACCTATAGTTTTCTGTCCCTAGAAAAAATGTTTTTTTAAAGCACACTATAGCACAAGGAGAATTCCCTCACTGTCCTTCCCTGTCCCTAGAAACAAGGATTCGCACAGTAAAACACACTGACACTCTCCCTACCTATAGTTTTCTGTCCCTAGAAAAAATGTTTTTTTAAAGCACACTATAGCACAAGGAGAATTCCCTCACTGTCCTTCCCTGTCCCTAGAAACAAGGATTCGCACAGTAAAAGACACTGACACTCTCCCTACCTATAGTTTTCTGTCCCTAGAAAAAATGTTTTTTTAAAGCACACTATAGCACAAGGAGAATTTCCCTCACTTTCCTTCTTTGTCCCTAGAAACAAGGATTATCACAGTGAAAGAAACTGACACTCTTCCTACCTATAGTTTTCTGTCCCTAGAAAAAATGTTTTTTTAAAGCACACTATAGCACAAGGAGAATTCCCTCACTGTCCTTCCCTGTCCCTAGAAACAAGGATTCGCACAGTAAAACACACTGACACTCTCCCTACCTATAGTTTTCTGTCCCTAGAAAAAATTTTTTTTTAAAGCACACTATAGCACAAGGAGAATTCCCTCACTGTCCTTCCCTGTCCCTAGAAACAAGGATTATCACAGTGAAAGAAACTGACACTCTTCCTACCTATAGTTTTCTGTCCCTAGAAAAAATGTTTTTTTAAAGCACACTATAGCACAAGGAGAATTCCCTCACTGTCCTTCCCTGTCCCTAGAAACAAGGATTATCACAGTGAAAGAAACTGACACTCTTCCTACCTATAGTTTTCTGTCCCTAGAAAAAATGTTTTTTTAAAGCACACTATAGCACAAGGAGAATTCCCTCACTGTCCTTCCCTGTCCCTAGAAACAAGGATTCGCACAGTAAAACACACTGACACTCTCCCTACCTATAGTTTTCTGTCCCTAGAAAAAATGTTTTTTTAAAGCACACTATAGCACAAGGAGAATTTTCCTCACTGTCCTTCCCTGTCCCTAGAAACAAGGATTATCACAGTGAAAGAAACTGACACTCTTCCAACCTATAATTTTCTGTCCCTAGAAAAAATGTTTTTTTAAAGCACACTATAGCACAAGGAGAATTTTCCTAACTGTCCTTCCCTGTCCCTAGAAACAAGGATTATCACAGTGAAAGAAACTGACACTCTTCCTACCTATAGTTTTCTGTCCCTAGAAAAAATGTTTTTTTAAAGCACACTATAGCACAAGGAGAATTTCCCTCACTTTCCTTCTTTGTCCCTAGAAACAAGGATTATCACAGTGAAAGAAACTGACACTCTTCCTACCTATAGTTTTCTGTCCCTAGAAAAAATGTTTTTTTAAAGCACACTATAGCACAAGGAGAATTCCCTCACTGTCCTTCCCTGTCCCTAGAAACAAGGATTCGCACAGTAAAACACACTGACACTCTCCCTACCTATAGTTTTCTGTCCCTAGAAAAAATGTTTTTTTAAAGCACACTATAGCACAAGGAGAATTCCCTCACTGTCCTTCCCTGTCCCTAGAAACAAGGATTCGCACAGTAAAAGACACTGACACTCTCCCTACCTATAGTTTTCTGTCCCTAGAAAAAATGTTTTTTTAAAGCACACTATAGCACAAGGAGAATTTCCCTCACTTTCCTTCTTTGTCCCTAGAAACAAGGATTATCACAGTGAAAGAAACTGACACTCTTCCTACCTATAGTTTTCTGTCCCTAGAAAAAATGTTTTTTTAAAGCACACTATAGCACAAGGAGAATTCCCTCACTGTCCTTCCCTGTCCCTAGAAACAAGGATTCGCACAGTAAAACACACTGACACTCTCCCTACCTATAGTTTTCTGTCCCTAGAAAAAATGTTTTTTTAAAGCACACTATAGCACAAGGAGAATTCCCTCACTGTCCTTCCCTGTCCCTAGAAACAAGGATTATCACAGTGAAAGAAACTGACACTCTCCCTACCTATAGTTTTCTGTCCCTAGAAAAAATGTTTTTTTAAAGCACACTATAGCACAAGGAGAATTCCCTCACTGTCCTTCCCTGTCCCTAGAAACAAGGATTCGCACAGTAAAAGACACTGACACTCTCCCTACCTATAGTTTTCTGTCCCTAGAAAAAATGTTTTTTTAAAGCACACTATAGCACAAGGAGAATTTCCCTCACTTTCCTTCTTTGTCCCTAGAAACAAGGATTATCACAGTGAAAGAAACTGACACTCTTCCTACCTATAGTTTTCTGTCCCTAGAAAAAATGTTTTTTTAAAGCACACTATAGCACAAGGAGAATTTTCCTCACTGTCCTTCTCTGTCCCTAGAAACAAGGATTATCACAGTGAAAGAAACTGACACTCTTCCTACCTATAGTTTTCTGTCCCTAGAAAAAATGTTTTTTTAAAGCACACTATAGCACAAGGAGAATTTTCCTCACTGTCCTTCCCTGTCCCTAGAAACAAGGATTATCACAGTGAAAGAAACTGACACTCTTCCTACCTATAGTTTTCTGTCCCTAGAAAAAATGTTTTTTTAAAGCACACTATAGCACAAGGAGAATTTTCCTCACTGTCCTTCCCTGTCCCTAGAAACAAGGATTATCACAGTGAAAGAAACTGACACTCTTCCTACCTATAGTTTTCTGTCCCTAGAAAAAATGTTTTTTTAAAGCACACTATAGCACAAGGAGAATTTCCCTCACTTTCCTTCTTTGTCCCTAGAAACAAGGATTATCACAGTGAAATAAACTGACACTCTTCCTACCTATAGTTTTCTGTCCCTAGAAAAAATGTTTTTTTAAAGCACACTATAGCACAAGGAGAATTCCCTCACTGTCCTTCCCTGTCCCTAGAAACAAGGATTCGCACAGTAAAACACACTGACACTCTCCCTACCTATAGTTTTCTGTCCCTAGAAAAAATGTTTTTTTAAAGCACACTATAGCACAAGGAGAATTCCCTCACTGTCCTTCCCTGTCCCTAGAGACAAGGATTCGCACAGTAAAAGACACTGACACTCTCCCTACCTATAGTTTTCTGTCCCTAGAAAAAATGTTTTTTTAAAGCACACTATAGCACAAGGAGAATTTCCCTCACTTTCCTTCTTTGTCCCTAGAAACAAGGATTATCACAGTGAAAGAAACTGACACTCTTCCTACCTATAGTTTTCTGTCCCTAGAAAAAATGTTTTTTTAAAGCACACTATAGCACAAGGAGAATTCCCTCACTGTCCTTCCCTGTCCCTAGAAACAAGGATTCGCACAGTAAAACACACTGACACTCTCCCTACCTATAGTTTTCTGTCCCTAGAAAAAATGTTTTTTTAAAGCACACTATAGCACAAGGAGAATTCCCTCACTGTCCTTCCCTGTCCCTAGAAACAAGGATTATCACAGTGAAAGAAACTGACACTCTCCCTACCTATAGTTTTCTGTCCCTAGAAAAAATGTTTTTTTAAAGCACACTATAGCACAAGGAGAATTCCCTCACTGTCCTTCCCTGTCCCTAGAAACAAGGATTCGCACAGTAAAAGACACTGACACTCTCCCTACCTATAGTTTTCTGTCCCTAGAAAAAATGTTTTTTTAAAGCACACTATAGCACAAGGAGAATTTCCCTCACTTTCCTTCTTTGTCCCTAGAAACAAGGATTATCACAGTGAAAGAAACTGACACTCTTCCTACCTATAGTTTTCTGTCCCTAGAAAAAATGTTTTTTTAAAGCACACTATAGCACAAGGAGAATTTTCCTCACTGTCCTTCTCTGTCCCTAGAAACAAGGATTATCACAGTGAAAGAAACTGACACTCTTCCTACCTATAGTTTTCTGTCCCTAGAAAAAATGTTTTTTTAAAGCACACTATAGCACAAGGAGAATTTTCCTCACTGTCCTTCCCTGTCCCTAGAAACAAGGATTATCACAGTGAAAGAAACTGACACTCTTCCTACCTATAGTTTTCTGTCCCTAGAAAAAATGTTTTTTTAAAGCACACTATAGCACAAGGAGAATTTTCCTCACTGTCCTTCCCTGTCCCTAGAAACAAGGATTATCACAGTGAAAGAAACTGACACTCTTCCTACCTATAGTTTTCTGTCCCTAGAAAAATTTTTTTTTAAAGCACACTATAGCACAAGGAGAATTTCCCTCACTTTCCTTCTTTGTCCCTAGAAACAAGGATTATCACAGTGAAATAAACTGACACTCTTCCTACCTATAGTTTTCTGTCCCTAGAAAAAATGTTTTTTTAAAGCACACTATAGCACAAGGAGAATTCCCTCACTGTCCTTCCCTGTCCCTAGAAACAAGGATTCGCACAGTAAAACACACTGACACTCTCCCTACCTATAGTTTTCTGTCCCTAGAAAAAATGTTTTTTTAAAGCACACTATAGCACAAGGAGAATTCCCTCACTGTCCTTCCCTGTCCCTAGAGACAAGGATTCGCACAGTAAAAGACACTGACACTCTCCCTACCTATAGTTTTCTGTCCCTAGAAAAAATGTTTTTTTAAAGCACACTATAGCACAAGGAGAATTTCCCTCACTTTCCTTCTTTGTCCCTAGAAACAAGGATTATCACAGTGAAAGAAACTGACACTCTTCCTACCTATAGTTTTCTGTCCCTAGAAAAAATGTTTTTTTTAAAGCACACTATAGCACAAGGAGAATTCCCTCACTGTCCTTCCCTGTCCCTAGAAACAAGGATTCGCACAGTAAAACACACTGACACTCTCCCTACCTATAGTTTTCTGTCCCTAGAAAAAATGTTTTTTTAAAGCACACTATAGCACAAGGAGAATTTTCCTCACTGTCCTTCCCTGTCCCTAGAAACAAGGATTATCACAGTGAAAGAAACTGACACTCTTCCTACCTATAGTTTTCTGTCCCTAGAAAAAATGTTTTTTTAAAGCACACTATAGCACAAGGAGAATTTTCCTCACTGTCCTTCCCTGTCCCTAGAAACAAGGATTATCACAGTGAAAGAAACTGACACTCTTCCTACCTATAGTTTTCTGTCCCTAGAAAAAATGTTTTTTTAAAGCACACTATAGCACAAGGAGAATTTTCCTCACTGTCCTTCCCTGTCCCTAGAAACAAGGATTATCACAGTGAAAGAAACTGACACTCTTCCTACCTATAGTTTTCTGTCCCTAGAAAAAATGTTTTTTTAAAGCACACTATAGCACAAGGAGAATTTTCCTCACTGTCCTTCCCTGTCCCTAGAAACAAGGATTATCACAGTGAAAGAAACTGACACTCTTCCTACCTATAGTTTTCTGTCCCTAGAAAAAATGTTTTTTTAAAGCACACTATAGCACAAGGAGAATTTCCCTCACTTTCCTTCTTTGTCCCTAGAAACAAGGATTATCACAGTGAAAGAAACTGACACTCTTCCTACCTATAGTTTTCTGTCCCTAGAAAAAATGTTTTTTTAAAGCACACTATAGCACAAGGAGAATTCCCTCACTGTCCTTCCCTGTCCCTAGAAACAAGGATTCGCACAGTAAAACACACTGACACTCTCCCTACCTATAGTTTTCTGTCCCTAGAAAAAATGTTTTTTTAAAGCACACTATAGCACAAGGAGAATTCCCTCACTGTCCTTCCCTGTCCCTAGAGACAAGGATTCGCACAGTAAAAGACACTGACACTCTCCCTACCTATAGTTTTCTGTCCCTAGAAAAAATGTTTTTTTAAAGCACACTATAGCACAAGGAGAATTTCCCTCACTTTCCTTCTTTGTCCCTAGAAACAAGGATTATCACAGTGAAAGAAACTGACACTCTTCCTACCTATAGTTTTCTGTCCCTAGAAAAAATGTTTTTTTAAAGCACACTATAGCACAAGGAGAATTCCCTCACTGTCCTTCCCTGTCCCTAGAAACAAGGATTCGCACAGTAAAACACACTGACACTCTCCCTACCTATAGTTTTCTGTCCCTAGAAAAAATGTTTTTTTAAAGCACACTATAGCACAAGGAGAATTTTCCTCACTGTCCTTCCCTGTCCCTAGAAACAAGGATTATCACAGTGAAAGAAACTGACACTCTTCCTACCTATAGTTTTCTGTCCCTAGAAAAAATGTTTTTTTAAAGCACACTATAGCACAAGGAGAATTTTCCTCACTGTCCTTCCCTGTCCCTAGAAACAAGGATTATCACAGTGAAAGAAACTGACACTCTTCCTACCTATAGTTTTCTGTCCCTAGAAAAAATGTTTTTTTAAAGCACACTATAGCACAAGGAGAATTTCCCTCACTTTCCTTCTTTGTCCCTAGAAACAAGGATTATCACAGTGAAAGAAACTGACACTCTTCCTACCTATAGTTTTCTGTCCCTAGAAAAAATGTTTTTTAAAGCACACTATAGCACAAGGAGAATTCCCTCACTGTCCTTCCCTGTCCCTAGAAACAAGGATTCGCACAGTAAAACACACTGACACTCTCCCTACCTATAGTTTTCTGTCCCTAGAAAAAATGTTTTTTTAAAGCACACTATAGCACAAGGAGAATTCCCTCACTGTCCTTCCCTGTCCCTAGAAACAAGGATTCGCACAGTAAAAGACACTGACACTCTCCCTACCTATAGTTTTCTGTCCCTAGAAAAAATGTTTTTTTAAAGCACACTATAGCACAAGGAGAATTTCCCTCACTTTCCTTCTTTGTCCCTAGAAACAAGGATTATCACAGTGAAAGAAACTGACACTCTTCCTACCTATAGTTTTCTGTCCCTAGAAATTTTTTTTTTTTAAAGCACACTATAGCACAAGGAGAATTTTCCTCACTGTCCTTCCCTGTCCTTAGAAACAAGGATTATCACAGTGAAAGAAACTGACACTCTTCCTACCTATAGTTTTCTGTCCCTAGAAAAAAAGTTTTTTTAAAGCACACTATAGCACAAGGAGAATTTTCCTCACTGTCCTTCCCTGTCCCTAGAAACAAGGATTATCACAGTGAAAGAAACTGACACTCTTCCTACCTATAGTTTTCTGTCCCTAGAAAAAATGTTTTTTTAAAGCACACTATAGCACAAGGAGAATTTCCCTCACTTTCCTTCTTTGTCCCTAGAAACAAGGATTATCACAGTGAAAGAAACTGACACTCTTCCTACCTATAGTTTTCTGTCCCTAGAAAAAATGTTTTTTTAAAGCACACTATAGCACAAGGAGAATTCCCTCACTGTCCTTCCCTGTCCCTAGAAACAAGGATTCGCACAGTAAAAGACACTGACACTCTCCCTACCTATAGTTTTCTGTCCCTAGAAAAAATGTTTTTTTAAAGCACACTATAGCACGAGGAGAATTTCCCTCACTTTCCTTCTTTGTCCCTAGAAACAAGGATTATCACAGTGAAAGAAACTGACACTCTTCCTACCTATAGTTTTCTGTCCCTAGAAAAAATGTTTTTTTAAAGCACACTATAGCACAAGGAGAATTCCCTCACTGTCCTTCCCTGTCCCTAGAAACAAGGATTCGCACAGTAAAACACACTGACACTCTCCCTACCTATAGTTTTCTGTCCCTAGAAAAAATGTTTTTTTAAAGCACACTATAGCACAAGGAGAATTTCCCTCACTTTCCTTCTTTGTCCCTAGAAACAAGGATTATCACAGTGAAAGAAACTGACACTCTTCCTACCTATAGTTTTCTGTCCCTAGAAAAAATGTTTTTTTAAAGCACACTATAGCACAAGGAGAATTCCCTCATTGTCCTGCCCTGTCCCTAGAAACAAGGATTCGCACAGTAAAACACACTGACACTCTCCCTACCTATAGTTTTCTGTCCCTAGAAATTTTTTTTTTTAAAGCACACTATAGCACAAGGAGAATTCCCTCACTGTCCTTCCCTGTCCCTAGAAACAAGGATTCGCACAGTAAAACACACTGACACTCTCCCTACCTATAGTTTTCTGTCCCTAGAAAAAATGTTTTTTTAAAGCACACTATAGCACAAGGAGAATTCCCTCACTGTCCTTCCCTGTCCCTAGAAACAAGGATTATCACAGTGAAAGAAACTGACACTCTCCCTACCTATAGTTTTCTGTCCCTAGAAAAAATGTTTTTTTAAAGCACACTATAGCACAAGGAGAATTCCCTCACTGTCCTTCCCTGTCCCTAGAAACAAGGATTCGCACAGTAAAACACACTGACACTCTCCCTACCTATAGTTTTCTGTCCCTAGAAAAAATGTTTTTTTAAAGCACACTATAGCACAAGGAGAATTCCCTCACTGTCCTTCCCTGTCCCTAGAAACAAGGATTCGCACAGTAAAAGACACTGACACTCTCCCTACCTATAGTTTTCTGTCCCTAGAAAAAATGTTTTTTTAAAGCACACTATAGCACAAGGAGAATTTCCCTCACTTTCCTTCTTTGTCCCTAGAAACAAGGATTATCACAGTGAAAGAAACTGACACTCTTCCTACCTATAGTTTTCTGTCCCTAGAAAAAATGTTTTTTTAAAGCACACTATAGCACAAGGAGAATTCCCTCACTGTCCTTCCCTGTCCCTAGAAACAAGGATTCGCACAGTAAAACACACTGACACTCTCCCTACCTATAGTTTTCTGTCCCTAGAAAAAATGTTTTTTTAAAGCACACTATAGCACAAGGAGAATTTCCCTCACTTTCCTTCTTTGTCCCTAGAAACAAGGATTATCACAGTGAAAGAAACTGACACTCTTCCTACCTATAGTTTTCTGTCCCTAGAAAAAATGTTTTTTTAAAGCACACTATAGCACAAGGAGAATTCCCTCACTGTCCTTCCCTGTCCCTAGAAACAAGGATTCGCACAGTAAAACACACTGACACTCTCCCTACCTATAGTTTTCTGTCCCTAGAAAAAATGTTTTTTTAAAGCACACTATAGCACAAGGAGAATTCCCTCACTGTCCTTCCCTGTCCCTAGAAACAAGGATTCGCACAGTAAAACACACTGACACTCTCCCTACCTATAGTTTTCTGTCCCTAGAAAAAATGTTTTTTTAAAGCACACTATAGCACAAGGAGAATTCCCTCACTGTCCTTCCCTGTCCCTAGAAACAAGGATTCGCACAGTAAAACACACTGACACTCTCCCTACCTATAGTTTTCTGTCCCTAGAAAAAATGTTTTTTTAAAGCACACTATAGCACAAGGAGAATTCCCTCACTGTCCTTCCCTGTCCCTAGAAACAAGGATTCGCACAGTAAAACACACTGACACTCTCCCTACCTATAGTTTTCTGTCCCTAGAAAAAATGTTTTTTTAAAGCACACTATAGCACAAGGAGAATTCCCTCACTGTCCTTCCCTGTCCCTAGAAACAAGGATTCGCACAGTAAAACACACTGACACTCTCCCTACCTATAGTTTTCTGTCCCTAGAAAAAAATTTTTTTTTAAAGCACACTATAGCACAAGGAGAATTCCCTCACTGTCCTTCCCTGTCCCTAGAAACAAGGATTCGCACAGTAAAACACACTGACACTCTCCCTACCTATAGTTTTCTGTCCCTAGAAAAAATGTTTTTTTAAAGCACACTATAGCACAAGGTGAATTCCCTCACTGTCCTTCCCTGTCCCTAGAAACAAGGATTCGCACAGTAAAACACACTGACACTCTCCCTACCTATAGTTTTCTGTCCCTAGAAAAAATGTTTTTTTAAAGCACACTATAGCACAAGGAGAATTCCCTCACTGTCCTTCCCTGTCCCTAGAAACAAGGATTCGCACAGTAAAACACACTGACACTCTCCCTACCTATCCTTCTCTTTCCCTAAACTAAAGGAATCCAGGTTAAGCAAGAAAAAAATAAATGTCACTGTCCCTGCCTATGCTTCTCTTTCCCTGCTCCGGAACACACTACACTAGGCCGCCGTGCTGGCGGCTTTTTATAGTGTGGGGCGTGTACTAAACACCCTCAGCAATAATTGGCCACAGGCATCCTGCCTGTGGCCAATCATTGCTCTCCTCGCTGCCGGCGCTGTGATTGGCCAAGCATGCGGGGTCACAGTGCATGCTTGGCCAATCACAGCGCCTGGATGACACTGCGATGGCGTAGTGCATTGTGGGCCGTTCGCGTCACTCGAATTTGGCGCGAACGGCCCAAATCGTTCGATCTTCGTCGAACGATCGAACAGCCGATGTTCGAGTCGAACGTATGTTCGACTCGAACACGAAGCTCATCCCTAGACATGACACATGATTTAAGGCCTTCAAAAATGACTCAAAGCTTGTGAAATGCTGGCTACATGTGATGCTTTTCATGCTCTTCTCTTGATGCTGGTGAAAATGAACTGTTACCTCCTCTAACTGCTGCAGCAGCTGTCAGCGCTGTATGATCTATATGCTTTCACTCCCAGAACAAAATAGATTCAGGCTCAGCGGCGCTCAGCCATTCATAGGCAGCTTTGTATTATATGAATGAATACAAACCTTCCTCTGATTGGCTCAGGTGGAATTTGTGATGCTATCAGCATGCCTTTCTGCCTCAGCCAATCTGAGGAAGCTTTGTTTTCATTCATAGAATTCTAAGCTGCCTATGAATGGATGAGCGCCGCTCGACCCTCTGAACACAGAATATGGCTTTAGATTTGAACAGCTGAGGGGATCCTGAACCCTCTGAACAAAGAATATGTCTCTAGTTTTGTACAGCTTAGGGGACCCTGAAACCTCTGAACAAGAAATATGTCTCCAGATTTGGACAGCTGAGGGTACCCTGAACCTTCTGAACACAGAATATGGCTCCAGATTTGGAAAACTGAGGGGACCCTGAACCCTCTTGTAACGGCACCCCAATATAAAGGAGTAAAACGCCGTTTACGATGTTCCCTCTCCTAGACACACATCCACTCGCTACCAATATCCACAGCTAAACGACCCTTTCCCATAGGAACCAATCCCTCTGGAAGAAAACGAGACGCACTCTGTCTTCTTCTGTAATAGGAATCACTTTATTATTGAGAAACATTGTAACTTTATACACAATTCAATACACCTGATTTAACATGAACAAGGGCCCAGCTCCACCCACACATCCCAAGACTCAACACATCATCCTGACGTCTGCTAGGCTTCAAAAGATCCCACACAATACACATCTTCTCACAAAGGGTTGGCAGCCAGTCTGTCTGGCACTTTACAATACACACAAGGACAGACTTAATGAACAATAGAATGCAAAACACCTTAATTCCTCACAGCAATGATTAAATAACCCCCACACACAGTATACATCCAATCTATATACAATGTATATACAGCCTTGAATATGGCTATCACAGACCATATCGGGGGTTTATTTTATTCACCCTGTGTCCAAAGTGACCCCACTGTCACACATCTCCCCTTTCGGCAGGGGACTAACAGAGGAGGGGACCCCAGACGGGTCTACTCCGAAGTTAGTCCATGGGTCCATTCTTCCAATGCTGGTATCCACCCAGTACCACAAATGAATTGCTCCAAGCAGAGCATTACTTACCCAGCCAACCTCTGCCTCTCTCAGAGAACATACCCGCCGCTGGGGAGAAGACAGGGTGACTGGGCTCAGTCCGTCATGCTGTTGGGGATCTGGTTTGACTGCCCGGCATCCCTGGGGTATACAAGTGGAGACTGAAGTCCCATCCACTTGTGGTAGGTGGAAGTCCCCCAGTGCTTGCAAAGCAAGGCTGACATCCTCCTGTCTCAGTGTCACACCATTTTCTGGGGTTGTGTCAGTGAGGACTGAAGTCCCATCTACTACTACAGGAACTCCCTCTTCTGTTAGTTGAGAGCAGAGGCCCGTGGCACTCGGCTCTGTTGCCAGCTCTTCTGCTGGGTTGCTGTGAGTGGAGACTGCGGTCCCATCCACCGATATCCGCTCAAGTGGCAGTTGTGTGCAGCGGCCAGTAGCATTCTGCCCTGCTGCCAGTGATTCAGCTGGGGGTAAAAGCTTTACCACCTCAGCTTGTTGCTGGAGAGAGGGGCCAACTGCCCCGGCTCCCTGAAACTCCCCAGTTGTTTCCGGTGCTGGGCAGAGGTTGCTATCACTCTGCCCTGTTGCCAGCACTTCTGCTGGGGACTCCACACCATCTGCTCTGGCTAGCTGTTGGGGAAGGAAAATGGCTACTTCTCCTCCCTGCATCTCTGAAATCCACTCGGAAAGAGGAACCATCACCTTCTCAACTCGGGCCTCCAAAACTGCCACGGGTGTAGAGCAGGGGTCTGTAGTACTCTGTCCTGCTGCCAGTACTTGGGCAGGCGATGCATAATCCATAACATCCTCTGAACAGTCCCTTAAGTCCATACCTTCTGTAATCTGTGGCTGGGGAGATGAGCCAACTGCCCTAGCTCCCTGGAACTCCATATCATCCACTTCGGCTTTAAGGGTGGCAATCTTCAGCTTTTCCACTGCCGATTCTTCAGCCAGGCTAGCTCCCTGGGACTCCGTATCATCCACTTCGGCTTTAGGGAGGGCAATCTTCAGCTTTTCCACTGCCGATTCTTCAGCCAGGCTAGCTCCCTGGAACTCCATATCATCCACTTCGGCTTTAGGGGTGGCAATCTTCAGATTTTCCACTGCTGATTCTTCAGCCAGGATTTCATAGTTGTCAACTGGTATTTCCTGATAGTCCCAGGCAAAGGGAGCCCCACCCTGCTGCTGAGCAGATTCTAGCAGCTGTCTGTAGGCGATCTCCGATTGTCGTATTTCCGCCATTCTCCACTCATGTTGCCGCTCTAGTTCTCTCTTTTGTCGCGCATCCTGCAGCTGGATGCCTCTAATGGCTTCCTGAATTGCGGTCTCTGATGGGTTAGCACCATATAATGCCAACCACTGTCACACTCGTTGCTGAAACAAATCTTCAACTGACCGGGGTCCTGCATCACCATCTCTCTGGTCCATCTCGGCTCTCAAGTAAGTCTTTCAGTGTGAGTTTCCTGCAGGCTGCATAGCTGGTCATTCACTGTGGTGGCTTGGAGTGTCCCAGGAACTGGAGGGAAAATCCCGCTGCTGCCAACCAATGTAACGGCACCCCAATATAAAGGAGTAAAACGCTGTTTACGATGTTCCCTCTCCTAGACACACATCCACTCGCTACCAATATCCACAGCTAAACGACCCTTTCCCATAGGAACCAATCCCTCTGGAAGAAAACGAGACGCACTCTGTCTTCTTCTGTAATAGGAATCACTTTATTATTGAGAAACATTGTAACTTTATACACAATTCAATACACCTGATTTAACATGAACAAGGGCCCAGCTCCACCCACACATCCCAAGACTCAACACCTCATCCTGACGTCTGCTAGGCTTCAAAAGATCCCACACAATACACATCTTCTCACAAAGGGTTGGCAGCCAGTCTGTCTGGCACTTTACAATACACACAAGGACAGACTTAATGAACAATAGAATGCAAAACACCTTAATTCCTCACAGCAATGATTACATAACCCCCACACACAGTATACATCCAATCTATATACAATGTATATACAGCCTTGAATATGGCTATCACAGACCATATCGGGGGTTTCTTTTATTCACCCTGTGTCCAAAGTGACCCCACTGTCACACCTCTGAACAAGGAATATGTCTCCAGCTTCGGACAGCTGAGGGGACCCTGAACCTTTTTAACAGGAAATATGTCTCCAGATTTGGGCAGCTGAGGGGAACTTGAACCCTCTGAACACAGAATAAGGTTCTAGATTTTGGACAGCTGAAGGGACCCTGAATCCTCTGGACACAGAATATGGCTGTAGATTTTGACAGGATCCCTTAAATAAGTCACGTGACTGTGAAGAAACGCATTGGGTGGAAGAATTAGTGTACAAAGGAATGTGAGTTTTTTTATTGAAATTGCTTTAATTAAATGTGTTTTTAAAATGGTGAGAACTATGTAGTGTTTATGCTTTGCTTTGGGTGACGGTGGAGATTGCCCGGGAACCTCAGAAAGGGTAAAAACGCTATTTATGACCTCTTTAATTTGCAGGTCATGAATTTAGGGTGAGAGCACATCTTGATTGCCTAACACTGCTGGTGGAGGAAGTGTGGATTGGATATACAGTGAAATGGGTGACCATGGGCGTAGCATAAGGGGTTGCAGGGGTCACAATTGCAACCCCGCCCCTAGCTCCAGGGGGCCACAGCAGCCTCCCTGTCATATTATCATATGCTTCACAAAGTCCAGCTCCGATCTGCCCTAGGGCCCCACAGCCATGCTCCAGTACTGGGCTTCTACTTTGCCTTCCACAGTCCAAACCCCTCCAATCTCATTGGCTGGGGAGAAGCTGTGAGGCATTTCCTGAATAGAGAGGAGCACGAGGTGAGAATCCACAGCCAAAAGCACCTACAAAGGGCATGTGAGCATCAGGACTGGACAACGGAGCAATAGAAGTAGATGGCCTGGTCTGATGAATCAAATTTTCTTTTACATCATGTGGATGGCACTGTGTAACTTACCTGGGGAAGAGATGGCCTTTGGATGCTGTATGGGAAGAAGACAAGCTGGTGTAATGCCCCGTACACACAATCCGAATATCGGACGACAGATCGTCCGACTTTTTTCGTTTACTAGTCGCAAGTAGAAATTTAATAGGTTACTAAAGTCACAAAAATTCTCCTATGACAGAAAAAAAAAATCGGAAGTGATGTCATGTATTTGTGTTGTATTTTCGGACGACAACTATACTGACTAAACAAAAATCGTATTAGGTATCGTACAAGGAAAATTTTCGTGCATGTCCGATAAAATAATATCGGATGAACTGTCATGATCGGCTCACGGAAGCCCCGTACTAACGATCTGATTATCGTACGATTCTTCCTCGGAGGACATTTTTCGTACGATATTCGGATCGTGTGTACGGGCCATAAGCAGTGTGATGCTTTGGGCAATGTCCTGCTGGGAAACCTTGGCCCTGCAACATTGTTGCTGACCAAGTCCACCCCTGGAAACTGTATTCCCTGATGGCAGTGGCCTCTTTCAGCAGGATAATGAACCCTGCCACACTGCAAAAAATGATTCAAGAATGTGTAGCACCCTGGTGTTTAGGCAGCGTTGCTCCTAAATTTACCTGCCAGGTATAGCTGCCTTGGCTAATTGTTGAGGATCAATTGATTTCACTCTAATGCCGCGTACACACGATCCGAAATTCCGACAAGAAAAACTTGTTTTTTTTCTGACGGAATGTTGCCTCAAACTTGTCTTGCATACACACGGTCACACAAATCTTGTCTGAAATTCCGAACGTCAAGAACGCGTGGCGTACAACACGTACGACGAGCCGAGATCAATGAAGTTCAATAGGCAGTTCGGCTCTTCTGCTTGATTCCGAGCATGCATGGTTTTTTGCGCATCGGAATTGCATACAGATGATCGGAATTTCTGACAAGAATTTTTTCCGTTGGAAAAATAGAGAACCTGCTCTCAATCTTTTCTTTGCGGAAATTCCGACAGAAAAAGTCAGATGAAGCCTACACACAATTTCCGACAAAAAGCTCACATCGGACTTTTGCTGGCGGAATTTCCGATCGTGTGTACGCGGCATAAGTCTGTAATTGCTGCACTTCTCTCTTTTGACGCTAGGTGGCTGGGTACCTGGTGGCATTAGATATGAAAAGGACAATGCAAGGTCAGGTTATGGGTATATGGGATATTCCAGCCAATGGGCAGGGGTTTTCTTAAATCCCTTGGCCTGCTGGGAGAACCTGTATATTTGGGTGGAGTCAGATGAAGATCGGTGTTCTGTGCCACCTGGACGGCTGTCTGGGTGGACGTGTGTTGTATTGCCCGGGCTGCTAGGCTGGAGATTGGGCCTATCCCGGGCACATCTGGCTGCTCGGCTGTGTGAGGGCCTATCTAGAAGCAAGAGAGAGTGTCATGGATATGCAGTAGTGTTTTTCTGTCAGCTTACCTTCCTTCCCATGTGTTCATCTTAGAGGCCAGAACCCTTTCACCTGGCTTCCTTTATAATCTCCTCCCAGCCTGACTCCACCCCAGGCCCTATCACAGAACACTATATTAACCTGTGCACTGCAAGCCTGCTTTGCTTATCAACGTGTTTGTTAGGCATTGTGTGTTTGGGTTCCTGCCTGCCGTGTGCTTCGTCTGTCTCTCTGTTACGTTATTGGCTTGTCCCCGACTATCCCTGTCTGCTCGTGACCCTTGACCTTCGGCTCGTTCTTTCGTTATCCTTGTCTGCTTGTGGCCCCTGACCTTCAGCTTGTTATTCGGTTCTCTCATATCTTGTGCTGCTGCTTCCCCTCTTTTCCCCTTATCCTACGGGGCGTGAGCTAGGAAACTCCAGGGGCCGCGACCTGGTCCCAGCCTGCAGCATAACATCCTCACCACTAGAGGCCCTGGAGAAGACCTGCTGGGTCTTAGACTCCGCGCCCTGGGGAATCTTGGCTCTAGCTTCCGTTAGGATCCCGGTTGTGCTCCTCTGGTCCCGCTTTCCACAACCGCCCAGTTTCCTATCCGCAGCAGTCAGCCATAGGGTTCACTACCTTGCGGTGCACTCCTGTCCCCCTACGGTGTGCATCTGTCACCTGGCCACAGGTGACCTTGACAGTTTGATCAGCCATGGACCCGGCTGACATCCCGATCCCCGCGGATGATCCATTGCGGGGCATAGTCCACAGACTTGAAACCCAGGAATCGAATCAGACTCAGGTGATGCGATTCCTCCAGGATCTGGCTTCTCGATTCGAGCAGCTTCAGGCCTCCTTGGGAACCCCAAATCCGCAACCTCAAGTACAACCAGCGGTGGTACCTATCGCACCAGTCGCAGCCACACACTCACTAACACTGCCAGCTCCGTTCCGTTTCTCTGGGGACTCCAAGGCCTGCAGAGGGTTCCTTAGCCAATGCACGATTCATTTTGAGCTTCAGCCTCAAAACTTTCTGTCTGATAGGGCAAAGGTAGCCTATATCATTTCCCTCCTCTCCGGTGAAGCTTTAGCCTGGGCAGCCCCTCTGTGGGAACTGAATGATCCAGTGGTTTCTAGCCTGTCTGGCTTCTTGAAACTTTTTCGGAATATCTTTGAAGAACCGGCTCGTGTCTCTTCAGCGGCCAGCGCCCTTCTACGTCTCCGCCAAGAGTCTGCTTCAGTGGGACAGTACGCCCTTAATTTCCGCATACTGTCGGCTGAGTTGAGCTGGAACAATGAGGCCTTAGTCGCAACCTTTTTGCATGGCCTGTCTGATAGAGTGAAGGATGAATTAGCAGGAAGAACCATCCCCACTGATCTGGACGGAGTTATCTCCTTGTGTAACCAGATCGATATTCGCTTTCAGGAAAGGACCCTAGAAAAGCGGCGCCAGCACTCCTTGGTCCTTAGTCAGCCTGAGCTCCCCTCTCCTCGACCCGTGGAGCATCTCCTGCCAGCTGAGGAACCCATGCAGCTGGGCAGGACCAGGCTATCCCCAGAGGAACGTGCTAGGCGCAGAACTCTAGGCCTGTGTCTCTACTGTGGGGGCAAAGGTCATTTTCGTGACACTTGCTCTCTTTGTCCAGAAAAACGTTTGGGTCCACTTCATCTGGAAAGTGGAGTATTGGACCCAGAAATATCACCTTCCCCTTCTCGTCTTCTGCTTTCTGTGTTCCTTCATGTTGGTGCTTCTTCTCATTCGGTCTCAGCATATCTGGATTCCGGAGCCGCTGGTAATTTCATGGACTGGGAAATCGCGTCGTCCATGAGACTTACTCTTTTGCCCCTCACCACGCCATTGGTGGTCTTGGCGATTGATGGTACTGTTCTCCCAGGGGGACCTATCCGCTTCCAGACCCTCCCTGTTAAGATGTCGGTAGGGACACTCCACCAGGAGTGGATATCCTTCCTTATCTTTTTTTTTTAACAGAGATGTTTTATTGAAAGACAAAGCAGGATTACAGTAACACATGCAGAAGAAATCGCAATCAGAACGTTACAGCAGACTCAGTAAGGTTAAGCAGTGTACCCGAGTTACAAGCAAAGCACACAACTTCCCACTATAGGGAGGGCAACCAGGCCCCATCTTCAACTAGGGTAATTAATCAGCATGAGTGTTGTAGATACCCTAACCAGGTTACCAAGCCGGAAAATAGACAGGTAAATCCCCTTTCTTGGGGGGGGGGGCTAAGAGAGAGACAGGCATGTTCGACTGTATAACCATGTGAGCCTCCCTGGTGGTCTACCTCAACCATTAGCATCAATCCAACCCGACCAAATCTTATCAAACTTCGTTGGGCACTGTCTGCTCTCATAAGTGAGTCTGTATAGGGGCAACACTGAGTTGACAGTAGTAATCCAGGAGTCCAGTCTGGGCGGGCTCCCCGACTTCCATTTGAGAAGAATTTCACGTCTAGCATAGAACAGGGAGAAAGTCAGAAAAAGTTTGGTGTATCTGTCCCCTAGATTTTCGTCCAAGTGGCTCAGGAGAAGGGTCAGGGGGTCTAAGGGGACCTTGAGTCCGGAGACCGCGCTCAAAGTGTCCACCACCTGTGTCCAGAAAGGTTGGATCTCCTGGCACGACCAAACCATGTGCCAGAAGGAGCCATCCTCCCGCCTACACCTAGGGCAGAGGGGGTCCCTGTCCGGAAACATTCGGGCCAATCGTAGTGGGGCGAAGTAGGCTCTGTGCAAAAACTTAAGCTGTATAAATCTGTCTCTAGCCGCTATTAGGGTCGGTATATACGTGGACACACAGTCCTCCCAGGTCTCGTCATCCAGATCGGGCAGGTCAGCCCGCCATTTCAGAAGGGTCTTGGTCAGCTTGGTGTCGTAAGCTACCGTCAGGTAGAGGTACAGGGAGGAGAGAGGCCGTCCCATCGCACTGGAAGTCAGGAGACGCTCAACGGAGTCCGGCTCCAACGTAAGTACGTCCGGGAATTGGGCAGCGAATGCATGCTTCAGCTGCCAATAGCGGAATAACCATCTCGCCGGGAGCGAGTACCGGTGTCTCATGTCTTGGAAGCTCATAAGTTTGCCCTCCCTAACTATGTGTTTCAGGGTCAATATTCCTTTCCCAGCCCACACCGAGGGATCTGGTAGGGAGTGGAAGTGGGGGAGGGTAGGATTGCCCCAAAGGGGTGTATGAGGGGATACATGAGAGGGCTTTGTGTAAATGACTCTGGCCTCGCGCCAGGCTCTAATCGTGGTCTTCATGGGGGTAGTAACAGAGGGGGCGGCCCGTTCACCTCGAAATGCAAGATTGCTAAGAGCGGCATACGACCCGAGTACAGCAGCCTCCAGTGTAACCGCCGGATTCAGTCTGGGTTGGGAGAACCACCAACGGACAGTTACCAAAATGGCAGCCCAGTAATAAATTTGAAAGTTGGGAAGCGCCAAACCACCACCAGAAAGGGGGAGATGGAGTGTCCGCCTCGCCACCCTGGGAGTCCTCCCGGCCCAGATAAAAGTACCCAACTGTCTCTCCAGCCTCCGGAAAAATGTCTTGGGGATGTGGACGGGGGTGTTCCTGAAAAAGTACAGGAATTTGGGAAGTAGCACCATTTTAAGGAGATTAACACGGCCCACAGGAGTAAGGGGAAGGGAGCGCCACGCCGCACATTTGGTGGTGACCTGCTGCATAAGAGGGTGGATATTTCGGGCCATATACTTCCCCAAGTCCGCTGTGACCATTATCCCCAAATATTTAATTTCCGCCACCCAATTAAGTCGCGTCTGGGAGTTGGAGCCGATGGGGGAAAGATGGAGCGAGAACAATTCAGATTTGTCCCAATTGATGCGTACCCCCGAAAAACCACTAAATCGGTCAAATTGGGCCAAGACTCTATCAAGGGAAGCAGAAGAGTCCGCCAAGTATAGCAAGGCATCATCTGCGTAAAGGGAGATTTTTTCGTGGAGAGTCCCAACCTGTATACCTCTTATCTCAGCATCCGCCCTGATAAGGGCAGCCAGGGGCTCCATTGCCAGGGCAAACAGGCCCGGAGATAGGGGACAGCCCTGACGCGTGCCACGACCCAGCGGGAACGGTTCTGAGAGACACGCATTAGTGTATACCCTGGCCCGGGGAGCCGCATATAGTAGTTTCACCCATGAGATAAAGTTGTTACCAAAACCGAGTTTAGAAAGAATCGCCCACAAATACCTCCACTCAACAGAGTCGAAGGCCTTCTCGGCGTCCAGAGAGGCCACGAGACTCTGGCCCACCCCCTCCGCCCTGGCTATGTGAGTAAATAATCTTCTGAGGTTTATGTCAGTGCCCCTTCCTGGCATGAATCCCGTTTGATCAGGGTGCACTAGTGCCGTGATGACCGTATTCAATCTATTAGCCAGAACCTTGGCCAGTATTTTAGCGTCAACATTCAACAGCGAGATTGGCCTATAGGAGGGGCATAAAGAAGGGTCTTTACCTGGCTTCGGGATAACAATAATGACCGCATCACTCATGGAGTGCGGAAGTGAATGCAGTTGTTCAGCAGCCGTCAGCATTGAAAGAAGCCTAGGGGCCAGAGTGTCAGGGTACTGTTTGTAGAGCTCTACAGGAATCCCGTCCGGGCCAGGTGTTTTGCCCGGTTGCATAGATTTAAGGGCTTTAAGTATCTCGTCCAGGGAGATAGGCCCGTCCAGGCCATCCCTGCCTTTGTCAGTTAAGACCGGAACGTCCACCTCGTCAAGGTAGCCGACCAGTTCCTCATCCCTGAACGTCACTTTGGACGTGTAGAGCGACTGGTAGTAGGCGACAAAACATTTGTTGATCTCTTCAGAGGTATAAAGGAGATCACCACTAGGACCCAGGATGTGGGGAACACTAAACCCACCCGAGTGCTCCCTGGAGAGCCAAGCAAGGAGCCTACCAGACCTCTCACCCTGTTCGAATATACGATGGGACTGAGCGAGAAGTCTCTTCTGAGTCAGGGACATCCTTCCTTATCTTACCCAAGGCCTCAACGCCTATAATTTTGGGTCTCCCATGGTTACAGCTCCATTCTCCTCATGTGGACTGGACTACTGGACAGATCCTGGCTTGGGGTTCCTCCTGTTCCTCGTCCTGCCTACCCAAGGTTGCCCCCTGTGAACCTGAGCCGGTCATTCATTCCAGGTCGCATAACCATTTACATTTCTCTGTCCCTAATCGCCCTTGGACGCACAGCCAGGCTAGCTTGTCTACAAGTCCTGCAGTCGCTACGTCTTGCGATGCGATTCAGGTAGTCGCTACACCTGACTCTATTCACTCGGCCTCTGTACTAGTTATGCCAGTCCAGCCCATGCCCAGTGAGCCGCCTACTTTTTCTTGTTCAGGACATTCTGCTTGTCTTTCAGCTATTCAGCTTGACTCCTGTGACATGTCACCCTCTAACCAACCTGACTTCAGGGTTCCACTGACATCTGCCCAGTTTGATGGTCCTGTGCTAGATGACCAGTTCATCTTTAAGGGTCTAGGGGACCCTCCTCAGATTTCTGTTGATCCTCTCATGCCCTTGCTTATTCCTAGAGAGCCTTTGGTCCTCAATAGATCTTCTTGTCATCTCCCTACCTCGGTTCTGGTCTCTGAGGATAATCTAAAGTACGAGGTTAGACAAGTTCTGGATTCTCGGCTCTGCAGAGGTATTCTTCAGTACCTTGTGCATTGGAGAGGTTTTGGTCCTGAGGAGGCGTCTTGGATCGCTGCATCTGATGTCGTTGCACCTCATCTGTTGAGGAGGTTTCATCTGAGATTTCCCTTTAAGCCTGGGCCCAGGCGGGGGAGGGCCCATAAGAGGGAGGGTACTGTCATGGATATGCAGTAGTGTTTGTCTGTCAGCTTACCTTCCTTCCCATGTGTTAATCTTAGAGGCCTGAGCCCTTTCACCTGGCTTCCTTTATAATCTCCTCCCAGCCTGACTCCACCCCAGGCCCTATCACAGAACACTATATTAACCTGTGCACTGCAAGCCTGCTTTGCTTATCAACGTGTTTGTTAGGCATTGTGTGTTTGGGTTCCTGCCTGCCGTGTGCTTCGTCTGTCTCTCTGTTACGTTATTGGCTTGTCCCCGACTATCCCTGTCTGCTCGTGACCCTTGACCTTCGGCTCGTTCTTTCGTTATCCTTGTCTGCTTGTGGCCCCTGACCTTCAGCTTGTTATTCGGTTCTCTCATATCTTGTGCTGCTGCTTCCCCTCTTTTCCCCTTATCCTACGGGGCGTGAGCTAGGAAACTCCAGGGGCCGCGACCTGGTACCAGCCTGCAGCATAACATCCTCACCACTAGAGGCCCTGGAGAAGACCTGCTGGGTCTTAGACTCCGCGCCCTGGGGAATCTTGGCTCTAGCTTCCGTTAGGATCCCAGTTGTGCTCCTCTGGTCCCGCTTTCCACAACCACCCAGTTTCCTATCCGCAGCAGTCAGCCATAGGGTTCACTACCTTGCGGTGCACTCCTGTCCCCCTACGGTGTGCATCTGTCACCTGGCCACAGGTGACCTTGACAGAGAGCAGCGCAGGGTTGGGATTGCGGCTTGCAGTCCAACCAGGAGTGACGATTTTGCCGGCCGGAGAACCTGTCGTGGTCGGAGGTAGAAGGAAAGCTGTCGCCAGTAAGGGACCATCCACCTCATTACCAGGGACCACAGTGAGTAGCTGAAGCAAGTACCGGAGCAGTATTCTCACCAACGGGGACGGTGAAGAATCGGGAAACTTCAGTCGGTATCAAGCCAGGGACCCAACCTGTGGAGGTGACGCATGCAGAGCAGCCTTGTGTGCCGGGCCAGGGACCGAGCTGGTCAGAAGGGGTGAAGCTTGAGAAGTATCGGGAGTGCCAAGCTAAGGACCCAGCAGGGAAGCAGGGCAGACGCTTGAGCAGTGTTAATTTTGGCAGCAAATTTCGATTTAGTTTTAGTCTTAGTCTTGGGACTAAATGGCATTTTAGTTTTAGTCCCATTTTAGTCTTCTGCAATTGTTTTAGTTTTAGTCGTATTTAGTCGACTAAATCTCCAGTGCATTTTAGTCGACTAAAACTAATTTTAGTCGTCTAAAATCTAATGAGTGTAATTAAATTGTAATGCATTAGTTAACATTTCTCTACAATTTCCAAACTCATTATATACTGCTGGAATGAAAAATCGAATATCATATTATTTATCTTATTGAGGTTTGAACATGCACTATAGACCAGTGTTCATTTTGAAGTCAAATTTCAATTTAGTTTTAGTCTTAGTCCTAGGACTAAAATGGCATTTTAGTTTTAGTCCCATTTTAGTCTTTTGACTAAAATGCCATTTTAGTTTTAGTCATATTTTAGTCATCTCAATTGTTTTAGTTTTAGTCGTATTTTAGTCGACTAAAATAGTATTAATTTAGTCGACTAAAATGTTTTAGTCATTTTAGTTGACTAAATTAACACTGCGCTTGAGGAAGATACCACCGCGAAGATTGGAGGAGCTCAATGGATTGGGTGACAGGGAATCATCTAGTCCAGTGAGAGACCGGGAGCTCAGTGGGCTGAAGAACTACAAGAAGTTATTGTAGTGGAAGCAAAGGAACTGTTACACTTTGTGTTAGGAAATGTTAAATATTATAATTAGGTACACCATGCTAGCACCGGGTCGGATTCCCTTTTGCCTTCAGAACTGCCTTAATTCTTCATGCTATAGATTCACCAAGGTGTTGGAAACATTCCTCAGAGATTTTCGTCCATAGTGACATGATGGCATCACACAGTTGCTGCAGATTTGTCGGCTGCACATCCATGATACAAATCCCCCAATCCACCACATCCCAGAGGGGATTTATTGGATGAGATGTGGTGACTGTGGAGGCCATTGGAGTCCAGTGACCTCATTGTCCAGTGGTGAGACGATTGGAGCTTTGTGACATGGAGCATTATCCTGCTGGAAGTAGATGGGTACACTGTAGTCATAAAGGGATGGACATGGTCAGCAACAATACTCAGGTAGGCCGTGGGGTTTAATCGATGCTCAATTGGTACTAAGGGGCCCAAAGTGTGCCAATAAAATATCCCCCACACCATTACACCACCACCAGCCTGAACCATTATACAAGGCAGGTTGGATCCATGATTTCCTGTTGTTTACACCAAATTCTGACCCGACCATCTGAATGTCACAGCTGAAATTGAGACTCATCAGACCAGGCAATGTTTTTCGAATCTTCTACTTCTTCCGAGACAGGGTAAGTGCCGGGCAGATGGCGAGCGGGCGGGGGCGAGGGGGAACACAGTGGCAGCATTGGATGGAACAGTGGGAGAATTGGATGGCACAGTGGCAGCATTGGATGGCACAGTGGCAGCATTTGATGGCACAGTGGCAGCATTTGATGGGCACAGTGGCTGCATTTGATGGGCACAGTGGCAGCATTTGATGGGCACAGTGGCTGCATTTGATGGGCACAGTGGCTGTATTTGATGGGCACAGTGAGGTTGCAATTAATGTGTTTTTTTTTTAGAATATTTCAATTTGTTTGCGCCCACCCAAAAATTTTGAGCACCAGCCGCCACTGCTGGATTGTAACGAGGGGTGATTTGAGTTACTGTTGCCTTTCTATCATCTGGAACCAGTCTGCCCATTCTCCTCTGACATCAACAAGGCATTTCCTCCACATAACTGCCGCTTACTGGATATTTTCTCTTTTTCGGACCATTCTCTGTAAACCCCGAGAGATGGTTGTGTGTGAAAATCCCAGTAGATCAGCAGTTTTTTAAATACTCAGACCAGCCCGTCCGCACCAACAACCATGCGACCTTCAAAGTCACTTAAATCCCCTTTCTTCCCCATTCTGATGCTTGAACTTCAGCAAGTCGTCTTCACCATGTCTAGATGCCCAAATTTATTGAGTTGCTGCCATGTGATTAGCGATTTGTGTTACTAAGAAATTGAACAGATGTACCTAATATAGTGGCAGATGAGTGTAAGTATGGAGGGGGTCATCATGTGACGGTTGATCTGTATATATGGAGGTATACAGGGATATATGTATGGAGGAGGTCATCATGTGACGGTTGATCTGTATATATGGAGGTATACAGGGATATATGTATGGAGGGGGTCATCATGTGAAGATTGATCTGTATATATGGAGGTATACAGGGATATATGTATGGAGGGGGGTCATCATGTGACGGTTGATCTGTATATATGGAGGTATACAGGGATATATGTATGGAGGGGGTCATCATGTGATGGTTGATCTGTATATATGGAGGTATACAGGGATATATGTATGGAGGGGGGTCATCATGTGACGGTTGATCTGTATATATGGAGGTATACAGGGATATATGTATGGAGGGGGTCATCATGTGAAGATTGATCTGTATATATGGAGGTATACAGGGATATATGTATGGAGGGGGGTCATCATGTGACGGTTGATCTGTATATATGGAGGTATACAGGGATATATGTATGGAGGGGGGTCATCATGTGACGGTTGATCTGTATATATGGAGGTATACAGGGATATATGTATGGAGGGGGTCATCATGTGACGGTTGATCTGTATATATGGAGGTATACAGGGATATATGTATGGAGGGGGTCATCATGTGATGATTGATCTGTATATATGGAGGTATACAGGGATATATGTATGTAGGGGGTCATCATGTGACGGTTGATCTGTATATATGGAGGTATACAGGGATATATGTATGGAGGGGGTCATCATGTGACGGTTGATCTGTATATATGGAGGTATACAGGGATATATGTATGGAGGGGGTCATCATGTGACGGTTGATCTGTATATATGGAGGTATACAGGGATATATGTATGGAGGGGGTCATCATGTGACGGTTGATCTGTGTATATAAAGGTATACAGGGATATATGTATGGAGGGGGTCATCATGTGACGGTTGATCTGTGTATATGGAGGTATACAGGGATATATGTATGGAGGTGGGTCATCATGTGACGGTTGATCTGTATATATGGAGGTATACAGGGATATATGTATGGAGGGGGTCATCATGTGACGGTTGATCTGTGTATATGGAGCTATACAGGGATATATGTATGGAGGGGGTCATCATGTGACGGTTGATCTGTATATATGGAGGTATACAGGGATATATGTATGGAGGGGGTCATCATGTGACGGTTGATCTGTATATATGGAGGTATACAGGGATATATGTATGGAGGGGGGTCATCATGTGACGGTTGATCTGTATATATGGAGGTATACAGGGATATATGTATGGAGGGGGGTCATCATGTGACGGTTGATCTGTGTATATGGAGGTATACAGGGATATATGTATGGAGGGGGTCATCATGTGACGGTTGATCTGTATATATGGAGGTATACAGGGATATATGTATGGAGGGGGTCATCATGTGATGGTTGATCTGTATATATGGAGGTATACAGGGATATATGTATGGAGGGGGGTCATCATGTGATGATTGATCTGTGTATATGGAGGTATACAGGGATATATGTATGGAGGGGGGTCATCATGTGACGGTTGATCTGTGTATATGGAGGTATACAGGGATATATGTATGGAGGGGGTCATCATGTGACGGTTGATCTGTATATATGGAGGTATACAGGGATATATGTATGGAGGGGGTCATCATGTGACGGTTGATCTGTATATATGGAGGTATACAGGGATATATGTATGGAGGGGGTCATCATGTGACGGTTGATCTGTATATATGGAGGTATACAGGGATATATGTATGGAGGGAGTCATCATTAGTGATGAGCCGAACACCCCCGGGTTCGGTTCGCACCAGAACCCGCGAACGGACCGAAAGTTCGTACGAACATTAGAACCCTATTAAATACAATGGATGCGAACGTTCGAATTCTAAAGTGCTAATTATAACAACTATTATGCATGTTATTGTCCTAAAAAGGGTTTGGGAACCCGGGTTCTGCACCAGGGGACATGTATCAATGCAAAAAGAAGTTTTAAAAACTGCCGTTTTTCGGGAGCAGTCATTTTAATGATGCATAAAGTGAAAAAAAAAAAGTCAAATATTCCTTTAAATATCGTACCTGGGGGGTGTCTAAAGTATGCCTGTGAAGTGCCACGTGTTTCCCGTGTTTAGAACTGTCCCTGCACAAAATGACACTTCTAAAGGAAAAAAAAGCCATTTAAAACTGCTTGCGGCTTTAATGTAATGTCTGGTCCCGGTAATATGGATGAAAATCTTTAAGAAAAATGGCATAGCTACCCCATGACCCCCCCCCCCCCCTACCCCAGCCCATTACCAGCCCCTTTGGGTCTTGTATGGATATTAAGGGGAACCCCGCACATAAAATAAAAAAGGCCCTATATACTCTGAACAGCCGTATACAGGCGGTGCATACAAGACAGGGACTGTAGGTTTGTTCTTATGTAGAATGTGTTTGTAATTTTGAACAGGTACATTGTTGAAGTGTAGCTCCAGCCCAAAAATCTATTTTTAAACTTTTTGGAAAACATAGGTAAGGGTTATCACCCCTGTAACATTTGTTTTGCTGTCTGTGCCCCTGTTCAGAACATTTCACCTCACTTTCCGTCCCAATGACAACTGTTTTTGAAATGTGGTGTTTTTCTTGAAACAAGGATTGCTGATAAAGCATCAGTACAGAGGAGACACCTTTCTCCCATATTTATTCTTACAGGAGAGAATTTTCCTTCCTAGTGGTAGATTTCCTCTCACTTCCTGTTGTCTTCTTGCGTTTGCAAGTAGGAGTCGTTTGTAAGTTGGATGTTTGAAAGTAGGGACCTGCCGTATATACTCTGCAGAAATAGGCCCCTTAGTTGTTGGTGTTGGCACAACACTGTAAGCACTCACAGTTACTCTTGGTTGGTGCTGGAACGCCCTGCTGTCAACTATTATATCAGGAATTTTAATTACATATAATTGTTGAACAGTGGTAGTAAAAATTGGGCCTTTGATGGTGGTGCTGGTGCCACAACACTGTAAGCCCTGACAGTTACTCTTGGTGGGTGCAGCAATGGGCCCTGCTGTGAATTATTAGATCAAGAATTGTAATTGCATGCCCCTGTTGAACAGGGGCTGAAAAATTGGGCCTTTCGTGGTGGTGGTGGTGGTGGTGGTGGTGTTGCCACAACACTGTAAGCCCTCAGAGTTACTCTTGGTGGGTGCAGGAATGGGCCCTGCTGTGAATTATTAGATCAAGAATTGTAATTACATGCCCCTTTTGAACAGGGGCTGAAAAATTGGGCCTTTCGTGGTGGTGGTGGTGGTGGCGTTGCCACAACACTGTAAGCCCTCAGAGTTACTCTTGGTGGGTGCAGCAATGGGCCCTGCTGTGAATTATTAGATCAAGAATTGTAATTGCATGCCCCTGTTGAACAGGGGCTGAAAAATTGGGCCTTAGGCACTGGTGGCACAACACTACAACCCCTCACAGATACTGTACTTGGAGCACAGCAATGAGCCCTGTTGCAAAGTATTGCTTCAAAAATTGTAATGACACGCCCCTGTTAAACAGGGGCTGAAAAATTGGGCCTTAGGCACTGGTGGCACAACACTACAACCCCTCACAGATACTGTACTTGGAGCACAGCAATGAGCCCTGTTGCAAAGTATTGCTTCAAAAATTGTAATGACACGCCCCTGTTAAACAGGGGCTGAAAAATTGGGCCTTAGGCACTGGTGGCACAACACTACAACCCCTCACAGATACTGTACTTGGAGCACAGCAATGAGCCCTGTTGCAAAGTATTGCTTCAAAAATTGTAATGACACGCCCCTTTTAAACAGGGGCTGAAAAATTGGGCCTTAGGCACTGGTGCCACAACACTCCAACCCCTCACAGATACTGTACTTGGAGCACAGCAATGAGCCCTATGGCAAATTATTGCTAAAAAAATTGTAATTACACGCCCCTGTAAAACAGGGGCTGAAAAATTGGGCCTTAGCCACTGGTGGCGGCACCCATAAACAAAAATGATCTTCCAAGCTATCATCATCAATCGTATCATTGAGGACTCGGAGGAGGAGGATAGCCAGTCAACATAACAGCACAGGCACTCAGCATCAGCATCAGTCTTGAAGGGATGTGACATGTTAAAATCAATTAGTCTGTTATATCAGCATCAGGTGTGTGGTAGCTGGTGGTGATCCAAGACTGGTTCATCTTGATGAAAGTCAGTCGATCAACCGAGTCGGTGGACAGGCGCACCCTGTGATCCGTGACAAATCCTCCAGCAGCACTGAATGTGCGTTCCGAAAGAACGCTGGATGCAGGACAGGCCAGTAGCTCAATTGCATACTGTGCAAGCTCTGGCCAGTGATCCATCCTCAAGACCCAGTAAGCCAGAGGATTTTCGGTGGGGAAGGTGTCCAAGTCTGACCTTGCCCCTAGATATTCCTGCACCATGTTTATCAGACGCTGGCGATGGTTGCTGGAACCGATCATACTTTGGGGCTGCGGACTAAAGAATTGTCTGAACGCATCGGTCAGACGGCCACCTTCCCCACCGCTCCTTCTTTGACTGGCCGAAGCCTCAGCAACTCGTTGTCCAGGACCAGGAGTTTGTAACCTCCCAGTCTCTGGGAACGCGTTGCACAGACCTTTCTGCAAGGCCTCCCGGAGTTGTCTCATCCTCTGCTCCCTCTGCGAAGGTAACATAAGGTCCGCAACCTTACCCTTGTACCGTGGATCAAGGAGAGTGGCCAGCCAGTAATGGTCCCTCTCCTTGATCCGAAGAATACGAGGATCCTTCCGCAGACTTTGCAGGATCAGGGAGGCCATGCAGCGTAGGTTTGCTGAGGCATTCGCTCCGGAGTCCTCTGGGTCACTAAGGACGACATGATCCGCAGCCACCTCCTCCCAGCCACGTACAAGTCCACTGGTTTCTTGGGACTGTAAATCATCCCTAAAAGACTGCTGCTGATGATGCTGAGTGCCAGCCTCCACCTCCATGCTGACACAATCCTCCTCCTCCTCCTCCTCCTCTTCCTGTGCGATGGGTGGGACAGAAGGAACACTGTCTGGGTAAAGGGGGCCTTGAGAGGCAAGGAAGTCCTCCTCTTCCTGCCTCTGTTCTGCCTCAAGTGCCCTGTCCATTATTCCACGCAGCGTGTGCTCCAACAGGTGGACAAGAGGTACAGTGTCACTGATGCATGCACTGTCACTGCTCACCATCCTCGTGGCCTCCTCAAATGGTGCCAGGACAGTGCATGCATCCCTGATCATGCCCCACTGGCGTGGAGAAAAAAAAACAAGCTCCCCTGACCCTGTCCCGGTGCCGTAGTCGCACAGGTACTCATTGATGGCCCTCTGCTGCGTGTGCAGCCGCTGCAGCATGGCCAAAGTTGAGTTCCACCTGGTGGGCATGTCACATATAAGGCGGTTCTTGGGCAGGTTCAACTCCTTTTGCAGCTCAGCCAGGCGAGCACTGGCATTATAAGATCTGCGGAAATGCACACAGACTTTCCTGGCCTGCCTCAGGACATCCTGTAAGCCCGGGTACCTGCCCAAGAACCGCTGCACCACCAGGTTAAGGACGTGAGCCACACAGGACACATGGGTCAGTTGTCCCTGTCGGAGGGCGGAGAGGAGGTTGGTGCCATTGTCGCAAACCACCATTCCTGGCTTAAGCTGGCGTGGCGTCAACCACCTCTCGGCCTGGCCCTGCAGAGCAGACAGGACCTCTGCCCCAGTGTGGCTTCTGTCCCCCAAACACACCAGCGCAAGCACGGCATGGCATCTTTTTGCCTGCGTACTTGCGTAGCCCCGTGAACGGCTACGGAGCACCGCTGGTTCATAGGACAAACCACAGGAAGAGGCCATGGAGGAAGAAGAAGAGGAGGGGGTGGAGGAGAGAGGTGTGTCACAACCAGTAGTAGCATTTTGGAGGCGTGGCGGTGGAACAACCTCCAACACTACTGCACCTTGTCCTGCATCCTTCCCAGCTGCCAAAAGAGTGACCCAATGGGCCGTGAAAGAAAGGTAACGTCCCTGTCCATGCCTGCTGGACCATGAGTCAGCGGTAATATGCACCTTACCGCTGACCGCCCTGTC
Source organism: Rana muscosa (assembly GCA_029206835.1). Taxonomy (NCBI): domain Eukaryota; kingdom Metazoa; phylum Chordata; class Amphibia; order Anura; family Ranidae; genus Rana; species Rana muscosa. Next base: position 341,581,928 of record CM055119.1, read on the forward strand.
CAGCGAGGCCAAGACATTGCCTTCCACATGCCGGTAGAGAGCCGGAATAGCCTTCCGTGAGAAAAAGTGGCGTTTGGGAACCTGCCACTGAGGAACCGCACATTGCACAAACTCACGGAAGGGGGCCGAGTCTACCAACTGAAAAGGCAGCAGTTGAAGCGCTAGCAATTTAGCCAAGCTAGCATTCAACCGCTGGGCATGTGGATGGCTGGGAGTGAACTTCTTTCGACGGTCCAGCAGCTGGGGCAGGGAAATTTGCCTGCTAGAATCGGACGTCGGTGTACTGCTAGCAGAGTGGCCGCAAGTACTTGGCTGTGACACACCTAATTCTACACCTTCATTCCTCTCAGTGCATGTTTCAGAGAGGACTGAAGTTATAGTGGGGTTGGAGATCCCAGCTGATGCGGTGCAAGGAGAGGTCCGCTTTGTTCTTTGGTGTGGGTCTTTGAGGTAGGCTTGCCAACGAGCTGCATGGCAGGTCAACATATGTCTGGTCAGGCATGTGGTACCCAAGCGGCTGATGTTTTGGCCACGCGATATACGCTTGAGACATATGTTGCAAACAGCAGCTGTGCGATCTGATGCACTAGCCTCAAAAAAGGCCCACACCAAGGAACTTTTTGAATGACGGGCAGAGGCAGCGCCCTGCACAGGCGGAGCTCTGCGGTGTGATTCCGTCGGTGTACTGCCCTTACGCTGGCCACCAAAGGGCATCCTGCCTCGTTGGAGATGTGCCTCCTCCTCATCCTCCTCCTCCTCCTCTCTCCTATTAGGCACCCACGTGGAGTCAGTGACCTCATCATCCCCTCCCTCCTCATCACTGGAGCCAATCTGGCAGTATGCTGCAGCTGCTGGAACATGACTGCCAGATTGGTGTCCTTCTTGAGCATCCCCTCTGTCTGCTCTCACGCTACTGCCTTCCTGTAGCTGGGTTTCATCATCAGACCCTTCGAAACGCTGGGCATCCTCCTGGAGCATGTACCCAACACTGTGCTCAAACAGTTCGGGGGACTCCTCAGGAGGAGGACATGGTGGGTCTAGGGAAGGAGTGACTGATGATGAGTCTGACATTGATACCAGGGAAGAGGACGCTTTGGCAGCTGCTTTGCCAGTACCCTGAGCCTGGGTGAGAGAGGATGAGGAGGAGGAGGAGGGCTTGGTCATCCACTCTACCAAGTCTTCGGCATGATGTGGCTCAACATGTCCAGCTGCCGAAAAGAAGGACAAGCGTGTCCCATGGCCATGTGCTGATGACAATGCACCGCGTCCACGACCAGCACTGTTGCCCCCAGACACAGAGCCTGCTTGCCCTCTTTTATTGCCTCCTGACTGTCTGCCTCTCCTTGTTTGCCTTCCAGACATTCTAATAGATGGCCTGCAGGGAGATGGGAAAAAAGCAATAAGGGCTACCTTCAGGTGTCCTTCTCTGTCCCTTTACTTAAGGATTTCTAAATATGGTTGAGGATGATTGCTTTTGCACAGAATAGCACAACGACAATTTCCCTGACTGTCCAAAAAACAAGGATTTCAAAGATGGTTGATGAGGAATGCTTTAGCACACTATAGCACAAGGAGAATTCCCCTCACTTTCCTTGTTTGTCCCTAGAAACAAGGACTCGCACAGTGAAAGAAACTGACACTCTCCCTACCTAGAGTTTTCTGTCCCTAGAAAAAATGTTTTTTTAAAGCACACTATAGCACAAGGAGAATTCCCCTCACTTTCCTTCTTTGTCCCTAGAAACAAGGACTCGCACAGTGAAAGAAACTGACACTCTCCCTACCTAGAGTTTTCTGTCCCTAGAAAAAATGTTTTTTTAAAGCACACTATAGCACAAGGAGAATTCCCCTCACTTTCCTTCTTTGTCCCTAGAAACAAGGACTCGCACAGTGAAAGAAACTGACACTCTCCCTACCTAGAGTTTTCTGTCCCTAGAAAAAATGTTTTTTTAAAGCACACTATAGCACAAGGAGAATTCCCCTCACTTTCCTTCTTTGTCCCTAGAAACAAGGACTCGCACAGTGAAAGAAACTGACACTCTCCCTACCTAGAGTTTTCTGTCCCTAGAAAAAATGTTTTTTTAAAGCACACTATAGCACAAGGAGAATTCCCCTCACTTTCCTTCTTTGTCCCTAGAAACAAGGACTCGCACAGTGAAAAAAACTGACACTCTCCCTACCTAGAGTTTTCTGTCCCTAGAAAAAATGTTTTTTTAAAGCACACTATAGCACAAGGAGAATTCCCCTCACTTTCCTTCTTTGTCCCTAGAAACAAGGATTCGCACAGTAAAACACACTGACACTCTCCCTACCTATCCTTCTCTTTCCCTAAACTAAAGGAATCCAGGTTAAGCAAGAAAGAAATAAATGTCACTGTCCCTGCCTATGCTTGTCTTTCCCTGCTCCGGAACACACTACACTAGGCCGCCGTGCTGGCGGCCTTTTATAGTGTGGGGCGTGTACTAAACACCCTCAGCAATAATTGGCCACAGGCATCCTGCCTGTGGCCAATCATTGCTCTCCTCGCTGCCGGCGCTGTGATTGGCCAAGCATGCGGGGTCACAGTGCATGCTTGGCCAATCACAGCGCCTGGATGACACTGCGATGGCGTAGTGCATTGTGGGCCGTTCGTGTCACTCGAATTTGTCGCGAACGGCCCAAATCGTTCGATCTTCGTCGAACGATCGAACAGCCGATGTTCGAGTCGAACGTATGTTCGACTCGAACACGAAGCTCATCCCTAGTCATCATGTGATGGTTGATCTGTATATATGGAGGTATACAGGGATATATGTATGGAGGGGGGTCATCATGTGACGGTTGATCTGTATATATGGAGGTATACAGGGATATATGTATGGAGGGGGTCATCATGTGACGGTTGATCTGTGTATATGGAGGTATACAGGGATATATGTATGGAGGTGGGTCATCATGTGACGGTTGATCTGTATATATGGAGGTATACAGGGACATATGTATGGAGGGGGTCATCATGTGATGGTTGATCTGTATATATGGAGGTATACAGGGACATATGTATGGAGGGGGTCATCATGTGACGGTTGATCTGTATATATGGAGGTATACAGGGATATATGTATGGAGGGGGGTCATCATGTGATGATTGATCTGTATATATGGAGGTATACAGGGATATATGTATGAAGGGGGTCATCATGTGACGGTTGATCTGTATATATGGAGGTATACAGGGATATATGTATGGAGGGGTCATCATGTGATGGTTGATCTGTATATATGGAGGTATACAGGGATATATGTATGAAGGGGGTCATCATGTGATGGTTGATCTGTATATATGGAGGTATACAGGGATATATGTATGGAGGGGGGTCATCATGTGATGGTTGATCTGTATATATGGAGGTATACAGGGATATATGTATGGAGGGGGGTGATCATGTGATGGTTGATCTGTATATATGGAGGTATACAGGGATATATGTATGGAGGGGGTCATCATGTGATGGTTGATCTGTATATATGGAGGTATACAGGGATATATGTATGGAGGGGGGGTCATCATGTGACGGTTGATCTGTATATATGGAGGTATACAGGGATATATGTATGGAGGGGGTCATCATATGACGGTTGATCTGTGTATATGGAGGTATACAGGGACATATGTATGGAGGGGGGTCATCATGTGATGGTTGATCTGTATATATGGAGGTATACAGGGATATATGTATGAAGGGGGTCATCATGTGATGGTTGATCTGTATATATGGAGGTATACAGGGATATATGTATGGAGGGGGTCATCATGTGATGGTTGATCTGTATATATGGAGGTATACAGGGATATATGTATGGAGGGGGTCATCATGTGACGGTTGATCTGTATATATGGAGGTATACAGGGATATATGTATGGAGGGGGTCATCATGTGATGGTTGATCTGTATATATGGAGGTATACAGGGATATATGTATGGAGGGGGTCATCATGTGACGGTTGATCTGTATATATGGAGGTATACAGGGATATATGTATGGAGGGAGGGTCATCATGTGATGGTTGATCTGTATATATGGAGGTATACAGGGATATATGTATGGAGGGGGTCATCATGTGATGATTGATCTGTGTATATGGAGGTATACAGGGATATATGTATAGAGGGGGGTCATCATGTGATGATTGATCTGTATATATGGAGGTATACAGGGATATATGTATGGAGGGGGTCATCATGTGATGGTTGATCTGTATATATGGAGGTATACAGGGATATATGTATGGAGGGGGTCATCATGTGATGGTTGATCTGTATATATGGAGGTATACAGGGATATATGTATGGAGGGGGTCATCATGTGATGATTGATCTGTGTATATGGAGGTATACAGGGATATATGTATGGAGGGGGGTCATCATGTGACGGTTGATCTGTATATATGGAGGTATACAGGGATATATGTATGGAGGGGGGGTCATCATGTGATGGTTGATCTGTATATATGGAGGTATACAGGGATATATGTATGGAGGGGGTCATCATGTGACGGTTGATCTGTATATATGGAGGTATACAGGGATATATGTATGGAGGGGGTCATCATGTGATGATTGATCTGTGTATATGGAGGTATACAGGGATATATGTATGGAGGGGGGTCATCATGTGATGATTGATCTGTATATATGGAGGTATACAGGGATATATGTATGGAGGGGGGTCATCATGTGATGGTTGATCTGTATATATGGAGGTATACAGGGATATATGTATGGAGGGGGTCATCATGTGATGATTGATCTGTGTATATGGAGGTATACAGGGATATATGTATGGAGGGGGGTCATCATGTGATGATTGATCTGTATATATGGAGGTATACAGGGATATATGTATGGAGGGGGGTCATCATGTGATGGTTGATCTGTATATATGGAGGTATACAGGGATATATGTATGGAGGGGGTCATCATGTGATGGTTGATCTGTGTATATGGAGGTATACAGGGATATATTTATGGAGGGGGTCATCATGTGACGGTTGATCTGTATATATGGAGGTATACAGGGATATATGTATGGAGGGGGGTCATCATGTGATGGTTGATCTGTGTATATGGAGGTATACAGGGATATATGTATGGAGGGGGTCATCATGTGACGGTTGATCTGTATATATGGAGGTATACCGGGATATATGTATGGAGGGGGTTATCATGTGATGGTTGATCTGTATATAGAGGGGAAATATGTGTATTTATATATACAGCGAGGGGCGGTTCTCAGTGATCAGGGGGCGGAGTGTAGAAGTAATTCTGTAGAAGGGGCGGGCTTTGCCACTCCTATACAGCGGCGGTGTATAGAAGTCCTCGTAGAGAAGGGACTGTGGCTCCTCCCTCCTCTCTGTGTCTGTATTGGGGGCGGGGTTTCGGACATTGGGCTGTGGGTGGGAAGTTTCGGAAGTGGGTGGAGCGTTAAGTTTCCGGATCCGGCGGGTTTGTTGAGGTACCGGACGGAGGTGACCCGGATCGGGTAGGTAGATGTTATGACCAGCAGGGAGCGCTGTGATCACCCTCCGCCTAAAAGGAACCGAACTCCGGAATAAAGGGGAACTCCAACTGCAGTACAGGGAGGAGGTGTGTAATACTCGGAGGTGTAAAGTATGGGGAGGAGGTGTGTAGTACAGGTGGAGGAGGTTTATAGTACAGGGGAGGTGTAAAGTATGGGGAGGAGGTGTGTAGTACAGGTGGAGGAGGTTTATAGTACAGGGGAGGTGTAAAGTAGTACAGGGGAGGTGGGTCGTGAGGTGTATAAATAGTAGTATGGTGGGAAAGGTGTGTAATACATGGGTACATGGAGGTGTATAGTAGTGGTGGTGGTGGGGGGGGGGGGGTGTATAGTACATGGGGAGGTATATAGTAGTACAAAAGGGGTGTATAGTACATGGGGAGGTGTATAGTAGTGCAAGAGGGGTGTATAGTAGTACGGGGGAGGTGTATAGTAGTATGGGGGGGTATAGTACATGGGGAGGTGTATAGTAGTACGTGGGGTGTATAGTACGAGAGGAGGTGTATAGTAGTACGGGAGGGGTGTATAGTACATGGGGAGGTGTATAATAGTACGGAGGGGTTGTAGTACACGGGGGGGGGGCGTATAGTACGGGGGTACATCGAGGTGTATAGTAGCACGGGGGAGTTATAGTACAGGGGGAAGGTGTAAAGTATGGGGTGGTGGTGTGTAGTTGGGGGGGGGTACATGGAGATGTATAGTATTATGGGGGGGGACGTATAGTACGGAAGGCTGTTTAGTATGGAGGGGTATAGTACAGGAAGGATGTGTATAGTATGGGGGGGGGGGTTGAGGTGTATAGTTGCCATGGGGGGGGGGGGGGAGTATAGTACAGGGAGGAGGTGTGTTATACAAGGGAGGTGTATCTTATGGGTGGAAGTCAGGACAGGTGTATAGTACAGGATGTATGTTATAGTACCGGGGGGGGGGGTGTATAGTACAAGATGTAGGTTACAGTTCCCAGGGGGGCTGTATAGTACAAGATGTAGGTTATAGTACAGGATGTATAGTATAGTATAGTACTGGGGGGGTGTATAGTACAAGATGTAGGTTATAGTATCGGGGGGGGGTGTATAGTACAAGATGTAGGTTATAGTATCGGGGGGGGTGTATAGTACAAGATGTAGGTTATAGTATCGGGGGGGTGTATAGTACAATATGTAGGTTATAGTACCGGGGGGGCTGTATAGTACAAGATGTATGTTATAGTCCTGGGGCCTGTATAGTACAGGACGGGTGCTATAGTACTGGGGGGGGGGGTGTATAGTACACGGGGGGACGTGTACTGACTGCACATGGAGGTGTATATTATGGGGGAGAAGGATTGGTGCATGAATAGTACAGGACAGAGGCTATAGTACCGGGGGGGGGGGGGTAGAGCACATGTAGGTGTATATTATGTGAGGGGCGGCATTGGTGTATAGTACGGGGGGGGGGTGTATTGTACGGGGGTAGGTGAGTGTATAGTACTGGGGTAGGTGGGTGTATAGTACCAGGGTAGGTGGGTGTATAGTACCAGGGTAGGTGGGTGTATAGTAGGGGGGTAGGTGGGTATATAGTGGGTATATAGTACTTGGGGGATGTATAGTACGGGGGGGGTGTATATTACAAAGGGGGTGTATAGTACCGGGGGGTGTATAGTACGGGGGTAGGTGGGTGTATAGTACGGGGGTAAGTGGGTGTATAGTACCGGGGGGTGTTTAGTACGGGGGGGGTTATAGTACAGGGGTAGGTGGGTGTATAGTACCGGGGGGTGTATATTACAGGGGGGTGTATAGTACGGGGTAGGTGGGTGTATAGTACCGGGGGGTGTATAGTACGGGGGTAGGTGGGTGTATAGTATGGGGGTAGGTGGGTGTATAGTACGGGTGGGTGTATAGTATGGGGGTAGGTGGGTGTATATTACAGGGGGGTGTATAGTACGGGGGTAGGTGGGTGTATAGTACGGGGGTAGGTGGGTGTATAGTACGGGTGGGTGTATAGTACTGGGGTAGGTGGGTGTATATTATAGGGGGGTGTATAATACAGGGGGGGCGTATAGTACGGGGGTAGGTGGGTGTATAGTACGGGGGTAGGTGGGTGTATAGTACGGGGGTAGGTGGGTGTATAGTACGGGGGTAGGTGGGTGTATATTACAGGGGGGCGTATAGTACGGGGGTAGGTGGGCGTATAGTACGGGGGTAGGTGGGTGTATATTACAGGGGGGTGTATATTACAGGGGGGGCGTATAGTACGGGGGTAGGTGGGTGTATAGTACGGGGGTAGGTGGGTGTATAGTACGGGGGTAGGTGGGTGTATATTACAGGGGGGTGTATAGTACGGGGGTAGGTGGGTGTATAGTACGGGGGTAGGTGGGTGTATAGTACGGGGGTAGGTGGGTGTATAGTACGGGGGTAGGTGGGTGTATAGTACCGGGGGTGTATAGTACGGGGGTAGGTGGGTGTATAGTACGGGGGTAGGTGGGTGTATAGTAGGGGGTAGGTGGGTGTATAGTACAGGGGGTGTATATTACAGGGGGGGTGTATAGTACGGAGGTAGGTGGGTGTATAGTACGGGGGTAGGTGGGTGTATAGTACGGGGGTAGGTGGGTGTATAGCACAGGGTGGTGTATAGTACAGGGGTAGGTGGGTGTATAGTACGGGGGGGTGTATAGTACGGGGGTAGGTGGGTGTATAGTAGGTGTGTGTATATTACAGGGGGGGTGTATAGTACGGGGGTAGGTGGGTGTATATTACAGGGGGTGTATAGTACGGGGGTAGGTGGGTGTATAGTACGGGGTAGGTGGGTGTATAGTATGGGGGTAGGTGGGTGTATAGTACCGGGGGGTGTATAGTACGGGGGTAGGTGGGTGTGTAGTATGGGGGTAGGTGGGTGTATATTACAGGGGGGGGGTATAGTACGGGGGTAGGTGGGTGTATAGTACGGGGTAGGTGGGTGTATAGTATGGGGGTAGGTGGGTGTATAGTACCGGGGGGTGTGTAGTAGTATAGTACGGGGGTAGGTGGGTGTGTAGTATGGGGGTAGGTGGGTGTATATTACAGGGGGGGGTATAGTACGGGGGTAGGTGGGTGTATAGTACGGGGTAGGTGGGTGTATAGTATGGGGGTAGGTGGGTGTATAGTACCGGGGGGTGTGTAGTAGTATAGTACGGGGGTAGGTGGGTGTGTAGTACGGGGGTAGGTGGGTGTATATTACAGGGGGGGTGTATAGTACGGGGGTAGGTGGGTGTATAGTACGGGGGTAGGTGGGCATATAGTACGGGGGTAGGTGGGTGTGTAGTACGGGGTAGGTGGGTGTATAGTATGGGGGTAGGTGGGTGTATAGTACCGGGGGGTGTATAGTAGTATAGTACGGGGGTAGGTGGGTGTGTAGTACGGGGGTAGGTGGGTGTATATTACAGGGGGGGTGTATAGTACGGGGGTAGGTGGGTGTATAGTACGGGGTAGGTGGGTGTATAGTATGGGGGTAGGTGGGTGTATAGTACCGGGGGGTGTGTAGTAGTATAGTATGGGGGTAGGTGGGTGTGTAGTACGGGGGTAGGTGGGTGTATATTACAGGGGGGGTGTATAGTACGGGGGTAGGTGGGCATATAGTACGGGGGTAGGTGGGTGTGTTACATTCTCTGACACTCCCGGAAGTGTCAAATACTGAAGATGATTCCAATGCTGGAGGGGGAGGGGAGTACATGAGTCTTTTCTGGCCTCTGTAATTCTACCATTGAAAGTGTTGATCCTGCCAGAAATTCTGACAGCTCATAACTTCCTGCGCTCTCTGCTGGTTCTGCACCTGAAACAATCGCAGTGAAGAAATGTCACCAGCACACCAAGGATTCCTCAAAGGGTCCAAAGCCGTATTTTATGGTGACACGGCTAGGGCTGGGAAAAAAATCGATTTTAATCTTGAATTGAGTTTTGAGTTCAAATCGATTCAGATTTGAAGAAAATCGTTTTTTTTTTATTATTTTTTGTATTTTTTCCTTCAAAGTTTCCGTAGCAGGGCTGCAGGGGGCGTATCCGGAATGGCACTGGGCAGCGTTACCCCAATTACATCTACGCAGCCGCCGCGAGTAGATGTAATGTAACATGAACTAACCACAAGCCTCAAGCCGCCGTCTGCCTACCTGATCAGCGTGTCATGCAGACAGACGGCGGCCATTGCAGTGTTCAAAAGCCGCGCCTCCCGAGTCCTCGTCGTCTGTGATAGGCGGAACACTCAATTTCACAGCAGGCAGTGTTCAGCCTATCACGGCCATCCTCTCATCCTCGTCTGTGTTATGAGGATGAGCGGATGTCCGTGATAGGCGGAACACTGAATGCTGGGAAATTGAGTGTTCCGCCTATCACAGACGAGGAGGAGGCGCGGCTTTTGAATACTGGAATGGCCACCGGTGTAGCAGTAAAATCCGTATCCCATGAAAATCTGCATCAGGTACGGGCACAGTGATTGAAGCACGGGCACAGTGAGACACGGGCACAGTGAGGCATTGGGCACAGTGAAGCATAGACACAGTGAGACACGGGCACAGTGAAGAATGGGCACAGTGAGGCATGGGCACAGTGAGACACAGTGAGGCATTGGGCACAGTGAAGCACGGGCACAGTGAGGCACGGGCACAGTGAGGCACGGGCACAGTGAGACATGGGCACAGTGAAGAATGGGCACAGTGAAGAATGGGCACAGTGAGGCATGGGCACAGTGAGGCATGGGCACAGTTCAATTCAACTAAGAGTAACCTCAGGATGTTTGGTTGTTTTATTAGCTAAATCCAAATACAGTATTAATAATTTGGATGTTTGACAATCTTTGTTGCACACTGACTTTGCAGTTAGAGAAAGGGTTTGCCTTTGCAATTTTGTTTATTGATGCACTTCAATTAATATAATAATAATTAAAAAAAAAAAATCGAATCGTAAATCAAGTTTTTTATAATAAAAAAAAAAAAAACGCAGATTTTTTTGGGGGGGGGGGGGGGGGAATCACCCAGCCCTAGACACGGCACACATAAGCCAATGTTTCGGAGCCCAGCTTGCCGTTTGTGTACAGTGAAAATAAAGCTTGAGACCCTTTATGAGGACTCGGTGGTGTGCTGGTGACATTTCTTACGGTTCCCAGCCTGTGGTCATTCCAGCACCCAGGATTACCGAATTGCCGTTTTCAGGAACGTGTGGGTGGAGAATATTGCATTTGCACCTGAAACAAAGTCCAATCAGATTGTAGCGCTGATACACATTGTCATTGTGACAGTGGGGACAGATCTACCGATGGGGATTATCTGGTGTCAGGTGACTTCTGAAAACCAAACTGATGAATCCCATTGGACCGTCTTTAGGGAATGCGCCTGATTGGCTGTTGTGGGCAAACAGGGCCACATAACCCCCCCCCCCCGGGGTGAGAATGCGGGTGTATTCTGCTGTTATCCTGACATCTCCAGTGCACGTGCCGGATACAGGTCCTTGCAAAGCGCAGTGTACACTGACGTCATATAGCTCGCTATGAGGCAGGAAGAACGCCAAGCCACATGAAGGGGAGGAATGACGGGACATCTGGGAGCCCCAAGCGTTGCTGCAAGGCATTGTGGGAACGTTTCCTGCAGATGGTTCTCATTATTCTTGAAGGAGGATTTGCAGCAGTGCAATTTTTATCCTGCGGGTGAGAATGAAGAGCCCCCCAATGGAATCTATAGGGGCCCAACCTCCCCCCCCCCCAGAAGAGAATCTATAGGGGCCCAGAAGCCCACCCCACAGCATGGAGTCTATATGAGCCCAGCCCCCTCAGCACAGGATCTGTAGGGCCCAGCACAGTGTCTGTAGGGGGTGTTTTATACACTGTGTGCATTCCTCCTGACAGCAAAATCTATTTTTCTGAGATTTCCAGATTGCCCTGGGGAGATGTGACTTCACCTGGAGAGGGGGATGATGGGAGGTCATAGGGTGACTGTACACACCTGGAGAGGGGGATGATTGTCAGGTGATGGTATACTCCTGGAGAGGGGGATGATGGGAGATTGTCAGGTGATGGTACACACCTGGAGAGAGGGATGATGGGAGATTGTCAGGTGATGGTATACACCTGGAGAGGGGGGTGATAGGAGATTGTCGGGTGATGGTTTACTCCTGGAGAGGGGGATGATGGGAGATTGTCAGGTGATGGTATACTCCTGGAGAGGGGGATGATGGGAGATTGTCGGGTGATGGTATACTCCTGGAGAGAGGGATGATGGGAGATTGTCGGGTGATGGTATACTCCTGGAGAGGGGGATGATGGGAGATTGTCGGGTGATGGTATACACCTGGAGATAGGGATGATGGGAGATTGTCAGGTGATGGTATACACCTAGAGAGGGGGATGATGGGAGATTGTCAGGTGATGGTATACACCTGGAGAGAGGGATGATGGGAGATTGTCAGGTGATGGTATACACCTGGAGAGAGGGACGATGGGAGGTCGTCAGGTGATGGTATACACCTGGAGAGGGGGATGATGGGAGATTGTCGGGTGATGGTATACTCCTGGAGAGGGGGATGATGGGAGATTGTCGGGTGATGGTATACACCTGGAGAGGGGGATGATGGGAGATTGTCGGGTGATGGTATACACCTGGAGAGGGGGATGATGGGAGATTGTCGGGTGATGGTATACACCTGGAGATAGGGATGATGGGAGATTGTCAGGTGATGGTATACACCTAGAGAGGGGGATGATGGGAGATTGTCAGGTGATGGTATACACCTGGAGAGGGGGATGATGGGAGGTCGTCAGGTGATGGTATACACCTGGAGAGGGGGACGATGGGAGGTCGTCAGGTGATGGTATACACCTGGAGAGGGGGATGATGGGAGATTGTCGGGTGATGGTATACACCTGGAGAGAGGGACGATAGGAGATTGTCGGGTGATGGTATACACCTGGAGAGGGGGATGATGGGAGATTGTCGGGTGATGGTATACACCTGGAGAGGGGGATGATGGGAGGTCGTCAGGTGATGGTATACACCTGGAGAGGGGGATGATGGGAGATTGTCGGGTGATGGTATACACCTGGAGAGAGGGACGATAGGAGATTGTCGGGTGATGGTATACACCTGGAGAGAGGGATGATAGGAGATTGTCGGGTGATGGTATACACCTGGAGAGAGGGAGATTGTCGGTGATGGTATACACCTGGAGAGAGGGACGATGGGAGATTGTCGGGTGACTGTATACACCTGGAGAGAGGGATGATGGGAGATTGTCAGGTGATGGTATACACCTGGAGAGAGGGACGATGGGAGGTGGTCAGGTGATGGTATACACCTGGAGAGAGGGACGATGGGAGGTCGTCAGGTGATGGTGTACACCTGGAGAGAGGGATGATAGGAGGTCATCAGGTGATGGTATACACCTGGAGAGAGGGACGATGGGAGATTGTCAGGTGATGGTATAATCCTGGAGAGAGGGACGATGGGAGGTCGTCGGGTGATGGTATACACCTGAAGAGGGGGATGATAGGAGATTGTCGGGTGATGGTACACACCTGGAGATGGGGACGATAGGAGATTGTCGGGTGATGGTACACACCTGGAGATGGGGACGATAGGAGATTGTCGGTGATGGTATACACCTGGAGAGAGGGATGATAGGAGATTGTCGGGTGATGGTATACACCTGGAGAGGGGGATGATGGGAGATTGTCGGGTGATGGTATACACCTGGAGAGAGGGATGATAGGAGATTGTCGGGTGATGGTATACACCTGGAGAGAGGGAGATTGTCGGTGATGGTATACACCTGGAGAGAGGGACGATGGGAGATTGTCGGGTGACTGTATACACCTGGAGAGAGGGATGATGGGAGATTGTCAGGTGATGGTATACACCTGGAGAGAGGGACGATGGGAGGTCGTCAGGTGATGGTATACACCTGGAGAGAGGGACGATGGGAGGTCGTCAGGTGATGGTGTACACCTGGAGAGAGGGATGATAGGAGGTCATCAGGTGATGGTATACACCTGGAGAGAGGGACGATGGGAGATTGTCAGGTGATGGTATAATCCTGGAGAGAGGGACGATGGGAGGTCGTCAGGTGATGGTATACACACTTGAGAGAGGGACGATGGGAGGTCGTCGGGTGATGGTATACACCTGAAGAGGGGGATGATAGGAGATTGTCGGGTGATGGTACACACCTGGAGATGGGGACGATAGGAGATTGTCGGGTGATGGTACACACCTGGAGATGGGGACGATAGGAGATTGTCGGGTGATGGTATACACCTGGAGAGGGGGATGATGGGAGGTCGTCAGGTGATGGTATACACCTGGAGAGAGGGACGATAGGAGATTGTCGGGTGATGGTATACACCTGGAGAGAGGGACGATATGAGATTGTCGGGTGATGGTATACACCTGGAGAGAGGGATGATAGGAGATTGTTGGGTGATGGTATACACCTGGAGAGGGGGATGATGGGAGATTGTCGGGTGATGGTATACACCTGGAGAGAGGGATGATGGGAGATTGTCAGGTGATGGTATACACCTGGAGAGGGGGATGATGGGAGATTGTCGGGTGATGGTATACACCTGGAGAGGGGGATGATGGGAGATTGTCGGGTGATGGTATACACCTGGAGAGGGGGATGATGGGAGATTGTCGGGTGATGGTATACACCTGGAGAGGGGGATGATGGGAGATTGTCAGGTGATGGTATACACCTGGAGAGAGGGATGATGGGAGATTGTCGGGTGATGGTATACACCTGGAGAGGGGGATGATGGGAGATTGTCGGGTGATGGTATACTCCTGGAGAGAGGGATGATGGGAGATTGTCAGGTGATGGTATACACCTGGAGAGGGGGATGATGGGAGATTGTCGGGTGATGGTATACACCTGGAGAGAGGGATGATGGGAGATTGTCGGGTGATGGTATACACCTGGAGAGGGGGATGATGGGAGATTGTCGGGTGATGGTATACACCTGGAGAGAGGGATGATGGGAGATTGTCAGGTGATGGTATACACCTGGAGAGGGGGATGATGGGAGATTGTCGGGTGATGGTATACACCTGGAGAGGGGGATGATGGGAGATTGTCGGGTGATGGTATACACCTGGAGAGGGGGATGATGGGAGATTGTCGGGTGATGGTATACACCTGGAGAGAGGGATGATGGGAGATTGTCAGGTGATGGTATACTCCTGGAGAGAGGGATGATGGGAGATTGTCGGGTGATGGTATACACCTGGAGAGAGGGACGATGGGAGGTCGTCAGGTGATGGTATACTCCTGGAGAGGGGGATGGTGGGAGATTGTCGGGTGATGGTATACACCTGGAGAGGGGGATGATGGGAGATTGTCGGGTGATGGTATACACCTGGAGAGAGGGACGATGGGAGGTCGTCAGGTGATGGTATACTCCTGGAGAGGGGGATGGTGGGAGATTGTCGGGTGATGGTATACACCTGGAGAGGGGGATGATGGGAGATTGTCGGGTGATGGTATACACCTGGAGATAGGGATGATGGGAGATTGTCAGGTGATGGTATACTCCTGGAGAGAGGGATGATGGGAGATTGTCGGGTGATGGTATACACCTGGAGAGAGGGACGATGGGAGGTCGTCAGGTGATGGTATACTCCTGGAGAGGGGGATGGTGGGAGATTGTCGGGTGATGGTATACACCTGGAGAGGGGGATGATGGGAGATTGTCGGGTGATGGTATACACCTGGAGAGAGGGACGATGGGAGGTCGTCAGGTGATGGTATACTCCTGGAGAGGGGGATGGTGGGAGATTGTCGGGTGATGGTATACACCTGGAGAGGGGGATGATGGGAGATTGTCGGGTGATGGTATACACCTGGAGAGAGGGACGATGGGAGATTGTCAGGTGATGGTATACTCCTGGAGAGAGGGATGATGGGAGATTGTCGGGTGATGGTATACACCTGGAGAGAGGGACGATGGGAGGTCGTCAGGTGATGGTATACTCCTGGAGAGGGGGATGGTGGGAGATTGTCGGGTGATGGTATACACCTGGAGAGGGGGATGATGGGAGATTGTCGGGTGATGGTATACACCTGGAGAGAGGGACGATGGGAGGTCGTCAGGTGATGGTATACTCCTGGAGAGGGGGATGGTGGGAGATTGTCGGGTGATGGTATACACCTGGAGAGGGGGATGATGGGAGATTGTCGGGTGATGGTATACACCTGGAGAGGGGGACGATGGGAGATTGTCAGGTGATGGTATACTCCTGGGAGGGGGATGATGTGGGTTGGCCGGTGATGACATTCAGCTCACCCTTTCTATTCACATTAGATCTGATTGGTGCCATCTAATCTGGGGGTACTAGAAGGGAAATAGTTATATATGTAGTCCATCCCGCCCATACACATTAAATCTGATTGGTGATGTCAGTGAGATTGTTGTATGGACTTACCTCTGTTGTGTCCTTCTTTAATTGATCTTTGTGTTTTGTCTTCAAGGTGTGGAAGTCGTCTGTGGTGTTGATGGCGTGTCAAGCGCATTACAGGAGGGCATTGCGCAGCTGACATTGGATACAAAAGGCCGCCACCAGATGTGGCTCAGGATTGGTCACTGGGACTCTTCTACAGTCTGAGGGGGTGCAGCGTCTCCGGGCCCAAGAGCCTGTCCCCCTCAGACATCTCTGATTAATTACCGCCCGGCAATTAATACTTTGTAGCAACGTCCCCTTATCTACCGCCACCACTTCACACATCGTTCATTAGCGGCACAATTACAAACCCCAACAGATCATTCTGCACATAGGAATTCCACCCATCATTGGCCAGGATGAGTCAGAGTAGTGGTCCAAGCCCCCGGCTCCTTGACTCTCCTCTGCTGCTACAAAGCTCAGAGCTTCTCTGCAGCTTGGGGAATGCCCAGCCCGAGCGTATGCATCATCCTGACTCCCTTTCACCTTCACCAAAGAGCCTGACGCCATCTCCTATCCCTCAGACTCCGATTCCTATGCCGCCTGGAGACTGGGAGAGCCGCGAGGAGCTTCGATTGCGAGAGCTGGAGGAGGCCAGGGCGCGGGCGGCTCAGATGGAGAAGACCATGCGCTGGTGGTCGGACTGTACAGCCAACTGGAGAGAAAAGTGGAGCAAAGTGAGAGCCGAACGCAACAAAGCCAGAGAGGAGGGTGTCCAGCTCCGTGGTCGGCTTGAGGTTCTCAGCAAAGAGTTAAGTGCTTTGAAGAGGGAGCGCCAAGAGGCCACTGCTGAGACGGAGCAACTCCGCAAGGAACTAGAAAGACTTCAAGGAAAAAAAGGAGCCAGTGACCAGGATACTGAGGAACCTGTGCGAGACGTGGATGCTGAGAAACCGCACAGATCGAAGGTGAGCCTATTCTGATGTACAGAGGATAGTGCTTGGACACTGGGGGTACAATTGGGCTATGCTGGGGAGCTGTTTTTATTTTTCCTAAGGCAAAGTGCAGTAATCCAAATCAATCAGAAACTGGGGTGGGGGGGGGGGGGCTAGGTGCAGAGATGCAGCTGTCCCTGAGCTCCAAAAATCCATATATGGCATGTGGTAATGGAAGTGGTTTGGAAAGCATTGGGGATCTAGAGAAGGAAGTAGCTGGTGCAATTCCATTATTATAGTTGGTACTCAGCTACCTCCAGCCTCTTCTGTAGTCTGTTAGGGGACCGTAACCTAACCCTTTACTGTGTTTTAAAGCACCCCACCAGCCAAAACCTTTGCTTTTAAATAGGAGGAGAAATGAACCTCTGTGGGGTGCACTGCCCTAGGAGAGATTCGACTACCTGCCTTAGTGACCTCGACACCCCCTTTTCACTTGTCCTGCTGTCGGAGGGGACAGGAAGTAAAAGAGACTGTTCCCCACAGTGGTTCTGACCATGTCCCTCGCCATCCAGATTGAAGAAAAGTTTGTCAGGAGTTGGGTTGCCACATGATCTTCTGTTGTTACCTGTTAGGAGGTGGAGAACGGAGTTTGCCCAGAGAGTGGAGGCCCATCCCGTAGCCCAAGGTGCAGGCACTGGGATGACGTGGGGCCCAGCGATGAAGATGTGTCTAAGATCACTGCGCTGAAGCTGAGGCTGGATGAAGGTCAGAAGGTTCTATTGAAGGAGAGAGAGTGAGTATAATCCATGAAAGGAGAGTTAGTATGATCCTTAAGATGGGGGAGGTGAGCACCATCCTTGAGATGGGGGAGGTGGGCACCATCCTGGAGATGGGGGAGGTGAGCACCATCCTTGAGATGGGGGAGGTGGGCACCATCCTTGAGATGGGGGAGGTGAGCACCATCCTTGAGATGGGGGAGGTGGGCACCATCCTGGAGATGGAGGAGGTGGGCACCATCCTGGAGATGGGAGGAGGTGGGCACCATCCTGGAGATGGGAGGAGGTGGGCACCATCCTGGAGATGGGAGGAGGTGGGCACCATCCTGGAGATGGGAGGAGGTGGGCACCATCCAGGAGATGGGAGGAGGTGGGCACCATCCTGGAGATGGGGGAGGTGGGCACCATCCTGGAGATGGGGGAGGTGGGCACCATCCTGGAGATGGGGGGAGGTGGGCACCATCCTGGAGATGGGGGGAGGTGGGCACCATCCAGGAGATGGGGGGAGGTGGGCACCATCCAGGAGATGGGGGGAGGTGGGCACCATCCTGGAGAGGGGGGAGGTGGGCACCATCCAGGAGATGGGGGGAGGTGGGCACCATCCAGGAGATGGGGGGAGGTGGGCACCATCCAGGAGATTGGGGGGAGGTGAGCACCATCCAGGAGATTGGGGGGAGGTGAGCACCATCCAGGAGATTGGGGGGGGCGAGCACCATCCAGGAGATTGGGGGTTGGGGGGGGGCGAGCACCATCCAGGAGATTGGGGGGGCGGCGAGCACCATTTAGGAGATTGGGGGGCGGCGAGCACCATCCAGGAGATTGGGGGGGGCGGCGAGCACCATTTAGGAGATTGGGGGGGGCGGCGAGCACCATCCAGGAGATGGGGGGGGGCGGGCACCATCCAGGAGATTGGTGGGGGCGGCGAGCACCATCCGGGAGATTGGTGGGGGCGGCGAGCACCATCCAGGAGATTGGTGGGGGCGGCGAGCACCATCCAGGAGATTGGTGGGGGCGGCGAGCACCATCCAGGAGATTGGTGGGGGCGGCGAGCACCATCCAGGAGATTGGTGGGGGGGGCGGCGAGCACCATCCAGGAGATTGGGGGGCGGCGAGCACCATCCAGGAGATTGGGGGGCGGCGAGCACCATCCAGGAGATTGGGGGGGGCGAGCACCATCCAGGAGATTGGGGGGGGGGGCGAGCACCATCCAGGAGATTGGGGGGGGGCGAGCACCATCCAGGAGATTGGGGGAGGCGAGCACCATCCAGGAGATTGGGGGGGGGGAGGCGAGCACCATCCCGGAGATGGGCGAGGTAAGCACCATCCAAGAGATTGGGGGGGGGGGGGGTGAGCACCATCCAGGAGATGGGGGAGGTGAGCATCATAGGGCTCTAGTGAATCTTTGCCATGCTCATCCATTGAAGTGATGGGGGGGATTTATAGTGACTGTGTTGTATTATCATTATTTTTTCTAAATACTTGTTTTCACCTTTTTTTCCTCTTTTGTTCCATCTCTATGCTGCTGAACTTCTGCAGCCACTTTCTGTCTACATGCACTGCAATAGCGGAATAGCATTTCTAAGGTCGGGTTTCCTGATGGTTACAACAGTGAACCATGTCTGTGTAATGTGTGTTGGTACAGCCACTTGTAGTCTCCATTGGAAGCCCGGGTGACATGGTGATAGCGCAGAAGAACAGCTGAGAGGCGGTAGCAGAGCGTTGTTCCCATATAACAGGAAAAGGACTTCCATGGCAGAAGGAGGGGAGTGAGTATTATCCAGGAGAGGAGGATTATAATCCAGAGAGGGGAGGCGAGCACCATCCAAGAGATGGGGAAGGCGAGCACCATCCAAGAGATGGGGAAGGCGAGCACCATCCAAGAGATGGGGGAGGCGAGCACCATCCAAGAGATGGGGGAGGCGAGCACCATCCAGGACAGGCCCAGGTGACAGGGTGATGGCGCAGAAGAACAGCTGTGAGACAGGAGCAGAGCGTTGTCCCCGTATAACAGGAAGTGCCTGAAAAAAGACTTTCATGGCAGGATCACCAGGAATTATTACAATTTAAAAATTATATAAAGTGCAACATCTTATTGTCATTTTTAAAAGGCTTACATTCACCTTAATGGAACTGTGATGGTATACCTGACATTAGACGAGTTGACTCCCCTCCCACTGTATTTGTAACATCATCCATCTGTCCAATCAGATTGTCGTGCGATAGGAAGATTGTCCACTAACCATGCCTCCTCTTCTTCCTCTCTTCATCCGCCTACTGACCGGCTCCTCTTCCTGCTGCTTCACCCTCTCAGCTCTGTGTCTGCAGGTACCTGTGCGTCTGTGCTGCATCTGTTTTTGTGTGTCATGATGCATGGATGGCATTATTCTTCATTTGCACTTTGCTGTGACTGCAGAGAGTGCTGTTGATGTGCGCCATCATTGATTATGATTGGCAACAGACATGGTAAGGAAGACTTGCTTCAGATCAGGAAGAGGAAATCTGATTGGTTGCTTCTAATGAATGGTTTCTCTTCATTAGAGACAAGATGCTTCTCAGTAAGACCATAGAGAAGATGGAGGGAGAGATCAGCCACTGGAAGATGAAATGCGAGGAGCTGAACAAGTCCCGCCAGGATGTGATGACACAGGTGAGACTCGGGTCACAGTTATTGTCACTCCAGAGGGACTCTTTTCTTTCCTTTAACATTCTCTCAGTTGGAGGTGCTCCCCCTAGTAGTAGAATGTCAGTGCAGTCAGTATCCTTGCTGAACAACCACCATCAGTAAGTCACAATGGGATGATATATGATCAGATCATGGCCCATTGGCTTATCCTGAGAGAAGAGCAGTAGTTACTGAGCAGGACAAGAGGCTGTATATGTGTTGTGTGGTCTGGCTGCCTCCATCTACACCAAGGTGAAATATGTTTACATTAAAGAGAGCTAGTTATGCTTTATACTAGAATATGAATGGATGAAGTCAGTTAAGTGCAGAGATCTAATATCCAGTATCTCTCCACAGCTCTCTCTCCTTCAGGAGCGCCACCAGGATGAGCTTGGTCGGATATCGGAGGACCTGCAGGATGAATTGGGTGTTCGCTCCAGCATGGATAAGAAGCTGGCGGAGCTCCGAGCTGAGGTAAGTGTCTGGAGTTGTTATGGTGATAGATGGACCGTGGTGGCATTGTACTGGATCTCTATTTTTGTGTCTTCTTACCCAGATGGAGGGTCTCCAGGCAGAGAATGCAGAGGAGTGGGGCCGCCGGGAAAGGCTAGAAACAGAGAAACTCAATCTAGAACGGGAAAACAAGAAGCTGAGGCTTCAAATCCAGGACTTGGAAGAGGTGCTCACCCGCAAGAGGAGGCAGACCGCCAGCGCCCTGGACACCGACCTAAAGTCCATCCAGTCTGAGCTCTTCGAGAAGAACAAGGTAGGATCCGTTCACTGCCATGAGTAGGGGGAATAAACAAGGTGAGATCTGGTCATTGCCAGGACTCAGGAAATTAAAAAGGTAAAACCAGGACTGGGGGGATAAACAAGGAGAGATCTGTTTTCTTCATGGACTGGGGGATAAACAAGGTGAGGTCCGATCACTGCCTGATTTGTTGGGGGGGGGGCTAAACAAGGTAAGAGCTGGTCACTGCCAGGACCGCAGAATGAACAAGGTGAGATCTGGTCACTGCCAGGGCCACAGAATGAATAAGATGAGATCTGGTCACTGGGAAAATTACCACGGTAAGATCCAAAAACAGGAAATTAACAAGCTGAGATCCAGTCACTGACAGAACTGGAGGAATTAATGTGAGATCCGGACACTGCTAGAAATTGGGGAATGAACACGGCGAGATCCGGTCACTGCCGGGACTGGAGGAATGAACAAGGTGAGATCTGGTCACTGCTGGGAATTGGGGAAAGAGCAAGGTGAGATCCGGTCACTGCTGGAAATTGGGGAATGAACAAGGTGAGATCTGGTCACTGCTGGGAATTGGGGAAAGAACAAGGTGAGATCCGGTCACTGCTGGAAATTGGGGAATGAACAAGGTGAGATCTGGTCACTGCTGGGAATTGGGGAAAGAACAAGGTGAGATCCGGTCACTGCTGGGAATTGGGGAAAGAACAAGGTGAGATCTGGTCACTGCTGGGAATTGGGGAAAGAACAAGGTGAGATCCGGTCACTGCTGGAAATTGGGGAATGAACAAGGTGAGATCCGGTCACTGCTGGGAATTGGGGAAAGAACAAGGTGAGATCCGGTCACTTCTGGAAATTGGGGAATGAACAAGGTGAGATCTGGTCACTGCTGGGAATTGGGGAATGAACAAGGTGAGATCCGGTTACTGCCAGGAATTGGGGAATGAACAAGGTGAGATCCGGTTACTGCCAGGAATTGGGGAATGAACAAGGCGAGATCCGGTCACTGCTGGGAATAGGGGAATGAACAAGGTGAGATCTGGTCACTGCTGAGAATTGGGGAATGAACAAGGTGAGATCCGGTTACTGCCAGGAATTGGGGAATGAACAAGGTGAGATCCGGTCACTGCTGGGAATTAGGGAGTGAACAAGGTGAGATCCCGTCACTGCTGGGAATTGGGAAATGAACAAGGTGAGATCCTGTCACTGCTAGGAATTGGGGAATGAGCAAGGTGAGATCCGGTCACTGCTGGGAATTAGGGAGTGAACAAGGTGAGATCCCGTCACTGCTGGGAATTGGGAAATGAACAAGGTGAGATCCTGTCACTGCTAGGAATTGGGGAATGAACAAGGTGAGATCCGGTTACTGCCAGGAATTGGGGAATGAACAAGGTGAGATCCGGTCACTGCTGGGAATTAGGGAGTGAACAAGGTGAGATCCCGTCACTGCTGGGAATTGGGAAATGAACAAGGTGAGATCCTGTCACTGCTAGGAATTGGGGAATGAGCAAGGTGAGATCCGGTTACTGCCGGGACTGGCAGAATGGAACTTCTCTTCTGTCCAATCAACACTATTCTCCCCTCTCCCATGCATACACCCGTGAAATCATTTCCTCTCTGATGAGTAGAAACATTCCAGAGACAGATCAATAACACAGTGCCGTCTAAAGAGTTCCTTAAAAGTGCCCTACATTACCAGCATGCCATTATATCATTACTCATCATACCAGACAAGGAGGGCGCCTAAGCACCCCAGACCTCTCCCTTTTTACATTCATCTATTTCATTGTATAATTCACCCTTCACACCAGACACAGTGGGCCTTAAATTTACCAGATGTTTGTGTATCCGAAGCCCTGAGTATCTACTCGGCTTATACTGCCAATGTCTGTCTGGCACGTTGAATGCTGGGTGTGTACAGAAAGTGTAGGGAAAAGTTTATAACCAGATTTTCTGTATGTGGTAGGAACTATCTGATCTGCGGCACGGCCACGCCAAGCTGAAGAAACAACACCACGAGAAGACCGCGGAGCTTACTCATGCCAACCGCAGGTTGGAGCAACTTGAGGTGGAAGTGAAGAAACTGCGCCTTAGGGTGGAGGAACTGAAGAAGGAGCTGGGCCAGGCAGAGGACCAGGTAGCTACAGGGAAGGTTGGAGCAGCTGGAATCATGTCCTGTTAAATGCTGTCATTAGTGACTTCTTCTGAAGCTATGTGCCTGACCGTCCTGCTGATCCAGGGGGGTCAATGACCTAGAACAAGGATACAGATAACTTTTTTTCTGATCTGAATGCTTGTTCTGAGTCAGTGGCACAAAGTATGGAAGCCTGGGGATCAGTATGAGGATCAGGTAACTAGCATTTTCAGCAGATGTAAACTCTGGAGCCCTAATGTTATTGTCATGGCAGATAATCTTCTGTCGTACTACAAGGAACCTCATGAGTGGGGGAGGGGGATGGAGAGGCAAGGGGAGGTGGTGGGGGCATGTCCTCCCAGTAACAGCCAATGGTGCTCTTCTTGCAGCTAGATGAGTCCCAGAACCAAACACGCAAGCTGCAGAGATCTCTGGATGAGCAGACAGAGCTGAACGAGAACCTGCAAGTTCAATTTGAGCATTTACAGTCACGGTAAGTAGTGTATTGGGGTCAAGATTCACCTACCCCTCTGTACATGGAATGCTATTAGGCACAGACTGTGGCAGTCAGGGGGGCACCTACCTATCTGTACACATGTTGGGGGTCGAGGAAGACAAGACACCTACCTCTCAGTATGTGGTCTGGTGTCAGACACATTGGGGGGAGACTTTCTAAAACTGGAGCGTGCAAAAACTGGTGCAGCTCTGCACAGAAACCAATCAGCTTCCAGGTTTTATTGTCAAAGCTTAATTAAACAAGCTGAAGTTAGAAGCTGATTGGCTACAATGCACAGCTGCACCAGATTCTGTGTGCTCCAGTTTTAGTAAATCTCCCCCACTGTGTCGAGGGGGGCGACCTCTCTGTATGTGTACTGAGGGTCGGGGGCACCTACCTCTCTATATGTGGACTAGTGCTGGGCACAGTCTGTGGGGTTGGGAGCACTTAACTCTCTGTACATGTATTGATGGTCATGGAGCACCTACCTCTCTGTACTTGGACTGGTGATGGGCACGGACAGTGGGGGTTAGAGGGCACCTACCTCTCTGTACATGTATTGGGGTCAGGGGGCACCCACCTGTTTTTACGTCTTTTGGGGGATAGTGGGGCACCTACCGCTCTATACATGTATAGATGGTCATGGAGCACCTACCGCTTTGGACTGGTGCTCGGGGGTGGGGGGCACCTACCTTTCTGTATGTGTATTGGGGGGTCAGGGGACACCTACTCCAGCATACATATAGACTGCTGGAACTCTTTGTTCCAGATATGGAGGCCTCTCATTACATATGTAGTTTATTATTCATTGTCTAATTCTCTGTCTGTAGACTGCGCCGTCAGCAGAACACACCACTGTTTGGGAAGCTCCACACATCTCGATTTGGGAGCGATGATACCGGAGAAATGGGAAGTGACCCCGATGAGGACGAGCTGCAGATTCAAGTCCCGTAGTCAGAGGTGTCTGTGGATGCTGCAGGACCGTATTAACCAATCATGGACTTGTACCATACGGAAGGAGCATACCGCTGGAGGGCCAACCAGGCTGTTCCTTCCTGTGTGCCTTACACTAAATATCATGTGATGTTATGATATATGTTATATCATTTATTATATACTTTACATATTTATAGTTAGCCGGCCACACTACCTCTGTCTTGACACTACCCTGGGGTGGCATAATAACTCTTCTGAGGCCCCAAGCTGTGTTCTCCGGGCAGAGTACACCCAGCCGTGGCTTCTCCTGTGTTTAAACAGGAGACGTTCCGTCTGATAGTGTGACCCCCAACATTACTCTCTGTAGATCTTCTATAGGAAGATATTGCATGCATTTCACACTCCCTGACATATTTTATTGCCCTTTTATAATTTATGGAACTAGACATGGTCCTGGTCTATATTTCCCCTATTCAGACCCCATAAATTACAGCCTGTGAATTTAAGCAATGAGTATAGTACTCCAGCCTGTATCCTGGGAAAAGGAATATAGAACTCCAGTCTGTGCCCTGAGACAATGGGTATACAGGTCCTTCTCAAAAAATTAGCATATTGTGATAAAGTTCATTATTTTCTGTAATGTACTGATAAACATTAGACTTTCATATATTTGAGATTCATTACACACAACTGAAGTAGTTCAAGCCTTTTCTTGTTTTAATATTGATGATTTTGGCATACAGCTCATGAAAACCCAAAAATCCTATCTCAAAAAATTAGCATATTTCATCCGACCAATAAAAGAAAAGTGTTTTTAATACAAAAAAAGTCAACCTTCAAATAATTATGTTCAGTTATGCACTCAATACTTGGTCGGGAATCCTTTTGCAGAAATGACTGCTTCAATGCGGCGTGGCATGGAGGCAACCAGCCTGTGGCACTGCTGAGGTGTTATGGAGGCCCAGGATGCTTCGATAGCGGCCTTAAGCTCATCCAGAGTGTTGGGTCTTGCGTCTCTCAACTTTCTCTTACCAATATCCCACAGATTCTCTATGGGGTTCAGGTCAGGAGAGTTGGCAGGCCAATTGAGCACAGTAATACCATGGTCAGTAAACCATTTACCAGTGGTTTTGGCACTGTGAGCAGGTGCCAGGTCGTGCTGAAAAATGAAATCTTCATCTCCATAAAGCTTTTCAGCAGATGGAACCATGAAGTGCTCCAAAATCTCCTGATAGCTAGCTGCATTGACCCTGCCCTTGATAAAACACAGTGGACCAACACCAGCAGCTGACATGGCACCCCAGACCATCACTGACTGTGGGTACTTGACACTGGACTTCAGGCATTTTGGCATTTCCCTCTCCCCAGTCTTCCTCCAGACTCTGGCACCTTGATTTCCGAATGACATGCAAAATTTGCTTTCATCCGAAAAAAGTACTTTGGACCACTGGGCAACAGTCCAGTGCTGCTTCTCTGTAGCCCAGGTCAGGCGCTTCTGCCGCTGTTTCTGGTTCAAAAGTGGCTTGACCTGGGGAATGCGGCACCTGTAGCCCATTTCCTGCACACGCCTGTTCACGGTGGCTCTGGATGTTTCTACTCCAGACTCAGTCAACTGCTTCCGCAGGTCCTCCAAGGTCTGGAATCGGTCCTTCTCCACAATCTTCTTCAGGGTCCGGTCACCTCTTCTCGTTGTGCAGCATTTTCTGCCACACTTTTTCCTTCCCACAGACTTCCCACTGAGGTGCCTTGATACAGCACTCTGGGAACAGCCTATTCGTTCAGAAATTTCTTTCTGTATCTTACCCTCTTGCTTGAGGGTGTCAATGATGGCCTTCTGGACAGCAGTCAGGTCGGCAGTCTTACCCATGATTGCGGTTTTGAGTAATGAACCAGGCTGGGAGTTTTTAAAAGCCTCAGGAATCTTTTGCAGGTGTTTAGAGTTAATTAGTTGATTCAGATTATTAGGTTAATAGCTCGTTTAGAGAACCTTTTCATGATATGCTAATTTTTTGAGATAGGATTTTTGGGTTTTCATGAGCTGTATGCCAAAATCATCAATATTAAAACAAGAAAAGGCTTGAACTACTTCAGTTGTGTGTAATGAATCTAAAATATATGAAAGTCTAATGTTTATCAGTACATTACAGAAAATAATGAACTTTATCACAATATGCTAATTTTTTGAGAAGGACCTGTATATTCCCAGCATTTTAATCAGAGGCAATGAGTATAGAATCCCAGCCTGTATCCTGAGGCAATGGGTATAGAATTCCGGCCTTTGCCTTGAGGCAATGAGTATGTATACAGTATAATCACAGCCTGTATCCTGGGACAATGGGTATAGAACTCCTGCCATTATCTTAAAGCAATGGGTGTAGAATCTCATCCTGTATCCTGGGTCAACAGGTATAGAATGCCAGCCTGTATCCTGAGGCAATGAGTATAAAATCCCGGCCTTTGCCCTGAGGCAATGAGTATAAAATCTCAGCCTTTGCCCTGAGGCAATGAGTTCCCCCAGCAGCCAGCGCCGTTCTCACCCAGGATGGTTTTTCCTTGGTCTTTGGGTCCCCAGCATTGGCATGTTTAATTTGGGAAGCCAGCTATGACTCCTTGCTGGTTCACAGCCGGCTTCCCACTTTTGGGCGAAGTTCGGCTTTAAGGACTTCTGTGTCCTTCAGTGGGCTCCAAGAAAAGGACTTTGAGTACAAAAAAATCTCATTCCGTTTTGTATAAGATTTATTCACTGAAACATTAAAGTACAGCGCCACCTACTGATCAGGGTAGACCAAGACTTTGTTAGGAGGTATATACAGGGATACTGTGGACAATCCATACTGCCTCCATCGTATTCTATGTGTAATTTATATATATATTGTATTTTTATTGTTTGTAAATATAATAAATGTGCAGATCAGTTACCACATTGTACAAATAAATAACCAATTTTATACAATTCCTCTCCTTTCATGTCAATCCAGCATGCACAAAATATATAGTACATACAAGTACATGTGATCCCTTACCTTGTAAAACAATTCAGTCTGAAATAGAAATGCAAAATGTCTGTGCGTGCTGGGCAAGGGGGTGGGGGGGGCATGTTGGCAAGAGGCAGAGGAAGAGCAGTACACTGATCTTCCCAGGGAAGAGCTGTGCAGGGGAGTATCAGCAGGAGGCAGAGGGAGAGCAGTACACTGATCTTCCCACTGAAGAGCTGTGCAAGGAAGTGTCAGCAGAGGGAGTGCAGTACACTGATCTTCTCGGTAAAGAGCTGTGCAGGGAAGTGTCAGCAGGAGGCAGAGGAAGAGTAGTACACTGATCTTCCCAATAAAGAGCTGTGCAGGGAAGTGTCAGCAGAGGAAGAGAAGTACACTGATCTTCTTGGTAAAAAGCTGTGCAGGGAAGTATCAGCAGGAGGGAGAGCAGTACACTAATCTTCACACTGAAGAGTTGTGCAGGGAAGTGTCAGCAGAGGGAGAGCAGTACACTGATCTTCCAAGTAAAGAGCTGTGCAGGGAAGTGTCAGCAGGAGGCAGAGGAAGAGTAGTGCACTGATCTTCCCAATAAAGAGCTGTGCAGGGAAGTATCAGCAGTGGAAGAGAAGTACATTGATCTTCCCACCAAAGAGCTGTGCAGGGAAGTGTCAGCAGAGGAAGAGAAGTACACTGATCTTCTTGGTAAAGAGCTGTGCAGGGAAGTATCAGCAGGAGGGAGAGCAGTACACTAATCTTCACACTGAAGAGTTGTGCAGGGAAGTGTCAGCAGAGGGAGAGCAGTACACTGATCTTCCAAGTAAAGAGCTGTGCAGGGAAGTGTCAGCAGGAGGCAGAGGAAGAGCAATACACTGATTTTCCCCATAAAGAGCTGTGTAGGGGAGTATCAGCAGGAGGCAGAGGGAGAGCAGTACACTGATCTTGGAGAAGAGCTGTGCAGTGGGGTGTTGGCAGTGTTTATTTTTCACACAAATAGAGCTTTCATTTGGTGGTATTTATTCACTCCTGGGTTTTTTATATTTTGATAAACAAACAAAAGAAAGGCCGAAAATTTTGAACAAACAAAAATGTAGTTTCTGTTATAAAATTTTGCAAACAGGTAATTTTTCTCCTTTACTGATGGGCATTGATGAGGAGTCATTGATGAGGCTGCACTAATATGTGGAACTAATGGGCACTGAAAAGCAGCACTGATAGGTGGCACTGATGGACACTGATAGGTGGCACTGATTGAAAGCACTGATGGACACTGGTTGGCAGCAATGATGGACACTGGTAGGCAATGTTGGGGCTTCAGTGATAATCAGTGCCCTGATTATCAGTGCGGATGTCCCCTTTTACACTAGCTAGTTACCGACTCTCCCCTCTCCTCACGCTGTTACAGCGTGAGGAAAGGAATGCTGATATCCAGCAAGTGTGTGTACATCGTGATCAGCTGTGATTTAACATAGCCAATCGCATGGTAAAGAGCCACTATCATTGGCTCTTTACCCCAATCGGTGATGCAATGTGTCCTAGGGACACCGCTCACCACCCATCACAACGCCGTATGCCCCTGAGAGCGCGCATGCACAGCAAGAATGGGAGGACGTCATATGACCTCCACCCAGAACTAGAGCGGTCCCGCCGGGCCGTCATTTCACTATATGGCAGGTGGAAACTTTAAAAAAAAAAAAAAAAGGTAAACAAAATGTTTTTATTCTGAATGGTCTGGAGTTGTGATCGGTGTGTCCAGGGCTCTGTCCTGGGACCAAATCTGTTTAACTTGTTTATAAATGATATAGAGGTTGCAAAAAACAGCTTAGGGTTTCCACCCTTCCGGCATTCACCTGGACAGTCCGGGTTGGGAATCCTGTGTCAGGGCTTCAGACCTCCTGAAACCCGGGCACATTATTCAGAATGGACTGTGGTTCCCCAACTACCACAACCGCCAAGTACATAGGTGTGTGCACGGGTCCCATACATAGACAGGAGAGGAGGGAGGGTTTGATTTTCTCCTGCTCCCCTTACCCCTCTGTCTGCCCACCCACACTCCAATCCCCGGCGTTCTGTGCTCGGGAAAGGGATGTGTGGGCTGGAAATTTGAAGCTCCGCAGCCAGGATGAAAGGTGTCAATGCTTGAGTCTCCATCCTGGGGTGAGTGAGCTCACCATCCAATGTCTGAAGCCCCCCCCCCCCTTCCTCCCTTCTCTCTCCTGCCTCTGAGTGAGTGTGTACACTAAGATAAGGGGGACTCAGATATAAGGGGTGCCCTGTGGACTCTGATGTAAGGGGGGCTTTGGGAACCCTGATTTAAGGGGACATGCTGGGAACTTTAGAGCAGAAATCCCCTTACATTAGAGTTCCCCTTTACACCATGTCCCCCCTTAAAATAAATTGTTGTGCGCCGCTAAAGTGTTTGGGGTTGGATTGAAAAAAAGGTGGCGACCTTAAATAGCTCGATCTCAGTGTTTGCTGATGATACCAACCAAGCTAAGCAGGGCAATAACTTCACAGCAGAATATAACAACTTTATGAGAAGGGTGGGCAGTTATTATATGGCAGGTGAGGTTCAATGTAGGGGATGTAAAGTAATGCACCTGGGAGCTAAACATATGAATGCAAGTTAGTTGTTGGGGGAGAACCTCTGGGGGGGTCAAAGATGGAAAAGGATGTGGGGGGTCCTACATGACAGTCTGAGCAACAACATGCGAAGCCAAGCTGCAGCAAACCAGACCAGCAGATTATTAGTATGAAGGGGATAAAAGATAATAAATATGGGAAATGGTAATGATGACCTCACAGGTGAACTGATCGATCCGTCTTCATTCAACCTCCCCACCTGTGACTATTATATGATGTATACAATGATCTCTGTATATTATATGATGTATACAATGATCTCTGTATATTATATGATGTATACAATGATCTCTGTATATTATATGATGTATACAATGATCTCTGTATATATTATATGATGTATACAATGATCTCTGTATATATTATATGATGTATACAATGATCTCTGTATATTATATGATGTATACAATGATCTCTGTATATATTATATGATGTATACAATGATCTCTGTATATATTATATGATGTATACAATGATCTCTGTATATTATATGATGTATACAATGATCTCTGTATATATTATATGATGTATACCATGATCTCTGTATATTATATGATGTATACCATGATCTCTGTATATTATATGATGTATACAATGATCTCTGTATATATTATATGATGTATACCATGATCTCTGTATATTATATGATGTATACCATGATCTCTGTGTATATTATATGATGTATACCATGATCTCTGTATATTATATGATGTATACCATGATCTCTGTATATTATATGATGTATACCATGATCTCTGTATATTATATGATGTATACAATGATCTCTGTATATATTATATGATGTATACCATGATCTCTGTGTATATTATATGATGTATACCATGATCTCTGTGTATATTATATGATGTATACCATGATCTCTGTATATTATATGATGTATACAATGATCTCTGTATATATTATATGATGTATACAATGATCTCTGTATATTATATGATGTATACAATGATCTCTGTATATTATATGATGTATACAATGATCTCTGTATCTATTATATGATGTATACAATGATCTCTGTATCTATTATATGATGCATACAATGATCTCTGTATATATTATATGATGTATACAATGATCTCTGTATATTATATGATGTATACAATGATCTCTGTATATTATATGATGTATACAATGATCTCTGTGTATATAACGATATCCTTCTACATGTATAATATATGAGCCGGTATATTGATCTCTATGTATATTATATATATATATTATGATCTTTATGCCTTATATGATGTATGTAATGATCTGTATGTATATAAAAATCTCTATGAAAATTATGGGATGCATATAACGATCCACATGTATCGGTGGAGTTGCGGCAGTCCGCTGACAGGCTCCCCCTCCTTTCCCCCCTCTCCCCGGATTGGTTCGCTCCTCCCTCCCCCTGTCTCCGCTCTCGGTGGAAGAGCCCACCGTCTGTCGGAGGGGGGGCAGGCAGTGACAGACCGGAGCCGGGCGGAGATGAGGAGTCATGGCCTCCAATACCACCGACATCGTCCGCCAAGGATACGTGAGGATGAAGAGCCGGAAACTGGGGGTGAGGGGAGTACCGGGAGGGGAGGGCACCCACCGAACGTCTCATCACCCCCACCCATTCTCACCCCAACACCTCCCATCCCCCCACACACACTAAGCACCCCAACACATCCTATCCCCCCCCCCACACACTGAGAACCCCAACACATCCTATTCCCCCTACACACTAAGCACCCCAATACCTCCCATCCCCCCTACACACTGAGCACCCCCCCACACACACACTGAGCACCCCAACACCTCCCCCCTCACACACTGAGCACCCCAACACCTCCCACCCCCCCCACACACACACTGAGCACCCCAACACCTCCCATCCCCCCACACACACTGAGCACCCCAACACCTCCCATCCCCCCACACACACTAAGCACCCCAGCACATCCTATTCCCCCCCACACACTGAGAACCCCAACACATCCTATTCCCCCTACACACTAAGCACCCCAATACCTCCCATCCCCCCTACACACTGAGCACCCCCACACCTCCCACCCCCCCCCCACACACACTGAGCACCCCAACACCTCCCCCTCACACACTGAGCACCCCAACACCTCCCACCCCCCCCCCCACACACACACTGAGCACCCAACACCTCCCATCCCCCCACACACACTGAGCACCCCAACACCTCCCATCCCCCCACACACACTAAGCACCCCAGCACATCCTATTCCCCCCCCACACACTGAGAACCCCAACACATCCTATTCCCCCTACACACTGAGCACCCCAATACCTCCCATCCCCCCTACACACTGAGCACCTCCCACCCCCCCCCACACACTGAGCACCCCAACACCTCCCCCCTCACACACTGAGCACCTCAACACCTCCCCCCCACACACACACACTGAGCACCCCAACACCTCCCATCCCCCCACACACACACTGAACACCCCAACACCTCCCATCCCCCCACACACACTGAGCACCCAACACCTCCCATCCCCCCCACACACACTGAGCACCCCAAGACCTCCCATCCACCCACACACACTGAGCACCCCAACACCTCCCACACACACACTGAGCACCCCAACACCTCCCACCCCCCCACACACTGAGCACCCCAACACCTCCCACCCCCCACACACACACTGAGCACCCCAACATCTTCCATCCCCCCACACACACTGAGCACCCCAACACCTCCCATCCTCCCCACACACGCACACTGAGCACCCCAACATATTCCATCCCCCCACACACACTGAGCACCCCAACATCTTCCATCCCCCCATACACACTGAGCACTCCAACACCTCCCATCCTCCCCACACACACACACTGAGCACCCCAACACCTCCCATCCCCCCCACACCTCCCATTCCCCCTACACACTGAGCACCCCAACACCTCCCATCCCCCCACACACGCAGAGCACCCCAACACCTCCCACCCTCCCCACACACACTGAGCACCCCAACACCTCCCACCCCCCCACACACACACTGAGCACCCCAACACCTCCCACCCCCCCACACACACTGAGCACCCCAACACCTCCCACCCCCCCACACACACACTGAGCACCCCAACACCTCCCACCCCCCCACACACACTGAGCACCCTAACACCTCCCACCCACCCCCACACACACAGAGCACCCCAACACCTCCCACCCCCCCCCACACACACTGAGCACCCCAACACCTCCCACCCCCCCACACACACACTGAGCACCCCAACACCTCCCACCCCCCCACACACTGAGCACCCCAACATCTTCTATCCCCCCACACACACTGAGCACCCAACATCTTCCATCCCCCCACACACACTGAGCACCCCAACACCTCCCATCCTCCCCACACACACACACTGAGCACCCCAACACCTTCCATCCCCCACACACACTGAGCACCCCAACACCTCCCACCCAGCACCCCAACATCTTCCACCATCTTCACACACTGAGCACCCCACCATCTTCTATCCCCCCACACACACTAAGCACCCCAACATCTTCCATCCCCCACACACACTGAGCACCCCAACACCTCCCATCCACACACACACACTGAGAACCCCAACACCTTCTACCACCCCACACACACTGAGCACCCCAACACCTCCCATCCCCCCCACACACACTGAGCACCCCAACACCTCCCATCCCCCACACACACTGAGCACCCCAACACCTCCCAGACCCCCCCACACACACACTGGGCACCCCAACACCTCCCACCCCACCCCACCCTCCCACACACACTGAACACCCCAACACCTCCCACCCCACCCTCCCACACACACTGAACACCCCAACACCTCCCGCCACCCACACACACCTTCCACCCCCCCCCACACACACACACTGAGCACCCCCACTACAATCATCCACTCCCTTATTGAGCACCCCCACTCCACCCATCCCCCTACTACGGAGCACCCCCACTTCCTTCAACCCCCCCATAATGAATCACCCCCACGCCACCCATTCCTCCATTACTGAGCACCCCAACACCACTAATTCCCCCCCATACTGAATCACCCCCACTCCACCCATCTTCCATTACTGAGAACCCCGACTCTATCTATCCCCCTACTACTGAGCAACCCCACTTTATTCAAACCCCCCCACCCATACTGAGCCCGCCCACTCCACCCATCCCTCCATTATTAATCACCCCCGCTCCACCTATCCTCCTACTACTGAGCACCCCCACTTCATCCATTCAACCCCCATACTGAGCACCCCCACTCCACGCATTAACTCCCCCATACTAAGCACCTCCACTCCACCCATTCCTTATATTGAGCACCCCCCATTCTGAGCACCCCCACTCTAATCATCCCCCCATTACTGGGCCCCCCACTATACCCTCCCACCCATATCAAGCACCCCCTCTCCACACATCCTTTCCATTACGAGCACCCCCACTCCACCCCCTTCCTATACTGAGCACCCCTATTCCACACACATTCCCCCCCGCATAGTGAGCACCTACAATCCACACATTTTCCCCACCATGCTGAGCACCCCCACTTCATCCCCTCCCATGAGTTTGAGCACACCCACTTCACCCCCCCCCCATTACTAAGTACCCCACACTCCACCCATTCTTCCCCCATTTATCCATTTATTGAGCACCCCCACTCCAACCATCCCTCCATTTCTGAGTACCCCCTTCCTATACTGTGCACCCATCCTGACATTAGCGAGAAGCCCCACCCCACCCATCCCCCATATACTATGCACCCCTTCTCCAAACATCCCTTCTTTTACTGAGCATTCCCACTCCACCCATTCGCCCCCCCCCAATACTGAATCACCTATACTCCACCTATCCCACTATTATAGAGCACCCCTACTCTATCCATCCATACCATTACTGAGCATCTTTAATCCACTCCCTATACTGAGCACCCCCACGCAACCCATCCCTCTGTTACTACGTATTCCCACTTCACCCATTCCCCCTATACTGTGCAACTCCACTCAACCCATTACTGAGCACCCTCATTCCTAACCCCCCCTCCCATTACTGAGCACCCCCACTCCACCCATTCTTCCCCTGCCCTATACAGAGCACCCCCACTCCACCCATCTGCCCCCATACTGAGCACCCCCACTCCACTTATTTCCCCTCCCATACTGAGCACCTCACTCCACCCATTATCCCATTACTTAGCACCCTCACTCCACCCATTCTTCTCCCGCCCTATACTAAACACCCCCACTCCACCCATCCACCCCCATACTGAGCACCCCACACCACCCATCCCCCCCCCATACTGAGCACTGCACTCCGCCCATTACTGAGCACCTCCACTGCACCCATATACCTCTCTTTACTGAGCACCCTACTACACCTGTCCCACCATGACTGAGCACCCCTGCTTCACTCACTCTGCCCCCTCTCTATACTGAGCAGACCTATTCCACCAATTTCCTCCTCCCTATACTGAGCACCCCCACTCCACCCATACCCCTACCTTTTACTAAACCTCCCCACTCCACCTATTCACCCCCACCTTCCTTAGTCTGAGCACCACCTCTCCACCCATCCCTCCCTATACTGAGTACCCCCACTCTACCTATCCCCCCATTACTGAGAACTCCCACTCTATTCCCCCCCCCCCCATACTGAGTACCCCCACTTCACCCATCACCATCATTACTGGGCACCATCACTTTAACTCAATATTGAGCACTTCAACGCCACCCTTATTCCTTATGCTGTGAACCCTCCGCTCTCCGCCCCTTACAGCCTACCCCTAGGCTAAAGGTCTTCAGAAATCATTTCTGACCTTCCCCCCTATACTGAGCACCCCCACACCAACCATTATCCACCCCCATATTAAGCACCGCCACGCCACCCATCTATTCCCCCCCCCCCATAATGAGCACCCCCTACTCCACCCATTTTCCGCCCTATACTGTGCACCCCACTCTACCTATTTCCCCATTACTAAGCACCTTCATTTCAGGCATTCCCCTCTATACTGAGCACCCCCACTCCACCCATTATCCACCCCCAATATTGAGCACCGCCACTTCACCCATCTATTCCCCCCTCCCCCACCTCCACTGCACCCATTTCCCTCTATACTGAGCACCCCACTCTACTCATTGCCCCCCCCATTCCACCAATCCTACCCATAACCTCTGGCCTTTCTTCTGCAGATATACCGCCGCTGTTGGTTGGTGTTAAGGAAATCTTCCAGTAAGGGGCCCTGGAGACTGGAGAAGTATCCGGACGAGCGGTCGGTCGTCTTGCGTACATCACCGAAGGTGAGGGATGTCATTATAGGGACGCAGCGCTCAGAGGTCACTCCAGCCTATCACATCTCTCTGTACATCTGATTGTACAATCCTGTCATACGGCCCTGGTGTAGGCACTGTGATGATATCATAAATATGCATGCCCCAAGATGGCGTCTTGCTCAGAGCACCACCCAATCAGCTTGGTTGGTCTTTTATGGTTTTCTGAGGCTGGACATCCCCAGAGGGACACATAGCACCCAGGGGCACCAGCTGGCAGGCTGTAACAGGTGAAAAAAGCTGAGCAGTGTTGAGAAGTTGTGTGGGGGCACTCCACTGGTGTAGTTGGTTCTGAATTCGTATACAAGCTTTCCGTTTCCACTGGGTTCAAATGCTGCTCATTGAACTCAACAGGAGGCTTCACAAGGAGCTTCCATGGCTGGCAGAGAGCGTGCTCGCCTCTGATCACAGGACAGAGGAGAGCACAATCTAACAGGTGTAGACACTCGTTATATCTGTATATTCTATGTAACATGATGCCCCTCTACCCCATGTCTCTCTCTGCAGGTGACGGAGATCAGTAATGTGAAGTGTATTATGCGGCTCCCAAAGGAGACTAAGAGGCAAGCAGTGGCCATTATATTCTGCGATGACTTAGCCCGAACCTTTACCTGCGACTCAGGTGAGCTGGAGATCCGCTGGAGACACCCAACCACTGGTGTCAGTCAATGACGGTGTCACTGGGCGGCAGTAGTGTGGTAGGTAACTGAGGTGACATAGTGCATTATTGGGGGAAGTGACAGTGTGGTAGAGTTATCAAGGATGGTAGTGCTGTAGTTACATCAAGGATGATTGTGCAGTAGCGTTGTCAGGGGTGATGGTGCATTAGGGTTATCTTGGGATGGTGGTGATGTGTAGTTATGAGGGGTGATGATGGTGCTGGTAGTGCTATAAGGCATGATAGTGTGGGAGCATTATTGGGGATAACAGTGTGGTAGAATTTACAGGGATGACAGTGCGGTAGTCTTGAGATGGTGCTGGTAGAGCTATGGGGGTTGGCGTTGCAAAAGAACTATCAGGGCTGATAGTGTGGTAGTATTATTGGGGTGACAGTGCAGTAGAGTTATGAGGGACGGTGTGGTAGAGCTATTTTGGATGAGGAGTTGGGGTTAACGTTGAGGTAGCCTTATCAGGGAAGATGGGGTGGTTGAACCATTGGGGATTATAGCAGGGTAGTTATGGGGGTGACATTGCTGGAGACTTATTGGGGGTAACAATGCAGTGGGGTTATCAATGTTGCCTTGCAGTTGTGCCATCTGGGATGATGCTGCAGATGAACTTTTGGGGGTGATGGTGCAGTAGAGCTATCCAGGATGATGGTGTAGTAGAGCTGTCATGGTGATGGTGTGGTAGCATTATTGGGGGTGACGGTGTGGTAGAGCTATCTTACGTGATTGGATAAAGTTAATGGTACGTTAGTGTTAATGCCGATGATATGGCAGACCTGTTGGTGATATTGATGCAGCATGGCTTGTGGGATGATGGTGCGGTTGACCTGTTGAGGATGATGGTCTACTAGAGGTATCGGTGATGATGGTGCAGTAGAACTATCAGTAATGATGATGATGCAGTACATCTGTTGAGGATGATGGTGCAGTAGTTAAGTGGGGTGATGGTACGGTAGACCTGTTGAGGATGATAGTTATTTTGGGGAGGACAGTGTTGGAGTCTATGCAATGCATTGTGGGATTTACGCTCCTTTTTTCATTTGCCAGAACTCGAGGCGGAGGAGTGGTACAAGGTGCTGTCCACGGAATGTCTGGGGTCAAGAGCCAATGAGTATAACCTGGGAGAACCAGACCTCCTCACCCCGGGAGTGCAGAGTGAACAGACAGGTAGGGGACTGGTAAAGGCCTGGCCACAGACCACATGATCCAACAATTGTGCGGCTGGCACCCTTGTCCTAAAATGATCTCAAACAATCGATAAAACAGCAAATGTTTCCTGCCGGGGCATTGTTGGTGTTTTCTAAAGATGGGCAGTGGAATCCTTGTGGACATTTGTGTAAGATTTGCCCAATCACTTCCACATT
This sequence comes from Rana muscosa, assembly GCA_029206835.1. Classification (NCBI taxonomy): domain Eukaryota; kingdom Metazoa; phylum Chordata; class Amphibia; order Anura; family Ranidae; genus Rana; species Rana muscosa. The sequence goes on from CM055119.1 coordinate 341,620,524, forward strand.
CAATCAGAACGATAAGGCCACATGTCCAGTGCGAATTGTATGTCCATTTTCTTTGCAAATAAAAAAAGGATTTGTTCAGTGGTTCAGGTGCATTTTTGATGCGGCTCAGGACTGATTTTTGTCACAGCTGCCATTTCAGTGCTGACCAATACATAGTAGATAAAGGGTGTGAACTCCTGTAGTAGGAGAGCAATCCGTGCTGAAATCCTGATCGAAAATCCTGCACACATGTGCGATTCAGAAGCGTTCCCATAGAAACTAATGAGCCTGGAATTTGCACCTGAACCGCACTGCAGTGCTCAGAAAACGCACAGGACTCCTTTTACATTAGTACTGCGGATGCACTGCATATATGGGAACAGCTTCAATGGAAATCAATTTTATTTTACATGTCATTGCGAATCGAATGTGGCTCAAAACGCATCCAATTTGCATATATGAGAACTGAGCCTAAACGTTTTCTCGTAAAACGTTCAGGTCCAAATCAGTTGTGATCTTGTGTCTTGGTACATTGTTTATAATTGTCCTACATCTAATTTGTTTAGTAGAATCTTGGTGGGACTGCACTGATCTCTGTCCAGCCTGGACCCATCAACTTGTAATGGTGCTGATCTTACAGTGTGTCATTGCTTCTTTATTGTACATCCCAGGACACAGAGTATTTTCATATCCATTACGATCAGGTTAGGCTGCCACTTTCAGGTGATTAAACACTGGCAAAAAAAAAAAAGACAGGAATCCCCTCCCAGGCATAACCCCTCCTAGGCAAGACTTCAGTTTTTTGCTAGTATCTTAGGTGATGTCCTTCTGAGGTTGCTACCTTTGGTCAGTGAGCCTTGCAGGCTGCTGTGTGAGGTTCTATTCTGTTCTAGTTTAGTTGTCTGGGGCCTGTTGGGTTGTTGCCGTGTTGTCCTCCCCTCATATTCAGTGCTTTGGGACATCCCTATCATAATAGATATGAAGATACCCTGTGACCTGGGATATAGTTCAAGAAAAGGATTTAACAGGTAAACCAAATTTCAATTTTTCTTACAGAGCGTTTCAGTGTCTTCCTTCTGCCTTCCTCCAATTTGGACGTGTACGGAGAGTGCAAGCTGCAAATCACAGAAGAAAACCTCTACCTCTGGGACGCACACAACCCACACACTAAGCTGCTGTCATGGCCACTCTGCGCCCTGCGACGATATGGCAATGACTCCACACGCTTTACTTTTGAAGCAGAACGGTAAGAAAGCCATAATGGGGTTTAATCTGTCCTCAAGCGATCTCATAGATCTGGCAATGTGGGATACAGGCGAGATGGTTGTCAATATATTGGTCATCACACCAGCAGAGGTCTGGAGGAAGTCACAAAGTGCTCAGAGCAGCCAGGAATAGAATACGATTTTTGTGCTTACCATAAAAACGTTGTACTAAAATTTCTGTATCCCTCAGTGGAGTTCAAAAAAGTTGGGTTATATTGCTGTCTACAGGAAGTTGGGACACTGGCAAACTGAATATGTTGTGAGCCAGACCTCATTTAACCCCTCAATTGCCCAGAGTGCCTCGGTTACTTGAGAAAGTAAACATAGGGATGGGACCTGTGCCCCTCAATGGACTTCAAGAAAAAGATTTCACCACAATCAATTTTTCCTTCTGTATCATACATTGAGGGACACCAGAATTTTCATAGTCGTTAAATCCAAAACGCAGTCCAGGTAAAGGGTGGGCAGCAGACACTGATAGGTCCAGTTAGAATCTGGGAACCAACTGCATGACAGAGATATCTGCAGGAACTTCCAAATCAGGAACAAATGAGAAGCCCAATTCAAGATGTAAGAACTGCTATGAACAAAGGGAGGACAGATGATCATCCTGATGTTCCAGAGCAAGACAAAGCAAACTGCTGCCAAGGGATCCCTGCCAGTGAGAACTGGCAAACCAACCAACAATTTGCCAAAAAGAGTGATAAAAACACACTACCAAAACAGAAGTAAAATAGAACAACAATTTATAAGGTTAAGGGATGAAAAAAAATTGCTGGGCCCAGACCAAAAAAAAACAAATCTGTATAGGGAATATTTGAAGCTCAAGAAATTCCAAAAGAAAAGACCAGCTGGTCAAATTAAGAGAAATGGCCAAGCCTTGTACACTAATCCCTAGGTGCAGGAAAAGTTACATGATAAGGAAGAGGCTGTCAAGCATCCAATTGTGTGGCATGATAGCAAAGTTGGAATAGCCCTCACAACATGACATCCTGATAGACAGACCAATGACTCCCCCCCCCCCTTCCCAGTAAGGAACCAGCCCCGAAGCCATCTTTTTTTTAATAAATTCTTAATTTTTTCATAAGTTTCTCAGCATTATTTAAAATAATCATACGGATAATCATACATATCCTTAATACCATGTTTATATTACATCCTATTAATCCTATTAATTGTATACATTCTATTGCTACTTAACTTATTACATACTCCCACCCTCAAAAAAAAAGAGGGGAGCCCCCCCCGCTACCGAACGCCGTCTTGAAGGAGAAGAAAAGCAAACAAGCGGGACAATTATAAAAAATAAAAAAGGGGGATAGGCAAGACTTGAGGGTACCTCACAACCCAACTGGTGCAGAAATACCATACCTGGAGGATGAGCCGATCTTTCCACCCAAAATCTAGAAGTATACAGATAATCCTGCATACCTGCTTGACTAGTTCTGCAGCCATATTCTAGGAATCAGCTTGTTTCGCATCTTTGCCACATTCACTGCCAAGGAGCAAGGGTCAGGAAACTCAGATACACTATAAGAAGCATGTGTCTGATTGGGAACAAGGAAAGTATCGGAAGGAACTTCCTCAGGAGGCTTCAAAACAGCCACAGGTCCTAAGGAGGCCTCTGCACTCATAGTATCCTTCATAAGGGATACTTGCAGCATGATGCTAGCGTGTTCCTCCTGCTGACAGTCCAGAGCAGTGATGGGCCATTCAGTGATGGATACATCCTATCAAGTAGGAAAAGAGGAGCACACAGGTGCTAAACCCTCACACCTCAATGTGGTGGCACCATCTGAGGAGATCCAGAAGGCAAAGCCTTGTCACCAGCAGACCCAGTGTGGTCAATAGGGGCACAATCAGCGCTGTCTGGCATAGGGACCAGGCCACTTAATTCATCACAGGGAGAGTTCCAACCCTGCAGCACTCAGGAGATGTCCGACAAACATCCAGTGAGCATACCGATTCTTCTGCCTGATGAAGCAGGAAATGTCTGTTTGGTGTGCCAGGTGAAGAACCCAGTTGTGGAGACACACCAGAAAAAAGAAGCCCTCTCAGGGTGAAGAGAAGTTACCCCCCCCCCCCCCCCATCCCCAACCAGACAATAAAAAGTAAATCCAGGAAATTCTTGGTCCACAGGGACTTTCTGGATGGCTCTACGTGGGCCCAGACACCCCTGCACTGAAGGGAAGGCTAATGGTGACTGAAAGCCCACAAGAGAAGGGGGGGGGCTAAGGTAGGAGGATACTCCCTAGATAACCTACCAGCCCCAAAGGGGTAAATGGTGGGAATTTCCTTGACAGGTAAGGAGGAAGGAAAAGTTCCACAGGAAGAAGCATGTTGGTGAACACATTACCAGCATCATACCCTAAAGAGTCCATCTCCAAACAAGGCCTGCAGAGTTCAGAAAACAGACCCTCCTTAATGAGGGTCTCATGAGAGTTATGGATGCCAGGAGAAGATACAAGGGTGGGACTAAGGTCTAGTGCTTATAGCAGGTACTTCTGCTTGACGCTCAATGGAAAGAACCTCACCAGAAAAAAAGAATAACCGGAGCTGACCCTCATCGACCTTGTAGGTCAGGGGGTCCCTTACAAGAGGGATAGGCCTGAGGGGTATCAAATACCACAGAGGGTTCAACAGTACCCCAGGTTAAAAAACTCCTCCATAAAGAGGAGTGCAAATCCAAAATGGGTACCACTTCTGAAGGTAAGTTCCTGTTAAAGCGGAGTTCCACCCAAAAGTGGAACTTCTGCTTTAAGGACTCCTCCCCAGCTCCTGCTTGTGAAACCGGGCTTTTAAGGAGGAAGGCGGGGAGCAGGTACCTGCTCCCACTTCTGTTCTGGTCGCCTAGGCGGTCGGAAGCGGAAGCTCTCCCTCCCAAAGTCCTTTGGGACACACGACAGTTTCTAGAAGACTTCGGGACCAGTCACAGAGCGCAGCGTCGCTCGTGCATGCGCAGTGGGCACCCAGCTGTGAAGCCACAAGCTGTCACAGCCGGGTGCCCATAGTAGAGATGCTGGCGCTGCCAAGGGAGGGCACTGCTGGATCATGGGACAGGTGAGTGTCTGTTTATTAAAAGTCAGCAGCTACACTTTTTGTAGTTTCTGACTTCCAATAAACAAAAATATGACTGGGTTCACCCTTTCCACTGGTTACCCAACATTTATTTAATTTAATTTACCATCACCTCCGTGGATTCATTTCCACCTATGTTTGGTTTTCACAGATAAGGATTTAGCAAGATTGGCCTCAGCCGTCCACCCACACTCTGGTAAAGGGCAGCGCCATATACCCCTTTATATATACAAAAAATATGACTGGAACTCTGCTTTAAGGTAGGAATCAGAGATCCCAGAGTGTGGGGAACTAAAAACAGACCTAGTCAGTCATACCATTGGGAACAGTCATATCAGAGGATTGATGAGGGGTGGCTGAACAAGATGCTAGACTCAGGAGTTTGGCCCGATAGCTACACAGGGTGGCCTGAGCCCCCAAACATTAGGAAGATACTGTATATTGCCCAGGGACCCAGTGGGAAGAACAAACAGCCCCAACTTTAGGAAGTAGGGGTGCACCTTCATGCAGGAAAGTTATCAAAGTAGCTGGAAGATCTCTGGCTGTGAGCATTGCAATTTAAAGGAGATGCAGGCTCTGGTTGCCTATGTACAACTGCAGTAGTAGGGTTAGGGTGGGGAGGGGGGAAGATGGGTATGTACACAGTAACCTCCTCAATGTCTAAAAATTGTCAGATACGGTAATTAAAAATAAATGTTAAATTCTAAAAATGGACAAATAATAGATAATATGCCTTGCTTCAGTGGATGAGCCTTCATGTGGATACTGCACAATGTGGCAACCATGTTGGTGCAGCATTATGTCCATACAATGTGGACCTTTGTGTTTCAGGGTGTGCGGTATTAACGAGGGGCTCTACACCTTCCAGACTGCAGAGGGGCAGCAAATCTACGAGCGCGTTCACAGCGCTGTGCTGGCATTGGCCGAGCAACACAAGAGTCTCCTCCTAGAGATGGAGAAGAACTCCCGGGTGAGTCTATTCGGCATTATTAAAGCGCAGTTCCACCTAAAAGTGGAAGCTCCGGTTATCTGCTTCCTCCCCCCCATCGGTGCCACATTTGGCACCTTTCAGGGGGAAGCGGGTACCTGTTTTTGACAGGTACCCATCCCCACTTCCGAGAGATCTCGCCACGGCGAGATCACTCAGAAGTTTGGCCCCCTTCCTCCTTCCCCTGCCACCGGGCCATTCAGAAAGCACAACGCGCTTCGCGCATGCGCAGTAGGGAACTGGCTGTGAAGCTGAAAGGCTTCACTGCTGGTTTTCCTTACCACGAATGGCGGTGGCAGCACCCGAGAGCCGATGGAAACATCGGCTGGGGTGCCGACATCGCTGGATTCCAGGACAGGTAAGTGTCCTAATATTAAAAATCACCAGCTACATTATGTATTTGCTGGGGAAGGGGGAGGGGCAGAACTCCTTTTTAACCTCATCATCATGACTCATTCCTACCCCTCTCCCGATTATATATCTCCTTTTAGAGATGGAGTGCCACCTCCTAGTGGACAGTGAGGAGAAAAGAGCATCCTACTGCCCATCAACAACACACATATCTTTGCTGTAACAAGCCTTGTGCCTCATCATCCTTCATTTACATATCTCCTCCTGGAACATGTCCTGCCCTAACCCCAAATATGTATCTTCTCCTAGAAGATGATGATCCTACCCCTCCACTGATCCCCAAATACATATCTCCTCCTAGAAAATAATGGTCCTATCCTTCCTCAATCTCCAATAATACTGTATATCTCCTCCTAGAAGATGACAGTGTTATACCTCTACCGATTATATATCTCCTTCTAGAAGATGATGATCCTACCCCTACACTGATCCCCAAATACATATCTCCTCCTAGAAAATTACGGCCCTACCCCTCCTCAATCCCAAATAGTATATATCCTCTAATGCCGCGTACACACGATCAAAAATTCAGACAAGAAAACCGTTTTTGGCTCAAACTTGTGTAGCATACACACGGTCACACAAATCTTGTTGGAAATTCCGACCGTCAAGAACGCGGTGACGTACAAGACGTATGACGAGCCGAGATCAATGAAGTTCAATAGGCAGTTCGGCTCTTCTTCTTGATTCTGAGCATGCGTGTTTTTTTGCGTGTCGGAATTGCATACAGACGATCGGAAAAATAGAGAACCTGCTCTCAATCTTTTGTTGGAGGAAATTCCGACAGCAAAAGTCCGATGGAGCATACACACGGTCGGAATTTCCGACCAAAAGCTCACATCGGACTTTTCTTGTCGGAATTTCCGATCGTGTGTACGCTGCATTAGAAGATGACAGTCCTTTCCCTCTACCCATTATATATCTCCTTCTAGACAATTCTACCCCTCCACTGATCCCTTATATATCTTCTTAAAGATGAAAATCCTACGATTCCACCGATTCCCCAATTATATATGTCCTACCAAAAGATGACAATCCTAACCTTTCACTAATCCCTCATCTTACCTGATTATTTATCTCTTTCTAGCGACTCAACAAGGAGAACGAGAGCCTGTCGCAGCCTTGCCCCAGCACTTCCATGCTGCCCCGCAGTGCATACTGGCATCATATTACTAGTGGCCAAACCAGCGGCGAGTCTTCCTGCAGTAACAGTAAGTTCCTGAATATGACCTGACATCTCTGTAGGAAGGAAAATGGTGCAAAAAAACCCCAAAAATTTCACGTTAGTATTTTTGGTTTACCTGTAAAATCCTTTTTTAGGAATTCATCACAGGACATGGACCGACTTCATGTACATGGCAACTTGGGTTATGCTGCCACTTTCAGCTGTTGGACATTGACCCAAAAAAGACAGGAATCCTGTCCCAGGCATAACCTCACCCATCTTAGCTAAGCCTAAAGCCTCGTACACACGACCGATTTTCTCGGCAAAAAACAACAAGAAATCTGCCGGGAGAGCTTTCTTGCCGAGAAAACCGGTCGTGTGAATGGTTTCTTGTCGAGAAAACTGCCGGGAATCTTGACGAGAAAAATAGAGAACCTGCTCTCTATTTTCTCATCAGGATTCTCATTTTTCTCGTCGGGATTCTCGTCGGCCTGTTTCCCGACGAGAAAACCGGTCGTGTGTATGCTTTTCCGAGTCTTAAAAAATCGCGCATGCTCAGAATCAAGTATAAGACGGGAGCTCTCCTTCTGGTAAAACTAGCGTTCGTAATGGAGATAGCACATTCGTCACGGTAAAACGAACTGAAAGCACGAAGACTGAAAAGCGCAAATCGTCTCTCCCCAAACTTTTACTAACACGCGGTAACACGAGATCAGCAAAAGCAGCCCAAGGGGTGGCGCCATTGAAATTGAACTTCCCGTTTATACTGTCGTCGTACGTGCTGTACGTGACCGCGCTTTCCAACGACGAGATTTGGAATTGACAGTGTGTATGCAAGGAAAGCTTGACAAGAAGCTCGTCGAGAAAAACGACGGGTTTTTTTACGACGAGATTCTCGGTCGTGTGTACGAGGCTTTAGTTTTGTAGCAAGCAGTGAGGAATACAAAGAGGGAAGGATTTCTGTGTCCTGTAATAGACTCCAAGAAAGGAATTTTACAGGTAAATCAAAAATCTTAATTTCTAAATCGTACATCACAGGACACGGAGGACTTCATATTCATGACTTCTTGGAATATCCCAAAGCACTGAACATGAGCTTTGAGCATTTATGGCATTTCCCCATTTACTTGAAAGTGTAGAATTCGACAGGCTTGCTGATCGCTACATGCAGGGTATACTTTGTCGCATTAAGGGGACAAAGCAAAGCGTTAAGGGGAACAGGGCTGGCTAAAATGTGCGGTTGTGCCCCTTAATCACGCGGCTAAAGAAGCTTAAATCTGGCTGATATGGAAGAGCCCTCGATTTGTCTGCCAAGTAATCTATGATTTCGATGTACCACATTGTTTTTAGCCAGGCAGATGCGATCAGAGTCACTGGAATACCCTCCACCCTTATTTTGCACATCAGATGAAGAAGAAACTGCAGAGAAGGAAAGGCATCCACCACAAACACCTGATCTGGGACACAAACCTGGTCAGTTTGTTGTGGAATCTGAACACAGTAGAATGACATCTGGTGTCCACCACCACAGACAAATCTTTGTGAACACCTCCAGATGAAGGGCCCATTCTCCTAGATTCAGCTGCTGATGGCTGAGAAAATCTGCTTGCCTATCTTCTCCACGATGGGAATGTGCACAGCACAGAGGACTGGAATGTGAAATTCTGCCCAAGACAAGAGCAGGTCCCCTTCTTCCTGAGCACCACATCCCCCAGGAAGCCTATGGTGGTCTTCTATGTCTGAGACAACTTTGGACCCTGAGATTCCTCCTGGGAGGACTCATCTACAGAGGATTCCTACTCCTCAACCGCATCCACCTCTTTCTTATGCAGAGGAACTTCCTCTGACACTTCATCCTCTCACAAAGGGGAGGAGGGGAAGGAGAGTACTCACATTTGTATCAGTGAGAGCTGATCATGCAGCTCAGAAAATGTTTCCCTTGACACAAAGAAAATGAAAGATTGTCCAGATAAGGGCAGAGCCATTGCAGGGCAAACTTTGTAGGGGGTCCTCCCTATTCAATCTTCAGCCATCACAGTGGTTGCTCCACGCAGGACCTTAAGGGGCTCGACTCACCTCTAGAGGGATTACTACTCTGGACCTGTATAGCACCTTGCCAGTGAGGTCACCAGATACTCTATACCCCAGGGATCGCTGCTCGCACGGTCCAGCAACTACAGGCAGACATTACAGGCTGGCTCCGCTTTTGCATGTTGGGTCCGGTACAGTCCCTCTTGACTATCAGGCTGTAGCAACCAATCTGGATGGAGTCCACCTCTACCCCATCAGGAGTGTTAGGAACAGGCCAGGAATTAGGGGAAACAGGAAATCTTCAGAGACATAGAAAGTCATCCATTTTTGCCTGAATTCGGGCCTGAAACAAAGCCAAAGACGCACAGGACTCCTGGGCAATCCGCTCCGCGGATGCCACAGAGATGTGTGAACCGGCTCCATTGTTAGCCGGGCACACTCTCTTGTCATGCGAATTGGATGCAGGGAAACCTGCATCTAATTCGCACTAGTGTGAACCCAGCCTTAAGGATACTAGCCAAAAACTGAGGCTTAGTTGAGCTGGGAGGGGTTATCCCTGGGTGGGGATTCATGATATTTTTTGGCCAGTGTCCAATCACCTGAAGGCTGTACCATAACCAGGTAGTCATGAATCTGACGTCCTATGTGTCCTGTGCGGTAAAATTAAGAAATTCATTTATATTGCTAGAGATGTATTTAAAGTGGAACTCCAAACAGCCACAAACACGTCTGAAATTTCATTGACCTATTTAAGGATTTAATAATTATTTTCAGCCAATCTGGTGATAATCACACTGCAAAGCCAGAAAGTTCACTCTAAAACTGCCCGGGGTCACCTCTCACCTCATTGGATAGAGGTAATGATGATTAACAAAAATTGGAGACTAGCCAGGCTGGTAAAAAGATCACAGATCCCTCTTACAGGCAGAAACACTTGCCCTCCTCTCAAACCAGAACAGAGGTGCACCTGTCAGTACTGTTCCTGCCCTCCTCTCTACCTAAAACAGATCAGAGGGGCAACAGTCAATACTATTTCCACTTTCCCCTCCACCCAAACCAAGTCAGAGGGGCACCTGTCTGTCCTACATCCTCCCTCATCTCCACCCAAACCAGGTCAGAGGGGCACCTGTCTGTCCCACCTATATCTCCACCCAAAGCTACATCAGAGAGGCACCAGCCAGTACTATTCCTTATAAACCAGATCAGAGGGACACTTCTCTGTCCTCCACTCACTCTCATCTACACCCAAACCAGATCAGAAGGACACCTCTCTGTCCTATGCTCTCCATCCGTCTATCCTACACCAGCCCTTCTCTCCACACAAACCAGATCAGAGATGCATCTGTCATTACTACTCCACATAAACCAGATCAGAGGGACAACACCTGCCTTCCTCTCTACCCCACACCAGATCAGTGGGGCACCCGTCTGTCCTACACCCATTCTTATCTCCACCCAAACCAGATTAGAAGGGTACCTGTCTGTCCTACACCCACCCCTATCTCCACCCAAACTAGATCAGAGGGGCACCTGTCAGGACTACTCCAGAATCAGATCAGATCAGAGGGGCAGCTGTCTGTACTACTCCTCCAGAACTTAAGCAGAGGGTCACCTGTGATTGGTGAGCTCTGGGGGATATTTTTCTGCTGCAGTGATTGAATTGTGTACATTAGAAGATTTTCCTCAATTGGGTGAAATGATTCCATGTTCTGTCTTTTCTTCCAGGATCATACAGCGGCCGAGACTCGGACCCTATAACTAGACGGATGATTGAGAGGAAACTGCCCACATCGGCCTCTCAGTGACACCGTCATCGTGATTCCGGGATGATGGACACCATGGTCTGTGAACTAGATTTGGCTTGTCTGGATTCTGGAAACATGAAGAACTCCGTTACTAAGGCACCGCCCTCTCTGCACTGAGGGGATCTTATTGGACGAGTAGCTTGAGGAGGGACAACCCTGTATAAAGCCAATTTTGCACTATAAAAAAAGAACCAAGTTCTGACCTATCACGTCTCGTCATTTATATTGCTTATGTTTCTTAACCACGCTCCGGCACAGGGACCCCAGTATTAAGGGGCCCAATTATAGTTGCTATTCATAAAGCTGCCGCAGGCAGTATGTCCTTAATTATCCCTATGCACCCACAGAAATTTCCGCTGGAATCTTTACTCAAAGCAGACTATTTTCATTCTCATCCATTCAGGGACATGGGATTTCAGATACTGACGGGTTATACTGCTGCCTACAAGGAGATTGGACACAGGCAAATGAAAAAATTGTAGGTCAGCCCAGTATAACTCTTCTTCTACCCAGCAAGCCTGTGTTGGATGGCATTTCTCAACCTTTCTTTTGTCACGAGACACATTAAAAGTATGCAAAATCCCCTGTATACTCATTTACAAAATAAAAAAAACACAGATTAAACATACAGGCAAAGTCCTTTAAAAAAAAATCTTATGGTGTGAATCCATCATCAATCACACCATCCAGCAATGTAGATCAATCATGATGAATGGAGCCCAGCAAAAACAAAACACGATGACCTGCTAAGATGATCCATTCCCGATGGACGCTCACCGCAATGGACATTTCCCCCGCAATAGCTCAATGTAAGCAAAGAGGCCAGGGATATCATGATCATGTTTGGTTGATGACATCTCCCTGGGTGCCTGCCCGTCAGCTTGTTTACAATATAAAAAACACCTACAACCTGGTAGCCAATGATGTTATTGAAGCCAGATTGTTGACATTTTCTGGAATTTTTGATGGAACCCTGGTCGAGATAGGCTGTCCTAAGAGGGTAAACATCTTTACTCCATCTCTGCTGAGAAAAGTTTGACTCTTTTCTACTTTCTTTATTTGATTAAATTTTTCTTCTTTCCACTTAAATCCAAATTACTCACTATGTTGCTGTTGAGATGGTCTTTGGTTCAGTATTTCCTAAGTCAGACATTGGAGTGCTGGGCCATAACCCCACTGGACTGACAGTGCTAGCCTGAACTGTGACCTTTGGGCATTGGGTTCCACTTGTGGCCCTTTCCAAACTTCAAATACTGGTGAATGTTAACCATGGAGCGTCTTCCAGAGCTGTGGCATTGCCTCAGCACTTGCTCTGTCTCTGAAGACCTACTATGTTGGGTAGTCTGTTTGGGCTGAATACTAATGCCGCGTACACATGATCGGTTTTTCAGACGGAATTCCACTCAAGCTTGTCTTGCATACACAGTCACACAAAAGTTCTCTGAACTTTCGAACGTTAAGAACACGGTGACGTACAACACTACGACTAGGCGAGAAAAATAAGTTCAATGCTTCCGAGCATGCGTCAAATTGTTTCCTAGCATGCGTGTTTTTTTTCCCGTCGGAATTGCATACAGATGAACGTTTTTTTCCGAAAGGAATTTTTCCCGTCGGAAAAATAGAGAACCGGCTCTCAAACTTTTGCTGGCGGGAATTCCGACAGAAAAAGTCAGATGGAGCATACACACGGTCGGAATTTCCGTTCAAAAGCTCACATCAGACTTTTTCCGACGGGAAAACCGATCGTGTGTACGCGGCATGAGAGTTACTTCCTTGTTTGCACGGCTGGGCGCCCAAATTTTGTTACTGCTGGTTTTACCTCAGAAAGGGTTAACGCTGAGGGATGGGGCATCTGCTGGGTGGAGTGTCACATGCTCTCCTTCCTGCCATTTAGTGTAAAGGAAGCATCATTCTGAGCACCACATGGTATTCTGATCTGTTCCTACTACCTGCTTACAGTGACCCTATTTACCTCCAGCCGCCTGGATTCAAGGTCCCCAAGACCTTGTCTCACACTTTGGGTCTCTTTGCGTCACTGACACAAGGTTGCACCATGTACCTAGACACCGGGGAGACAGTCCACAGTTCACACTCTCCTAATGTCTGGGGACGTTTACCCTATACACTGAGGGCACTGACAGCTGTAACCTAGAAACCAGTGACCCTATAGTTAAGGGCTGGACCTCTTTGGAGTCTTATCTTTCTCTATTGAGTGAGGCCAAGTCCTCTACCCTACCGTTAGGAGCCTCTACTGCAGACACTCAACACTTTGTGGCCCTGCCACAAATCTCACCGGTTGCAGTAACCATCTCTAACTTAGACATGGATTCACTACAGTCTGAAAAGACTCTTTTTGAGGCACCATCTCCTGCCCTCACCTCAGAATTGCAAGAGATTATTGTGGCCCTTAATTATGCAATACGCAATAGCTTGCTATCTCCAGCCTTGGGTCCTTAAGGGCTTCTACAGCTGCAAAGATCTTTCTACTACACCGACTTTTTGAGATCTTACCCTATGCCAACTGGAAGCACCCTGAAAGGTCCTGGTTCCCACTGGAATTTGTTAAATGTTGACTCCTGTGTTTTGTTATCAGTCTAATGCCTTTTCCTGGCATCCCCAAAGTGGGATATTTTTGCCTACTTTCCTCGCAGAAGCTTGTTTAACGGACCCTAAAGGACAATGTCCCCCAAAAGGGGCAACACCTGCACAATGTGATCAAATCTGGCTTTAGCAAGTTTCAGCATTGGAAACCGTCACCTGTAGACATGGGTATCCAACACAGCTCCTCACAGCAAAGGGCCATAGCATGCTTGCCTTCAGGCCTTTTGTTATCAGTGAGTTTAGTTACTCCTCTCTCCTCCATCGAAGAAGCATCTGATCATGTAGGAGAGGCTCACACATTTCAGAGCATCTCTGACCCTGTGAAACTGGAGGAGGACCCTGTGTCTCACTGAACTGTCAGCAGGAAAAACACCCTAGTCTCTCGCTGCTGGTATCCTTCAACAGGAATGAACCAGCATTTTGGGCTCTGTCAACCTGGGGTTAGGTGTTCTTTTCCTGTTGTACTTCCAATCAGGCAAATGCTCTTCGCTGTATTAAGATTCCTGTTCTTTGCTCCATGAATGCTGATGCTTCTCTGGATTTAGCAGATCAGGAGCATTCCTAGACCTATGGCTCAAGGTCAGAAATAAGCACGATTGTTCTTTAGCTGGATCCCTTTGGATTTACCCCAGAGGAACTTCTTGCATTCCATCGAGAAGGCATTGGCTTCATCAACAGGCCAAACTTATTCTGCCTATCCTTGTGAGGATGATTTCCATGCACCCTACCCTTGCAGGCATGCTGACTTCATCAGATTGACATTTAGGAGTTTTTAAGCATTGCTTCACACTCCTTGTAGGGAGTTTTCAAGGAAACCCCTGATTCAGAAGACAAGTCCTGCTTAGCAGGGTTCATTGTCTGTCCAGACATGGAGCTCTCATCCCTTAATTCTAGGCTTAGGGTCTTCCTGCTTAGACCAGAGTCATCCTCCTCTTTCACTTCAGTCTAGTCCCTTTCTCCACTATTGCGCATCCAATATCTGCCTCTATGGACCTGGTAGTCCCTGGTGCAATTACTCAGCCTTTTCTTCATGGGACTGGTACAGTAGCTTCTCCCATCCAGAGAGTTTCTTTATTTGGAGAATCATAATCGCAAGGGCTGCAGTCTGGCCTTACAGAACAAGGGGTTCAGTCACCATATTTTGATCCCTCTATGTGTAGGTCTCCTGGTTCAGATGGCGTTGGACGTCATGTAAATATTGCTGTGTCCTCACCACTTATGCCTTGTACACACGGTCAGACAATAGTCCGGCCAAAATCACATCGGAATTCCGACGGAATTCCATCGGAGTAAAAGAGAACATGTTCTCTATCTAAACTCCGGCGGAATTCATCGGAATTTCCGATGAAAAAAGTCAGATGGGGCATACACATGGTTGGAATATCCGATGGAAAAAGTCAGTCGGACTTTTTCCATTGGAAATTCCGATCGTGTGTACAGGGCATTAGAAGTAATAGGAGATTACTTATAAGGTGGTGGCTCACTTCTATTGAAATAGCACACACTTGGTGGTCTTGCGTCTTCCTTACTACATAGCACGGTTCCATTAAGGATTACTTTATGTGGCAGGATTATGCTATGTTTTTCTTTCCTTTTTTTTGTTAAGACATTTTGGACACCATACCTACCCATATTGTGGAGTTATCCTTCGATTGCTACAGTTCATCATCCTCGAGGAAATTAGCACTGGTGTGTTAATCAAAGGCCTAGGCTGGGTTATAGCCATCTGACCGTTTGGCTTACTATTTGGTAAGCATACATCCACATAAGTTCACATAGGATTTACGTGTGTTTTCTTAGCATTTGTCTACTCCAGCATTTCCAATTGGAATTTTTTTGGACTTTGAAAATTATACAAAATATTTTTCCTCTATTCTGGACTCATTAGCGCATTTTTTCCCTTTTAGAAGTAATAGGAGCTCTTCCTGCACCAGGAGTGCCTGGCTCAGAGGCTGAACAATACAGTGAATCTCAGTCTCACCCACACTGCTCTTCCTAATGGCTATTCCCTAGCATCCAGTTCCTCTCTATTAGTAACCTCTGATCATGTAGGAGAGGCTCACACATTTCAGAGCATCTCTGACCCTGTGAAACTGGAGGAGGACCCTGTGTCTCACTGAACTGTCAGCAGGAAAAACACCCTAGTCTCTCGCTGCTGGTATCCTTCAACAGGAATGAACCAGCATTTTGGGCTCTGTCAACCTGGGGTTAGGTGTTCTTTCCTTGGCTAGTTTACAGCCTCTTGAAGGTCCTTCAGACGCTTTTCCTGTTGTACTTTCAATCAGGCAAATGCTCTTCGCTGTATTAAGATTCCTGTTCTTTGCTCCATGAATGTTGATGCTTCTCTGGATTTAGCAGATCAGGAGCATTCCTAGACCTATGGCTCAAGGTCAGAAATAAGCACGATTGTTCTTTAGCTGGATCCCTTTGGATTTACCCCAGAGGAACTTCTTGCATTCCATCGAGAAGGCATTGGCTTCATCAACAGGCCAAACTTATTCTGCCTATCCTTGTGAGGATGATTTCCATGCACCCTACCCTTGCAGGCATGCTGACTTCATCAGATTGACATTTAGGAGTTTTTAAGCATTGCTTCACACTCCTTGTAGGGAGTTTTCAAGGAAACCCCTGATTCAGAAGACAAGTCCTGCTTAGCAGGGTTCATTGTCTGTCCAGACATGGAGCTCTCATCCCTTAATTCTAGGCTTAGGGTCTTCCTGCTTAGACCAGCTTGTCTTCTTACCAGAACCTCTTTGCTCTTGGTTTCCTTCTAGGGGTTTGATCCCCCATCAGGCTGTGGGTCTTTTCTTCCCTACATGGGATTTGCAGTATTTCCATCTGTAGTGGTGGGTTCTGGTTTATCAGCCTTTTACTTGGTGCAAGGTTTTGGTGTTCCCTGACATTTAGAGTAAATCCCCTCTGGTGGGGACCTTTCTATTTGGGTCTTAAACATCAGGATGATTTTCTTTGTCCTCCCTCTGGCTGTATAGGCAATTCACCTATCAGGCAGGGGGCTCCGCCTCATCAGGTATCAGCTTGAGGTACTGGTCCTTTAGATGGCTTCTGGGATTTTTTTTTTCCCGTGGGGCTGCATATTTGCATATCTCCATTTGTGCTGAGTTTTTTTGGACAGAGTTATTTTTTTTCATCTAGTACCAGTGTGATTTAGGTTGGATAAATAAAAGCAAAATGTGCACTACAGGTACATACAACAACTAACATGTGGTATCACTGCGATCGTCAGGAGCAGGAGACTTCAATTTGGGTTGTTCTTTGATTGAAGGTTATGGTAGTACCAAGAGATATACAGCCAATTTAAAAAAAAATATACATTTTTGGCCAGTTTTCCTTTTATAAAAATACCATTTACAACCAAGCCCAATTTGTCCTGGAAAAACAAGGGGGTAGTCCACATGGATGCACACAGTAGTTGTGATGCTACTGTATGTACGGTTCAATAACACATGTCCAAGTCACAAAATCATGCATAGGCATTTAGATTTGTTTTACCCCATACGCGAATTGGTTAATGTTGCCCACCCCTCAGTAAACTGCTTTTAGATGTCCCGACAGTATCCAAACTCTTTCGTCCCTCAATGGCCTAAAGAGAGAGGGGAGAAAAAAAAAAGGCGATCCTTTCTTTGGGAATCCATAGCGCCCCCTCTATGTTTATGATCATGTGTTCTTTGAACTCCTTGCTACAAAACTGATGCATGCTGAGTAGAGGAGGGATTATACTGGGGGCGTTGGCCTACATTCCTTTAGTTTTCCATCTTCCAGTCTGCCTGTAGGCAGCAGTATAACCCACCTGCATCTCCTATGTCCCTCAATAGATTCCAAGAACAGGATTTTATGGCGAGTACAATCCTTTTTTTCCCCGTCCTTCGTTCACTGGAGGACACAGACATATTTTATTCATGACAGATGGAGTTGCTGTTGCCACCTACAGATGCAGGACACTAGGTGCAACTAAACTGAGAGCACTTTTTTCTTTTCTCTCACCCCCATCTCCTCATCCCACCAATTCATCATCACACAACATCACCAGATAGAGAGAATACTTTATTACAAAATAGGGGGGGGGGTGATATTTTCAGTTTATAGTGAGGACATCACTCTGAATTTCATGACTCAGCTGTGTTTGCAGGTCACTCAGCTTCCTCTTCAGACCAGACAGTGCAGATAAGACAATATTCTCTGGTCGCATAGAGCCGCAGGACTCCACGTTATAGTAGAATCTGAAGGACAGAAGCATTTAGTTAATACAACCGACACAGGACAGCAATGCAGCCCTACAGGAAACAAAGAACATAGCCCATATAATTTATATTGAAGGGGATGGTCCAAAGAACGGACAAGGGAGGGGAAGTGAACAGGCAGGAAAACTGAATGACAAAGAACATTCAGACCACACAAATCCTCTGCGGTCATATAGAGGGTAGAGTCATATACAGCTTGGCAGTCACTCACCTCTCTGGCTTCCCATTGGGATCATAAGGGGCCTCCACCTCCTCTTCATCAATTTCAGAATATTCACTCTTGGGCCTGGGTGGAGACACAGACATCACGTGAAGAGACCAATCACAGATGGTGTGGGTGTGTGGGGGTGTGGGTGTGTGTGTGTGTGACCTGGAAGTGGGCAGGGACTGAACATGAACATACCATTCTTCCGGTTTGGGGAAGACTGTGTGCCGTAGTGCATTGTCTGGGTCATATTCAAAAGCTACCCCCGCTGTTGGGTTCCACTTAGCATGTTCCTTTCCAAAGCCTTTCTTCGCATAAGCTCGGAGACGCAATTCCTGCCCTTTCCGCAACTTTACCAGGATGATGTCTACAGCAAGAGGATAGATATGGATCACACCACAGCTCCAGACTGTCCTGACTGCCCTATAGTCTGCTGTACACTAAGCATACCACTCTTCACTGTCCACCCTGAGCCACCCAACCTTGTTCACCTTGAGCCTAGAGCCCACCAATCCTGTCTGCCATGAGCTTGGGAGCCACCGTTCCGGCCCACCCCTCTATAAACACCATACTCCACCCTGAGCCTAGGGCCCACCTTATCTATCATCCTGTGTCCACCCTGAGCCGAGGGCCAACTCGATCCATCTCAACATGTCCACACCACACTTCACTATCAGCCATGATCTTTATGCTTAGGGCCTACAGATCCACCACACCCTGTGTCCACGCCATACTTCACTATCCACCCAGACAATTAGACTTACCCAATCCTCCTTCATGTGCCCATACCACAATCCACTGTCCACCCTGATACCTGAGCCTAAGGCCTACCAATCCATCATCCCATGTCCACCCAATCTGTCTTGCTGTGCCCAAGCCACTGTCTATCCTGATCTCTGATCCAACCCACATTATTTCTGAGCCTAGGTTCCACCAATTCATCACCTTGTGTCCACACCACACTCCACTGATCTCTGACCACCCATCCACACCCTATGTTCACCCTGACCACCAACAAACAGACTCACCCAATCCGTCCAAACAACACTCCACTGCCCACCTTGACCCCCCCCAACTCCCAGCACACTCCCCTATGCCTGCACCACAACCACACGAAACTATGCACCCCGACCTTCAGGCCCCACTAATATATCCCCACATTCACACCACCTACCACCATCTATTCCACTGATTCACACCACCTACCTCAATTTTTGCCCTCACCTCATTCAGACCATAAACCACCATTCACCCTACCCCCATCCCCACCATATGCTTGTAGCGTATTGGCAGAGTCTGACTGGCTTTCACAGATTACTATACAAATGAAGAGCACTCACTCCCAGGAACCATGCTCACCATCTTGTTCTACATAGTCATTGGGATCATTATCTCTACTACGTGATGTAACCTGGAAGACAAAATTACAGATTTAAAAAAAAAAAAAAAAAAAAAACAGCATGTGGGCTGGCACTTACCCCAGCTCTCCATAGACACATGGCACCCAGGCCGACACTCACCCTGGCTCTCTCTCTACAGCCACATGGGACCCAGGCCAAAATGCACTCTGGTTGCTCTACAGCCACATGGCACCCAGGTCGACACTCACCCTGACTTTCTACAGCAATGTGGCACCCTGGCTTCGTAACCCTGGTTTCCCTACTGCCAGACATATGATGTTACCTCTTCTCCCTTTCTTTGTCAGTGGGTTCACCTCCTGGTCTCCACCACATGCTTCATTATTAGACGGAACAGTGGCTAGCATAACACACAATTCTACCATGTGATGGTGGGTGACAGTAGCAGTCAGCAGTCATTTGGCTGTAGGTGAAGCCTGGCTGTAACAATCACCTTTCTCCTGTCATTACAAATTACATTGTTTGCTACAATATTCTGAAAGGAAACTCGGACTAAACAAGGTGCATGTACACCAATCATACAGCAGCTCCCCTACCCCTCTCCGCTGTGCTGGTTACAGAAGTAAATCAGTGATGAGAGATGGGGGTGGAGAAAGACACCAGTGTGTTAAACGCTTATAACCGCCCATCACGTTACCATTCGTATGGACCGCCGTGACTCTTACCGGGATGACGCGAGCGTTGTTTGAAATGAGATCACGGGAGGTCACATGACGAGTCTGGTCTTCAGTACATCGAACATCCAACGTGAACTCCACTGAGCACTCCGCGCAGAACTCCTCGCATGTGCAATCCTGTGCAAGGGGACAAAGGTCAGGACTTACCCGTTCCAGGCCCCCATGTATCTAGGGCTGGGGCATTGATTAAAAAATAAATACTGGAGACATTAGGACACCTAGGTACCCCAACTGGGGCAATGATATATGAAACCTTATCCCCTAAAGACACCCATGCACCCTGGGCTGGGACAGTGATAAGAAATGGGAGACATTAGCCCCCCATTAGGACACCCATGCAGCCCAGGCTTGGGCAATGATATAAGGAATAGGCAATATTACCCCGCTGATGACACCCATGTACCCCAGGCTGGGGCAATAAGGAACAGGAGACATACCCGGGAATACTGCAGCTTGTCCACAATGTCATCGCTGGTGAGGGGAATGAGCCCTGCAGAGGGAAACAGATAGTTAGTAGGGTGCAATGGGTGGAGTCTAGAGCTGCACAGTTCTAGCCAAAATGAGAATCGCGATTTTTTGCTTAGAATAAAGATCATGATTCTTGTGACGCAACATCATCTTTCACATTATACAAAAAAATTGGCCCAACATTACAATTTAGTCTTTTATTAATTCATGAAAGTGTTTGTTTTTTTTAAACAAAAAATTGCGTTTGAAAGACTTGTGGTGTCTTCAGAAATTGGTGGATAAAAGTCGTTTTTAGTTGATCATCTGAAGAGAAACACTGGGACTATTTATATACCTATAATTTTTAGGTTTTCATTTTAAAGTATATGTGGATTTATAAGGGATTTCACTTGTTTTAAATGTTATTTTCACTCTTGCTCACTTAACCATGCACGGGATAGCACTTTATTCATTATTTTGATAAGCAATATTGTAAATTTATAGCAAAGAGCAGTAGTAATTACATGATTACTATTATTATAGGGTTGGCGCAGTTACCATTTATTTTCCTGCAATAAGCGTTGGTTTGCGCAAAAGTTATAGCATCTACAAAATAGGGGATATATTTATGGTATTTTTATTATTCTTTTTTTTCTTTACTAGCAATGGTGGTAAACAGCGATTTTTAGCGGGACTGCTACATTGCGGCGGCCAGATCAGACACTTTTTTGGGACCAGCAACGTTTATACAGCGATCAGTGCTAAAAAAAATTGCCACGATTACTGTGTAAATGTCACTAGCGGAGAAGGGGGTTAACACTAGGGGGCAATCAAGGGGTGTACATTGTACACTGCTGCTGGTAAACAGATGTTTAGGAGCAGTTGGGCACTTTTTTTCAGCTGCCCCTGAACTCTTATCTTATCAGTACATGTACACAGGGTCGTTTGTAGTCGTTTCTAGGCAGTTGAGTTTAGAAGCTTTTTTTTGGAATGCAAAAAAAAAAAAAAAAACACGTTCGAGACGGATACTCAGAGGCATTCTAAACGCGATAACTCGCTTTTAGCAGCATTTCATTTACAGAAGTTTTTCATTTTATTGGTTTCTAGCTGTCAAGTTAAATCTTTCAGGAGAGGTTAAACAACTTCCTGTGTACATGAAGCCCAAGTGTGTCCTAGGGAGGTGGTGCCAACTGTGAGGGGGGGGGGGAGGGGAGTACAGAGAGAGCGCTGTTCCTGATCACTAGGAACAGCAGATCTCTCTCCTCTCCCTAAGAGAACGGGGATTTGTCTGTTTACATTGACAGATCCCCATTCTGGCTCTCTGTGGAGTGACTGCGAATGGCCAACAGACATCACAGGCGCTGGCAACGCGCATCGGTTCCGGCGTCGCGGGGGCATGCCTCCTACAGCTCTTAAACCTGTCGACGTACACCTACGGCAATTCGCACAGCCATGCCAACCTGCCACAGTATAATGATGGCGGCTGGCCGGCAAGCAGTTAAGTGGTTAAACTGACCTCATTTGCAGAGAGAAGTTCATTCCTTTGATCCAAATAGAACAGAGGATACAAGGTTTCCCCTGATCTCTGTCTAAGGATGTTGTGATAAACTTGGCAGTCTGTTTTTTTACAGTCGTCAGCTGTGAGCAGAGAACTCTCTGCACTGAATCTGGAAAATTATTCTGTGTTGGATCATTGATTCTTTAATGAATAACCATACAGCTCTAATGGAGTCCCGATATATAATCACCTGATACTCACCCACTCTGTGCGCTATGAACTCATCATGGAGAACGGAGGAATTGGCGTCTATCTGCACCCAGTCAATGGCTGGAATAGAAAAGATATCACGTCATTAGGAGGACATATCGGTCCTCTTCTTCCCTCATAAGCAGAAAGGATAGGGTTGAGATCATCCTCAGATCTGAGCAAACAAATACGGGAACAGTTCTATTTGTCCATCCAGTCCAGAGATTTACACAACTGTCACACAGCACAGCCCTGATTTTTCTCTGCAGCAGTTCATAACACTTACAGGTCTTGTCCCTTGCAAAGCCTGTGATTGGACAGGGAAAGGAGAAGCAGCACAGTGATGAGCTAATCTGACACTCACTTGCTCTCTCCTATCAGTATGTTCCTTGTTCGCAGATGAGCACGCCAGTACTACTGAATGGTTCCTTGGGCTGCTCCCCCTCCCCCACTAAGCTCTGCTGTACAGAAATTCAGAGGGCCAATACCAGGTACCGTTCATGAACTTACACTAACTGCAGTTATGACCGAAATCCTGGCAGATCTCCATTACTAAATTAATTTGAAAAAATGTCTATTACCTGGCCCCCTCCCTCAATATGGAGACACTCTACCTGCAGGGGATGAGTATGAGGCAAGCAGCCCAGATTGGGCAGCCCAGAGATTGTACTCAGTACAGGGCTCTTTCTAGAGATTATGGCTGAAGCCATGACATGGAGACCAGAGGGGGAAGAAGGGGTGGTGGAGGGGCCCTGCCTCCACATCTTCATTCTCTCATATACAATGCAGCCTTCAAGAAGGTCAGAGAAAAGTGAGACCGCCCACAGCTGACACTCACCAATCGTCGGGACTTCCGCTATAAACACGCGCCGGATGGAGTTAGCGATCCTGCAATATACAAAGAGATTATCTCTTAGATTATAAGCTTTAATGAGTAGGGCCCTCTGCTTCCTCCTGTATTGTAACTGTACTATCTGCCCGTATAATGTAAAGCGCTGCGCAAACTGTTGGCGATATATAAAACCTATATAATAATAATAATAATAATAATAATAATATTATGAGTGGGAGAAACTGAGAGACAGAAAAGAGAAGGGATTGGGGGGGGGGAGAGACAGAAAAGAGAAGGGATTGGGGGGGGGGGGAGACAGAGAAAAGAGAAGGGATTGGGGGGGGGGGAGAGACAGAGAAAAGAGAAGGGATTGGGGGGGGGGGGGAGAGAGAGAAAAGAGAAGGGATTGGGGGGGGGGGGGGGGAGACAGGAAAAAAAGAAGGGATTGGGGGGGGGGGAGACAGGAAAAAAAGAAGGGATTGGGGGGGAGGAGAGACAGAGAAAAGAGAAGGGATTGGGGGGGAGAGAGACACAGAGAAAGGAGAAGGGATTGGGGGGGAGAGAGACACAGAGAAAAGAGAAGGTATTGGGGGGGGAGAGAGAGAAAAGAGAAGGGATTGGGGGGGGGAGAGAGAGAAAAGAGAAGGGATTGGGGGGGGGAGAGACAGAGAAAAGAGAAGGGATGGGGGGGGCAGAGAAAGAGAAGGGATGGGGGGGGGACAGAGAAAGAGAAGGGATGGGGGGGGGGCAGAGAAAGAGAAGGGATGGGGGGGGCAGAGAAAGAGAAGGGATGGGGGGGGGGACAGAGAAAGAGAAGGGATGGGGGGGGGACAGAGAAAGAGAAGGGATGGGGGGGGGGGACAGAGAAAGAGAAGGGATGGGGGGGGGGGACAGAGAAAGAGAAGGGATGGGGGGGGGGGGGACAGAGAAAGAGAAGGGATGGGGGGGACAGAGAAAGAGAAGGGATGGGGGGGACAGAGAAAGAGAAGGGATGGGGGGGACAGAGAAAGAGAAGGGATGGGGGGGACAGAGAAAGAGAAGGGATGGGGGGGACAGAGAAAGAGAAGGGATGGGGGGGACAGAGAAAGAGAAGGGATGGGGGGGGGGACAGAGAAAGAGAAGGGATGGGGGGGGACAGAGAAAGAGAAGGGATGGGGGGGGGGACAGAGAAAGAGAAGGGATGGGGGGGGGGACAGAGAAAGAGAAGGGATGGGGGGGGGACAGAGAAAGAGAAGGGATGGGGGGGGGACAGAGAAAGAGAAGGGATGGGGGGGGGACAGAGAAAGAGAAGGGATGGGGGGGGGGGACAGAGAAAGAGAAGGGATGGGGGGGGGGACAGAGAAAGAGAAGGGATGGGGGGGGGGACAGAGAAAGAGAAGGGATGGGGGGGGGGGACAGAGAAAGAGAAGAGATGGGGGGGGGGACAGAGAAAGAGAAGGGATGGGGGGGGGGACAGAGAAAGAGAAGGGATGGGGGGGGGGACAGAGAAAGAGAAGGGATGGGGGGGGGGGACAGAGAAAGAGAAGGGATGGGGGGGGGGACAGAGAAAAGAGAAGGGATGGGGGGGGGGACAGAGAAAAGAGAAGGGATTAGGGGGGGGGGACACAGAGAAAAGAGAAGGGATTAGGGGGGGGGGGACACAGAGAAAAGAGAAGGGATTAGGGAGTGGGGGAAAGAGAAGGGATGGGGGGGGGCAGAGAAAGAGAAGGGATGGGGGGGGGGGACAGAGAAAGAGAAGGGGTTAGGAGGGGGGGACACAGAAAAAAGAGAAGGGATTAGGAGGGGGGGACACAGAAAAAAGAGAAGGGATTAGGGAGTGGGGGAAAGAGAAGGGATGGGGGGGGGGGGACAGAGAAAGAGAAGGGATTGGGGGGGGGCGCAGAGAGCGAAGGCAGATACTACTACTAGACCCTGAGAAGAAGTCTGTGCATGGAGGAGGAGAATGTACAGACAGGTCCCACTCTTACGCAAGGTCGGTGTTCTCGACGATAAATTTGACATTTTCATCGGTCAGTTCAGTGATGCGGACGGTCGGCTGGTTAGCATACGGCATCTTCCCTCCAACCGGAAACAAGCATGTGACAGACCCAGAGTACCGGAAGTTATGGTAATAGAGCGCGTGTCATGGATAGAGAAAACAGGAAATCAGGGTGATAGAGTGCATGTTATAGATAGAAAATACCGGAAGTAAGGGTGATAGAGCGCAAAGGGGCGTGGGAAGGGGAAGTCACATGTTCCCCCATAGAGAAGCAGCATGGCGGAGTTCGTACAGCGCCGGGTGGAGGACTTAATCCCCGAATTAGAACAGCTGGAGAGAGTGGGCCTGCTCACCCGGGGGGAAGTCAGGTGAGAGAGGCGAACCCACCCCTACCTACCCATAACCCACCCACCACTATATATCTGTTTGTAACATGGGTGCTCAACCTGTGGCCCTCCAGCTGTTATGGAACTACAAGTCCCATCATGCCTCTGCCTATGAGAGTCATGCGTGTAACTGTCAGCCTTGCAATGCCTCATGGGACTTGTAGTTCTGCAACTGCTGGAGGGCTATAGGTTGAGCATGCACCTCCCAGTCACCGGGGGCAGAGCATGTCCTCGCTGAAGGACCTCCCTGTCACCGGGGGGAGCAGATCGTGTCCCCTCTGGAGGACTTCCCTGTCACCGGGAGCAGATCGTGTCCCCTCCGGAGGACCTAACTGTCACTACGGGGGCAGAGCGTGTCCCACCCAGAGGACCTCCCAGTCACCGGGGGGGGCAGAGCGTGTCCCACCCAGAGGACCTTCCAGTCACTGGGGGGGGTTGAGCGTGTCCCCTCAGGAGGACCTCCTCGTCACCGGGGGGGGGGGGCAGAGCGTGTCCCCTTTGGAGGACCTCCCTATCACTTGGGGTAGAGCGTGTCCCCTCTGGAGGACCTCCTCGTTACCGGGGGGGCAGAGCGTGTCCCCTTTGGAGGACCTCCCTATCACTTGGGGTAGAGCGTGTCCCCTCTGGAGGACATCCTCATCACCGGGGGGGGGCAGAGCGTGTCCCCTTTGGAGGACCTTCCTATCACTTGGGGTAGAGCGTGTCCCCTCTGGAGGACCTCCTCGTTACCGGGGGGGCAGAGCGTGTCCCCTTTTGGAGGACCTCCCTATCACTTGGGGTAGAGCGTGTCCCCTCTGGAGGACCTCCTCGTCACCAGCGGCAGAGCGACCTCTCTCTAGGACTTCCCTTAACCGGTTAAATGTCCTTCTTCTGGATCCTGCGATCACCTCATTATTCTTGGTGTTACAGATCTGTCATTAAGAAGAGGACTTCTCTGGAGTACAAACTGAAGAGGAGGGTCGTGGAAAAGGAGGATTTCATTGGCTATGTACAGGTACTGCTCTGTAAAATAATCTGAATGGGGCACAAGCAAGGCTTCTACTGTAAGAGTATATCAGAGCGAGTTATAAGGAATCTAATGATCATTTCTCTCTCTGCAGTATGAGATCAACTTCCTGGAGCTCCTAAAGAAGAGGCGTCAGGTGAGCCACAGTGTCGCCTTATAGATGTAATTGGGGGGGTCAGTGATTACATGAGAACTGCCCACACATCAGCTGACCCCTGTGAGAGTGTACTTATCAAGAGAGATTGTATGAGGCCCCATGTGTCAAGATATACAGGGTGTGGGCAGGCAGTAGAGATTTGTACAGAGCCAGGTGTGTCACTATATACAGGGTGAGGACAGGCAGTGGAGATTATAAGGGGCCTTGTATATTTGGGGTCTGGTGTGTCACTAGGGGTGCAACGGATCAAAAAACTCACGGATCGGATCGATCTTCGGATCAGAGCCACGGATCGGATCATTTTCGGATCGGCAAAAAACAAAATTACTAATATCCACGTCATCTCCCCCACTCACTGTAATATCCACGTCATCTCCCCCACTCACTGTAATATCCACGTCATCTCCCCCACTTACTATAATATCCACAGTCACCCCCCCCCCCCCCACTGTAATATCCACAGTCACCCCCCCCCCCACTGTAATATCCACAGTTACCCCCACCCCCCCTGAGTCAGGCATCTCCCCCACTTACCCACAATCTCTGTAATAGGCATCTCCCACCGGCCAGTTAAGATCCCAGCAGCGAGGGTGAGGGGTGATGACGTCAGCGGCGCTCAGCGCGCACAAGGCAGCCGCCGCCGGGTGTACCAAGATGGCCGCGGCTCCGGAGCTAGGCCCAAGCCGCTGCCTTTCCTAAGGCCGAGGCCGTGGATCGCGTGGTGATCCGATCCGAACAGGGTGACCCGTACGGATCACCACTGATCCGTTGCAGCACTATGTGTCACTATATACAGGGTGAGGACAGGCAGTGGAGATTATACGGGGCCTTGTATATTCGGGGGGCTGGTGTGTCACTATATACAGGGTGAGGACAGGCAGTGGAGATTATATGGGGCCTTGTATATTCAGGGGGCTGGTGTGTCACTATATACAGGGTGAGGACAGGCAGTGGAGATTATACGGGGCCTTGTATATTTGGGGTCTGGTGTGTCACTATATACAAGGTGAGGACAGGCAGTTGAGATTGTTTAGGATCCAGTGTGTCACTATATCCATGGTGAATATTGTCCTCTTCTCCTCAGCGGATTGGTTACTCCTTTAAGAAGGAAGAGATTGAATATGTCATTGTACAGAGGATCCACCAGTTGTTTGCCCGGGCCACCAACAAATGGAAGGTAGGTGTTGGGTGGTTGGGGCCCCTGTGCAGTCATGCTGGTCTCCAGTTCTCCCTTTCAGTGCTGCCATGTCAGTTCTGTGTTTCTTGTGTTCCAGGAGGACCTTCAGCTCTGGATGTCACATATTGCATTCTGCAAGAAATGGGTGGGTTGTCTTGTCCTCAAGTCATATCTACTCCCGGTGTGATCTCATGTCTCAGAATTTCCTGTTTTTGGTGTTTTCAGAACTGCCGATCTCAGCTGAGTAAAATCTTCTCCTCCCTGCTGGCTGTCCAATCAGATAAACAAGGTAGGAGCAGAGATTGGAGATAGAGGATTGCTGTAATTGTATGACTGTACATGCTAACCCCATCTCTCTCCAGGGCTGTGGATAATGGCGGCAAAGTGGGAGTTCGAGGATCAGCTTTCAACCGAGAGCGCTCGACATCTTTTTCTGCGAGCACTCCGATTCCACCCGGACTCCTCCAAGGTGTACCAAGAGGTCAGTGCAACCCATGGGCTGGACAGGGAACTCTATTACTGTGGAGGTTCTCCCTCCAGCTCTGGTGTGTGTGTGTGTGTGTGTTATAAAAATATATGTATGTACAGTTGTGCTCATAAGTTTACATACCCTGGCAGAATTGATGATTTCTTGGCCATTTCTCAGAGAATATGAATGATAACACAAAAACTTTTCTTTCACTCATGGTTAGTGTTTGGCTGAAGCCATTTATTATCAATCAACTGTGTTTACTCTTTTTAAATCATAATGGCAACAGAAACTACCCAAATGACCCTGATCAAAAGTTTACATAACCCAGTTCTTAAACCCGCGGATTGCCCCCTTTTAACATCAATGACAGCTTGTAGTCTTTTGTGGTATTTGTTAATGAGGCTCTTTATCTTTTCAGATGGTAAAGCTGCCCATTAGTCTTGGCAAAAAGCCTCCAGTTCCTGTAAATTCTTGGGCTGTCTTCCATGAACTGCACGTTTGAGATCTCCTCAGAGTGGCTCAATGATATTGAGGTCAGGAGACTGACATGGTCACTCCAGAACCTTCACTTTTTTCTGCTGTAGCCAATGACAGGTTGACTTGGCCTTTTGTGTTTTGGATCATTGTCATGTTGGAATGTCCAAGTACGTCCCATGTTTCCTGGCTGATGAATGCAAATGTTCCTCCAGTATTTTTTTGATAACATACTGCATTTATCTTGCCAACAATTTTGACCAAAATTCCTGTGCCTTTTTGTAGCTCACACATCTCCTCTAAAACATCAGCGATCCACCTCCGTGTTTCACAGTAGGAATGGTGTACCTTTCATCATAGGCCTTGTTGCCTCCCTCCAAATGTAGTGTTTATGGTTGTGGCCAAAAAGCTCAATTTTGGTCTCATCACTCCAAATGACTTTGTGCCAGAAGGTTTGAGGCTTGTCTCTGTGCTGTTTGGCGTATTGTAAGCGGGATAGTTTGTAGCATTTGCGTAGTAATGGCTTTCTTCTGGCGACCCGACCATGCAGCCCATCATTCTTCAAGTGCCTCCTTATTGTGCATCTTGAAGCAGCCACACCACATGTTTTCAGAGAGTCCTGTATTTCACCTGAAGTTATTTGTGGGGTTTCTTTGGCATCCCAAACAATTTTCCTCGCAGTTGTGGCTGAAATTTTAGTTGGTCTACCTGACCGTGGTTTGGTTTCAACAGAACCCCTCATTTTCCACTTCTTGATTAGAGTTTGAACACTGCTGATTGGCATTCTCAATTCCTTGGGTATCCTCCCTTTTTTTTTTTTTTTTTTTTTTTTTTTTTATATATATACTTTTCCTGTTTTATACAGTTCAACTACCTTTTCCCAATGCCTCAGAATCATCAGTGCAGCACTGGATGAAAGATGCAAGGGTCTGTCAGGAGTCCAGAAACTCATTGACATTTTACACACACACTTACAAGCAAACCGATCACAGGTGAGGATGGTTACCTTTAATAGCCATTCAAACCACTTTGTGTCAACTTGTGTGCATGTTATCAGGCCAAAATCACCAGGGTATGTAAACTTTTGATCAGGGCAATTTGGGTAGTTTCTGTTGCCAAACACAGTTTCTTGATGATAAATGGCTTCAGCCAAACACTAACCATGAGTGAAAGATGTTTTTGTGTTATCATTCATATTTTCTGAAAAATGGGCAAGAATCATAAATTCTGCCAGGGTAAACTTGTGAGTACAACGTGTGTGTGTGTGTGTGTGTGTGTGTGTGTAATTTGTGTTCATGTATATATTGAAGATGTCCTCAATTTCCACGTGGTGCACTTCATCACATGTTGTCAGAATAAGAATGAATGGTATGTGCCTTTTGTCTTCTGTCTTTTAGTATTTCCGGATGGAGCTGATGAACACTGAGAAACAGAGGAATGAGAAGGAAATGCTGGACAAAGTCAAGATGGATGTGGTAGGGCTGAGCAATGCCATGAGTTTTCTATATATCGGGGAGTTGTTACCCTTATTAATGCCCAGCAATGGTTACTGACTGTGACCCCTCTTCCCTTTCTCATGCAGCAGTCCTACTGGTATAAAAGAGAGGCAAACTATTTGATCTGACATAATTTGGGGAGGTGGGTGGTGGCAACCAATCTGAGATTTGTTCATATCATCTAGGAAGTGCAGGGAGGACCCCGCTGTCAGGAAGCTGTAGGAGTGCAGGGAGGACCCCGCTGTCAGGAAGCTGTAGGAGTGCAGGGAGGACCAACCTGTCATGAGGGGTCATAGAGTGCGATGTCACTGTGTGGGCAGAGTGTCTTTGAACCATTATTTGTGTTGTCATGTCACAGGGTGAAGCTGGTTACTCAGACACCATCTTGAATGGAGAATTGGCCCGGGTTGTTTATAAAGCTGCGGTGGAGAAGATAAAAGGTGAGCATAGCTTATTGGATGAACTTTAACAAGAGATCATACTCTGCAGTACCGACTCCTTATTCCCAGTACTTTATCCCTTTCATTGCCCAGCTCTACTTGTTATCTACAGTCCAAGAGGTTTAAGTATAACAGTGTACATTTTGTTACCATCATCATATTTACTGGACATGGAATATTCTTTATGTATAATGCAATGCTTGTACTACTCTTCACCCTGTAAAACCTCAATTAATATGTTGAAACAAAAAAGGAGATCATTGTCGGATGACTAATATCATTGTGTTTTCAGGGGCCGAGTTCCACTTGTCGCTGCTGACAATTGCTAAGAAGTTTCAGTTCTTAGAAGAGCTGCATAAGGAGATCCTGTCTGAGTAAGTCTGATCCAGGTACTGTTTACTATCTGTAGGTTCTTATCGGAGCAGAGGATCCAAGCACAGTCCTGGCTGCCATCTTATGAAACCTTTTATAGATCCCATAGGTGAAGCATTCACAAAAATGCTGCAGGAGTGCTGACCACCTTCTGAAAATGCTATCTACCTGACTTACTCTGGGTTCAGTACTTCACTTATCCAGAACAAGCCTTGAACTTCTGAACTGCATGTTTGCACTTGGTCAGTGTTTTAAGTAGTGTTGAAGCCACAAGATCAGTATAATAGCCAGACAGCTGGCATTTTCAGAGGGGTCTTCAGTGGTAGCCTCCATATTCCTGTCTGCATAGGTCTACTGTAGAGGTCAGCCAGAAATAAAGTAAAAATGTGATCTGGGACAGAATTGTGGGTATGTGGTTGGGTTATGTTAGGTTGTTGTGTAATTGGGGGTGTACGGTTCAGTTGGGTCAGGCTGTAGTAGTGGTGATTGGGGGTGAACGGTCCAGTTGGGTCAGACTGTAGTACGTGTGATTTGGGGTTGTAGGTTCCAGTCAGGCTAGGTTGTTTTAGGTGTGATTGGGTTGAAAAGTTCAATTGGGGCAGGCTGCTATAGGCGTGATTGGGGGTATAGGAACCAATAGTTTCAGGTTGTTGCATTAGTATCGTCCTGTTTTGTTTAGGTTGTTATGGTGGGTGTAGGATTCGGTCAGGTATTTGTACATGTGATTGGGGGTGTAGGGCCCAGTTTGGTCAGGCTGTAGAGGGTGTGATTTGAGGGTGTATGGTCCAGTTGGGTCAGGCTGTAGTAGGTGTGATTGAGGGGGTAGGATACAGTTTGGTCAGGCTGTAGTAGGTGTGATTGGGAGTGTAGGTTACAGTCGGGTCAGGTTGATTGGGGGTGAAAAAGTCTAGGTGTGATTGGGGGTATAGGGACCAATAGTTTCAGGTTGTTGCATTAGTATCGTCCTGTTCATTCAGGTTTTCTGGTGGGTGCAAGGTCCAGTCTGGTCAGGTTGTTGTACATGTGATTGGGTGTAGGATCTAGTTGGGTCATACTGTAGTAGGTGTGATTGAGGGTGCAGGTTCCAGTCTTGTCAGATTGTTTTAGGTGTGGTTGGGGGTGCAAGGTCCAGTTG
Organism: Rana muscosa; assembly: GCA_029206835.1. Lineage (NCBI taxonomy): Eukaryota > Metazoa > Chordata > Amphibia > Anura > Ranidae > Rana > Rana muscosa. Next base: position 341,652,525 of record CM055119.1, read on the forward strand.
GGTCAGCCTGCTGTGATTGTGTGTGTGTGTGTGTGTGTGTGTGTGTGTGTGTGTGTGTGTGTGTGTATGTATAGTGATCAGTTTGTTCAAGTTTACCATAAAGTTGGATAAGGCTGTTGTAGGTATGCTTGGGGTTATAGAGACCAGTAGTTTCAGGTTGTTGCATGTATACCATCCAGTTGGCTTAGTTTTGTTCTGAGATATGATGGTGGGTGTAGGGTTCAGTTTGGTCAGGCTATTGTGGGTAGCGTGATCATTTTGGTTCAGGTTGTTTTACGTTTACCATCCAGTTGGGTTAAGCTGTGTACTGTTTTGTGACTATAGTGAGCAGTTGGTTCGTGTAGTTCTGAGTTGGTGATGGTGGATGTAGGGACAAGTGTATGTTCCAGTTGGTCAAGTTGTGTAGTAGGTGTTATTGGGGGTGTAGGATCCATTTGGGTCAGATTGGAGTCTACAACATGAATCACATCTACAACAGTTGGTCAGGTCTGTGTAATAGTAATAAATGAAATTCTTATTGCTCAGCCTGCAGACACTCCACGCGGATGATCCTGTCACCTGGGACTTCTTGGCACGTCAGGAACTGTTAATGAAAGCTTCACCATCAGCAGAGTCCACACCCAAACAGGCAAAAGCCCAGGAAGCAGCACGACAAGAGGAGCGATGCAGCCAAGTGTATGAGACGGCTCTGTGTTCTCTCCACAAAGGTTTGAAATCTCTTCTGGAATGATATGATCTGTAGAGTGTATAGAAGGCTGGTGTGTATAGATATGTCCTTCTCTTCCTGTAGAATCCATGTGGGATCTGTACATCACTTTCTGTTTGGAGAGATACAAACGTCAAACCAACAGCAAAGAACTGAAACAACAGGTAAGTAAACACTTGAACCCGTCCCACATTTTTAGCTTTCTGACAATCCCCAAGCCATCCTGTGTGCTAGATCTCTGCCATCCCATGTTCTAGATCGCTGCTCCTCCATCCATCATCCCACGTTCTAGATCGCTGCTCCTCCATCCATCATCCCATGTTCTAGATCTGTCCCATCTGTCATATCCCTTGTCATGTGGTCAGTCTTCTCTTCTCTATATGTATTTCATGGTTGGATCACATTTCTGTTGTACCTGTAATATTATAATATGAAAAGGTTCTCATGGTTCCGGGTCTTAAAGGGTAAGTTCACCTTTACAGAAAAATCTGTTGGGTAAACTTACACAGGACCCCCTCCTCACCCCCGCCCCAGTCTCTCACCCCTCCAGTCCCGCTGACCTGGATCATGGCGATCTCCTGTTCTGAGCCCTGGTATAGCCACATCAGGGGTCCGGGGCTTAGAAATCCCCACAGCTGAAACTCCAAAATGTACCCCATCAGTAGGGACATTTGGGAGCATTCTAATTGGTCAGCACCATTACATGGGCGGCGCCGACCAATCGGAACCCGCATAGCCCATCCTGTTAGTGGGGAAGAAGACGCGTGAATGCAGAGGGGATTTCTAAGCCCCAGACCCCTGACGCGGCTATACCGGGGCTCAGAACGGGAGATCGCTGCGCAACACGTCAGCGGGACTGGCAGGGGTGAGGAGGAGGTCCTGTGTAAGTTCACCTTACAGATTTTTCTGTAAAGGTGAACTTGCACTTTAAGTAGAGATGGGAGTTGGGACTTGTGGCAACCAAATAGGATAATACAAGTACAATTGGCTAAGCAATTTTGTTTATTTGTCATAAAGAGGGTATAAAATCGCACTCAATATGAAATATATAGCAAAGCCGTTGAATAAATACGCACAGATGGATGAAGTACAGTTAATAAATAAATTAAAATAAGGATATAATTACATATTCCAAATGATACATACAATATAAAACGAAATGGCAGCACATTCCAGTAACCCATGTATGGAGTAAATACTCTATCATATCTGTAATTTCTGAATTCTCATACAAAGTATAGGCAGTATGACTTGGTGCATCCTTCAATGCTCGACGCTTTTCGTGTTACTAAAACAACCAAACAAAACGGTTGTGTTGGGTGTAAAAGGTTCACTTGCCATGACAAGTCCAACAACAGCTCTTCACCTTTTTGGCTTAATAAATCTCTCTTCTGGTTTCAGAGGACGAAAAGACTACTGTCAGCTTTCGGCAAAGCACATGAAGCGGCCTTATTACCACCAGCAAGATACAAGGAGTGGGTGAGTGCAAGGACTGAATCCCTTTCTATAAGAACTGAGTATCATTCGTTATATGTAAGGAGGTTTATAGGGAAGGGGAACAACCTTTATTATAGATTAGGACTCTGTGCTCTGTAAACGCTTTGGAAAATGTAACTACTTGACCTCCAGAAGGTTTTACCCCCTTCATGAGCAGAATATTTCTTTGCTATTTAGCACTGCACTACTTTTACCGGCAAAAGCTGAGTCATGCAACGCTGTAAGCAAATTACATTTTTATATATTTTTTTCACTTTTTTTTATATATATTGACTGGTTTGTGTGAAAGAGAGAGAATGAATATATAAGTTATCAATCCCAATGCACTTGCTGCCTCTCATTTCTTGAGGCCCTAAAATGCCAGGAGAGTACATTTTAAGGCCACCCACATCCCCCCCCCCCCCAAATTATTGACCCCTTGTTGGAAAGTAGACCGTCCAAGATATTTAGTAAGAGGCATGGCAATCTTTTTTTTTTTTTTCTTTAAGTTGTGAATTTTTGTGTTTTTGATTTTCCAAAAAAAAATAAAAATTTATTTTTATTTTTTTCATACTGTCACCTGTGCAGTTCAGCATCATCAATTGACTGGTGTGGCGATGATTTATTTAATTTTTTACACTAACTTTTCTTGTAACAATGATGATCGTTGTAAGTTTTAGCTGTCATGAATGGCTTTCATTTATGACAGCTTGTGATTGGCTACAGCTAATTGCATGGTACAGAATGCTGTTATTGTCCCAGGTACTATATGATGGCTATGGGCCAATCCCAGCATTGCAATAGTAGGAAAAAAGTCATGAATAGAAGCCATTCTTGACTGTTTTGTTTACATTGTAATCATGTGCTCGCTATGACCATAGCGATTTACAGGATACCCTTGCCGCTGCGATCCTCTGTGTCCCCCAGACGGTGGTCAGGGGATCGCAACCGATGTGTGCTCCCAGGGGGCGTTCTAGTGCACAGCGACATAGCTACGGCAGTAATTGTACTGGGGTGGCAAGTGGTTAAATGTAAAGAGGCCTGTGGGTTGGGGAGGGGTATTTTCCTTTAGGCTGGGTTCATACAAGTGAGAATTGGATGTGGGTTTCCCCTCATTCCAATGTGCATGTCGGGAGTTTGTGACTGTCTGTCTCTGTGGAGCCGGTTCACACCTCTCCGGAGCGGCTCTGGTGCGAATTGCATAGAAGTCCTGTGCGTTTTCTGGTCCGAATTCAACCAAAAACCCTTGCTGTGAGCCACGCCGTGCGGTGGTGTGAACCCAGACTGAATGTTGATGAGATTGGGACTCTGTGATGTTTTACTTTTGAGCTGGAATTTTTATGTTTGTTTTTTTATATTTTAGATTTCACACCTAGTGGAACTTGGGCAAATGGAATTGGCAATAGATGTATCCTCTGCAGCCACTGACAGGTTTGGCTCATCTGTGGACATATGGAGGATAAGATTGGAGGTTCTTATCGCTGTGAAGGCTGGGGATGTGGAGCAAGTGTTTACAAAGGCATTTACAGAAGTGAAGCCCAAGGTATGAGCTCTCTGCTGAACAATTCCTTCCAAAGACACCAACCCCATGAACAGACACATGAAATTGCTCAGTGTTTGTAACCCCAGTCTGTGTCTTGATTCTCCACAGGACAGTCCACCTCTCTGGACAATAATGGTGGAATGGAGTGAGAAGGAGAGGAGTGTAGCAGACACCGAGGCCTTGTACCAGGTAAAATGTGCTGCCCTTGAGTTCAGAAGATATTTATCAAGGTTTGTGTTTGTTTGTGTCACATTTTTGGGGCTTAATAGTCTTTTTCCTGCAGAAACTTGTCTTAAACCCTATAGTCACCAAGACCATGAAGGTGAAATATCTTGATTGGACCTACCTGACTCAGGGTTACAAGAAAGCCAAGAAAGTCTTCAGCAGGTGAGCAGAACATTGGCCACATTAGATGGTATGACTAGATGGTGAGCAGAGCAATTGGGCTACATTAGATGGTATTGCCTGGCGGTGAGCCGACTACTGGGTCACAATAGGGCTCAAAATTTGAAGTTCGGAGCTACTAGCCAGGCCTCAAGGGTTACTCGCCACCAGTTTCCCCGCCCCTAAACACTCCCTTAATTATCTCATGAAATTACACTTAAATGTTTTATGCAGAATTAAAGTTGTTAATATTTATTTTTATAACTTATCTGTGTTTGCCAGTGCAGCCTACCTGTGCAGGGGAAGAGAGAGGAGAGCTGCCACCTGGTTGATCAGAGCGCGGGGGACATAACAGCTTTCATTTAAATGGCTGTGTGTTCCCCGCCATGCTCCGTCATATACAGTCCCTTGTCCAGGGAACTTTGATAGACAGATCACCCGTCCAATCCTTCTACATATTTTTGGTTAAAAAAAAAAAAATCGCAATAAGTGTGTGTTGATTGGTTTGTGCAAAAGTTATAGCGTCTACAAACTATGGGAAAGATTTTATGGCTTTTTCTTTATACTAGTAATGGAGGTGATCTGCGATTTTTAGCGGCATTGCGACTAGGGATGAGCTCGGTGTTCGAGTCGAACATAGGTTCGACTCGAACATCGGCTGTTCGCAGCGTTCGGCGAACAACGAACGATTTGGGCCGTTCGCGCCAAATTCGAGTGACGCGAACGGCCCACAATACACTGCGCCATCGCAGTGTAATCCCGGCGCTGTGATTGGCCAAGCATGCACTGTGACCCTGCATGCTTGGCCAATCACAGCGCCGGCAGCGAGGAGAGCAATGATTGGCCACAGGCAGGATGCCTGTGGCCAATTATAGCTGAGGGGGTTTAGTACACGCCCCACACTATAAAAGGCCGCCAGCGCGGCGGCCTTGTGTAGTGTGTTCCGGAGCAGGGAAAGTGAAGGATAGGCAGGGACAGTGTCAAATCTTGTCAAATCTATTCTTCCCTAAACCTTGTGTGTAGGGAGAGAGAAGGATAGGCAGGGAGAGTGTCAGTGTCATATACTTTGATAAACCTTGTGTGCAGGGAGAGAGAAGGATACGCAGGGGACAGTGTCAGTGTCATTGTTGCTAAGCCTCCTGCACATTATACACCTGAATTTAGCCTGTATTGCTGCTTTTTCCTGGTGTGTTACACAAACAGGATTTTGCGGCACTTACAGCGGGCGGAGTGTGCCTCCTGACCATATTACACCTTAACTTAGCCTGTATTGCTGCTTTTTCCTGGTGTGTTACACAAACAGGATTTTGCGGCACTTACAGCGGGCGGAGTGTGCCTCCTGACCATATTACACCTTAACTTAGCCTGTATTGCTGCTTTTCCCATTTCCCTGCAGGCCATTAGAATGTCTGGAAGGCAAACGAGAGGCAGACAGTCAGAAGCCAAAAAAAGAGGGCAAGCAGGCTCTGTGTCTAGAGACAACAGTGCTGGTCATGGACGCGGTGCATCGACATCAGCACGTGGCCATGGGACACGCTTGTCCTTCTTTTCGGCAGCTGGACGTGTTGAGCCGCATCATGCCGAAGACTTGGTAGAGTGGATGACCAAGCCCTCCTCATCCTCTCTCACCCAGGCTCAGGGTACTGGCAAAGCAGCTGCCAAAGCGTCCTCTTCCCTGGTATCAATGTCATCATCAGTCACTCCTTCCCTAGACCAACCATGTCCTCCTGAGGAGTCCCCTGAACTGTTTGAGCACAGTGTTGGGTACATGCTCCAGGAGGATGCCCAGCGTTTCGAAGGGTCTGATGATGATACCCAGCTAGAGGAAGGCAGTAGCGTGAGAGCAGAGAGAGGGGATGCTCAAGAAGGACACCAATCTGGCAGTCATGTTCCAGCAGCTGCAGCATACTGCCAGATTGGCTCCAGTGATGAGGAGGGAGGGGATGATGAGGTCACTGACTCCACGTGGGTGCCTAATAGGAGAGAGGAGGAGGATGAGGAAGAGGCACATCTCCAACGAGGCAGGATGCCCTCGGGGGGCCAGCGTAATGGCAGTACACCGACGGAATCACACCGCAGAGCTCCGCCTGTGCAAGGCGCTGCCTCTGCCTGTTATTCAAAAAGTTCTTTGGTGTGGGCCTTTTTTGAGCAGAGTGCATCAGATCGCACAGCTGCTGTTTGCAACATATGTCTCAAGCGTATATCGCGTGGCCAAAACATCACCCGCTTGGGCACCACATGCTTGACCAGACATATGTTGACCTGCCATGCAGCTCGTTGGCAAGCCTACCTTAAAGACCCACACCAAAGAACAAAGCTGACCTCTTCTTGCACCGCATCAGCTGGGATCTCCAACCCCACTATACCTTCAGTCCTCTCTGAAACCTGCGCTGAGAGGAATGAAGGTGTAGAATTAGGTGTGTCACAGCCAAGTACTTGCAGGCACTCTGCTAGCAGTACACCAACGTCCGATTCTAGCAGGCAAATTTCCCTGCCCCAACTGCTGGACCGTCGAAAGAAGTTCACTCCCAGCCATCCACATGCCCAGCGGTTGAATGCTAGCTTGGCTAAATTGCTAGCGCTTCAACTGCTGCCTTTTCAGTTGGTAGACTCGGCCCCCTTCCGTGAGTTTGTGCAATGTGTGGTTCCTCAGTGGCAGGTTCCCAAACGCCACTTTTTCTCACGGAAGGCGATTCCGGCTCTCTACCGGCATGTGGAAGGCAATGTCTTGGCCTCGCTGGACAGGGCGGTCAGCGGTAAGGTGCATATTACCGCTGACTCATGGTCAAGCAGGCATGGACAGGGACGTTACCTTTCTTTCACGGCCCATTGGGTCACTCTTTTGGCAGCTGGGAAGGATGCAGGACAAGGTGCAGTAGTGTTGGAGGTTGTTCCACCGCCACGCCTCCAAAATGCTACTACTGGTTGTGACACACCTCTGTCCTCCACCCCCTCCTCTTCTTCCTCCGTGGCCTCTTCCTGTGCTTTGTCCTCGGAACCAGCGGTGCTCCGTAGGCGTTCAAGGGGCTACGCAAGTACGCAGGCAAAAAGATGCCATGCCGTGCTTGCGCTGGTGTGTTTGGGGGACAGGAGCCACACTGGGGCAGAGGTTCTGTCTGCTCTGCAGGGGCAGGCCGAGAGGTGGTTGACGCCACGCCAGCTTAAGCCAGGAATGGTAGTTTGCGACAATGGCACCAACCTCCTCTCCGCTCTCCGACAGGGACAACTGACCCATGTGCCCTGTGTGGCTCACGTCCTTAACCTGGTGGTGCAGCGGTTCTTGGGCAGGTACCCGGGCTTACAGGATGTCCTGAGGCAGGCCAGGAAAGTCTGTGTGCATTTCCGCAGATCTTATAATGCCAGTGCTCGCCTGGCTGAGCTGCAAAAGGAGTTGAACCTGCCCAAGAACCGCCTTATATGTGACATGCCCACCAGGTGGAACTCAACGTTGGCCATGCTGCAGCGGCTGCACACGCAGCAGAGGGCCATCAATGAGTACCTGTGTGACTACGGCACCAGGACAGGGTCAGGGGAGCTCGGGTTTTTTTCACCACGCCAGTGGGGCATGATCAGGGATGCATGCACTGTCCTGGCACCATTTGAGGAGGCCACGAGGATGGTGAGCAGTGACAGTGCATGCATCAGTGACACTGTACCTCTTGTCCACCTGTTGGAACATACGCTGCGTGGAATAATGGACAGGGCACTTGAGGCAGAACAGAGGCAGGAAGAGGACTTCCTTGCCTCTCAAGGCCCCCTTTACCCAGACAGTGTTCCTTCTGTCCCACCCATCGCACAGGAAGAGGAGGAGGAGGAGGAGGATTGTGTCAGCATGGAGGTGGAGCCTGGCACTCGGCATCATCAGCAGCAGTCTTTTAGGGATGATTTACAGTCCCAAGAAACCAGTGGACTTGTACGTGGCTGGGAGGAGGTGGCTGCGGATCATGTTGTCCTTAGTGACCCAGAGGACTCCGGCTAACCTACGCTGCATGGCCTCCCTGATCCTGCAAAGTCTGCGGAAGGATCCTCGTATTCTTCGGATCAAGGAGAGGGACCATTACTGGCTGGCCACTCTCCTTGATCCACGGTACAAGGGTAAGGTTGCAGACCTTATCTTACCGTCGCAGAGGGAGCAGAGGATGAGACAACTCCGGGAGGCCTTGCAGAAAGGTCTGTGCAATGCGTTCCCAGAGACTGGGAGGTTACAAACTCCTGGTCTTGGACAACGAGTTGCTGAGGCTTCGGTCAGTCAAAGAAGGAGCGGTGGGGAAGGTGGCCGTCTGACCGAAGCGTTCAGACAATTCTTTAGTCCACAGCCCCAAGGTATGACTGGTTCCAGCAACCATCGCCAGCGTCTGATATACATGGTGCAGGAATACCTAGGGGCAAGGTCAGACTTGGACACCTTCCCCACCGAAAATCCTCTGGCTTACTGGGTCTTGAGGATGGATCACTGGCCAGAGCTTGCACAGTATGCAATTGAGCTACTGGCCTGTCCTGCATCCAGCGGTCTTTCAGAACGCACATTCAGCGCTGCTGGAGGATCTGTCACGGATCACAGGGTGCGCCTGTCCACCGACTCTGTTGATCGACTGACCTTCATCAAGATGAACCAGTCTTGGATCACCACCAGCTACCAAACACCTGAAGCTGATATAACAGACTAATTTATTTTCAAATGTCACATCCCTTCAAGACTGATGCTGAGAGTTTGTCCTGTTATGTTGACTGACTATCCTCCTCCTCCTCCTCCTCAATGATCCGATTGACGATGATAGCTTGGAAGAACATTTTTGTTTCTGGGTGCCGTCACCAGTGGCTAAGGCCCAATTTTTCAGCCCCTGTTTAACAGGGGTGTGTTATTACAATTTTTTATGCAATGCTTTGCAGCAGGGCTCATTCCTGCACTCCAACTAGAGTATCTGGGAGTGGTTGCAGTGTCGTGGCACCAGTGGCTAAGGCCCAATTTTTCAGCCCCTGTTCAACAGAGGCATGCAATTACAATTCTTGATCTAATAATTCACAGCAGGGCCCATTCATGCGCCCACCAAGAGTAACTGTGAGGGCTCACAGTGTTGTGGCAACACCAACATGTAAGGGGCAAATTTCAGCTGAGTATATACGGCAGGCCCCTACTTTCAAGCATCCAACTTACAAACGACTCCTCCTTGCAAACGGAAGGATACAACAGGAAGTGAGAGGAAATCTACCCCTAGGAAGGCAAATTCTCTCCTGTAAAAGTTAATATGGGAAAAAAAGTGTCTCCTCTCCACTGATTCTTTATCACCAATTCTTGTTTCAATAAAAACCCCAAATTTTCAAAAAACATTTTGTCATTAGGACGGAAAGTGAGGTGAACTGTTCTGAACAGGTGCACACTGCACAGACAGCAAAACAAATGTTACAGGGGTGATAACCCTTCCCTATGTTTTCCAAAAAGCTTAAAAATATATTTTTTGGCTGGAGCTACACTTAAACAATGTACCTGTTCAAAATTACGAACCGATTCTACATAAGAACAAACCTACAGTCCCTGTCTTGTATGCACCGCCTGTATACGGCTGTTCAGAGTATATAGGGCCTTTTTTATTTTGTGTGCGGGGTTCCCCTTAATATCCATACAAGACCCAAAGGGGCTGGGGTAGGGGGGGGGGGGGTGTGATGGGGTAGCTATGCCATTTTTCTTAAAGATTTTCATCCATATTACCGGGACCAGACATTACATTAAAGCCGCAAGCAGTTTTAAATGGCTTTTTTTCCTTTTAGAAATGTAATTTTGTGCAGGGACAGTTCTAAACACGGGAAACATGTGGCACTTCACAGGCATACTTTAGACACCCCCCAGGTACGATATTTAAAGGAATATTTGACTTTTTTTTTTTCACTTTATGCATCATTAAAATGACTGCTCCAGAAAAACGGCCGTTTTTAAAACTTATTTTTGCATTGATACATGTCCCCTGGTGCAGAACCCGGGTTCCCAAACCCTTTTTAGGACAATAACATGCATAATAGTCGTTATAATTAGCACTTTAGATTTCGAACGTTCGCATCCATTGTATTTAATAGGGTTCTAAAGTTCGTGCGAACTTTCGGTCTGTTCGCGGGTTCTGGTGCGAACCGAACCCGGGGGTGTTCGGCTCATCACTAATTGCGACGGACAGATCGGAAACTTGGCACATTTTTGGGACCGTTGACATTTATACAGCGATCGGTGCTATAAAAATTCACTGATTATGGTGTAAAGGTCACTGGTAGGGAAGGGGTTAACACCAGGGGGCGATGAAGGGGGTTAAATGTGTGTTCTAACTGTATGGGGATTGGACTGAGTAGGAGAGGAGACATATCGCTGTTCCTACTTACTAGGAACAAACGGCATGTCTCCTCTCCTCTGACAGCACAGGGATTTCTGTGTTTACATAAACAAATCCCATGTGCTGGTGGCTGGCTATGCGCATCGGATCCCTGGCTGTGCATCAGGCGCACGCCCCTTAAAGGAAACCCGGTATGGGGTTTCGCACAGGGGAGACATTCTGCCCTCGTAAATAGACGTGAGCCAGTCGGGAACTGGTTAAGTCGGAACAGTAACTAGGTAGTGGATGGGTAAGGGAGTGCAGTATCGGATAATCTGACTGATCACAATGAAGTTATCTCACTTCTGTTTCTCTTCCCAGCTTACATGAGAATCGCCCATTCTCTGAGGAGTTTTTTCAGAAGATGATTGACATTGAGAAAGAACAGGTGTGTGTTTTGATCTGGGAATTGGTGCAGTTACTCGGGTCTGTTCTTACCTAGCCAATTGCTGATCAGCCTTCTTTACTCCCTCTTAGGAACAAAGCAAGATGGCAAACTTACGGGAGTATTATGAACGAGCATTGCGAGAATTTGGCTCTACAAACCCCGGTGAGTTATCGCTTAAAAAAAAAAAAATCTGAAATATTACCCAAATTTCTTGCTCTGGTGATGCTCCAGTGGAGTGTAGACAGGATTCTGCCATTCAATGAATGAGTTCATCCAGCTCCACCCCAGACATGGCAGACCAGAGGGAAGGACACCAGACTGTAGCTACTGTAACGCTGAACTGACTGCAGGGTGCAGACATATCTTGGATGGGCCTATTTATCAAAAACAACTAAACCTTTTCTCTTGAGAATAGATCTGTGAAATGATTGTCAGGGCTGGTGAGGAATATTGTCACTGACCTTCAATATCCGCAGAGGAAGTGTCTGTTCTCTATTTTGTGTTCAAGCTGGAGCAATGTCTGTCCATGAATTGTTCTCCAGGAAAAGTCAATGCTTTTAAACATTTGGAGAAATTGCACAAAAGTCAGTTTGATGGCATAGCAAGGTGGAGCTACACTACACTTGCATCCCAAATTATGGCTTCTTTAGAAATAGAAGGCAGGGCTTGGACAATCTGGAAGAATGCTTAGGCACTAAAAGTCCCAGCATATGGATGGAGGTTGATAATGATGGGGGGGGGGGGGGAAAGAGTGTGATCGGCTCCTATGTGATGTTATCTGATAGTCACAGACCCACCCAATCCCCAGAATTCATTGGCGTTATATATATATATTTTTTTTCCCCCAGATTTGTGGCTTTCTTATATCAAAGAAGAATTGAGCCATTCAGATGGAAAACCAGAGAACTGCGGTCCCATCCACTGGAGAGCCATGAAAGTGCTGCAGGGGGAGGACGTTGAACAATTTATAAATAAATACACCCTGCTACAGACTGGACACTTATAGCTGAACATTTCCACATTGGATGGTGTCTTTCTGGGTGGTTTTGAGTTCTTGTTCTCTGATCAATATTTTCTAATAAAAATGATCGTCATCAAAGAAATGTCACAGCAGTGTGTGAGAGGCTGAGAGTATGGCTGTTGTCCAGAGTTTGGACACAGCACCTTGACCAGGCTGGCAGACTGTAGTAATGAAAAATGCAGGACCAGGGGCTGTGTCTGACCTCACTAACCATCTTTAGCGGCTACTGTAATGTAGCTGTGCATATGATGAACAAGTACAGAGCATTTAGCAAGAATAAGAGTTAGGGTTACTTTTTGACACCAAACAAGTACACAGCACTCAGGTGCGTTAAGGTTACCTTCTGGCCAAAAAAAAAAAAAAAAAAAGTACTCATTGCCCAGAAGATATAAGGCAGTGGTTCTCAACTCCAGTCCTCAGGGCCCACCAACAGGCCAGGTTTGCAAGATAACTGAAATGCATCACAGGTGATATAATTTGCTGCTCAGGGATTGCAGTATTCTAGTCTGCATCTCACCAAGGTAATACTTAAAATCTGGCCTGTTAGTGGGTCCTGAGGACAGGAGTTGAGAACCACTGATATAAGGGTTATCCTCTGATGCCAAACAAGTACACAGCACTCAGGAAAGGAATAAGGGTAAGGATTACTCTCTGCAGGAGATATACAGGTTAGGGTTACCCTATGACCCTGAACAAGTCTATAACCCTAATTCCAAAAATGTTGGGCTGTTGTGTAAAATTGCCATAAAAACGGAATGCAATGCTTTGCAAATCTTAAACTCCTATTATATTTTATATTGTGAATAAATCAAATGTTTAAACTAAGAAAATTTACCATTTCAAGAACAAAAAAAAAGTAATTTTGAAATTGATGGCACAGCAACGTGTCTCAAAAGTTGGGACAGGGCCATGTTTAGCATGTAGCATCACACCTTCATTTAACACTGTAAACATCTGAGAATTAGGGAGACCAGTCCCTAGAGTTCTGAGAGATGAATGCTGCCCCGTTCTTCTGCAATAGGATTCCACCTCAACAGTCCTGGGTCTCATTTGTTGTATTTTCTGTTTAAAGAGATGCACCATATATTTTCAGTTGGTGAAAGGTCTGGATTGCAGGCAGGCCAATTAAGCACCCAGACTCTTCTACTACAAAGCTATGCTGTTGTCACAAATGCAGTATAGCATTGTCCTTCTGAAATATGGAAGGCCTTCTCTGGAAAAAAAAAAAAAAGTACTCCAGCACCCAGGAAATATAAAGGGTGTCTTACTGCTGGTCTTCCTACTTCTCAGTCAGTCAATGTCCCAGAACAAGTAGACAGAGAAAGGGCACAAGGTATTTGTAGGCATACAAGAATACTTGTTCCATGAAAGTGATTTGATGTATTGAATCCAGAGGACCATTGTGACAGGCTGGAAATAAACAGTGGCATTCTGCTTCTCTGAGGACAGATTTCCTTTACGGCTCATTCATGCCTACAGGTTAGTATGCTGTGGCACAAGTCATTTCAATTGAATCCCAACAGGCATGTGTTGTTTGAAATGATGCATGCCCGTTAGTCTGTTCTGGCGCATTTTCAGACTGCCTTAATTATTATTTCAGGTACTTATATAGCGCTGTCAATTTACGCAGCGCTTTATAATATATATAATTATACATTCACATCAGTCCCTACCCTCAAGGAGCTTACAATCTAAGGTCCCTAACTCACGTTCATACATACTAGGGCCAATTTAGACAGGAGCCAATTAACCTACCAGCATATATTTGGCGTGTGGGAGGAAACCCACGCAGGCAGGTAGTGTCGTGGTCGGGATTCGAACCAGCAAACCTTTTCACTGCTAGGCAAAAGTGCTAACCACTACGACGCCTAATGCAACATACCATAATGGAAAGTGGTAAATAAGCCCTTAGAGTAAGCCTTGCCAAAACGAATAAATTGGAGGGCCTTCCTTCACTGCAGTCACCTGATCATAAGTGGGAGGGGCTTCCTTCACGGAATGGGTAAGAGATCGCACAGGAAGGCGGTGCCACTCATCCCGTCGTCGCCATTTATGTCTATGGAGCGACTGACAGTCTTATTGTACCAGCAGATCTGATTTGTAGACTTCCTTGGGCCCCTTTCAAACATGCGGATCCCCGCATGTTCCTTAAACATCTGCTTGCTCAGCGGGGATCGCTCCGTTGATCCCCGCTGAGCCGGCAGGGCGGTCCCTGCACACTGCAGGGACCGCCCTGTCAGATCTCCGCTCTGGGGGGGATCGGATGACCATGGACCGTCTGTCCGTGTTCTTCCGATCCGCTCTGCAGACGGATGGGAAAAATAGGATTTTCCTCCGTCTGCAGAATTGGACCATAGCGGAGACTGATGAGATCGGATGTCAGAGGATGTTCATCTGCTGACACCCGCTATCCCATAGGGATACATGTATGTCCGTTTTTCATCTGAAAACTGATGGATGAAATACAGACCGCACGTGTGAAAGGGGCCTTACAGGCTCTGTGCAGACTCTGAGGAAAAGCAGGGGGATGGTAAATCTGGGGTGTTCTGCACTATCATTACTAAAAAATATTTTTTTATTTAGGATTTAGCAAAGCAGAGGTGCAGTGAACCAACAAACTGTATTAACCTTGAATTACAGAATGGTGTGTGTAGAATTGTAGATTGGAGTTTTGCTTTAAAATGCATCTTTGTTAGAAATAAGCCCACCTACCTGTACACAATTCTTTGTCTCCAGGGATAGTGTCAGCACAAATGTGTCCAAAGAGTCTGCAGCCGGGAACTGACACTCTAATGTCCCCAAACCCCCTCACTAAGAAAGTTGACACTCTAATGACCCCCAAAGCCCCTCCCCGAGAAACTGACACACTAATATCCCCAAACACCCTCGCCAAGAAAGCTGACACTCTAATTTCCTCAAACCCTGTCCCCTAAAGAAAACGACACGCTCATGTCCCCTCACCAAAAGGAAACTGACACTAATGCACCCAGCACACACAACTCTAGAAGCCATTTTGCTTTGAGAAATATATTTTTTAACATTATTGTACAGTCTTCACATATTAAAGCAGAGCTAAACCCCAAAACAATGTCATACATTGCAGATTACCATTCCTTATATGGTGGCTGCATTTGTTTTCTTTTTTCAGTCTATGATGAATATTATAAGCAACTACAGAAAATACTTGTTGTTCCTGCCAGAAATGCAGTGTCCGTGTCACCTCCTGAGAGCCAAGCAGATTGAGAATGCAAAGTGAATGGAAAGGCAGACCATTCTGGGTGACCACCATGAACATGGTAGGATGAGAGAGTGTCGCCATCCATGGGGTAGGAAGTATGTTACCAGCTTTTCCTTCCTGAATTGTGTTCTATTAGTAGGAAGCACCGTGAGGACAGAGAATCTTCACCCGAGAAGTAAAACAGTCACTGGCCAGATAGCAGCATACAAACATTTAATAGACTCAGTAAGGTGCAAACATTGATAAGGTGAGCAGAGCGCAGAAAACAACACTGCTGGTTCAGTCCCATCAGAAACTAATGTGAGCGGAGCGCAGATCTCACCGCCGTTGGTTGAGTCCCGTCATATTCTTCAACTGAAAAAGAAAGTGTAGTGAGAGCTGGCACCGGTCCAGATGTGAAGAATATTTCATATAAAATGGGACAATGCAGGATTACATTGGATAGCCAGCAGTTTTTAAGAAGTTTTACTATCCATGGCCAAAGGAGAAAAAAAAAAGAACAGAGGAATTCTGACTTACATGGTAATTCCATATCTTGGAGTACAGTACAGGACACAGGCAGATTTATAGACCCTGGGTTATAGGCGTGTACCTCCAGGTGATTGGACACTGGCAAGCGCTTGAAAACTTCCCCCCCCTTCTTGGGCGTCCATAACCCCACCAACCTCTGCAAGTCCTTAGGTTTGTACCAAGCAACACAGGAATATAAGGGAGGGAGTCCTGTGTCCTATACTGTACTCCAATATTGGGAATTTACAGGCAAATCAAAAAGTACAGCCAAAGCTCATTTGGCTGTGGATCACAGGAGTGCAGTTCGTTCTGCACTCCTATGACAAGCCCGCTGTTGGCTGACATCAAAGGCAAGATCCCAAAAATAAAGTCGAGATCCGCCCACATGCCTGGACAGGCACCCGGCGAGCCGCTGAGAGCTTGAGCCGACCACCCCCTCCAAAGCCCAGTGCTCCAGTAAACGCGTTAGAGACGGCATCGGAACGATGCTGTATCCATCTAGGCAAGTATGATTTGGGGAGAAAAAAAAAGTCCATACTTCTCTTTTAAATTATAAAGTACAGGACACAGGCAACTTATTTATACACCATAGGATGTCCCCGAGCAATATATAAATAAAAGAGTGGGCAACAGAACTATGCTGCAGGTCCAACAACAACAACAGGGGTTAAAGACCCCAGGTTTAGAGTGCCCTGTCCCCAGCTCTTCTCCCTCCCCTTCTCCTCCTTCACGACCACAGACAGGAAAGGGAGATGCGCTGCTATGAGAAGGGGAGTGGGTGCCCTCTGGTCATCAGAGGGTGGCAGTGCAAGTTGTGCTGGCTTGCTCTACCCACTACATGGCCTGACTCCCAGCAGGCCACGGACCGGCACTTGTCCATGACCCAGGGGTTGGAGACCCCTGAGCTCACCTCAAAAGAATCTTTAACCACTTCAATACTGAGCACTTTCACCCCCTTCCTGCCCAGGCCAAATTTTCAGCGCTGTCACACTTTGAATGACAAGTGTGTGCTCATGCAATGTATTAAAAAGATAGTGACTGCGCTGTGAAATGTAAAGGGGAAAAAAGGAAAGTGAGGAATGAGCAACTTTCACTTTCCTTTTTTCCCCCTTTTCATTTCACAGCGCAGTCACTATCTTTTTAATACATTCATCACTTGTTTCTTAGGATCAGATTCACAGGTGTCTGCAGCAGTGCCCCTTAGATTAGCCCCCCCAGGTCAGGCCCACAGACAGCACGGGAGTTTTCTTATTATACTTAGTGCTCATGCAATGCTGTACCCATATGAAGCTTTTATAATTTTTTACCCACACATAGAGATTTATTTTGGTGGTATTTGATTACAACTGGGCTTTTTATTTTTTGCTAAACAATTTAAAAAATAAAGACCGAAAAAAAATAAAAAATAAAAATAATGTTTTCTTTGTTTCTGTTATAAAATTTTGTGAATAAGTAAGTTTTCTCCTCTACTGATGAGGCACTGATTGGCATCCCTGGTGGGCACCGATTGGCATCCTTGGTGGGCAGTGCTGATGGGTCTGTATTGATAATCGATGCGCTGATTATCAGCGCAGACCCCCCCCCTATCCGTCAGGAGAAACGCAGATCAGCTCTCCTCTACCCACGCCTTGTCAGTGCGAATATAGCAAGAGCCGATAAACGGCACTTCCTGGTTAAGATGTGACCAGCTGATTGAACACAGCTGATCACATGGTAAAGAGCCTACATCATAGGCTCTTTGCGCGCTGATCAGTACTGTGGTGTGTCGCTCAGACACACCGCATCTTCGATCCCGGTAAACGGCTTATTCTGCTGGAAGTCATATGGTGCCCAGTCAGGATAACATAACCACTTTGCAGATGTCAATCCGCTATAGGCCTGGGTTTAAAGTGGTTAAAAGATGAAACATCAGTAGGAACTACCCCAGGGCACTCACCAGTCCATGCCAAAGGACCTCTAGTGGGTCCTAACTTAAGCTATCATGGTGAGCTCTGCCACTAAAGTCCTTCAGGGACTCAACTCTCCAGCTGGTGTCACTGCCTTAGACCTGTATAACACCCTACTGGTCCTCAAGGCAATATATCATTGTGCAGGGTTCAGTGCCAACTGTGAATGCTAAAGGCTGTCCCCACGTGTCCAGGTATCATTCTTTTGAGTGCTGAAAAGCAGCACTAGAAAATGGATCCAAAAAAAGCTTGTCTCCTAATCCCAGATGGAACCATTATGAAGCTAGCTGCTTTTTCATGCAGACATGACCATCACCTAAGAATAGCAAAAAAAACTGCAACCTTGACCTAGGGGAGAGGACTATACCCAGGATTGGATTTCGTTTCCAGTGTCCAATCACCCCATCAACCTTATCTTCATAGGTATGAAGATACTCTGTGTCCCATGATGTACAGTAAAGAAACATATATACAAGGGTTCTTCAAAAAGTTTCTGTACTTTTTTTAAACTCTATTAAATATAAAAAAAAAGTGCAGAAACTTGTTGAAGACCCCTCGTATTTTTAGTTATTTATTCACCATTATAAGCTCCAAGCCCGACAATACTCACCGTAACAGCAGCTCCCATCAGCCCTTGAATGACAGCTTCCCCTGTGGAGGTCACCTACAAAGACATTACAAATGTGACAATTCTCCTCTGAAATGGGTTCTCTTTCTATAAGATGTATCCTCTATATAGCTAATATCTGCTGAATAAAGCAGGACATTCATCATCCAGTACATGGACGGAGTATCTGTAGTTTTTAGTGGGAGGGTTGCATTAGCTCACTGCCTATAGGACAAATCTATGGAAAGCCTATGAAAGCAGATGTTTTCAATGTACCTGTTTCATAGAATTGCCAGCAGTCATGGCATCAGATATACGGTTTTGCAGGAAGTTCCAGGTATCCTCGAAGTCTGGAGAATTGTCTTGCATCATGACCAGCTCTGTGGTGTTATAAATGCCTGCAAGCACAGCCCTGCGTGTGTACCAGCTGACCTACGGAACAGACATCCAGCCAATCATATAACAATACCATATCTCCAAACTCTCCCTTTTCTACTCAATGGTGCACTCACATCTGTAGACTGGTCGCCAGCATAATGCCAGATGTCATCCACCATGGTGGTCAGTAGCTTTAAGCTGGTAGGAATATTTTGTGGTAAGAGAAGAATTCCCAATGCCTGGAAGAGAGATTCAGCAATAACCACATATAACCACGTCTACTGAGCAGGACACCCTTCCAAAGCTACCCTCTGACCCGTTATCAAAAGACACCCTCTGAACTCATTATCCAAAGCCGCCCTCTCACCCATTAACCAAAGACACCCTCTAACCCATTATCAAGAGATGTCCTCTTATTCGCTATCCAAAGCCACCCTCTGAACCCATTATCCAAGGACATCCTCTGCCCTATTATCTAGAGATGCCTGCTCACCCTCGTATGTTATCCAAAGACACCCTCTCACCTGCTATTCAAAGGCTACCTCTCACCCGCTATCCAAGAGCGACCTCTCACCCGCTATCCAAAACCTGCGGTTGAGTCACGGTTTTACCGCCCACCAGTACCTACCCTCGCTTTAGCTGCCAAGGCGGCATATAAAAGGAGTACACGTACCGCAGCAGGAATTAAGCCCCCTTTTGCTTGGTGATTCCGCCTGCCAGTAGTGACCCATTCAACTTTCTTGTGCTTTTCTACAGACTTCTATTATATTCTGCATGTGTGGTGCATTCAGAAAGTGCACCAGACTCGCAGGATATAATAGAAATCTATGGCTAAGCGCAGCAAACCCGCAGGAAAGCTGCATATACGCTGCACTGCACCTGCGATGTGGGTATACCGCAGCACATCAGTGTAAAAGCAGCCCTATACTTCTATACATGGTGTATTGCTTCACACTGACCTGAAGATCTCTTCTTTCCTGCTGTGGCACCACTCTGGAGACCGCTAGCCGGGATAAGAGGTGGAGTACAGTTGGTATCACTTCGCATGGGACAGGAGCCAGCACTACAGAGGAGGCATTGGCTTATGCGGCTCCCTACTACAGCTCCAACTTTACAAGTAGTCCCTCTGCATTGCACTCTGTTTGATGCTCTGGGATGGCGGGTCAGCAAGCCCAGACCACGATCTACAGGTTGCTTACCCCCGCTCTACATACTCTGAAAAGGACCCTCCACACCCCCCTCCCCCGAGTGGGACAGACTTGTCCCCTGTACCTGAGGCCATTGTCCAATATAGGGGATTAGCATCCTCAGGCGCGCCTCCAAAGCTTCTCTCATGAAATCAGCTTTTGGTTTCTTCCTGAAACAAAGGATACGAGAACAAAGTTACCAAGATGTAAAAATTCCTCAAACTCAAGGAGACAAAACATCCGATCCTCCATTCTACATTAATGGTAGATTTTTCCTCCTCCACACACAGCATTGTCCCTCATCCCATTGTGCACAGTGATGTTCTGTATATAGTGATCGTCCTGTAGATAGTGAGTGTCCTGTGGGTGGTGTGACCTGTATATAGTGAGTGTCCTGTGCATGGTGTGACCTGTATATAGTGAGTGTCCTGTGCATGGTGTGACCTGTATATAGTGAGTGTCCTGTGCATGGTGTGACCTGTATATAGCGAGTGTCCCGTATATGGTGTGACCTGTATATAGTGAGTGTCCTGTGCATGGTGTGACCTGTATATAGTGAGTGTCCTGTGCATGGTGTGACCTGTATATAGTGAGTGTCCTGTGCATGGTGTGACCTGTATATAGTGAGTGTCCTGTGCATGGTGTGACCTGTATATAGTGAGTGTCCTGTACATGGTGTGACCTGTATATAGCGAGTGTCCCGTATATGGTGTGACCTGTATATAGTGAGTGTCCTGTGCATGGTGTGACCTGTATATAGTGAGTGTCCTGTGCATGGTGTGACCTGTATATAGTGAGTGTCCTGTACATGGTATGACCTGTATATAGCGAGTGTCCCGTACATGGTGTGACCTGTATATAGCGAGTGTCCCGTACATGGTGTGACCTGTATATAGTGAGTGTCCCGTATATGGTGTGACCTGTATATAGTGAGTGTCCTGTGCATGGTGTGACCTGTATATAGTGAGTGTCCTGTACATGGTGTGACCTGTATATAGTTAGTGTCCCGTACATGGTGTGAGCTGTATATAGTGAGTGTCCCGTACATGGTGTGACCTGTATATAGTGAGTGTCCCGTATATGGTGTGACCTGTATATAGTGAGTGTCCCGTATATGGTGTGACCTGTATATAGTGAGTGTCCCGTACATGGTGTGACCTGTATATAGTGAGTGTCCTGTACATGGTGTGACCTGTATATAGTGAGTGTCCTGTACATGGTGTGACCTGTATATAGTGAGTGTCCTGTGCATGGTGTGACCTGTATATAGTTAGTGTCCTGTACATGGGGTGACCTGTATATAGTGAGTGTCCTGTACATGATGTGACCTGTATATAGTTAGTGTCCTGTACATGGTGTGACCTGTATATAGTTAGTGTCCTGTGCATGGTGTGACCTGTATATAGTTAGTGTCCTGTACATGGTGTGACCTGTATATAGTTAGTGTCCTGTACATGGTGTGACCTGTATATAGTGAGTGTCCCGTATATGGTGTGACCTGTATATAGTGAGTGTCCTATACATGGCACTCACTCTGCGTTGTCCAGTTGCACCAGTTTGTGCTCCTCCTCCAGCAGTTGGACCAGTCTGGCGTTACAATCAGACACGAAGTGCAGGACAAGCTCACTCCCGCCGTTCTCGAACATTCCCGCTGCAGCCACAGATAGGTCCAGAGCCTGCGCAGAGGGGAACTCGGGTTACACAAAGCTCCGGCACTACAACATGTAAAGCGAGCGGAGCACAAAACGACAGATTACCTTGGCGCCTTCAGCAATGGCCTCAGAGCTCCACCCATACTGCGGTACAAAAGCCATCGCTGCAGATAGAATGCGTTGCTGCAGCTGCTCCTCACTCTCGTAGCCTTCAGACTCGTCTCCACCTTGGTCTGTATACCTGAAGGACAGGATGGGGACCTCATGTGACCAGACTGAGAAGTGAAGAAGCCTAGCCAGAAGAGATAGCAATCTATCTGGACACAGGAAAGAGGTGATTGGACCCTACCTGGGAGGCGGGGAGCTCTCCTCTTCAGCCTTGTGAATGTAGTCAGCGTGATCAAATGATGGTGGAGGCGTCTTCTGATCCTCATTGTAATATCTGAGGGGCGAAACCCACAAGTGGCGCGCTGAGCGCACTGCCAGGCCTGAAAAATAAAACGAAGGAGAAGACAGCCAATCAGAGAGTCTGAAAAATAAGGTGGAAGAGGTGGACAGGGGTAATGCAGAGTATATTTGGTAGAGGTGGATGGGGGTAATGCAGGGTATATATTTGGTAGAGGCGGATGGGGGTAATGCGGGGTATATATTTGGTAGAGGTGGATGGGGGTAATGCGGGGTATATATTTGGTAGAGGTGGATGGGGGTAATGCAGAGTATATTTGGTAGAGGTGGATGGGGGTAATGCAGGGTATATATTTGGTAGAGGCGGATGGGGGTAATGCGGGGTATATATTTGGTAGAGGTGGATGGGGGTAATGCGGGGTATATATTTGGTAGAGGTGGATGGGGGTAATGCAGAGTATATTTGGTAGAGGTGGATGGGGGTAATGCAGGGTATATATTTGGTAGAGGCGGATGGGGGTAATGCGGGGTATATATTTGGTAGAGGTGGATGGGGGTAATGCGGGGTATATATTTGGTAGAGGTGGATGGGGGTAATGCGGGGTATACATTTGGTAGAGGTGGATGGGGGTAATGCGGGGTATATATTTGGTAGAGGTGGATGGGGGTAATGCGGGGTATATATTTGGTAGAGGTGGATGGGGGTAATGCGGGGTATACATTTGGTAGCGGTGGATGGGGGTAATGCGGGGTATATATTTGGTAGAGGTGGATGGGGGTAATGCGGGGTATATATTTGGTAGAGGTGGATGGGGGTAATGCGGGGTATATATTTGGTAGAGGTGGATGGGGGTAATGCGGGGTATATATTTGGTAGAGGTGGATGGGGGTAATGCGGGGTATATATTTGGTAGAGGTGGACGGGGGTAATGCGGGGTATATATTTGGTAGAGGTGGATGGGAGTAATGCGGGGTATATATTTGGTAGAGGTAAAGGGGGAGGGTAATGCGGAGTATATTTGGTAGAGGTGGCAGGCAGATAATGGTGGTATATTTGGTAGAGGTGGATGGGGGTAATGCGGGGTATATATTTGGTAGAGGTGGATGGGGGTAATGCGGGGTATATATTTGGTAGAGGTGGATGGGAGTAATGCGGGGTATATATTTGGTAGAGGTGGATGGGAGTAATGCGGGGTATATATTTGGTAGAGGTGGATGGGAGTAATGCGGGGTATATATTTGGTAGAGGTGGATGGGGGTAATGCGGGGTATATATTTGGTAGAGGTGGATGGGGGTAATGCGGGGTATATATTTGGTAGAGGTGGATGGGAGTAATGCGGGGTATATATTTGGTAGAGGTGGATGGGGGTAATGCGGGGTATATATTTGGTAGAGGTGGATGGGAGTAATGCGGGGTATATATTTGGTAGAGGTGGATGGGGGTAATGCGGGGTATATATTTGGTAGAGGTGGATGGGGGTAATGCGGGGTATATATTTGGTAGAGGTGGATGGGTGTATTGCGGGGTATATATTTGGTAGAGGTGGATGGGTGTATTGCGGGGTATATATTTGGTAGAGGTGGATGGGGGTAATGCGGGGTATATATTTGGTAGAGGTGGATGGGAGTAATGCGGGGTATATATTTGGTAGAGGTGGATGGGAGTAATGCGGGGTATATATTTGGTAGAGGTGGATGGGAGTAATGCGGGGTATATATTTGGTAGAGGTGGATGGGAGTAATGTGGGGTATATATTTGGTAGAGGTAAAGGGGGAGGGTAATGCGGAGTATATTTGGTAGAGGTGGCAGGCAGATAATGGTGGTATATTTGGTAGAGGTGGATGGGGGTAATGCGGGGTATATATTTGGTAGAGGTGGATGGGGGTAATGCGGGGTATATATTTGGTAGAGGTGGATGGGGGTAATGCGGGGTATATATTTGGTAGAGGTGGATGGGGGTAATGCGGGGTATATATTTGGTAGAGGTGGATGGGGGTAATGCGGGGTATATATTTGGTAGAGGTAAAGGGGGAGGGTAATGCGGAGTATATTTGGTAGAGGTGGCAGGCAGATAATGGTGGTATATTTGGTAGAAGTGGAGAGAGGGTAATGGGGGTATATTTTCGGTAGTTGTAATGTGGTATATTTGGTAGAGATCAGGAGTAATAGGGGAAAACTTTTGATAGAGGTGGAGGGAGGTAAAGCGGGATATATTCGGTAGAGGTGAAAGGGGGGGGGGTACTGGGGGTATATTTGGTAGAGGTGGGAGGTAATGGGGTATATTTTAGGTAGAGGTGGAGGAGGGGTAATGCAGGGTATATTTGGTAGCGGTAAAGGGGGGAGAGTAATGGGGGCATATTTGGTAGAGGTGGAGGGCAGATAATGGGGGTATATTTGGTAAAAGTGGAGGGGGTAATGGAGGTATATTTTTGGTAGTGGTGAAGGGGAGGTGGGTAGTAATGAGGGTGGGTACATTTGGTAGAGATAGGAAGTAATGGGGGTATATTTGGTAGAGGTGGAGGGCAGGTAATGGGGGTAGAGTTGGTAGAGGTGGAGGGTGGAGTATAATGGGGGTATATCTGGTAGAGGCAGAGGGTGGGGGGAAATAAATCTAGTAGAGGGGGGTAATAGGGGTATGTTTGGCAGAGGAGGGGGTATATTTGGTAGGGGTGGGGTATATCTGGTAGCGGCGGAGTGGGTGGGGTAATAGGGGTATATACAGTAGAAGGAGGGTGAGAGATAACTGGGGGGGCTCAATAAAGACAGTTGGGGGTCATTTAGGGGTGAATCGTGACGTAATTGCAGACACTTCCGGTGAGCGTCCTCCGTATCACCGTGCCCTCTCCCTATCCTCACCCGCTCCTGGGCGGCCCCTCAGCAGTAGAAGCCCCGCCCCGCTCGCTGCTCTCAAAGCCCGGAGAGCCGCCATAGTGGTAGTAACCGGGAGGGGGCGTATCCTCTGAAGGATTCAGCGAGAAGACGTCGTTTCCGGGAGAGAGAGATCGGAACCGGAAGTATTCGGAGGGGAGCTGCAGGTGAGCCGCAGAGCGAAGGGGTAAGGTAAGTCATGTGATCTTTATTGGGGGGGTGTTGTTTCCCATAGCAACCCATCACATAACTACCCCTCCTCCCCCATACATAGCTGTGAGGTATATACGGAGTCATCTGTATGTACACACGGAGGGGATTCTCAGTATCAGCGCTCCTCCATATCTCACTATTCTGGGAAATTCGCATTCACTGAATTCCCACCTAAATCACCACACATGGCGCCTGCAGTGTTATATAAACCCCAATATTACCATCAATACTGCAATATGACTCGTCTACATAGACCATGCTGGACGTACCGCCCTTCCTCATATCCCAGGACTGCTGAGAGCGACTGACCACCCTCATCCCCCGAGCCCAACGGTCCAGCCCTCATCCCCCGAGCCCAACGGTCCAGCCCTCATCCCCCGGGCCCAACGGTCCAGCCCTCATCCCCCGGGCCCAACGGTCCAGCCCTCATCCCCCGGGCCCAACGGTCCAGCCCTCATCCCCCCGGGCCCAACGGTCCAGCCCTCATCCCCCCGGGCCCAACGGTCCAGCCCTCATCCCCCCGGGCCCAACGGTCCAGCCCTCATCCCCCCGGGCCCAACGGTCCAGCCCTCATCCCCCCGGGCCCAACGGTCCAGCCCTCATCCCCCCGGGCCCAACGGTCCAGCCCTCATCCCCCCGGGCCCAACGGTCCAGCCCTCATCCCCCCGGGCCCAACGGTCCAGCCCTCATCCCCCCGGGCCCAACGGTCCAGCCCTCATCCCCCCGGGCCCAACGGTCCAGCCCTCATCCCCCCGGGCCCAACGGTCCAGCCCTCATCCCCCCGGGCCCAACGGTCCAGCCCTCATCCCCCCGGGCCCAACGGTCCAGCCCTCATCCCCCCGGGCCCAACGGTCCAGCCCTCATCCCCCCGGGCCCAACGGTCCAGCCCTCATCCCCCCGGGCCCAACGGTCCAGCCCTCATCCCCCCGGGCCCAACGGTCCAGCCCTCATCCCCCCGGGCCCAACGGACCGGTCCACCCTCCATCCACAGACCACCACTGACCAAAAGATCCCTTCCCCACTGTCCATCAATGTAAAGGGAAGCCATTGTCCCCCGAGCTCAGGTGTTAGTGTATCCTCTCACTGGCCAGACAGGCTCTGTACACAATAGTGTATATAGCATGTACAATGTGTGTGTAAATAATGTACATCTCTCATCTGATGTAGGATGGACAGTTTAGGTGACTTTGTGTCACCTGGTCAACATGTGGCAGTAACATGGGATGGCTCCTCCTCCATAGAGAGTCTTCAGGAGCTTGTAGCACAAGTGCAGACCGCAGTGGCCCCAGATGGGAAGGTTTCTGTAGAGAATGTGGAACGCCTGTTGCTGTGTAAGTTTTACCACAACCCTCTCCTCTGATGGTACTTCCCAAATATGATAAAACTCCCCTCTCCTCCGATGTACTGATCACATTCTCTCCTTATAGCGGCTCACCGTGATTCCTGCTTTGACGGCGTCCTCCTCGGTTTAGTTCCAGGAAGTACAACTATTCACAGTTCTGACATTCTGGTGGAAGCGGCTCGAATTCTGAAGCCGGGGGGTACAATGATCATCCAGGAGCCAGTGGATCTCCAAGCCGGTGAGATTTGGGTTTGTGGTATAGGGATTATATATAGACATTGCACCTGACGTTGCACGCTTGCCTCTCTGACATCGCGCATCATTGCTTCTGACATGATGAGGGACATGTTTTTGAGCCAACACAGTTTTTACTTTAATTTTATGAGAGACTGAAACCCTGATGTCACCATTGCCTCCTTCCACTGTAATTTGTAGAGTGGCGTCATCCATGTAGTAGAGTGTCTGCTCCTCTGGCCAGGTGATGTCACTTCCCCTCTATACATGCGTGTTGCTGATTTTGTCTCTTCATTAGATCATGGCGCCCGTCTGCGGTCACCGGCCCAGCTCTCCTCTGCTATCACCCTTTCTGGAATGACCAGCGTGACACAGGTAAGTGATTATGGGGTTGGCACTTTTCCTGGCGTCCAGGAGTAGACCTCGAATTGTATAGAGCTTGGCTGTACGTCGCTTATACTTTTATTGAACCCTCACATATGATGTGTCATTCTTCCACTGCTACCCATTGTGTGGAATGTCATCATGTGTAACAAAGCTCCACCCCTTTTCACCACCTGAGTTATGATGTATGAAGTGTTATTTCTGTCCGGTGAAGAAAGGTCTGCCCTTCATACATCACCAGAATTCTTAATTTCAACCAATGAGATAAGAATATGATAGTCACATGCCTGGATGGGGAGATATTCATCCTGTGCAGGAGATGCAGATGAGCAAAGTTGGTCAGCGGCATAGAAGATTTCACATTCCCCGCTGTTCTTCTCCGGCCGAGTCATTGATATTCAGGGGTCAGAGAGGGAGTGATCACTGATTGGTTACATTATAGAGGGAGTGGTCATAACATCTGCTGTGTGGTCACATTAGATGTCAGGGGGCTAGGCTGTCATGCTGTGGACTGAACAGGTTCCCTTTTATAATGCATTTTGTGAGGTTTGCACCATTATATCGGCAGAAAACGGGGTTATCAGCTTTTTACCGATAGAAAGTTACCGATAATGGCTGCTGAAAAACGCATGCAATTTTGCCATGATTTTACCGCATTTATGGTGCATATTTCATAGGTCACTCAAAAACTGCATTTATATATATATATATATATATATATATATATATATATATATATATATATATATATATATATAAAATTAAAAAAAAGCAACATGGGTACAATTTTATTTTATTTTTTTCAGCCCTCCTGCAAGCGCAACGCTCCAGTGTGAAAGCCCTCAGGCTTTCACACGGGATACAAAGTAGCGGCTTTTTCAGGGCGCTTTGCAGGTGCCATTTTTAGCGCAATAGCGCCTGCAAAGCGCCTCAGTTTGAAAGGGGCATTAGAAGGGAAATCGAAGGAAAGGGTAAGTGAACCAACAATGCACTAGCTTAAAGAAACCTATTTAGAAAATAAAAAAACTAACCTTTACAACCCCTTTTAAATATAATACAAGTTTATAAAAAAAAAATATATGTTATATTAAATATATTAGGGCTGTTACTGATTAAAATTTTCGTGTTCGATTAATCGATTTTTTTTTTTTTTTTTTTTTTTTTTAATCGATTAATCAACTAATTTCGATTAATTATAACGCACATAGATCCAACTACTTTTTAGATGATCTCCTTGCAGGCCGATCCCCAGTGCAGCTACCAACCACTGGAAAAATCTATAGCAGGATACAAAAAACACACAAAGGCAGTGCTCGATGGGAATAGCATTAAAACTTTTATAGTCTTCAAGTAGGTAACAAAATAAATATTGCACTGCAGATAAAATCGATGTAGCTACATAAACTGTAAAAATGGTGCGAGTAATACCAAACGGTAGCAAAAGCAGTCATAAAAACCTGTAGCTAAGTATGATACTGGTATAAAAATGTGTACAATGATACCACTGCTGAATCCAGATGAGGAGGGGTTAACATCAGTCCGTCGGCATGTAGATGTCCCGTGAAGGGAACTATCACAACTCCCAGGTGATGGCTGTAGAATCCCAGGTTGATAGAGGGAAGTGTAAATGCCCTTGCGTGTGGCAGATAGTAAGATCCCGCCGGCATGCAGATATGAAGGTACAGCAAAGGAGCCCTTCAGATGGACACGGCAAGCCCAAAGAATTTTGATCGATCAAAACAATTAATCGAGGAATTAATAGTTAATTTCCACAGCCCTAATATATATATATATATATATATATATATATATATATATTTATTTATTATTATTATTATTTTTAGTTTTGGAATTTTCATTTCGGTCCACCACTAGTTCTCTGTGTCTGTGTCATGTGTTTGGCTACCTCCCATAGTGTTGTAATTTCCTCTGCAGATTCTGAATGTAGCCCTGACAACTGGACAGACGCAACATGTGAAGAAAACGCTCGGCCACTCTGGGACTGACCTGACCTCCGTCAGAATCCGAGCTACAAAACCCAACTATGAAGTTGGATCTTCCCGACCACTGACACTTCTCAGACGCCCTGTGACAGGTATGGGAGAAATGGAAGGCTCCATCCTAAGGGGCCATATGAGGAAATCATATCATGAAGGGTCCTTCTGAGAGGGCCATATGAGGGTCAGTCTGAGGTGGCCCATAGTGCTCAGGGAAATCCATATCATGAAAGGCCTGTCCCAGGGGGCCACAGAGCAATCATATCATGAAGGGTCTGTCTGAGGGGGGCCACACTGGGTAGTCCTATTATGAAGAGTCCATCCAAGAGGGGGCACAATGCTCATAGGAATTGTATCATGAATCATTTGTCAGAGGGGGGCTCGGAAAACTGCAGTGCCCATGGTACTCTTATCTTGAAGACTATGCCTGAGGGGACAACAGATGGCTGCACAGAGGAATCCTATAATAAAGGGTACACTGAAGGGGGGGGCACAGAAAACCACACAGGTGACTCGTATCATTGCTAGTCTTGCATGCAGGCAATGAGATCACGTTATACTAGGCTTGCTGCAGGCAATGGTGCATTGTAATTTTGGGGAGAGAAGGGGAGGCTGCAGAGGACTGCGTAATCCATATATAGAAGATAATGTATGAGCCACAGAGCCAGATCTGTTTGCATGCACCATGTTCATTCTGTGTAATAAAGGCAGGGTGGAGGATAGTGTGTGGATTTTGGGCGATGGTCTGACTCTTTTTTTTTTTTTTTCTCTTTCCTCTCTCAGGGAAGCCGGCTGTAGATCCAGCTGCAGTGAAACTCTGGACGCTGTCAGCAAATGATATGAATGATGAGGAAGTGGTGAGTATCTATCACTGGGTGTCCTGTCTACAACCTGCGGCAGTACTAAGTATAACTGATACACATAAGATACAATGCCCACCAGGCTCTGGTACTAACTTTAACTGACCCACATAAGATGCAGGCTCCTGTACTAACTGCAACTGACACACCTAGATTAGATTGTAATGGGACACAAAAACAATGATTGTACTTCTCCTCTAAGGATCTCTTGGACTCAGATGATCTTCTGGATCCAGATGATATGAAGAAGCCCCTACCCTCCACACTAAAAGCCCAGGGCTGTGGAGAAGGCGCTGAGAAGAAACGCAAAGCCTGCAAGAACTGGTACGTACACTGCCTTCTGCACTGGTGCCTTTTATAGAGACCCAATATTCCCTCTTGATTTGTCTTTGCCTTTTTATGTCTGAGGTGTTGAGGAGGGGTCCTGCCCCCTCAGGTGTCATGAATTGAGGAGGGATCCTGCCCTCGGGTGTGGGGTGGTGAGGAGGGGTCCTGCCCCCTCGGCTGTGATGAATTGAGGAGGGGTCTGCCCCCAGGTCTAAAGAGTTGAGGAGGGGTCCCACCTGCAGGTCTGATGTATAGAGGAGTGGTCCTGCCCTGAGGTGTGGGGAGTTGAGGAGGGGTCCCGCCCCCAGGTCTAATGTCTTGGGGGGGGGGGGCCTTCATTAGGATTATTGGATGGTAACGAGGCTTGTGACATTTGATGTTGATCTCACACAGCACATGTGGATTAGCAGATGAACTGGAAGACGAAAAGAAGAATTCTGCCCCCACACCTACCCCATCAGCATGTGGCAATGTGAGTATAAAGTTGTTCTTGAAAGATGATTGGGGATGTTATTTTAAGAGGTGTGTGTGTGTGTTTGATTTTTTTTTTTATATATATAATATACACAGTACTGTGTAAACATTTTTTTTTTTTAGGCTGGTGTGGAAAAAATGCTACAAATGGAGAATGCTTTCAGAAATAGAAGTATTAAAAGTTTGTTCATCAATTACCAAAATCTAAAGTGAATGAACAGAAGAGAAATCTAAACCAAATCAATATTTTGTGTGACCAGCTTTTGCCTTCAAAGCAGCATCAATTCTTTTAGGTACACTTGCACACAGTTTTTGAAGGAACTTCGTAAGTAGTTTGTTCCAAACATCTTGGAGAACTAACCACAGATCTTCTGTGGATATAGGCTGCCTCAAATCCTTCTGTCTCTCTATGTAATCCCAGACAGACTCCATGATGTGGAGATCAGGGCTCTGTGGGGGGACAAACCATCACTTCCAGGACTCCATGATGTGCTTTATGCTGAAGATGGTTCTTATAATGATATTGGCTATATGTTTGTTTGAGGTCTTTGTCCTGCTGTGGAATAAATTTGGGGCCAATCGCATGCCTCCCTGATGGTATGATATAAACCAGGCCAAAGATAAATCCAAGGAACGATCCAAGCTTGCTCACCGGCTAGCCCGCTGACAACCGAATCAACCTATCTAACAGTGTGCGTTTTAAAACGGGTTTTGTCTGCACGCATTTGCAAATACATGCGTAAGCCACAGAGCCTCACCACGGCACCCTGGTATCTGTGGTCCTATCACTAGCTTATGAGTGACTCCACAATCGAAGCACATGCATTTTGATGGTATAACATGATAGATAAGTGCCTGCCTCTATTTCTCAGCATTGAGGACACCATTGATCCTGTCTAACTCCATTTGCAGACATGCAGCCCCAAACTTGCAAGGAACATCCACCATGCTTCACAGTTGCCTGCAGACACTCACTATTGTACAGCCCTCCTGCTACAGCCAAATATTTCACATTTTGATTCATCAGTCCAGAGCACCTGCTGCCATTTTTCTGCACCCCAGATCCTATGTTTTTGTTCACATTTGAGTCCCTTATCCTTGTTTTCACATCAAGGGATATGGCTTTTTGGCTGCAGTTCTTCCCTGAAGACCACTTCTGGCCAGTACCTGGGTCCCACTAGTTTCCACCAGTTCTGTGCTGATGCCACTGCTGGACATCTTCCAACGTGGAAGGGAAATAAACATGATGTGCTGCATTGTGTCCTTGGCCAACCACTGCGTCTACAATCCTCTACATTGAAGAAGCACAAAGAAAAGGGCAAACGGCACATCATGAAACCCCAGTCTGTTTTGAAATTTTTGCCTAGGAGAGACCTTGCTGATGATGTAGCATAACTACCCTATGTCTTGGTGCTGTGCTCAGTCTTGCCTTGGTGTATGACCTGTGACAGGGAACTTTCTTCCACAACCTCACTTTGGTAGCAGAGTTTGGCTGTTCCTCACCCAGGTTTAAGCCTCCTACACAGCTGTTTCTGTTTCAACCTACATAATAAATTGTTGATCACTAGCACCTGCTTGATATGATTGGTTACTCCTACACCTGACTCTAATCATCTACAAAATCCCTCACTTTGTGCAAGTGTAGGAAAGGAATTGGTGCTGGCTTAAAGCAAAAGGGTAGTCGCATGAAATTTTGATTTTAGATTTTTCTTCTGTTCGTTCACTTTTGCATTTTGTAAATTCATAAAAATAAAATATATTTTTCTTTACAGCATTTCTTTCCACCTGTCTAAACATGTGCACAGTACTGTATATGGTAGAGGGTTTGGGAGAGTAGTTTATTAATAGAAGATGTGGATCTATTCCCAAATTTTGGGGGGGGGGTTATTAATAGTGGGATAGGTGATGAAGACCTGGCAGCTGACGTCAGATGTTTATATATTGGGGGTAGGAGATGTCAGTGGTCTTATATATTGGGGCGGTAGGAGACGTCAGTGGTTTATATATTGAAGGTAGGAGATGAGAGGCGTGTGTAAGTGTTTTATTGTGGTGGTTGGGGGGGGGGATTGGGTAGGACATGACAGACTATGTGGATCTGGCAACTTGCATGTGTGTAGCAGGGAGATAACGAATGACGGGTATTGGCAACTCACTTTATGGGTTTTCCTTTCCAGTGTTATCTTGGAGATGCGTTCCGCTGCGCCAGTTGCCCATATGCGGGAATGCCAGCATTCAAACCCGGTGAGAAGATTCTCTTGACTCCCAGCACGCTCCAGGACCCATTGTGACTTACGATCTCTGTGTGTGTGTGTATATATAATGTAGAATAAAGATTCAATGTCACCTCCTGTGTCTGACCTTCATTTTAAAGTGACAGATGTGTGACATGATCCTGTTATGTGACAGCACTGATGAGATGGCATAATAGTGTGCCTTCAGTCATTTCCTCCTTTATGCTGAGAAATGGGCTGTCACGTGATGTCAGGGCAATGTATTGATTGGCTGCAGGGAGAGATCATCTGCAGCTCATTGATTGGTTAGGGTTACAGAATTCAGTGTCCAGGGATCAATGCCGGTTCTCCATGACTGAGGGTTTATGTGCAGGAAGACAAATTCCTCTTTCTTTTTTTTTTTTTTTTTTTTTTCAGCACACTGTTGCATTCTGTGTACATACTGGCAGCTGTCACAGATCAGTCCTTATCTTCTGCAGCCAGGGGGACTCCAATCTCTTCTTCAGTCACTTGTTCTCTTATCTCTCCAGAAAAACGTTATCATCTCTCATCAGCTGTTGAAGCCGCTCACCCAGAAGCGGAATCCGGAGAGCGGCTGTCTTCCTGAATGCAGTTACATTGGTTGGTGTAGTAATCATGCCTGTTATCTAGCAGTGGAAAGGTCATATAGTTACTCATTAGGCCCTGACACACCTTCATTCAGTACCAGAGTCCTCTGGTAGCAGGCAGTCCCAGTACACACGGAGATCTTACATGGAGGGACCAGGATCTGGGCCAGGTGAGTTCTGGATCATTCTATTTCTGCCTAGTATGATGAGGGGATGGATTACACCCTGTATGAGATGTCCTATTATTTATTAATCCTCTTACTGTAGGTGATGCCGACAGGTCACCTGCTAACAGGCAAACAGCAGATCTCAACTTCTGTGCAGCTACAAGTCACATTATGCCCTGCTACTAACACTGTATTCAAGAATAAGTTCACCTTTTAAAACAAAAAAAATGCATCTTTTTGCAGGTAAAAACAATGTTGCTTTTATTTTTTTACTTGAAGCCTATAAAGTAGGGCTGTTACTGATTAAAATTTTTGTGTTCGATTAATCGATTAATTTCGATTAATTATAACGCACATAGATCCAACTACTTTTAGCTGATCTCCTTGCAGGCCGATTCCCAGTGCAGCTACCAACCACTGGAAAAATGGATAGCAGGATGCAAAAAACACACAAAGGCAGCGCTCAATGGGAATAGCATTAAAACTTTTATAGTCTTCAAGTAGGTAACAAAATAAATATTGCACTGGAGATAAAATCGATGTAGCTACATAAACTGTAAAAATGGTGCGAGTAATACCAAACGATAGCAAAAGCAGTCATAAAAACATGTAGCTAAGTATGATACTGGTATAAAAATGTGTACAACAATACCACTGCTGAATCCAGATGAGAAGGGGCTAACATCAGTCCGTCGGCATATAGATGTCCCGTG
This sequence comes from Rana muscosa, assembly GCA_029206835.1. NCBI lineage: Eukaryota > Metazoa > Chordata > Amphibia > Anura > Ranidae > Rana > Rana muscosa. The sequence continues at coordinate 341,686,739 of CM055119.1, forward strand.
AAGGGAACTATCACAACTCCCAGTGGATGGCTGTAGAATCCCAGGTTGATAGAGGGAAGTGTGGCAGATAGTAAGGTCCCGCCGGCATGCAGATATGAAGGCACAGCAAAGGAGCCCTTCAGATGGACACGGCAAGCCCCGCCGGTGTCCCTGACGTCACCGGATCTCCCTGAAGACCCAGAAGTCGGGGGAGAGGTGCGTACCAATCAAAAGAATTTTGATTGATCAAAAGAATTAATCGAGGAATTAATAGTTAATTTCCACAGCCCTACTATAAAGCATTGCACCCGTGATCAGCAGATTTGCAGTTGCGATGCAAGACTCCTGCAGACTTGTCTGTGTATCTGTCTGCTTGTACCTTGTATGGGCAGGCAGATACACACTGTAGGCCAGCCCCAGTACAACCCCCCCCCCCCCCCCCTACTACATGTCTCAGTTCTGTAGCAAAGCAGTACCAAGAGTATGATCATATACATAAGGTGGTGGGGTGGGGAGGGAGGGTGTCCCTCTATGGACTCCAAGAAAAGTATCCTGCAGCAAATACAAAAAACATTATAGTCTTTCTCATCCACTGAGGGATACAGAGACTGTTAAGGTGGCCAAAAGCAGCCCAACGAACTAGACTGCCTGGAGGATTTTTGTCGCCCAATACTGGCATCAGATGAGGCCTGATGGAACTTGTGCGAGCCAAAGGCCAAGGGGCAGCCTTGCAAATCTAGGATAAAGCAGTCTGATGCCGAAAAGTCCAAAAGGGCCCACATATCTAGAAGAGTGCAACTTAATGAACAGGTTCCACCCTTTCCTATTATTAAGACCATAGGCTTGTATGTCTAAACCACCCAGAAATGGTGGAACGGGAACGCTGAAGCACCCTTACCGAAATGACAAAAAAATACACACACACACACACACACAAAATATAAAAAGTCTACACACCCCTGTTAAAATGTCAGGTTTCTGTGATGTAAAAATATGAGACAAAGATATAAATTTCAGAACTTTTTCCACCTTTAATGTGACCTATAAACTGTACAACTCTGTTGAAAAACAAACTGAAATCCTTTAGAGGGGGAGGGTAAAAAAAACTAAAAACTAAAATAATAAGTGTGCACACCCGCTTATAACTGAGGATATAGCTGTGTTCAGGATTAAGCACTTGCATTCAAACTCATGTTAAATATGAGTCAGTACACACTTGCTATCATTTAAAGTGCCCCTGGTTAACCCCAAGTAAAATTCAGCTGTTCTAGTAGGTCTTTCCTGACATTTTCTTAGTCACATTCTACAGCAAAAGCCATGGTCTGCAGAGAACTTCCAAAGCATCAGAGGGATCTCATTTTTAAAAGGTATCAGTCAGGGGAAGGGTACAAAAGAATTTCCAAGGCATTAGATATACCATGGAACACAGTGAAGACAGTTCTCATTGAGTGGAGAAAATTTGGCACAACAGTGACATTACCAAGAACTGGACATCTCTCCAAAATTGATGAAAAGACGAGAAGAAAACTGCCAAGAGGCCTACAGCAACATTAAAGGAGCTGCAGGAATATCTGGCGAGTACTGGCTGTGTGGTACATGTGACAACAATCTCCTGTATTCTTCATATGTCTGGGCTATGGGGTAGAGTGGCAAGACTTCGGAAGCCTTTTCTTACGAAGAAAAACATCCAAGTGAGGCTAAATTTTGCAAAAACACATCTAAAGTCTCCCAAAAGCATGTGGGAAAATGTGTTATGATCTCATACAACCAAGGTTGAACTTTTTGGCCATTATTTCAAAAGATATGTTTGGTGCAAAAACAACACTGCACATCACCAAAATGACACCATACCCACCGTGAAGCATGGTGGTGGCAGCATCATGCTTTGGGGCTGTTTTTCTACAGCTGGAAGAGGGGCCTTAGTCTAGGTAGAGGGAATTATGAACAGTTCCAAACACCAGTCAATATTGTCACAAAACCTTCAGGCTTCCGCAAGAAAGCTGAACATAAAGAGCAACTTCATCTTTTAGCATGACAATGACCAAAAGCATACATCTAAATCAACAAAGGAATGGCTTCACCAGAAGAATATTAAAGTTTTGGAATGGCCCAGCCAGAGCCCAGACGTGAATCCGATTGAAAATACGTGGGGTGATCTGAAGAGGGCTGTGCACAGGAGATGCCCTCACAATCTGACAGATTTGGAGTGTTTTTGCAAAGAAGAGTGGGCAAATATTGCCAAGTCAAGATGTGCCAGGCTGAAAGACTCATACCCAGAAAGACTGAGTGCTGTAATAAAATCAAAAGGTGCTTCAACAAAGTATTAGTTTACGGGTGTGCAAACTTTTGCAACTGTAGCACCCATCCCATGGTTGGGACGCTATTCAAATTTAGAGGGATGTCTGAGCCAGTAGCTGGGCTCAGATGGTTGATAATTACATTTAAATTCGCCTCTGTCTCAGTTATGGTTTGCCTGGTAGTGATTTCCCTTTATGCCTGTAGGTGGTGTTACCACCTCAGGCACCTGTTGGAACACGGGCAGACCATGGTACATTGAGTGGCCCTTCTCGGCAGTGGTATAGTGGGAGTGGTGAACCCACTGTGTCTGCTGGGAGGGGATACTTAAGTGGCAGACGCCATTGATTGGGGTTTTTCTCGCCCCGCAGCCCTCTGGGTGCGAGGTGTGTGTGTGTGTGTGTGTGGTCCTGGTCTCGGGGCCACGTTGGCCCGAGGCTGCCTTGCTACTTGGTAGGCCCAGCTAGTCTGGCTGGGGCCTATATCCAGAGAAGGGATCCCAAGCTGTCCATTCAAATGGAGAGGAATCATCTTAATGAAGGAGACCAGGGGAGGATCTGCCCCGGAGGAGACCGGCAAAATGCTGCTGTCTCGGGTGAGGCCTGGCAACTTTATTAAGGAGGGATCCATTACACTACAAGCCCTGCAGTTCGCCGGATTGGCTTAAAGGCTCTTTAACTGTAAGGTTGGAAGTTTGGGACTTTGAAATCCTGTGGCAGAGGATTCCTGGACTATCCATTGCTCAACTTCAAACAGGTCTGTGGCAGAGACTTTGTACGTTTAAATGGGTCTGTGGCAGAGACCGTCTTCACCTTAGGCAGTCTGTGGCAGAGACTGCCCTCTTGCTGATTTGTGTGTCATCCCGGCTGCTAGGCCATGTGAGAGGGGACTATCCGGGTGACCAATACCCACTCTAACATTGAGAGTGGTGAGTGACTTTGAACTTCTACCTTTGTCAACTTTTGTGGCGGGTGCCTGAACCTTCCCCTACTCTTCTGTACCTTCTACTTCTCAAAGTTATACTGCATAAGAAAAATAAAGCCTAACTGTTTGAGGTTTTACATCTGTGTGGACATTACATTACTACAGACTTTCCTACCCGGACAACGCAGCTGAAGAGGTAACGTGCAAAACCCAAAACTAACCAGCAGCTCCTACGGGGGTAGTGCTATACAACCATATTATTTAATATTTTTTATTTACTTCCCTCCCCCTAAAAGATTTCAGTTTGTTGTTCAACTGCGTTGTACAGTTTATAGGTCACATTAAAGGTGTAAAAAGTTCTGAAATTATTTATCTTTGTCTAATTTTTCTTTTTACATCACAGAAACCTGACATTTTAACAGGGGTGTGTAGACTTTTTATACCCACTGTATACCAACCTTTCTTAAAGCAGCCGCTCAGAGACTCTCATAGCCAGAATCGCATCCAGTCAACGGCAGTAAATTTCCTTTTGGTTCTTCTTGTTACTTCTTACTTCTTGTTAAAAAAAATTCCTTTTGGTGAACTGGAGCCAGCCAGAGAAACAGAAGCTACCGTAGGTCGGAAATAAGAAACTAGGCCTCAACACCATCTTGCCCTTATGCAACACCAGGGAAGACTCCTTTTGGGACATGGCCTCCAGTTTAGACACTTGCTTTACAAAGGTGATGGCTACAAGAAACACCAAACCGGGGCGCAGCATGAGAGATAAGGTCCTTCATCAAGAAGTGAAAGGTCAGTGGTCTCTGAAAAAATATGGCAAGCAGGGAGACCCAACCTTTGATGGTGCTGACAGCCAAATCCAGAATCAGCTGTGGGAAGGAAAGGATTCATCCCACAAAGAATCTTCTATTCCTTGCATGGCGATAGACCTCACAAGAAGTAGACTTCCTAGGTTCTAACATTGTAGGAATCGCCTGTCCAGTTTTGTTGTTGAATCTGGAGCCCAGTAGGTCTACATACCCCCACCTGGGTCCAAACTCTGCTGTCTGGCAAAGTCTGCCTGCCTAGGATGTAAACAGCAGACAAGTCTGAATCTTGATATACGCCACTGCTGTGGCATTGTCCAAGTAAATCCAGATCAAATGATCTTCCAACACAATGGTCCAAGGCTCCGTCCTGAACTGACAAGCTGAAAACCTCTTCCTGCACTCAAGCATCTGAGATGCAAACAGTCCAAGTGTCCACAGAGGTTTAGAAAATGTCACCCTACTTTGGAAAGCTGTGGTGCACCTTAATGCAGGGGAAGGTTTGTCAGAGGGTTTGGTGGACCTGGAGCCCAGGCCATGTGAGTGGGCTGGGAGCAAAGTTTGGTGGGTTTGGATGTGGATGTTGCGGTAGTGGTGAAACAAAAGAGACTAACCACCAGTAATGAATGAACTTTACTGGGCTGTGGTTTAGGCAACTTCTGCTGAGAAAGATGGGTGATCTTGCCACCAGTAGCAGAGTAGATCTGAAGAGGTGTAATCCCTTTGAGGGCCATGAAGATCATATGCTTCTTTAGATTTAGGTTCCACAGTCCGAACACTTTCGCCAAAATGTCCTTTGCATGAGATCTAGGCAGGTGAGGTCGGAGACACTTACAGGAAAAGTCCAGCAACCTTTCACAATTATAGCCTAAAGTGATAGTAAAGGCTTTAAAAATAAAATAAAAATTATACTCACATGCTCTGTACAATGGCTTTGCACAGAGCAGCCTTGAACCTTCTCTTCTAGTGTCCCCCGCCAGCACTCTTGGCTCCTTCTGTTCTACCAGTGCCCCCAAAGCAAACTGCTTGCTATGGGGGCACTGGAGTGGGCCCAATCCTGAGCCGGGCTGTGTGCATCCATTGACACGCACACACAGCCCTGCCTCCCCGCTCCCTCCTTACAGGCTTTGACAGACATCAGCAGGAACCAATAGCTCTCGCTGCTGCTAATTCCCCTGTGAGAAGAGAGGGAGGGGAGTAGAGCTATTGCAGACAAACAATGCTGGATCGATATTGGGCTCGCGTAGGTGTTGAAGAGGGTAGCAGTTTTGGAAAAAAATGTTTTACCTTAAAGTGGAGTTCCACCCAAAAATGGAACTTCCGCTTTTCGGAACCTTCCCCCTCTCCAGTGTCACATTTGGCACCTTTCAGGGGGGAAGGGGGAGCAGATACCTGTTTAATACAGGTATTTGCTCCCACTTCTGTGCATAGATAGCCGCATTATCTGCGGGTATCTACGCCATGTCCGGCGCCTCCTCCGTCGTCGTCCCCCCCCGCTGTCTTCTGGGAGACACACAGGTCCCAGAAAACAGCAGGGACCATTCGGATCACGTAGTGCGACTTGCGCATGGGCAGTAGGGAACCGCAAGGCTTCACTTCCTGATTCCCTTACCGAAGATGGCTGCGGCAACATCCGAGAGCCAAGGGAGAAATCGGCTTCGGGTGCCGACATCGCGGGCGCCCTTGACAGGTAAGTGTCCTTATTTTAAAAGTCAGCAGCTGCAGTATTTGTAGCTGCTAACTTTAAAAATATATATATATATATTTCGGCGGACCTTTAATCCAGAGAATGCATGAAGGTTAAAAAAAAAAAAAACTTTTACCTTTACAACCACTTGTTCTAAACATTCTATAACAAGATCAACTGCAGTGCTCTTTGCTGAGTCAGCCCTGGACCTGCAAATTATAAAAGAACTCCAAAGAGGGTTTTTAACTGCTTATTGGTTGAGTCTTTTAAGACAGGTGCATTCTCCCCTAACCCAGCATGGTGGTTGCTGGATGCAAGGATAATAAATGCTTGGGGGGGGCAAACATCTTCTTTGTGTGCTTTATTAGAATAAGAGCGCCTGTTGCAGCAAGACTGTCCAAAGATTGGAGCTCTACGTGGCTCCATGCAAAGCAGGAGCAGAAGTGGGGGGGATGCGTCTTCAACGCTGAATGGCAGAAAGAAGCATGGGAACGTGACACTCAACCCAGCAGATGACATCAGTGCTCCCTATCCTTGGTGAAAAGCAAAGCTTTCTAAAGCCCCGTACACACGGTCGGACTTTTGGCCAACAAACTTCATTTTAAGCAAGTTGGACCAACAATCCGAGCGTGTGTACACTCCATCGGACAAACTTTTTTGTGTTTTTTTTGTTTTCATCGGACAAAAGTTGGGTCTGCAAACGGACAAACTTTTGGCCAACAAAAGTCCGATGGAGCAAAGTCTGACCACGTGTACAGAAAACCATCGGACTTTTGTCCGATGGACAAAACAACTAATGTTAAAATCAACCAACAATAGCAGAAGTTGACCAAAGGGTGGCGGTAAAGAGCAGAAAAACCACGTGATATTGCAAAAAGTTTTGGGAAAGTTTGCAGAAAAGTCTGAGCGTGTGTATGCTATGGGTGTTCCCGACCAACTCCTTTCGGACAAAAATCCACGGAAAAGTCAGATGGAAGTCCGACCGTGTGTACAAGGCTTAAGATGCCCAGTGAACAAGTAAATTAGGTAACTCCCAGCGCTCTGCTTGATCAGGCTTCTTCGCTAAGCAAAACTTCAGCTAAGGGCAATCTCTGAGGCCAGTGCCAATGGCTCAAGCCCCACAATGTCCATCCAGTCCAGTGGCACAGGACCCAGCCCTCCAAAGTCGAGCTGCAATTGTGTTCCTCAATGGACGAGAAATTAATATGGGTTTCCTGTCCTGGTGTCCACAATACAGAAAGCAGATTAAAAACATTGCTCAGCTGTAGCTGTTGGCCAAAACTAAACTGAACCTTTTAACCACTTGCTGACCGCCGCCAGTAGATATACGTCGGCAGAATGGCTCTTGTGCAGAATACCCGCCGTGTGGGCGAGCGCGCCCGCTGCGAGCTCTGTGACCGTGCCTGCGGACTCGATGGCCGCCGGTGTCCCGCGATTGTGTCACAGAGCTGCAGAACAGGGAGATGCCTGTGTAAACAAGGCATTTCCCCTGTTCTGCCTTGTGACAGGACACTGATCTACTGCTCCCTGTCATCGGGAGCAGTGATCAGTGTCGTGTCACATGTAGCCCCTCCCCCTCAGTTAGAATCACTCCCTAGGACACACTTAATCCCTTCCTCGCCCCCTAGTGGTTAACCCCTTCCCTGCCAGTGCCATTTACACAGTAATCAGTGCATTTTTATAGCACTGATCGCTGTATAAATGACAATGGTCCCAAAATAGCGTCAAAAGTGTCCGATGTGTCCACCATAATGTCGCAGTCATGATAAAAATCGCAGATCGCCATTTCTAATTAAAAAACAAATGTATAAAAATGCCACAAAATTATCCCATATTTTGTAGACACTATAACTTTTGCGCAAACCAATAAATATATGCTTATTGCGATTTTTTTTTACCAAAAATATGTAGAAGAATACATATCGGCCTAAACTTAGGAAAAAATATTTTTTGTATATTTTTTTGGGGATATTTATTATAGCAAAAAGTTGCCTTTTTCCAAAATTTACACATTTTTGGTTTATAGCGCAAAAAATAAAAACCGCAGGAGGTGATCAAATACCACCAAAAGAAAGCTCTATTTGTGGAGAAAAAAAAGGATGTAAATTTTGTTAGGGAGCCACGTCGCACGACCACGCAATTGTCAGTTAAAGCGACGCAGTGCCGAATCGCAAAAAGTGGCCCGGTCTTTTGGCAGCCAAATCCTCCAGGGCTGAAGTGGTTTTTAAAATACATTTTTTGATTCAAACAATTTTCCATAATAAAAGATTCATCCGAGTTTGTTCAGATTCATTATCAAGCTTAATCCTTTTAATTAAATTGACATCCATTCAGTACTCAATGATTGCATGATGATGGTTGATTTTTTTGATAAGACAATTCCTTCATCAAACAATCTTGTTACATGTACAGTGCCTTGAAAAAGTATTCATACCCTTTGAATTTTCCACATTTTGTCATGTTACAACCAAAAACGTAAATGTATTTTATGTGATAGACCAACACAAAGTGGCACATAATTGTTAAGTGGAAGGATAAATGGTTTTCAATTTTTTTTACAAATAAATATGTGAAAAGTGTGGCGTGCATTTGTATTCAGCCCCCCTTTACTCTGATACCCCTAACTAAAATCTAGTGGAACTAATTGCCTTCAGAAGTCACCAAATTAGTAAAAAGAAGTCTACCTGTGTGTAATTTAATCTCAGTATAAATACAGCTGTTCTGTGAAGCCCTCAGAGGTTTGTTAGAGAACCTTAGTGAACAAACAGCATCATGAAGGCCAAGGAACACACCAGACAGGTCAGGGATAAAGTTGTGGAGATGTTTAAAGCAGGGTTAGGTTATAAAAAAATATCTCAAGCTTTGAGCATCTCATGGAGCTCTGTTCAATCCATCATCTGAAAATGGAAAGAGTATGGCACAACTGCAAACCTACCAAGACATGGCCGTCCACTTAAACTGACAGGCCGGGCAAGGAGAACATTCATCAGAGAAGCAGCCAAGAGGCCCATGGTAACTCTGGAGGAGCTGCAGAGATCCACAGCTCAGGTGGGATAATCTGTCCACAGGACAACTATTAGTTGTGCACTCCACAAATCTGACCTTTATGGAAGAGTGGCAAGAAGAATTCCATTGTTGAAAGAAAGCAATAAGTCGTCCCGTTTGCAGTTTGCAAGAAGTCATGTGGGGGACACAGCAAACATGTGGAAGAAGGTGCTCTGGTCAGATGAGACCCAAATTGAACTTTGGGCCTAAAAGCAAAACACTATATGTGGCGGAAAACTAACACTGCACATCACCCTGAACACACCATCCCCACCGTGAAACATGGTGGTGGCAGCATCATGTTGTGGGGATGTTTTTCTTCAGCAGGGACAGGGAAGCTGGTCAGAGTTGATGGGAAGATGGATGGAGCCAAATACAGGGAAATCTTAGAAGAAAACCTGTTAGAGTCTGCAAAAAACTTGAAAGTGGGGCAGAGGTTCACCTTCCAGCAGGACAACGACCCTAAACATACAGCCAGAGCTACAATGGAATGGTTTAGATCAAAGCATATTCATGTGTTAGAATGGCCCAGTCAAAGTCCAGACCTAAATCCAATTGAGAATCTGTGGCAAGACTTGAAAATTGATGTTCACAGACGCTATCCATCCAATCTGACAGAGCTTGAGATATTTTACAAAGAAGAATGGGCAAAAATGTCCCTCTCTAGATGTACAAAGCTGGAGAGACATACCCCAAAAAGACTTTGCAGCTGTAATTGTAGTGAAAGGGGGTTCTACAAAGTATTGACTCTGTGGGGCTGAATACAAATGTACCCCACACTTTTCACATATTTATTTGTAAAACATTTTGAAAACCATTTTTTTTCCTTCCACTTCAACACAATGTGGCACATAATTGTTGGTCTATCACATAAAATCCCAATAAAGTAAATTTATGTTTTTAGTTGTAACCTGACAAAATGTGGAAAAATTCAAGGGGCATGAACACTTTTTCAAGGCACTGTATGTCTGACAATAGTGTGGAAGGGAAAATATCATTGCTCACTACAGTATTTTCTCTCTGGTAATCCCCCATACAGATTCCGTGTCACCGTCCAGGCATGGGTGCCACTGTCAGCTGCAGAACAGGAAACCATAGACGGCAGCCCTCAGTTAGGTCATCTGTAGGCCCAGAAAGTCTCCTGGACATTAACCTAGCCACAGAGGAGGAACTAATGACTCTACCGGGTGTCACACGAGCCTTGGCGCAAAGCATCACAGCACATCGGCGTAAAATTCGCAGCTTCCGGAGAGTGGAGGATCTTGCACTGGTAACGGGTGTAGGAGCTGAACACATGCTGAAGCTACGACCAGAGATTACTGTGAGAGAAATCCCCCCCACAGCAGGCGGTGAGTGAAGGAGAAATGACACCATGTGATGACACAAAGGAAGAAGGCATTAAACAAGAGACAGAAGTAGGACTCCTGAACCAAAGTTAAAGATAAGACAATGTAAATAAAGTTTATTCAGAAATCTATTTATTGCCCAACAATGAAATGTCAGCAGGGTGAGAGATGAAGGCCGAGGTCAGGGTTCAGTCTATAACACTCAGCTGTCACATGACATACAATAAACCAATGACGAGTGATTAAACCGAGGTCAGGGTTCAGTATGTAACACATGCACATAGGGGTTAGATGACGTACAATATATCAGTGATGGAGGACGAGGTCAGGGTTCAGAAGATGTACAATGTACTAGTGATGAGTTTTGAAGGCTGAGGTCAGGGTTCAGTCTATAACATACAGGGGTCTAATGATGTACAATGTACCTGTGATGAGTGATGAAGGCCAAGGTCAGGGTTCAGTCTGTAACACACAGGAGTCAGAAGACATACAATATATCAGTGATGAAGGTCGAGGTCAGGGTTCAGTCTGTAACACGTGCACATAGGGGTCAGAGGACATACAATTTACCAGTGATGGGTGATGAAGGCCAAGGTCACGAAACAGGTCAGGGTTCAGTTTGTAACATAAAGGAGTCAGATTAAGTACAATATACCAGTGATTGAGGCCAAGGTCAGGGTTCAGTCTGTAACATGTGCACATAGGGGTCATATGGCATAAAATTTACCAGTGATGAAGGCCAGGGTCAGGAGATGGGTAGGGGTTCAGTATGTAACATAGAGGTCAGATGATGTACAATATACCAGTTATGGAGGACGAGGTCAGGGTTTAGTCTTCAACACGCAGGGGGTCAGAAGATATACAATGTACTAGTTATGAGTGGGTTCAGTCTATGACATATAGGGGTCTAATGATGTACAATGTACCAGTGATGAAGGCCAAGGTTCAGTCTGTAACACACAGGAGTCAGATAACATACAATATACCAGTGATGAAGGTCGAGGTCAGGGTTCAGTCTGTAACACACAAAGGTCAGATAGCATGCAATATACCAGTGATGAAGGTCGAGGTCAGGGTTCAGTCTGTAACACACAAAGGTCAGATAGCATGCAATATACCAGTGATGAAGGTCGAGGTCAGGGTTCAGTCTGTAACACATAAAGGTCAGATACCATAACAGATCAGTTCCACTCCAAGCCTGCAGTATCAGTCTCCTGGGTTTACACTCTGTATTCAGGTGCTGACAGAGATAGAGCACATCTTTCTCCAAGATATAATAGAGCGTACAGGTACCGCCGCACACTGTATTCATGTCAGAGGGGCATGACCGATGGGAGGAGTTTGAGCTGAAGCCCGTCATTCATTTACCGTACACTGGAGTTGAATACAGTGTGCGGCGGTACCTGTATGCTATATTACATTGGGTTCAGCTGACGTACCGTCTACCAGTGATGAGTGATGAAGGCCAAGTTCATTGTTCAGTTTGTAACACAGAGGACAGGTGACATACATTCCAGTGATTAGGGCTGAGGTCAGGGTTCAGTGTGGAATACACAGGGGTCAGATGGCATACATAATATCAGTGATCAAGGCCAGGGTTAGGGTTCAGTCTGTAACACACAGGGGTCAGATGACATACAATGTACCAGTAATGATGGCGGGTTCAGGGTTTAGTCTAACGCTTACACATAGAGGTCAAATGACGTATAATATACCAGCGATGAAGGACAAGGTGAGGTTTCAGTCTGTAACACACAGGGGTCAGATGACATACAATGTACCAGTGATGAGGGATAAAGGATGAGGTCGGGGTTCAGTCTGTAACCCACAGAGGTCAGTTGAATACAATAGACTGCATTTCATGCGTCACTCACAGGTAGGACACAATCACTGGTCTTCTCCATTCCTTGTAACAGATCAGCGGCAGGTTGTCAGTCTGCTGATCTGATCATTCTCTCACCTGGTATACACACAATACAGTTCATACCACACGTGTGTTTAGACATCTGTCAGCCTGTTCTGGACGGCAAACGAAGCCTTAATGGTAAAGCCCAGCCAACGGTGATGATTCGATCAATTGGCAAGTGATCAAGGCTGGAAACTATCAGCAGGATCCATAATGATAATCTGTAGCATCTCAGTGGACCAAGCTGTGTTCATTAGAAGGCATGGGCCCCATAGCAGTGTGTGATATCCTCCCAGGCCAGAGACATCTTATTGGGTTAATCAATTTGTAAGCTCCTTGGAGGTGGGACATGGGAGACAGATCTGTGTGCTCTATAAATACAAGAAATAAATAAACCTAACTAGGGACAGAGCCCGCCGCCAGTACTGAGGTCCATTGTGGCAGCGCTGATCTGCTGCCCAGATAATTTTTAAGAGTAAATGAAGCAGACATATTAATAACCGGTGTATTTTCTTGATTTCATCACCCATAACAAAACCATGCATGCATAAAAAAGGTAAAAAAGTGTTGGTAAGACACTGGTGAGAATTGATAAACGTTCTACAAAGATCTGGCAGGAGGTCATAGAGCCCTAAGTGGTCTACACAACTAAGAACAATGCCAAATCATGCCATAGCCAGGCTCTGTCACTCTGGCAGCAGCATCTGCAGCTCCTCATCACTCAACTGGTTGGTTTCCATGATGTGGTGAAGCTGCTGGTGATACCTCTCCATGTCCTGCATGAAGTGTGGCAGACAAGCATTGTCCAGCTCAGCGAATCTCTGCAGACCTTCCGCATCTTCAAAAGAAACCTGCAGACAAAAACCCAGTTATTTTTTTCAACTCTTTATCTATGTCAAACATGTCCATCCAGAAAAACAGGGACATACAGGGAAACCTGTAACAGATGGTACAATAAACGCATAAACGGAAATGCAAACACAAAGGATAACAGTCCACACAAAGCAGGATGTGTCCTTGATATGTCTTGCCTATGTTCATGCAAAGAAAGACATACTGAACAGATGTCTTGACCTAAGTATAAGGGCTCTTTCACACTGGCTCTGGCCAGCGGATCTGCCAGGGAATCTCTCCACTGATCCTCACTGAGCAGGCGGACGACAGGTCCATGTCTGCACCACTGATGCAGAGTGGACATGGACACAGTCCGCTTTCCTCTATGGGCGGTCAGACATAAACAGACCACCTGTCCATTTTCATCCGACTATTATCCGGTCTAATCCACCAGATGGATGGGGAACAGCTCCCCTATTTGTTTTCAGTGGATAGGATCAATTATCGACGGGTGTCAACCTATTCGCCGCTCCATAGAGGGCAATGGATGATCTGATAAGAGTTCACCAAAAAAAACGATCATCGGTTCAACCGATCAATTGGTCCACCCATGTGAAAGGGGCCTAACTGGTACATAGCCTGGATATTTGTGTGTAAATAGAAATCAATCAATTAACCAACTTGGGAGCTAGAAGTAACTTGGAAGATCATGTGGTAGAGAAGCAGAGAGAAAGGAAGAGCAGGTGGGGAGACAGGGGAAAGGGCTTCGAAATTCAGATTTTAAAATCGGTCAATCTATACTGTGCCCCCCACAGGGCTTTCCAGTCATAATGTCAGGTGGTCATTTATGGAATATAGATGTAAGACAATAGACATGTTGTTTTTGCCCACTGGCTGTGATCCTTCATCCAACACAAGTCTATTAGTGGGGGAAATTTTAACCCACAGACGTCCCAATCCTGACAGGAACCTAAATTGTGAAATGTGTCTTCCCCCCCCCTTGGGACTGCAGAATCCTCTTACCTTCCCCAGAGAGGTCAGCAGACGGAAGTCGATGGATCGTCTGTGCCGCAGTATGCGGATAATCCCATCTAAATAGACCTGGTCCTTACTGAAGCAGCCTGGAAACACAAGAATGCCACAATGGTTAGTGCCAAGCTGTGGATCTCCATACAGGTCTATAACTATAAAAAGTCCTCATATAAAAGCTCACAGATCTGACTTCACTCTACATATATACACTCTCCCCATGGCAACCAATCAAAAATGCACTACTGATATGACATCTGATTGGCTGCTATGAGTATCTTTATGACAGTATAGCATTCAGGACCTCACAGACTGATTATTTAACTTCATTGATCAATACAACTGGAAGAACAGTATTGGTGTTCAGCCAATAGCTGGTTCTCGGTCTCTGATCTCTTGCCTGGTTGGGCGGTGTCTCTCTGTCCTCGTTTGGCTCGCACACAGTACTCCCACCGTACAGCCGGATTTTCTACAAACTGCTGCAAGTCCTGGAAGAGTTCGGAGAAGCTGAAGGTGGCGGCACGACTGACAGTGTAATAAAGCAAGGCGCCACGCCACAGATATGGGTGTTTTCGGAAGAGGACACTGTGCAAACTGGCTAAGCCTTCCTCCGTAGGGTTCGCGGGCTTCAGTCCAAACTGTTTTCGTCCTTCTGAACCGTGCCAGGGCTGCTGGGCATCATTCACCCCACGCAAGTAATGTGTGCCTGCAGCACCAGAGTGAGAAAAATGGCAGCATTAGATGGACTGTCATCATCGGATATTACAACGCTACCCCACTCCACCCAGATATGAAAATCCAAAATCCTGATACACAGACCAGCACCCCCACCCCATGCCATGTGCAGGCCAGCACCCCACCCCATGTCATGTGCAGGCCAGCACCCCACCCCATGCCACGTGCAGTCCAGCACCCCACCCCATGCCACGTGCAGTCCAGCACCCAATCTTATCCTATGTGCAGGCCAGCACCCCACTCTACCCCATGTGCAGACCAGCACCCCACTCCATCCCACGTGCAGACCAGTACCACACCCCATGCCATGTGCAGCGCCAGCACCCAATCTTATCCCATGTGCAGTGTCAGCACCCCACTCTACCCCGTGTGCAGACCAGCACCACACTCCACCCCACGTGCAGACCAGCACCCCATGTGCCGACCAGCACCCCACTCCATCCCACATGCAGACAAGCACCCCACTCCACCGTGATATCCAGCCCATATATAGACTGACATTTTCACCCATCCTGAATCATGGCTGGCACCTCCTTCTATCATGATACACACCTCATCCCAACTCCATTACGATGTACAGTGGGAACACCACCCCGACATGCCAACTGGGATGGCTCCATTTGCACACACCTATCTCATGTCGGAGCACTCCCTCCAGCCAATATTGTCGAGCAGCTAGTAAGTTGATGGTTAATGTGGGTCGGCTATTCTCAGTCGTCATGACTGCCTGAGAAAGGAGGTCTTCTGTGAGTTGGACCACCACCTGGAGAGCACCAGAAAAAGAGACAGCATGGAACCCTTCCAATGTTCCGAGAGAGAGAGAGAGAGAGAGAGAGAGACCAATATGTGTAAGACAGACCGCACCCAGAATGTGTGAGAAAGAGAAAGACAGTCAGCACAAAATATGTGTTAGGAAAGAGAATGCACCCAATATGTGAGAGGAGAGAGACAGACGGACAACCAAATCCTCTCCCCCGACTGAACCCTAGTCCTACAACCCCCCAACCCCAGGGCACCCTCCTCCTACCCCAACCCTCCTATTATTGCACTCTCTTCTTAAATCCATCCCTCTACCAAAGCATCCTCATCCTTCTATATACTTCCCCCTTCCTGTCACTCTGCACCCTCCATACTGTACATGTGTAACCCAGTCAGTCTCACCTCCCCGCTGCAGCCCTCTTTCTGCATGTAACGGCGACAGCAGGACCAGATCTGACTCTTGCTGAGTAATTTTCCTCCAGTTAGTGACTCAAAGTTCTCATAGTTTCCATATTTACTGATGACGGCATTGAGGATCTGCAGAGCCTGCACAGACAGAGCCATACAAGTCAGCAGAAAGACATTTTCTTCTCCATAAGATACATGTATATAGGGATCTACAAGCCTGTGATCATAGTTACATATTTAATCTGGTTGAAAAAAGACACAAGTCTATCCAGTTAAACCAACAGAAGGAAAAAAACACACACACACACACACACACACAATCCCATACGACTATAAATGTCAGTACCCAGTTATATTATGTACATTTAGGAAAGAATCCAGGCCTTTCTTAATGAGCTGGCCAGAACCAGCTCTTGAGGGAGCCTATTCCACATGTTCACAGCTCTTACTGTGAAGAAGCCTTTCCGTATTTGGAGATGAAATCTCTTTTCTTCTAGACGTAAAGAGTGCCCCCTTGTCCTCTGTGATGACCTTAAAGTGAAAAAACTCAACACCAAGTTCATTGTATGAACCACTTATGTATTTGTACATGTTGATCATAGACCCCCCCCCCCCCCCCAATCTCCTCTTCTCAAGAGAGAATAAATTCAGTTCCTCCAATCTTTCCTCATAGCTGAGCTCCTCCATGCCTCTTATCAGTTTGGTTGCTCTTCTCTGCACTTTCTCCAGTTCCCTGATATCCTTTTTGTTATTTGGCGCCCAAAACTGAGCTGTCAATAGTTGGTCATACTATAATCAGAAATCTACAAGGACATTGACATTGGTTGGTCATTCTGTGATTGGGGAACTACAAGCCCACTGGCATTGATTGGTTATTCTGTGATTAGGGATCTACAGGGACACTGACATTGGTTGGCCAATCTGTGATTAGGGATCTACAAGCTTAATGACATTGGTTTGTCATTGTGAAATTAGAGATCTACAAGGACACTGACATTGGTTGGTCAATCTGTAATTGGGGATCTACAAGCCCACTGGCATTGATTGGTTATTCTGTGAGTAGGGATCTACAGGGACACTGACATTGGTTGGTCATTCTATGAACAGAGGATCTATAAAAGACACTGACATTGATTGGTCAATCTGTAATTGGGGTTCTACAGGGACACTGACATTGGTTGGTCATTCTATGAACAGTGGATCTATAAAGACACTGACATTGATTGGTCAATCTGTGATTAGGGATCTACAAGTTTAATGACATCGGCTGGCCATTCTGGAATTAAGGATCTACAAGACTGGGGACACTGGTTGTTGATTCTGGGATTACAGATCTACAAGCCCAGCAACAATGAATGGTCATTTGGGGATCACACAATGGGGAGTCCATGGGGATCTGCCGCCAGGAGAACATGGACTCTCAGCAATACCAGGGACCAGTTAGTCTTGTAGTAACTCACAGCAAAAATGAAGTAAAAGCTCCTGCAGCTCTTAGTAATATCTAGTAATAGTCCCAGTAGTTCTCAGCAGTACGTAACAGGATAGACAGCAGTACTCGAAGCAAAGGTTGACCTGAATAGTCAGGGTAATAGAAGTCCGAGCCTCTGTGTAGAGAGAGAGCCCTGCCTCAGCACAGGCTCTGGTCTGTCAGTCAGGGTAAAGAATGCCTCTTAGACCTCCCAGAGACCCCCAAAAAAAAAGGTCCTGAGTAACAAGCCTTGCCCCTTAATGAGTTCCCAACCCCTCAGGATTGTGGCAAGCGAGTGAAAAAACACAGAAGCGGTCAGCAGGGAATCCCTTTCTCCACACCTAGTAACAATGATTGGTCATACTGTGGTCAGCAATCTACAAGTCTGGTAGTAATGATTGGTCATTCTGTAATTGGGGATCTACAAGATCACCAACAATGGTTGGTCATTCTGTGATCAGGGATCTACAAGCCTAGTAGCAATGACTGGTCATTCTGTAGTCAGTTCTACATATACAGGTCTTGGTTACAGCCTGGGATCTGGTAAAACAGACGGCGTGACATTTAATTCCAACCTGCACAAGGAATTGATCAGATGCCTCGCTATACTTCTCTAGCACAGCGACCGGCACGGGCTCCTCATACTGGAACTGGGGATTGTGGGTATAATTGGAGAGAAAGAATTTGTCCCTTTCCTGTTCCACATTTGTGGGTCGAAGAGCGACCAGGAGGCACGAACTCTTCTTTAGGGTGCGATTTGCGGTGGAGGCTCTGCTGATAGAAGGTAGAGACCCCGAGCTTCGTAATCTGCCACGAGGACTGCCACTGCTATTAATAGTGCAGGTGCTCTCACTCCGACGCATCGAGCTACACGTCCCCATGTACAAGGAACATCCTGACAACCTCCTGGAGGCAGGGGGCTCCACCGCCAGAGTTCTAGTCCGATTCACAGTGGCACGCGGGTAGCTGGGATTAGAGGCCGGGGAGGACAGACCATTGCTCTGTGGAGATGTTCTCTTGGGTTTGCCGGCATAACCGCGTACGCAGGTAGATGACATCCCTCTACTGCAGGACTGGTGACCAGAATCCAGAACCATTCTGATTACAGGGAGAACCGAACCTGAGGAGAGAGAGCGAGAGAGAGAATGTCACACACAGAAACAGAGGGCAGTACAAAAACTGGATGTATTCTCCACAACACACCAAACTGAAAATCTGACCAGCAGCACCATACAGACATTGCACAATAGCCCATGTACACAATATAATATCTTGTGTACACAATATAATACCCCTTATACACAACATCCCCTACACAACACACCCCATGTACACAATATAATACCCAGTATACACAACACCCCCTATACACAATATAATATCCAATATAACACCACCTATACACAACACCTCATGTACACAATATAACACCCCTATACACAATATAACAATGGCTTGGTATCAAGAAATCCCCACATTTTCCACTTCTTAAAGGATCAGTAAAGGAAAAAAAATAAAAATAAAAAATAAAAAATAACAAACATGTTATACTCACCTCCACTGTGCAGCTCGTTTTGCACAGAGTGGCCCCGATCCTGGTCTTCTGGGGTCCCTCTGCGGCTGTCTCGGCTCCTCCCCGCAAGGACTCCACACCTTCATGCGAGCGAAGCTCGCATGGTGTGGTGTTATTGCGGGCGCGCTCCCGTGATACAGCGGCGGCCATAGCCGCCAACTGTATCACTCGGCCCGCCCCCCGCGTCATTGGATGTGATTGACAGCAGCACCAGCCAATGGCTGCGCTGCTCTCAATCCATCCAGTGCAGCCAATCGACGGCCAGGCTGAGAACCGAGGAGGACGACGGGGACGAGCGCGGGACTTTCGAGGGGCCAGGTAAGTAAAACGGGGGCTCGGGTGCGGTATTGTCAGATGTTTTTTCACCTTAATGCATAGGATGCATTAAGGTGAAAAAACATTTACCATTGCAACCCCTTTAAAAAGTGATTAAACAGTAATGACTGGCATATTCAGGGCTTTGGGTATCTTTTTTTATAATTTTCCCCCTTAAAGCGGAATTCTGCCAATTTTTTTTTAAAGTCAGCCGCTACAAATACTGCAGCTGCTGACTTTTAAAATAAGGACACTTACCTGTCCAGGGCGCCCGCGATGTCGGCACCTGAAGCCGATCTATCCCTCGGCTCTCGGGTGCTGCCGCCGCCATCTTCGGTAAGGGAATCAGGACGTGACGCTTCACTTCCTGGTTCCCTACTGCGCATGCGCGACTCTCGCTGCGCTATCCTACTGGTCCCTACTGTCCTCTCCAGAAGACAGCGGGGGGAGGGTACGAAGGAAGTGGCATAGATACCCGCAGGTGGCTCGGGTATCTATGCCTGGAAGTGGGAGCAAATACCTGGATTACACAGGTATCTGCTCCCCCCTGAAAGGTGCCAAATGTGACATCGGGTTTCCGAAAACCGGAAGTTCCCTTTTTGGGTGGAACTCCGCTTTATCAAAGTTCTATTACCTTGTTCCGCAGGTCTTTTGACAGTTATTTTCTGCTCCCCATTGCTCAGTATCTAGCGTGCTTAGTGCATCCATGTGAGAGCCAACACACACACATTGACTATTTATAATTAATTGTGATTTAAAAAGCCACAAATGTGGGAAATGAACCTTTAATTGCCATTGTAACCAGCGTGTGTCACCTTCTGTGTCTGTACCAAGGCCAAACATCGGGGTGATTTCTGTTATCATTAGGATTTAAAAATGAGCCAAACAACTATGTGATAATAAATGACTTCTCATCATCACCATCCTTAAATAAAAGACAGTTTTTTGGCTGATCCGTCATATTTTCAATATTAATGCCAAAATGTCACGATTTCTCCCAGGGTATGCAAACTTTCGAGCATGACTGTATAGAATAATACATGAACAGACATGGCAGGATCGGGGACACCAGAGGACAGAGATGACAGGACCAGGAACATGATAGATTGGAGATGAGAGCACCAGAGACAATGGAGGACGGAGATGACAGAACCCGGGACAATGGAGGATGGAGATGACAGAACCCGGGACAATGGAGGATGGAGATGACAGAACCCGGGACAATGGAGGATGGAGATGACAGGACCCGGGACAATGGAGGATGGAGATGACAGGACCCGGGACAATGGAGGACGGAGATGACAGGACCCGGGACAATGGAGGACGGAGATGACAGGACCCGGGACAATGGAGGACGGAGATGACAGAACCCGGGACAATGGAGGATGGAGATGACAGGACCCGGGACAATGGAGGATGGAGATGACAGGACCCGGGACAATGGAGGATGGAGATGACAGGACCCGGGACAATGGAGGACGGAGATGACAGGACCCGGGACCATGGAGGACGGAGATGAAAGGACCCGGGACCATGGAGGACGGAGATGAAAGGACCCGGGACCATGGAGGACGGAGATGAAAGGACCCGGGACATCAGAGGACGGATATGAAAGGACCCGGGACATCAGAGGACGGAGATGAAAGGACCCAGGACATCAGAGGACGGAGATGACAGGACCCGGGACATCAGAGGACGGAGATGACAGGACCCGGGACATCAGAGGACGGAGATGAAAGGACCCGGGACATCAGAGGACGGAGATGACAGGACCCGGGACATCAGAGGACGGAGATGACAGGACCCGGGACATCAGAGGACGGAGATGAAAGGACCCGGGACATCAGAGGACGGAGATGACAGGACCCGGGACATCAGAGGACGGAGATGACAGGACCCGGGACATCAGAGGACGGAGATGACAGGACCCGGGACCATGGAGGACGGAGATGACAGGACCCGGGACAATGGAGGATTGAGATGACAGGACACAATAGAGGACGGAGATGACAGGACCCGGGACAATGGAGGACGGAGATGACAGGACCCGGGACAATGGAGGACGGAGATGACAGGACCCGGGACAATGGAGGACGGAGATGACAGGACCCGGGACAATGGAGGACGGAGATGACAGGACCCGGGACATCAGAGGACGGAGATGACAGGACCCGGGACCATGGAGGATTGAGATGACAGGACACAATGGAGAATGGAGATGAAAGGACCCGGGACATCAGAGGACGGAGATGACAGGACCCGGGACATCAGAGGACGGAGATGAAAGGACCCGGGACATCAGAGGACGGAGATGAAAGGACCCGGGACATCAGAGGACGGAGATGACAGGACCCGGGACATCAGAGGACGGAGATGACAGGACCCGGGACATCAGAGGACGGAGATGAAAGGACCCGGGACATCAGAGGACGGAGATGACAGGACCCGGGACATCAGAGGACGGAGATGACAGGACCCGGGACATCAGAGGACGGAGATGACAGGACCCGGGACATCAGAGGACGGAGATGACAGGACCCGGGACCATGGAGGACGGAGATGACAGGACCCGGGACAATGGAGGATTGAGATGACAGGACACAATAGAGGACGGAGATGACAGGACCCGGGACAATGGAGGACGGAGATGACAGGACCCGGGACAATGGAGGACGGAGATGACAGGACCCGGGACAATGGAGGACGGAGATGACAGGACCCGGGACAATGGAGGACGGAGATGACAGGACCCGGGACATCAGAGGATGGAGATGACAGGACCCGGGACCATGGAGGATTGAGATGACAGGACACAATGGAGAATGGAGATGAAAGGACCCGGGACATCAGAGGACGGAGATGACAGGACCCGGGACATCAGAGGACGGAGATGAAAGGACCCGGGACATCAGAGGACGGAGATGAAAGGACCCGGGACATCAGAGGACGGAGATGACAGGACCCGGGACATCAGAGGACGGAGATGACAGGACCCGGGACATCAGAGGACGGAGATGAAAGGACCCGGGACATCAGAGGACGGAGATGAAAGGACCCGGGACATCAGAGGACGGAGATGACAGGACCCGGGACATCAGAGGACGGAGATGACAGGACCCGGGACAATGGAGGATGGAGATGACAGGACCCGGGACAATGGAGGATGGAGATGACAGGACCCGGGACAATGGAGGATGGAGATGACAGGACCCGGGACATCAGAGGACGGAGATGACAGGACCCGGGACAATGGAGGATGGAGATGACAGGACCCGGGACCATGGAGGATTGAGATGACAGGACACAATGGAGAATGGAGATGAAAGGACCCGGGACATCAGAGGACGGAGATGACAGGACCCGGGACATCAGAGGACGGAGATGAAAGGACCCGGGACATCAGAGGACGGAGATGAAAGGACCCGGGACATCAGAGGACGGAGATGACAGGACCCGGGACATCAGAGGACGGAGATGACAGGACCCGGGACAATGGAGGATGGAGATGACAGGACCCGGGACAATGGAGGATGGAGATGACAGGACCCGGGACAATGGAGGATGGAGATGACAGGACCCGGGACATCAGAGGACGGAGATGACAGGACCCGGGACAATGGAGGATGGAGATGACAGGACCCGGGACATCAGAGGACGGAGATGACAGGACCCGGGACAATGGAGGATGGAGATGACAGGACCCGGGACAATGGAGGATGGAGATGACAGGACACAATGGAGGATGGAGATGAAGACTGGGGAAACCTAAAGATGGGGATTAGATAGATAGAAGAGAACACGGACAGACATGACCGATGAATATAATACACGGACAGACATGACCGGAGGACGGGGATGACCGATGAATATAATACACGGACAGACATGACCGGAGGACGGGGATGACCGATGAATATAATACACGGACAGACATGACCGGAGGACGGGGATGACCGATGAATATAATACACGGACAGACATGACCGGAGGACGGGGATGACCGATGAATATAATACACGGACAGACATGACCGGAGGACGAGGATGACACTCACCCTGAGGTGATTATCCGGTTCGGTCTCCCCGGGGCGTGACGTCACGTGACTCGCCCAACTCTGCGAAGAAAAGAATAGAAGGGCGGGACATGTCATATCCCCGCCCCTCATACCATGTGACTGACAGTACAGAACACCCGGAGGGGAGTGGCGGTGATGTCAGCTATACTGAGGGCTGGGTATACAGCCAGACACTATATATACTGTATCTTGTCTAGGCTCTGGGGTATGGCCGAATCACCTTTTCCAAGATGGCGGCAGTGCCTCTTCCGCCCTTCCTATCTGCTCTCTTTCTTTGTGGGTGTTTCGTCAGATTGTAACGGAAGTGATGTTTTGTCACGGCCATCTTGGTGCACCCCGCACTGAACCTGCAGTCAGAAGGCGACAGCGGACATCTTTCTACACCCACCCAAGTCTTGCATTGACATTCACACTTATTTTTAACAGTAAACTGAGCTTATATATTGCAAAACAGGATTTAGAAGTCAGTGACACTGTTTTGATGTTGAATTTTAAAAGCAGCGACTAGCCTGTGCAGATCTGACATGTTTGCTAGTCTGACAGAACACAAACTTTTAAAATTCAACATGCAAAAAGGGTGACGGATTTTAGAATACAGTATTTCATGATATAAGCTCAGTTTAGTGCTAAAAAATAAGTGTGAAATGCAAGACTTGGGTGGGTGTAAAAAGATGTCCACTGTCACCTTCTGACTGCAGGTGTTTCGTCAGATTAGGCGACCCATCCAAATTGGTAACGGAAGTGACGTTTCCTTGCCGCCATCTTGCTACACCCCGCACTCGTCCATAGTAATGATACAGTGAGAAGGAAAAAGCGGACATCTTTTTACACCCACCGGATTTTTGCATTCTACACTTATTTTTTAACAGAAAAGTGCGTTTATATAGTGATATACAGTGCTTAGAACTCTGTCTGACTGGTTAGATGTTGAATTTTAAAAGCAGCGAACTTCTGTCAGATTAGCAAACCTGTGAGATGAGCGGCTTGGCGCAGCTTTTAAAATTCTACATCATAACAGTCAGACGGAGTTCGAAGTACTGTTTTTCAGTAAATAAACTCACTTTACTGTTAAATATAAATGTAAAATTAAAAAGTCCGATAGGTGTAACAAGATGTCCGCTTTCCCCTTTCTCTGTGTATCTTTACTATGGAGGAGTGCGGCCGCGCAATGCATGTATTTTTCTGCAACAGCTGATTCCACATCACAGGAAGTAGTGACGTGGTTCGATATTCTGTCAGAACACCGACAGATTTTGTAATGGAATTGACGTTCCGTCGCCTCCATCTTGCTACACCTCACTGTATCCAAGTGCAGGGTGTAGCAAGATGGCGACGGAACGTCACTTCTGTTACAAAATCTGACAGGTCACCTAGACTGACGAAAAACCTGCATGCATGCTTGAGCTAAGGGCAGATGGAATCCAGGAAGTAAATGCTACACAAATCATTTGCCCTTACTCAAGATGGCGACAGACAAAAATTGGGGGGGATTTGTTTTTTAAAGTGATTTTTCAACAAAATAAAGCATGAAGACATAGATTGAGTGGGGAGATTGCTTTGTATATTAAAAATGAATTCAGTGTTTTTAGTTTGTTGTGCTCAGATGCAGTGAAGATCCGATTTACTAAGTGTAATTTCTGTCTGTTACTTTGTTCCTCTGCTATCAGCATGAGTCACTTCTGACAGGTTTCCCTGACACCAAGAGAAACATGGTGACAGGGGAAGGACCTCCAGCAGATTGGCCGCCTCAGCTCTGTTCCCGTGAGCTGTGTGGAAGGGGGTCTGTCTCTTCCCTCCAATCAGCTCTAGAACTCTCCTCACTGAGCTTTGCAGTGTGTCATTTTAGATCTCTGCCCCCTTTTTCTGAACTCTCAGACAAGCTTTGTTAATTCTGCACTTAGATTTAGAGAAGAGAAGACTCCAGCCAGATAAACAGGTACAACTTATGTAGGAGGATTTGTTTCATCTCTGTGTATTATCCGAGACCAGTCACTTCACTGGGTGTATGTAAGGGTTTACAGCCACTTTAACTTTGGTGGTCATGGTAGCGCTCCCACACATTGCTAGTCAGCAGGACATGGTCCATTGATTATCAGTGAGAGACGTACCCCTTAAAGTGATTCTAAAGCTTTGTGTTTTTTTTTTAAAATAACAAACATGTTATACTTACCTCCTCTGTGCAAGGGTTTCGCACAGAGTGGCCCCGATCCTCCTCTTCTGGGGTCCCCCCGCTGTGCCCCAGGCTCCTCCTCTTCTCGAGTGCCCCCATATAGAGCCGCTTTCCAAAGGGGCACTAATGTGCATACCTCCCAACACGCACGGATTCTGAGGGAACTTCACGCAGTTCCCGCAGACCCGCGAGAGGATCTTATTTCCCGCAAGGAGGAGGAGAAGGAGGATCTCTGAAGACACGCAGGCGGCAGCGGTAAGTCAGCCCCGCTCTGCTATCCTGATTTTACTTCTGCGTAAGAAAGCAGAACCCCCCCCCCCCCCCCTGCTCGTCAACTAAGAATGAAGCCTTCATTAAAAAACCTCTGTTCTTCCTCGGCAGATCCCTCCCCCCCCCCCTCAACAAGTCAGATCAGAAGTTAGATATAGAACGAACCTCCATCCCGTGGCACCCCCCCCCCCGCTCAACAACTCTGATCCGAAGTTAGTTATATAATGTAGAATGAACCTCCGCCCCACGGCAGCACCCCCCCCCCCCCCCCAACAACTTTAATGGGAGGGAGAAAAATTAGAACAAATGTCCCGCAGGGGACAGTTGAAAAGTTGGGAGGTATGCATGCGGGCAAGCTCCCGAGTCCTGCTGCTGCATCCATTGACACAGACAGCAGGACTCGGCCCCGGCCCCCGTGTAACTCGATTTGATTTGCTGTCATTATCTTCAGGCCTATGTGGTGCAGACATCTTCCAGCTGTCGTGGAATCTCTCAGGCTTTGATTACAGGAATCATGCTGGGTTATTTAGGGATGGGTGCAATGTCTGGGACTTCCCGTCCAATGGTTAAGGTGTCACACAGGGCACTACCCTGCTGGGAGATATAGAATGATCCTAAGTACAGTCCTGGCACACTGCGTGCATAGGGTGACCACATTTTTAAACTACCATTCAGGGACACCCCCCTTCCCAAAAATCAGCTAGTGCTGTAACGAATCACAGCACAGTGATTGGACACAAGTGGTGGGATTTATGATTTCTCCAATCACAAGCAGGGGGCGGGGATTGTGCTCCTCCAGGCATTCCCGGCCAGGACAAGTGCTGTCAGTGAGTAAAGCGGTGATGTGGCAGCCTTTTTTGGGGGCATCAGATTTTCCTGGGGGGTGGCTGTGTCAGTTTCATTCTGGGACACTGTATTGTCCTGGAATGAATGTGCCCGGGACAGATCTGCAAAATGCGGGACTGTCCCGGGCAATCCGGGACACGTGGTCACCCTATGCGTGCAGCGTGGTTGTCTTCATATGGCATATGGTACCATGGTATCTCCTGGGTCCTCCATAACCATAATGTGGCCATTTTCTATCCTGAGCCCCCACCATAGGAAGGAGATGAAGGACTGGGCAGAGTTCAGTTTTGTACACACAGATAGAAGTGTGGAAAATGTATCTATTACCCACACTTTGTTTCAACTTTGGGTGGAGCAGGAAAGGTAGACCCTTGGTCAAGGTATTGTGTGTCCCACTGTGGGTGAGCAGAAAATAATGAAAGATCCAAAGTTTTACAGTGGTCACCAGAGCAGAATTAGAGTGAAAATCCTTCAATGGAGACATCCATTAAAGTGACAGGTGCCAAGAAGGGATTTCCCCCCACTCTGGAGAGATCTCCTCTCACTTCCTGTTGTGTCTCTGGTTCAGGAAGTGAAGAGAAATCTCCCTGCCCACAAAAATATAATTGCAAGAAGTTTTCATCAGTTCCCATTCCAGCAACCAGAAAAAATAAAATAAAATGGCTTAAGATCCACTTTAAAGAAAACCAGTACAAAGAGAAATATCTGGGCTGATATTGTTGAATTCCTCCTGAAAATGCTAATTGCCTGGCTGTTATGACGAGCCAATGACTGACTGCAGGCTTCACCACTGGGAAGGGAAGTCGGACTTCGGAGGGTAATATCTTCCTTGCAGGTACAGGAAGTTGGAAGAGATACACTTGGAAGATAAACTATCAGCGGTGCGACAAATAAACAATAAATTCCCACAGCATGTTCCTGCAGAATGTACCATGCACGTCAGAGATAGAAGAAATTCTTATTTGTTACAATTCACAAAATATGGCAATTTGTGAGACATGGCACAGAAAAGAGTGCATAGGCTGGGTGAGTCAGGACTCCTTATGATCATCGCCATATTCTCCCCGTGACAATTCCTCCCTCTGCACCCTGATAGTCTCTTGGTTCTGTCATCTCTCATCAATATTTATGAGACCACTTTCACACTAAGGCGCTTTTCAGGCGCTTTCACCCTAAAAAAAAGCGCCTGAAAACTTATTTCCATTAAAATCAATGGATGCTTTCACACTGAGGCAGTGCGCTGAAAAAACGCCCCTCTCCATTGAAATGAATTGAAAGCGCTTCAAAAGCGCCTGAAAAGCGCTTCAAAAGCGCTCAGTGTTTTACTGGCAGTTTTTTAAGCGCCTCAGTGTGAAAGTGGCCTGAGGATAAGGTGTTACGGAGATGGACTCAGCAGAACATTTTGTGCACAAACCCCCAGATACACCAATGTTTTCAGTTTTTTTATTTCATCACATAGTATAAAACTATTATTTGTTTTACACAGAAATATGGTGGGGCATTCTGACAGTTCCTGCAATGGTTCAGCCCCACAGCTGATTGTGGAAGTTTAGGCGCAGGAACTAGGGTGGAGGCAGAATGGAGGAGGAGGGGCGGGGACAGGGATACTGATAAAAATTGGGCGAAAATCTTCCGGAAGAGAGAGGGCCTGACGCTGCATTGTGTTGAGAACAGTATGGCGGATGTCACGGCTCACGTCACCCCTCAGTTCCAGTAATGCCAAGACATGATCATCACTGTGGGAGAGAAACACAATAAGGGTTACCAACAAGATCACAGAGGATATGGCATTACAGTCCCATACCCAACTAGGGTGACCACATTTCCAAACTACCATTCAGGGACACCCTTCCTTCCCAAAAATCAGCTTGTGCTGTAACGAATCACAGCACAGTGATTGGACACAAGAGGTGGGATTTATGATTTCTCCAATCACAAGCAGGGGGCGTGTATTGTGCTCCTCCAGGCATTCCCGGCCAGGGCAAGTACTGTCAGGGAGTAAAGGGGTGATATGGCCGCCTTTTTTGGGGGCATCAGATTTGCCCGGGGGGTGGCTGTGTCAGTTTCATTCCGTGACACTGTATTGTCCTGGAATGAAGGTGCCCGGGACAGACCTGCAAAATGCGGGACTGTCCCGGACAATCCGGGACACGTGGTCACCCGATAAACCCAACAGAATCACCAAGGTTATAGTACTGTGGTTCCAGACCTAACAATATCACCACAGATAGACTGTAGTACCATGGTCCTAGACCTAACAGGATTGCTGAGGATATAGTCTTATGATCTCAGACCTAACAAGATCACCAAGGAAATTGCACCATGGTCCCAGACCTAACAGGATCACCAAGGATAGAGTACCAATAGAGTTGCCACCTGTCGTGTTTTGACCTGCACAGTACGAATTTAGCATGCTGTGCCCGGGTTTCCCTTTGCCTGACACCCGGACACCAGTGCTGCTGACAGGGGGTACCATGGGGCCTCCTGTAGGGGCCCCAGCACACAGGGAGACCCGTACAGCAGGGGGATCAGAGCGGCGGGGGGGGCAATTACAGAGCAGTCAAAACATAAGGGAGAGAGAGAAGCGACAGGCAGCTGCTGGTGCAGAAGTTTTTAATAAAAATAGGATTTTTATAACAGCTTACCTGTAAAATCCTTTTCTTGGAGTACATCACGGGACACAGAGCGACATAGTCATTACTAATGGGTTATATAGATACCTTCAGGTGCTGGCACTGGCAACTTCCAAAACTGGAAGTACCCTCCCCTATATAAGCCCCTCCCATCCGGGAGCACCTCAGTTTTGTAGCAAAGCAATAAGTGTCCCCAAAAGAGGGGTGGGAGCTCTGTGTCCCGTGATGTACTCCAAGAAAAGGATTTTACAGGTAAGCTGTTATAAAAATCCTATTTTCTTTCTCGTACATCACGGGACACAGAGCGACATAGTCATTACTAATGGGATGTCCTAAAGCAATGCCCAACGAGGGGAGGGATACACTATACATAAGCTGGGCGCCATCAGACATGAGGATCTTTTGCGGCCTGCAACACACTGCGCCCAAAGGCGACATCCTCCTGACTTCTAACGTCCACCTGGTAGAACCTAGTAAACGTGTGTACTGAAGACCATGTTGCGGCCTTACAGATTTGAGCCAGGGAGGCCTGGTGATGCGCTGCCCATGAAGTTCCAACTGCTCTCGTGGAGTGCGCTCTAACTTTGAACGGAGGCGGTCTCCTTCTTAAGCCATAGGCTTGCATAATGACCTGTTGAATCCACTTGGCTAAAGTAGATTTTGACGCTGCCTGACCCTTTCTGGGGCCTTCCGGCAGAATAAACAAAGTATCCGTTCTGCGAATCTGAGCAGTGGCTTTTAAATAAGCTTTAACTGCTCTTACTACATCCAAAGAATGCAATAACTTTTCCTCTACCGAACTAGGTTTGGGGAAAAAAGAAGGAAGAACCACATCTTGGTTCAAATGAAAACCTTGATACCACCTTAGGAAGAAAGGCTGGATGAGGACGTAACACTACTCTGTCCTTATGGATAACCAGATATGGCTCTTTACAGGACATAGCTGCTAATTCCGACACTCTTTTAGCCGAACAAATGGCTACTAGAAAAAACAATTTCCTGGTGAGAAGAACCAAGGAACTATGCTGTAATGGTTCAAATGGTTGTTTCTGTAGAACCGACAGAACCAGGTTTAGATCCCATGGACATATGGGAATATTAACCGGAGGACTAATACGCATCACTCCTTATCTAAAGGCTTTGACTAGTGAATGCGAAGCCAAGGGCCTTTGAAAAAATATTGACAAGGCCGAAAACTGACCTTTGATAGTACTCAAGGCAAGCTTCCTATCTACAGCCCACTGTAGGAAGTCCAGACTCCTACCTATTACGTACTTATGTGGATGCCATTACTTGGCCTCACACCACGCGATGTACGCCTTCCAGATTCTATAGTAGATCTGCCTGGATACCGGCTTCCTGGCATTGATCATGGTAGATACCACAGGATTAGAGAGCCCTCTCTTTTTTAGAATGTGGGCTTCAATAGCCAGGCCGTCAAACCTAGGGCTGGTAAGGAAGGGTGGTATATCGGTCCTTGCGAAAGCAGGTCCGGACGACGTGGGAGAGACCAAGGACTCCCCACTGACATTTTACAATCTCCGCGTACCACGCTCTTCGGGGCCACGCTGGAGCCACCAGAATCACTGGTTTATTTTCTACCCTGATTCTGCGGAGTAATCGAGGTAACCATTGTGGCGGTGTGAATGCATATATCAGCTTGAACTGATCCCAAGGGAACACTAGGGCATCCGAGCCGCAAGCTAGGGGATCCCTTGTCCGAGAGACAAACCTGTCCACCTTTGCGTTGAATCTGGATGCTAGAAGATCTACATCCGATGTTCCCCACCGCTGACATATTGTCCAGAAAACCTCGGGGTGAAGGGACCATTCCTCTGGGCATAATTGCTGGCGACTTAGAAAGTCCGCCTTCCAATTCTCCACTCCTGGAATAAATACCGCAGATATGGCTGGGACATATCTTTCTGCCCATTTCAGGATGTAATTTACTTCCCTCTGGGCTGCACGACTCCTGGTGCCCCCCTGATGATTGATATATGCCACTGCTGTGGCATTGTCTGATTGAATTCTGACAGGGGACCCTTGGAGTTTGGATGTCCATGCTACTAGGGCATACCGGGCTGCTCGTATCTCTAAGAGATTGATGGGCAGGGCCTTTTCTGCATCCGACCATCTGCCCTGGAGAGACAATTGCTCCAGTACTGCTCCCCAGCCTATAAGGCTGGCATCTGTAGTGACCACCTTCCAAGAAATCGGACTGAAGGATTTCCCTTTTTCCAGATTCTGGAGAACCAACCACCAACGGAGGCTCTCGCGAACGGAAGGGGACAAGGACATTGTAAGTCTAGGGCCTGAACTTTTTTGTTCCAGGCTGACAGTATGGCCCTTTGCAAATTCCTTGAATGGAATTGACCGTAGGGTACTGCTTCGAATGATGCCACCATTTTTCCCAGCAGCCTCATGCACAGGCGTATGGACGGCTGTCTTTTTTGTACCCACTAAGTCGATCAAATCTTTCAAAGACAACACCTTTCCTTGAGGCAAGAATATTTTTCTCTGGCCTGAATCCAACCTTAGCCCCAAGTATTCCAGACTTTTGACTGGTTTTTAGGGCTGACTTGTCTCGGTTGATAATCCAACCGTGAGATTCCAGATACTTGATTGTCTTGTGAACGACCACGTCTAGTTTTTTCACTGAGTGGTCTATCAGCAACAAGTCATCTAGATATGCCATTATCATTACACCTTGTGTTCTTAGATTGGCCAATAAAGGGCCAGAATTTTTGTAAACACTCGTGGTGCTGTGGCCAAACCGAAGGGTAAGGCTCTGAACTGAAAATGGCGCCCTTCTACTGCAAAGCGTAGAAATTTTTGGTGGACTGGAAAGATGGGAATGTGCAAATAAGCATCTTTGATGTCGATCGCGGCTAACCAATCCTCCCCTTGTAGGGCAGTGGCCACCGATCGGATCGACTCCATCGGAAAGTCCTGATATACAGGAATTTGTATAGCCCTTTTAGAATTAATATGGGCCTCCCGTCCGCGTTTGCTTCGGGACTGTAAAGAGGTTTGAGTAAAACCCGAACCCTCATTCTTCCAGGGGAACCTCCATAATTACTCCTTGGAGCAATAGTTGTTCTAGTGCCAACAGGAGGGACTCTCTCTTCCGGGGATCCCTTGGCACGTTTGACCTCAAAAAATGGGAAGGAGGAGAGAGTCTTTTAACTCCAAACTGTATCCCAAACATACTGCAGAGAGCACCTATCTGTTTTGATCGTGTCCCGCCAGGTCTCTTGTGAACAACTGGAGTCCTCCCCCCACCTGACTGAGTGGGGGCAACCCTTCAATGAATTTAACTTTGGGGGAGGTTTTGTACCTCCCCTGACCCAGGGTTTCTCATTACCCTGCTATTGTCCCTGTTTTTTACCCCCGGGAATTGACCGAGGAGGCCGTCGGAACTGTTACACAGCCGATGCCCCAGGGACTGGAGAAGCAGGCCTCTTAAAGAGGGACCTCTAACTCTGTTTTTAACCGGCAAGAGCGTATTTTTACCGCTGGAAATTTTCTGGATACATTTGTCCAGGTTTTCCCTGAATAAGCGTTCACCATGAAATGGGACGCTAACCAGCCATTCTTTACAGGGAGCTTCAGCAGACCAGTTTTTGAGCCATAGAAGCCTACGCATATGTACTATAGACAGCGTAAGGCGGGAGGCCTGATGGACTGAATCCTTTATGGCGTCAACCGCAAAGCCTAAGGCTCTAGGTAGATCAGCTAGGGCAAGGCCTGCTGATCTGTCAAGTCCCTCAAGACCTGTTTCAACTGATCCTTCACTGCTTAGCAGACCTCACTGCTGGTTGTGTCACCAAGCTTGCTGTAGAAAGAAGCAGACTTTCATAAGGACTCCAATCTTTTATCTATTGGGTTCTTGAACATTTGGACATTATCCACTGGACATGTCAGTGATTTATACACACAAGAGATGGCTGCGTCCACTGTAGGGACCTTCCATTTTTTGATGAACTTATCCTCCATGGGATAGACCACCGGAAATCTCTTGGGGGAATAAATATTTTCTCAGGACGTTCCCAATCCTGGTAAATAAGCCCTTTCAGTAAAGGGTGAAGTGGAAAAGAACAGACAGTCTGGGGGCTTCTAGCGACCCCAACGAGGATACAGTAGTGGTTGATGGTTCCGCAAGGTGCATTTTTAATGCTGATCGGACCATGTTAGTCAGAGACTGAACCCATAATCTTTCAGCTTGAGATGCTGAGAAAAGGTTCCCCCACTGTTGATTCCTCTATAACAGAATCAACCTCATCCTGATCCCCTTCAGGCAGGTCGATCCCTGTATGGGACTGTTGCTCTGCTAACAGGCACTCTGAAGGAGGAGACGGAGATCGGGCGTGCTTTCCCTGACAGGGAGGCAGCGATCAATGTTGACAATCTCTCTCTAATCCTCCCAGAGCTGAGGAAAAAACCTCCTCTGTTACATACACAGGAGCAGGTGAACTGAGGACAGCCACAGTACCAAGTACCCCTGCGGGGTCTCTACGGTCACTTACCTCTGAACTTCAGGGGAGACTGGTGCAGCAGAAGCATGCCCAAGATCCTCAGAGCCCGATGAGACCCCCTTCGCTTCCTGGAAGATTCAGTTCCGGAGCTTCTGGACGGCATATTCCTAAGCCTAAAGCTGAGGTATTCCAGCCGTAATACACCACTTTTACTGAGAATAGTCTAGCACAATTGCTGCTATATCACAGTTGGTGTCTACTAAAGTGCCTTTCTAGGGGATGCCTGCATCAACCGCCTCTGTGTGCCTTTATACTGTTGCTAGCTCTGTCTGTGCACTCAATAGCCAGCTATAATGTGCTTTAAAACACGCTGGACGCCCGCACATGCGCAGTAGCGCCGCAGCACACACCTGAGCGTCATCCACCCGCTCCGCCCCTTTTTCCAGATCGCCTCTATGAATAGAGGCGCGTGCACGCGCACGCGCGCGGGCACGTGCGCCTTCGGCGCCTTTTTTGAAAACAACAAGGAGCTAGATGGGAGCCAGGGTCCCTTTGCCGCAGGGCCCGGGGATGGATGAGCGCAGCAACAGGGCAGAGGAGACAGCTTCCCAGGGAGAACATACCAACTGCCTGGATTTGATTCTGGACGAAAAAAATCCACATTACAAGAAAAAGAACCATAGCGGCCTCTAGTGTCTAACACAGGTACCGCGGTCTTACACTTTTTTTTTTTCTTGCCTACTATTAAAATTTTTACATTTTCTCAGTAGTAACAGGCATACACAGAATATTAGCGGGAATACCTCAGGTAACAGGCAGAAAGACAAAATAGGCTTGGGGGTCCCTCAATAGAACCAAGTTCCCGAGGGCCCCCACTTACCTTTTCCTCGCCGCAG
Source organism: Rana muscosa (assembly GCA_029206835.1). Lineage (NCBI taxonomy): Eukaryota > Metazoa > Chordata > Amphibia > Anura > Ranidae > Rana > Rana muscosa. The sequence goes on from CM055119.1 coordinate 341,721,213, forward strand.
GACTCTGTTTGGTCCACAGAAGCCCAAACTTCATCTATCACGGCAGGCATTGTAATCAAACCTTCAGGGACCGGGTTCCCAAGGATTCCACTCCCCTGGACCTGTATAGCACCCTGCACAGAAAACATCTTGGTCGTGGGTATGACCAGAGCTCTGGATCCCAGGGTCCAGCTCTCCTAAGAGAAGCATTACAGGCAAAACCTTGCTCTTCTCTGCAAGGCCCGGGTACCGACCGTTTAGCTATGAAGCTTTTTTGGTCGGATCCGGAATAGCTTACTGAGGCCCAAAAGAACCTGTACGCAAGCTCAGTGAAAAACACATGTTTCTTCTTGGCCAACACCTTAGACACTGGCAAAAAACTGAGGTGCTCCCGGATGGGAGGGGCTTATATAGGGGAGGGTACTTCCGGTTTTGGAAGTTGCCAGTGCCAGCACCTGAAGGTATCTATATAACCCATTAGTAATGACTATGTCGCTCTGTGTCCCGTGATGTACGAGAAAGAAATAAATGTTTAAAAACAATATACTCACTCTTCATGTCAGTCTGTGAAGTCCGCTGTCCCATTCTCCCCTCCGATCCACGCTGCTGTTTCACTGAATCGCTGGAGGAAGCCAAGGGCACAGAGCTGTCAGCCTGGGATGCTGTGACCAATCAGAGCTTTCCAAGAGCCTAACCACGCCTCCATCATCAGAGGCTGACAGTTTACATGAGTTTCCCGCGGCTCTCTGTTTCCTCCTGCAATTCAGTGATCACAGCAGCGTGGATCGGAGGGGAGAATGGGACAGCGGCATTTACAGATTGACATGGAGAGTGATTGGATTGTTTTTAAACATTTATTTTATTAAAAACCTTCGCACCAGCAGCTGCCTGTCGCCTCTCTCTCCTCCTTAGGTTTTGACTCCTCTGTATTTGCCCCCCCCCTCTGTAATTGTCCCCCCTCCTCTGTAATTGCCCCCCACGGCCGCCGCTCCGACCCCCCTGCTGTCCGGGCCCCCCTGTGTGCTGGGGCCCTGTGGTACCCCTTGTAGGCTGCCATGGGGGAATGGGAGGGAGGAGGATTTGTGCTGGTAGGGGAAGAAGATTTGTAATAGAAGGGGATGGGGATAATGGCACTCCAATCACGAAGCTTCTTTTGGGTGGCAGGCATCCCACAAATCTGTTTACGTGATTTTGTTACGATTTGTCGGGTGACAATCGCGACAAAATAGCACCGCAGTTGGGGTGCCATGCCGTGCACCATTAAAGTTTTCGGGTTTGGCTTGAAGAAAAGGTGGCAAACCTAAGTACCAATGTACATTATAATACCATGGTCTAAGACATGACAAAGCTCAGAGGGTCAGAGTGAAACACGTTGGGGGCATGGCCTGGTTGGATTCCAGGCTGAGGTGGCCACACACACACCTCAGGAATGTCAAGGATATGCGTCCATAGGGAGACTTTCCCTTCACTCTAGGACCTAACAAGAGCACAGAGGATATAGAACCATGGTCTTAGACCCAACAAGATCACTGAGGATATGACATATGAGCCCAGTTCTATTACTGCAGAAAATTCAATTCAGCAGTCTGGTCCCAGACCCAAATGGATCACAGAGGATAGAGCACCGATTTCCCAATTATATAGTACTGTGTTCCCAGACCCAGCAAAATAACTGAATATAGCACTGAGGTCTCAGACCCAACACAATCACACTGCAATATTTTCCCCTATGAACCTCTATTCTGAGGAGCCATGCTGGCTGATATAAAAAATTAAATAAACTTTCCAGGAAGCTCTAAGAGAAATCCCGCAGACCAGTGAGAGTTCTAATCCATGCAGTATATGTAGGTTTAGACAAAGGTTTTTTTTTTTATATTTTATTTAAACCACAAAAGGCGAGACCAAGTTATTACGGTAACAGTGTGTAACCAATAACACTACAAATACACTGAAATGAAACAACATAAAGCATACAATCTGTGTAGAGATAATCTATGTAGTGTAGTCTCCAAAGGATAAACCACTTGTAAAAAGTCCTGGGATCACCTATACTACTTTCCATTTTCTTAATTGCAAGAGAGCGAAAAGAAGAAAAGATAACCGAAAACAGCGAAGAAAAGAGAAGGGGGGGGGGGGGTAAAGAGAGAGGGAGGAGGTAAAGAGAGAGGGAGGGGAGGGGGGTAAAGAGAGAGAGGGGGTGGGGGGGGGAGGTGAAAATGGAAAGGGGTCCTGGGTTGGAGATGGATGTCAACAAATCAGGCAGCTATTCATGTTATAACTGTTCAATAATCATGGGACAAGCAAGGCTAGATCCCTTCTTCAGGGAGGATTAGACAAAGATTAAGAGCCGGTTCACACAGGGGCAACACGACTTTGTGCGCGACTTTGCGAGGCGACTTGGACACGACTTGAGCGCGAACCACAGTGCGACTTGGGGTGACTTACAACGCGACTTGAAGTCGCCTCCAGGACAGGGGACATTGCCAGTGGCCAATCACATAATAATCTGCTCTGTGGGAGGGAGGGGTTTGCCTAGAAAACTATTTTTACTTCCTGGAAAGTTGCTTCAGTTAAGACGGGGGATCCGACTTGGAGTCGACTTCCATTGAAATCAATGGGTACAAGTCGCCTAGAAGTCGGATTGAAGTAGTACAGGAACCTTTTCTGAAGTCGGAGCGACTTCAGTAGTGTACATTAAGACGGCTCTCATTCACTTCCATTGATTTTCTCATGTCGGGCGACTTGGGGCGACTTGAAGTCGGATCCCAAGTCGCCCCTGTGTGAACCGGCTCTTAACCCTCTGCGATGTTTATGAAATTATAATGTGTAGATGACAAAACAACTAGTAACAGAAGTGATCCCACCATCATGATCACTCAGGATATATTGGCTCCCTCTGCTGGCAGGGAAGAGAATAACAGCTTTGTGTTTTGGGGGCATTATTACAGGCAGATTCTGAAATTACCTGATGTCGGGGAAGGCACTCATCAGTCCTGATATTTCCAGACTCAGCAGTGATGGATCCTTCAGGGCAAAGAATTCCTGAAGAGCGAGGATGAGGGGAACACAGAGAGTTGAATCTTCTAGGCTCTGCGAGGGTAGCAAAACAAGATGAATGACACACACAATTATTGCTAATGCTGCAAAACAATCATTCAACCCATCACTCCTGAGAATGCAGAAATCAGACTTTTAATCTCAGTCTGCATTGCTGCTCTTCAATATGCACAAGGCTGGCTGGCTATGTATTTTACCGTCTGCCAAGCCACGGACCCTATGCTGCACCAAGCCGCTGGCACTACACCACCCCCAGCTGCTGTCCCTAGGCTGTACCCAGCCACTGGCCTTATGCTGTGCCCAGCCACTGGCCCTATGCTGTGCCCAGCCACGCACCTTTTGCAAGGCTCATCCGCTGACCCTATGTTGCTGACCTTACTCGGTGCTCAACCGCTAATCCTTTGGTGTGCCCAGCCACTAATCCTACGCGGTGCCCAGCCGGGCACCCTATGCAATGCTCATCTGCTGACCCTATGCTGCTGACCCTATGGCATGCCCAGCCCATAACCCTGTCCCATGCCCAGCCACTAACCCTATGTCATGCCTAGAAACACTTTAACCCCAATCATTTCCATGAAATTGGTTTCTACATTCCAGCAATATACACAACTCTTTTCTGTCCTTTGCACTGTAGCCCCATCCATATATTTAACCCCCCCCCCTACTTCACACACACTGGGGAAGCTTTTTTTTACCATCCTGTGGAGGGAAGATTTCAGCTCCTCGGCATCCATGGACATCCTCTGCGCCAGCTGCAGCCGCTCCGCACAGTTCCGGCACACCAGTTTACTGTGGAGCAGAGCTTTGACGTACTCAATAGTAACCATTCTTTCCACCTGTGCCAGCAGATACTAGAGAACAAAATTGTTCAGAATTGTAGAGACAACAACAAGAACAACCCCCCTCCCCAATACATCTATCCAGGGCTGCTGTTGGAAATCACTGGGCCTCGTACAGCCTACCTGGCAGGGCCCCCCCCCCCAAATATTTTAAAACAATATTTTCACTAAAACTACACTAAAATCATCATTAGCGGACACAAACATAACAGAAAACCTGTGTGAATTACCCTTTTTTTTTTTTACATTAAAACATTTTTTTTTTAATCATTTTAAAAAAATGTTTAAATTTTTTACATTTTATTTTACAATTTTTTTAAATGTATTACAATGTTTAATTTTTTTTTTTTTACAGGACAGGGAAGTCGGCTGTGCCACAAGAAGGGGGGGGGGTGGCACAGTGACAGATGGGCACAAAGGGGGGATTAGAAGTAGGCAGAACAGGGAGGGGTATCGGTGCCAGGGAAGCAATTACAGGAACGATGCCCTGTATCTCTCCCTGCAGCAGCTGAAAGCCAGCAGGAGGGAGAGAATCCGTCTTTCAGCTGCTGCAGAGAGCTGCACAGGGTATCTTTCTGTAATTTCCCCTCCGCCCGACCACACCGATTCCTCCTGCTGTTCAGGCCCCCCTGTGTGCCTGGGCCCCCTACAGGAGGACTGGTGGTCCTCCCCTATCAGCGGCCCTGCTTCTATCATTGACTGAACTCTACCTAGCTATGTATGATACCTCCATTCATGCAATATGGGGTGATATGACAATCACACTGACTGCTCATCAAACCCCAACAGGGAAGACACTCGACACACTCACCTGGTTTAATGGTGAGCGTACTTGGGAAAGGTGCTGGCCAAAATTGTCCATCTTCTCACAGATTATCTGTACAGCGTCTGAAGCAGACAACCAAGAACGAGACGGGCTGTTCCGAAAAAGAGGCTGGGGAAGGAGGTAAATAAAAATACAGAGATATACAAGGAGGTCCTGTAATAAAGGCCAGTTGGGAGGTGATATAGGAATAGGAATATAGAAATATATAGGGAGGTCCTAAAAAAGAGGGTGGTGGATTAGGATATAGGAATTCAGAGATCTATAGGGATGTTTTGGAATAGAGACCACTGGGGAAGGGATATAGGAATGCATAGATATACAGGGATGTTTTGGAATAGAGACCAGTGGGGAAGGGATATAGGAATATAGAGATATACAAATATGTATTGGAATAGAGGCCAGTGGAATGGGATATAAGAATACAGAGATATATAGGAAGGGTCCTGGAATAGAGGCTGGTGGAATGGGATATAGGAATATAGAGATTTACATAGATGTCTTGAACTAGAGGCTGGTGTAATGGGATATAGGAATACAGAGATACACTATATTGCCAAAAGTATTGGGACACCTTCCTTTACACACACATGAACTTTCATGGCATCCTAGTCAGTAGGGTTCAATAATGAGTTGGTCCACCCTTTGCAGCTATAACAGCTTCTAATCTTCTGGGAAGGCTGTCCACAAGGTTTAGGAGTGTCTATGGGAATGTTTGACCATTCTTCCAGAAGAGAATTTGTGAGGTCAGGCACGGATGTTGGACGAGAAGGCCTGGCTCGCAGTCTCCGCTCTAATTCAATCCAAAGGTGCTCTATCAGGTTGAGTTTAGGACTCTGTGCAGGCCAGTCAAGTTCCTCCACCCCAAACTTGCTCATCCATGTCTTTATTGTGCACTGGTCCAAAGGCATTTAGTGGAGGGGGGATTATGGTGTCGGATTGTTTTTCAGGGGTTGGGCTTGGCCCCTTAGTTCCAGTGAAAGGAACTTTTAGGCGTCAGCATACCAAGACATTTTGGACAATGACATGCTCCCAACTTTGTGGGAACAGTTTGGGAATAGCCCCTTCCCGTTCCAACATGACTGCCCACCAGTACACAAAGCAAGGTCCATAAAGACATGGATGAGCTAGTTTAGGATGGAGGAACTTGACTGACCTGCAAAACCTGATAGAACACCTTTGGGGTGAATTAGAGCAGAGACTGCAAGCCAGGCCTTCTCATCCAACATCAGTGCCTGACCTCACAAATACGCTTCTGGAAGAATGGTCAAACATTCCTATAGACACACTCCTAAACCTTGTGGACAGCCTTCCCAGAAGAGTTGAAGCCGTTATAGCTGCAAAGGGTGGGCCAACTCAATATTGAACCCTCCGGACTAAGACTGGGATGCCATTAAAGTTCATGTGCGTGTAAAGACAGGCGGCCCAATACTTTTGGCAATATAGTGTATCTCTGTATTCCTATATCCCATTCCATCAGCCTTTAGTTTAAGACTTTTGGTAATATAGTATATTCAGGAATGTCCCAGAATAGAGGCCAGTGTAATGAAATATGGGAATACAGAGATATACAGGGATGTACTGGAATAGAGGCCAATGGAATGGGATATAGGAATACAGAGATATACAGGGAAGTTCCGGAATGGGGGCCAGTGGGATAGAATATAGGAATACAGAGATATACAGAGAAGTCTCAGAATAGAGAGTGGTGGGATGGGATATGGGAATACAGAGATATACAGGGATGTACTGGAATAGAGGCCAATGGAATGGGATACTGTATAGGAATACAGAGTTATACAGGGAAATTCAGGAATAGGGGCCAGTGGGATAGAATATAGAAATACAGGGTCTCAGAATAGAGGCCGGTGGGATGGGATATTAGAATACAGAGATATACAGGGAGGTCCTAAAATAGAGGCCGGTGGGATGGGACATAGGAATACAGGGTTGTTCTGGAATAGAGGCCAATGGAATGGGATATGGGAATACATAGATATACAGGGAAGTCTCAGAATAGAGGCCGATGGTAAGGGATATGGGAATACATAGATATACAGGGAAGTCTCAGAATAGAGGCCAATGGGATGGGATATAGGAATACAGAGATATACAGGAATCTCAGAATAGAGGCCAGTGGGATGGGACATAGGAATAGAGATATACAGGGAGGTCCTAAAATAGAGGCTGGTGGGATGGGACATAGGAATACAGGGTTGTTCTGGAATAGAGGCCAATGGAATGGTATTATGGGAATACATAGATATACAGGGATGTAGGGGACAAGATAATGTAGAGATGTACTGGTATATACAGGCAGATGACAGGAGTTGACAGGGAAGGTGGGGATGATAGGAGTTGTCGGATCCTCAGTACCTGAATGTCGGTCTGCAACTCATCCAGCAGTAGATGGCAGGCTTTCTTCTGGGTTTTGTCCAGGGATGTCTGCAGGCACGGAGCAGCTTTACCGAATGCAGGAATATGCAACTCCTCTGGCTGTAACTGTCCAATGGAAGAACTGCAGGCAAATGTAGGTTAATAGGACAGTGGGGACGGAGAAGCTTAGTACATACATGTCTCATGAACAGAACCTGGGTCTCTAGATCAAGGGTATGGCCCTCCAGTTGTTCAGGAACTACAATTCCCATCATGCTTCGTTAGGTCTATGAATGTCAGAGTTTTACAATGCCTCATGGGATGTGTAGTTCCGCAACAGCTGAAGAGCAGTAGTTTGGTGATCCCTGCTCTAGATGATACATGAGCTGAAGATCAGCAACCACACTGGTCCTCCATCCCATGTACAAGGAGTCTGAGTATAGACCTATATATGCCCCAAGTAGATTAGATTTATATTTACTTACTGTTCACTCCCTAACTCTGATGGAGGTCTGCTCCAAGCATCAATTACTCCCTTAGTAAAATAATATTTTCCAGGGTTAGCTTTCAAAGTTCCTCCTGCAAGTTTGAGGTCATGTCCCCGTGTTCTTCATCTCAGATTTATAATGAAAATTATTTCATATTAAAAGAAGATTTTGGTTCTACTGGATCCAGCAGTAGCCATTATTGGGATACCCTCCCCCCCACCTCTTGATATCTTATTACCCCAATGAACTTCCTTTTATGGTTGAAGGGTCAGTAGAGGTCAGAGATTTGGGGAATTAATCCTGAACAGGTACCTGAGAGCGGAGCATGCATTTATAATGGCCATAAGGTAGAGGATATAATGTGGTGGGAAGGTTCGCTCCTTCATATGTTCTATCCCGTATTTCACCAGGGTCTCCCGTAACCTGTTTAGGGAAAACAAAGTAACAATAGCACAATACGTCCATGGACATTGATCATCTACATCAGTGCTGACTCACCATATCAGGCAGTTCTCCATCTCGTAGAGCACAGCCGTCCTCATGCGGCTCTCCAGGCCCTCACCCAGGACAGACGCCAACTGAATGTTCTCCATCAGCATCTGCAAATTATCAGCGAGTGTCATATTCTCATCACTAGACAATCATTCCCATTCTGAGATCTGTGTTTTCTAATATTTGTACTTTGTGTAATATCAAGTACAGATGTGACACCATTCTACAACTACAGATGTGACACCATTCTACAACTACAGATGTGACACCAGATTCACACACTACAGATGTGACATCATTCTACAACTACAGATGTGACACCATTCTACAACTACAGATGTGACACCATTCTACAACTACAGATGTGACACCATTCTACAACTACAGATGTGACATCATTCTAAAACTACAGATGTGACACCATTCTACAACTACAGATGTGACACCATTCTACAACTACAGATGTGACACCAGATTCACACACTACAGATGTGACATCATTCTACAACTACAGATGTGACACCATTCTACAACTACAGATGTGACACCATTCTACAACTACAGATGTGACACCATTCTACAACTACAGATGTGACACCATTCTACAACTACAGATGTGACATCATTCTAAAACTACAGATGTGACACCATTCTACAACTACAGATGTGACACCAGATTCTACAACTACAGATGTGACATCATTCTACTACAGATGTGACACCATTCTACAACTACAGATGTGACACCATTCTACAACTACAGATGTGACACCATTCTACAACTACAGATGTGACACCAGATTCTACAACTACAGATGTGACATCATTCTACTACAGATGTGACACCATTCTACAACTACAGATGTGACACCATTCTACAACTACAGATGTGACACCATTCTACAACTACAGATGTGACACCATTCTACAACTACAGATATTGCATCATTCTATAATACAGATGTGACATTATTCTACTGAGCTTTCTTTAATGTACACCTACCAAAAGAAATGAACGAATAAATACAGCCCTTGCCAAAAGTTTTGAGAATGACACAAATATACATTTTCACAAAGTCTGCATCCTCAGTTCTTATGATGGCAATTTGCACAGACTCCAGAATGTTATGAAGAGTGATCAGATGAATTGCAAAGTCCCTCTTTGTCATGAAAATGAACTTAAAGTGATATTAAAGGTTCCCATTTTTTCTTTTTTTAAATAACAAACATGTCAAACTTACCTCCACTGTGAAGCTCATTTTGCACATAGTGGCCCAAGATCCACCTGTTCTGGGGTCCCACGGCGGCTCTCGCGGCTCCTCCCCGCATTAGATAACCCCCTCTGGAAAGCTCTCTCCCAAGGGGGTTACCTTGCGGGCGCGCTTCTGTGTCATACACTCGGCATCCATAGACGCTGAGTGTAGGACTCAGCCCCGCCCCCCGCGTCATTGGATTTGATTGACAGCAGCGGGAGCCAATGGCTGCGCTGCTATCAATCTATCCAATGAAGAGCCGAGAACCCGTGGAGAGATTGACGCGGGATTGCACCCACGGAAATTCGGGGCTCAGGTAAGTAAAACGGGGGGGGGGGGGGGCTGGGGGGCCGGACACTGCAAGGTGTTTTTTCACCTTAAAGTGGTTGTAAACCCACTTTTTAAACAAAGACCTACAGGTAAGCCTAGATTAAGGCTTACCTGTAGGTGCATGAAATATCTCCTTAACCTACACGGTTAAGGAGATATTTGTATGTAAATGCGGCGACGCTGACGTCACCCCATTCACAAATTCGGCTAGGTCGCAACATTCGACGACGTAGCCGAATTCGACAGCTCACGAGCGCATGCGCGGAGTCACGTCTTCGCTGCTCCGGCCAATCACAGCGCCGGAGCGGCGCTGTGATTGGCTGCAGCGGCGATACCCGGAAGTAACATTCCGGCTATCGCCGCAGCGATGGATGCGGCTAGAGGAGGGACAAGGACGACTTCGGGAGCCCCGATCGAAGGTAAGTGGTACATAATGAGCTAGTATGCTAGTCATACTAGCTCATTATAGCTTTGTCTTGCAGGTTAGTAAAAAAAAAAAAAAAAAAAAAAAAAAAAAGATAAAAGGGTTTACAACCACTTTAATGCATAGGATGAATTAAGGTGAAAAAACACGTAGGTTTACAACCCCTTTAATCCCCCCCCAAAAAAAAACTTCCACCACATTTCAGCCCTACCACAAAAGGACCAGCTAACCTGTCAGTGATCCTCATGTTAACACAGGTGTCAGTGTTGACGAGGGCAAGGCTGGAAATCACTCTGTAATGCTGACTGAGTTAGAATAACAGACTGGAATCTTTAAAAGAAGGGTGGTGCTTGAATTCATTGTTCTTCCTCTGTTAACCATCGTTACCTGCAATGAAACACATGCAGTCATCATTGCTTTGCAAAAAAAGGGATTCACAGGCACGGATATTGCCGCTATTAAGATTGCGCCTAAATCAACTTTTTTTATCGGACAATCAAGAACTGTTCAATTGTTGTGAAGAAGGCTCCGGGGCACCCAAGAAAGTCCAGCAAGTGCCAGGACCGTCTCCTACAGTTGATTTAGCTGTGGGATCGGGGCTCCACCAGTGCAGAGCTTGCTCAGGAATGGCAGCAGGCAGGTGTGAATGCATCTGCACACACAATGAGGTGAAGACTTTTGGGAGGATGGCCTGGTGTCAAGAAGGGCAGCAAAGAAGCCACTTCTCTCCAGGAAAAACATCAGGGACAGACTGATATTCTGCAAAAGGTACAGGGATTGGACTGCTGAGGACTGGGGGACAGTAATTTTCTTTGATAAATCTTCTTTCCGATTGTTTGGGGCATCCAGAAAAAACCTTGTCCGGAGAAGAGAAGGTGAGCGCTACCATCAGTCCTGTGTCCTGCCAACAGTTAAGCATCCTGAGACCATTCACGTGTGGGGTTGCTCCTCTGTCAGTGCGCCCACTCCCTTGACTATTTTGCCTAAGAACACAGCCATGAATAAAGAACAGCCATCCCAACCATCCAAGAACAGTTTGGTGAGGAATAATGCCTTTTCCAGCATGATGGAACACCCTTCCATAAGACATAAGTGATAACCAAGTGGCTTGGGGGACAAAACATCAAAATTTTTAGTCCATGGCCAGGAAACTCCCCAGACCCTAATCCCATTGAGAACTTGTGGTCATTCCTCAAAAGGCAGGTGAACAAAAAAAAAAAACTCCACAAATTCTGACGAACTCCAAGCATTGATTATGCAAGAATGGGCGGCCATCAGTCAGGATGTGGCCCAGAAGTTGATTGACAGCATGCCAGGGCGAATTGCAGAGGTCTTGAAAAAGAATGGTCAACACTGCAAATATTGACTCTGCATAAACTTTATGTATTTGTTGATAAAAGCCTTTGACACTTATGCAATGCTTGTAATTATATTTCAGAATACCATAGTAACATCTGACAAAAAGATCTAAAAACACTGAAGCAGCAGACTTTGTAAAAACAAAATTTGTGTCATTCTCAAAACTTTTGGCCATGGCTGTACAAGTATGAAGGAAAAAAAGACGCTGAAATTCTACCTAAAAGCTTTGATATGGATATTTATAACCCGCTGACAATTCCTCATATCTGGGAGGCACCAGTAGCGAATGTTACCCTCATCAGGTTGTGATTCTGCCCCTCCCACAATGGTGAGATTTCCCCACAGGGATTTGTGTCTCTGACCCCCCCCCCCCCCACCATTATTTCCCTGCAGATTTCTCTAAGGTCTGAAGACCGTTAGGGCAGTCTTTCTCAACTCCAGTCCTGAAGGCGCCCCAACAGGTCATGTTTTCAGGCTTTCCATTATTTTACACATGTGATTTAATCAGTTTCACTGCCTTAGTAATTACCACAGCCGTTTCATCTGGGGGAAATCCTGAAAACATGACCTGTTGGGGCGCCTTGAGGACTAGAGTTGAGAAACACTGCGTTAGGGAACACACTCTATATGAACAATAAGGGTGTCATTTTCATTCCACATCACTAGACACAACTTGTAGTGCAATTGGTGACCAGCGTCCCACCTGCATGACCATCTGCTGCACACCAGACAGGTAGAAGCCATCTTGGTCTTTATCTGGCTCCTGATTCCTCAACCAATCAGAATATTCCACGTCCAGCGCATTATGTATCCATTGGCTTAGGCAGGCCTGGAAAAGAAGACAATGTCGTGAGGACCATTCTGGGGGGGGGGGGGGTGTGCGACAGGTGGACCTCCTATCAAGAGATGACCCCCCACCCCATTGGCTGGGTAATACTGTATCACATGTTATACATCAAATCTCCACCTCCTGCATCATATGTCACCATGTCTCACCCGCACACTGCGCGTATAACGGTTCATCTGCTCGTCCATCACTTCTGTATGGATAAGTGGTCCCAGCTCAGATATATCAATCTCTGGAGACAGTTCTGGATGTGCCATCAGGTCCTCGCTGGAACAGACAACCATCAGCAGAGTGAAATTCAAACCTCAGAACTGAATGTCCAGGTCAAGGTTCAGTCCACCGATACAGACAGTTCAGAATACAGGGACCCTAGTGGGAAAATTCATACAAAAGGGACTGCAAAATATTGAAGTAGCCCAAGACCCCCAACCATACACACAGTCCTTCCAAATTTCCAGATGTTTTAGTTACTCTGCTAACACTGTGGAACACCTAGGACCATACACAGTCCTTCCCACTCTCCCGATGTTAAAGAGTCACTCAACTAACACTACAGGGCACCTAGGATCACACACAGTCCTTCCTGTTCTCCAGATGCTATAGAACAACTATTGCCAATCAGAGTTCCCCCAGAGGTTTTTAGAGGTTACTGGGGATGATCGAATTCCCACCTGATAGTCCCTGCACAGTTCCAGGTATACCACTTGGCAGAGCTATAAGACTGACACCAATGACAAGGACTTGTGGACAATGCTAAACAGTAGCAATGAAATTTGAAGACACATTTACAAGAAGAGTACAGCTTTAATCATACATTCCTCCCTCAGGTGAGACAAAATGGAGCCCCAGCCATGCCTCCATTGTGCGTCCCTTTGGGGTCCATGTCTGACTGTAGAGTGAAATCAGTGTCTGTCTAAGATTCCTCATACAACCGTCACCTAGACTATGGTCAATAATCTGATTTCTGTGTCATTGATAAATGATGCCATGTGGGGATAAAGTTCTCCCTGACCCCATAAATAGCAGATTAGGTCCCGGATCGGGATATTCCCAGCATTTTGTTTTGCCCATTACTGGGCGTTGCAAAAGATGGGGTAGATGTTGATGGAAGCAAAGAATGTTTCTTCAGGCTATAATGCCAGATGGTAATGTGTGTTTGTATGTTGGGTGACATCTAACTAACGATCTTATGTTCTCTATACCCTATGCCAGTGGTTCTCAACCTCAGTCCTCAAGTACCCCCCCCCCCCCCCACAGGCTATCCTTTATCTTGTAGAGGTGCTTACAATCAGAGTCAATGTTTTTTTTTTTTTTGACAGCTACTTTATCCAAGACAAATTCCCAAAACATGGCCTGTTGGGGGTACTTGAGGACTGAGGTTGAGAACCACTGCTCTATATCACTTATAGCACCGATCAAGATCTCATGTGTTTAGAATTAAGGTGAAAATATTAGGATTCAGCAAGGATGGTAGGAATATGTCTGGAGTTCATTCATGACAATGTCTAGGTTTCAGGTTATGATTGCAGATTTAGTGTATTACAATGTATTTTAAAATGTATATTGTGAGGGCTGGTGGTAAAAATGATTGTGGACAATAATGACCTCTGTACTGTGCTGGTCCATAAAAGTTTGTGAGATCTTTTGAAGTCCAATAAATAAATAAAAGGGTTTCTGATATAGCCCTCAGACAGTTCATTGTTATCAGGGCCCCTATTAGAAATCATGGGGCCCCCGTACAGCCTGCCTGATGGGGATCCCTTCAACCCTGCCCTTGACCCCACCCCTGGCCTCTCCCCTGCCTCAAAACAAAATGCAGCTCCCGTTACCTCCAGCTGCCTAATGCATTTCTGTTGCAATTTCGCAATTAATCAGTATATTTTACATCATCAGGGATTGAGTACCTTTTGCAAGAGGAAACTCTAGAGCAGTGTTTCTCAACTCCAGTCCTCAAGGCACCCCAACAGGTCATGTTTTCAGGATTTCCCTTAGGTAAAACAGCTGTGGTAATTACTAAGGCAGTGAAACTGATCAAATCACCTGTGAAAAATAATGGAAAGCCTGAAAACATGACCTGTTGGGGCGCCTTGAAGACTAGAGTTGAGAAACGCTGCTCTAGAGAAACCTTTCTCCACCATTTACAAGGCACTTCAGCCCACTATACACGATGGATTGGGAAGATGTTTGAGAATATCCCATGCAGCACCTGGTTTTGGCCAGGGATAGGTTAATACAATTTAAAATTCTTCATAGAGTCTACCTTACTTTCCAAATATTACATAAGATTTTCCCCTCACACTTATCTACATGCTGACGCTGTTCGGAAGACTCTGACACATTTTTACATGCATTTTTGGGATTGCCCGGGTATTAGACTCTTTTGGACTAAAAATCTTTTCAATGCATTTGTTCTGTTACTACCATCATGGTACCCTTATCCATTGATGTTTGTATATTAGGTCTGGTCCATCTACTAGCTACCTCCAGGGCCATGAGAATTTTGATAGGCCTCTTATTTTATGATCGCAAATCTATACTCCTTAACTACCTCCCGCCAGCCATATCGTAAAATGATGGTGGGCGGAATCCCCTCTAGTTCTGGGGCGGCTTGATATTACGTCACCCCAGTGTTACCGTGGTTGCGCTGTGTCCCTAGGACACGGCGTGACCCAGACGACGCGGCTCTTTACCCATGTAATCGGCTCTGTCCAATCACAGCTCATCACGTGTAAATACGCCGATTATCAGCTATCCTCTTCTCACACTGACAGAGTGTGAGGCATGGAGAGCCGATCAGCAGCATATCCTTGCAGGGGAGACTGTACAGATAATCAGTGCCCTGATCAACAGTGCAGTCCTAGCAGTGCCCAGAAGTGACACCAATCAGTGAGCCAGTCAGTGCTGCTTTCAGTGCCCCCTATCAGTGCGGCTTATTAGTGCCTCCTCATTAAAGCCACCTAATCAATGCCCTTCAGTGTTGCCTAATCACTGCTGCCTCAACAGCAGGGGCGTACCTAGAGCATTTGGCACCCGGGGCGAATCCTATATCTGGCACCCCCCCACATTAAAATGTAAAAACACCCCACTGTGCCCCCGGCATACCTCTGCATCAACAAATATCTCTTTGTCACTACTGTGTACCCCCTCTCCACAACTGCACCTCTGGACCCCTTTACATTACACAGCACCCTGCATCACTGGACCCCTTTACATTACACAGCACCCCGCACCCCTTTACATTACACATCACCTTGCATCACTGGGCCCCTTTACATTACACAACACCCTGCACCCCTTTACAATACACATCACCCCGAATCTCTGGACCCCTTTACATTACACAGCACCCTGCATCACTGGACCCCTTTACATTACACAGCACCCTGCACCACTGGACCCCTTTACATTACACAGCCCCCCTGCACCCCTTTATATTACACAGCCCCCGTCACCACCTCTGGACCCCTTTACATTACACAGCACCCTGCATCACTGGACCCCTTTACATTACACAGCACCCTGCACCACTGGACCCCTTTACATTACACAGCCCCCCTGCACCCCTTTACATTACACAGCCCCCTTCACCACCTCTGGACCCCTTTACATTACACAGCCCCCTGCACCTCTGGACCCCTTTACATTATACAGCCCCCAGAGCTCTGGACCCCCTGCATGTTACACAGACCCCCTTCAGTTCACATCCCCCTTCAGTGCAGACACCCCCTTCAGTGCAAGACCCCCCAGTGCAAACCCCCCCAGTGCAAAACCCCCCAGTGCAAGACCCCCAGTGCAAACACCCCCTACAGTGCAGACACCCCCAGTGCAAGACCCCCCAGTGCAAAACCCCCAGTGCAAACACCCCCCAGTGCAAGACCCCAAAGTGCAAACACCCCTCAGCGCAAACACCCCCCCCAGTGCAAGACCCCCCTCAGTGCAAGACCCCCCTCAGTGCAAGACCCCCCTCAGTGCAAGACCCCTCAGTGCAAGACCCCTCAGTGCAAACACCCCTCAGTGCAACACCCCTCAGTGCAAACACCCCCCAGTGCAAACACCCCCCAGTGCAAGACCCCCCTCAGTGCAAGACCCCCGAGTGCAAACACCCCCCAGTGCAAGACCCCAAAGTGCAAACACCCCTCAGTGCAAACACCCCTCAGTGCAAACACCCCCCAGTGCAAGACCCCCCTCAGTGCAAGACCCCCGAGTGCAAACACCCCTTAGTGCAAACACCCCCCAGTGCAAGACCCCAAAGTGCAAACACCCCTCAGTGCAAACACCCCCCAGTGCAAGACCCCCCTCAGTGCAAACACCCCCCAGTGCAAGACCCCAAAGTGCAAACACCCCCCAGTGCAAGACCCCCCTCAGTGCAAGACCCCCCAGTGCAAACACCCCCCAGTGCAAGACCCCAAAGTGCAAACACCCCTCAGCGCAAACACCCCCCAGTGCAAGACCCCCCTCAGTGCAAGACCCCCCAGTGCAAACACCACCCAGTGCAAGACCCCCCTCAGTGCAACTCCCCCTCCCCATTCAGTACCTCAGATCAGCACAGCGGCGGCACATGGACAGAAGGTCGGGTCCCCTCCCCCTCCATACACATAAACAGAGAGGAGGGGGAGGCGGCTTCATTCGGCTGTGCTTCTGTGAAGTTAGTCACAGGTGAAGCAAGTGCTACTGTGCCGAACACCGCTCACAGCCCGCGGCCATGAAAGGAGGGGATGAATGGTGCAGCGGTGTCACCCCGCACCCCTCCCCCCCTGTATCGCCGCTGACTGCCGCTGCCTAAGTCCCGCGGCGCTGATGCTGTCTGTGCGCTTAAGTCACGGGGGGGCGCCGGCCTGACACCCCCCCCAGTGTGTGGCACCCCGGTGCGGCCCGCCCCCCACTTAGTACGCCTCTGCTCAACAGTGCCCATTAGTGCAGCCTATGAGTGCCTCCTCATCAGCACACATCAGTGAAGGAGAAATATTACTTATTTACAAAAAAATTGTGACAGAAACTAAGAAAAACTTTATTTTTTTTTGCAAAGTTTTTGGCCTTTTTTCGTTTGTTTTTTTTGCAAAAAATAAAAAACCTAGCGATGAATAAATAACACCAAAAGAAAGCACTATACGTGTGAAAAATGTAATTCATTTGGGTACAGTGTTGCATGACCAAGCAATTGTCATTCAAAGTCTGACAGCGCTGAAAATTGGCCTGGGCAGGAAGAGGGAAAAAGTGCCCGGTATTGAAATCCGTTGAAAACGAAATGATACCATTGTACAAACTCACATGAATCAACAAGATGCATCAGAAAATGTTCTAAGGTATGGGCCACCTGGACCGAATCCGGTGATACTGCCATCTTGGGGAAGGGATCACCGGCTCCAGGTGGATGTGTGGAAATGGCACTCTCCTCAAGGTGGAAGCAACAGGTGCAGGCTAAGCATATAGCAATTAGAGGAGGGAAGGTCTGGACTGCCGCACTCCAATAAAAACGCCTTTTTTGTGCAAAAAAACAAAATTTTGTTATTTTGCACAATAAAGGAGTTTTTATTAGAGTGCGGCTGTCCAGACCTTCCCTCTTCTAATTGATACTGCCATCTTAACGGTAATACCCCTATAATTAATAGTGACTTGTCCTTTCCTATCTTCTACTAATTTAGCTTGCTATACTGTGGGAGAGTTTGTCTCCTGACTTATGCTTACAGCACATCAGCAGTTTCGAGTAAGGATGTCTTAGGCTTGGTTGCTAATTACTTAAATTTTGTGAGCTTGTTTAGTTTTTTCTTTTTCTTCTCAAGCCTGGGTATGCTTATTAGGCTTTGTTTTGTAATCTCATCTTATTCTTAAATTTAATAAAAATAATTTATTAAAAAACAAACAAAATGCAGCTTTGCCTTCAAGTGGGATGGGGGGGGGGGGGTGCATAAAATATAATAAAAAATAAAATATAATAAAAATAAATAAAAAAAGTGTAAATTAGCATCTTATTGTGCCTTATGGTCTTTAGCATTAGGTTAAACTATTAGGCAGTATAACATGAGGCACAGGATTATATACCTGCGCCCCCAATAGGAGCAGGGGGTAAGGTTTAGTAAGCCCTATTTTTGTCAGAAACTATAAAGCTGTCCGGGCCCCCCTGTTGAGTTGATGGGGCCCGGTACAACAGGACTGGTTGTACTGCCTGATTAGCGGTTGTGATCATGGCTGAGCAGTCACGTGGTCTTACCTGGGGTAGATGATAGTTATCCAGTGAAGGACACGGTACAGGGCAGGATGAGAAAGGTTGTGATTGAGAATCTCACGCAGGTGGTGAGAGATGATTTGGTGACACATTTTACCAATATTTCGGCACAGGTCATAGTGTGGAGGAACACACGGCACTAGTACTGCAGATGCAGCAAGGAGCTCTTCTATCATCCGGCACTGGATGTCCTTTAAATGTATGGCCAAGTCTGTTGGATTTATTTCCTCTGACTCTATGTTGGATTCCACTAGTCTCTCACAGACACCCTTCTCCAGGGCCTGGAAGAATTTATCTCTCCATCGCTTGGGTCGTCCTGGAGGTTTCCACAAGAGCTGTGGAGGACCCCTTGACTCTTCAACATCCAGAACTTCCTCTCGCTCAATGATGCGGACAGCAGAGACCAGGATTGTCGGGTCACAGCGTGCCACAGTCAGTGCTGAGTGAGCCAGTGAGAAGATAGTACCACTCAATTCCTCACTCAGATCCTGAACCCTGGAAAAAAACTGTCTGACCAGATCCAAAGCTTCCCCATTCTGTTGGCCATCCTCAGTGGTGCTCAGCAACGGCCCAGCCTTCTGTAGCCTGTACAGCACATTGTCTCTCAGGCTCTCCAAATCCCGCACATTGACATGAGCCTCCAGTAGTTGCTGCTTTTCAATGAACTCCTTTGTTTGATCAATCAGCTTGGGCACTGCGGACAGATAAATAACAATAGATGTAATATTCACATCTCATTAAATTTTTATTTTCTGACTGATTGAGGAAATCCCATTGCTTTATCCAGTTAACAGAAACTAGAAGAGTTTTTAGAGCTTATCCTGAGAATTTGGAGCTCTCAATTCGGGAAAAGTCTAGCTAATTTTCTTAACAAAACATGACATAGAATTCCCCGTTGTTGCCTTTACCTGCATAGACATGAGGCAAACTTTGTATGACCACAGACAGCTGGGTGTGCTCCATCACTAATTGCTGAATGGTCTCTTGGTGGCTTAGCGAACCTTCACTGGCCCTCCAGATCTCCTGAGCCTCACTGAGGGCCTTTTGGATATGGTGAACCTCGGTGTGTGCCGCTCGAAGCTGAGAGAGGCCAAGATCCACTCCCTCCAAATACGACTGAAGTGCTGACTGTGAACACAGATGAGAAAATGTCAACCAACAACCATTCTAAATCAGTGGTTCTCAACCTTCTAGTGCTGTGACCCCTTGTTAAAAATTTCCAAGTTGTGGGGACCCCCAACAGTAAAATAATTTTCGTTGCGTGGGTTGTCAGCTCTCAAGGCAAGACAAGTAATTTTAAATGAAATAAACCTAAAAAAGTAAATAACTATAAAATAAATATATAGACTAGGTGCGCATTATATCTGTATACCAATTTTTTCATTGCAAGACAAGTAATTTGCGCCCCTAACCCCTTCCACTCCTACAGTATTAAAACTCCTTATGGTACATTTTAGGATGTACCACTCTCTTTGTACTCCTTTCTTTCCCTTTTATCTCTCTCTATCCTAATTTCTCCCCCCCCCCATCTCTCTCTTGCCGTTTTTCTTGTTCTCTCTCTTATTCTTTATCTCCCTTTTTCTTTGTTCCTCCCCCTCTTTTCCTCTCCCTTCCGTGTATTCTCTATTTTTATTCCTTCTCTTACTTCTTGGTGGGGGGGGGGGGGGATGAGTGGCAGTGCTGGTTGGGGGGGGGGATGGGATGAGTGGCAGTGCTGGCGGGGAGTTGGGATGAGTGGCAGTGCTGGAGGGAGTTCTGATCAGCCAACTTAGGTGCTCTTGATCAAGGTCATCTGCTGATCTGAGAAATGTAGTGGGGACTTTTAATGGCAACTATAATCACAGGTAGTGTTACTCACTGTGTCTCTGATTTTGTGGCGTCTCGTAGCAGCTATGCCGAAATCAGGAGATTGGGTCTCCTCAAGCGCCTCTTACTTCACATTCCTCACCAGTCAGCTGGCCTCTAGTCTCTGCCCCCCAGCCATGCCGTGAACTAAATGGGTGGCTGCGAAGAGGCCGAGTGTGCGGCCGTGGGCTCCAGGAACAGCCCAGCTGGGCCGTCGCAAAAAGGCTGGGAGAGCGGTGCGGGCTTCAAAAACAGCCCAGGATTCGGTGACCCCTGGAAAATCATCATTCGACCCCCAGGTTGAGAACCACTGATCTAAATGGTGACCAGAGTTCAGGGAAATCCATCTCAGGATGCTTGGACATTGCTGAGTTACTGAATGGGCCCAAATCCAAAAACTCAGATTCACTCATACACAATGCATTCAGCCAGTGAAACAATTCCAACTGTATTCCTTATATTAGCTTTATGTGCAGATTGGAGCAGAGCATGAGAAAACCCCCAGTTTCCCACATGGTCATGCTCAAGTACAGTTTCCTGACAGACTCCATGGCAGACTACGTGTGGGTTAACCCGCCTCCTCTCCACAGCTATAGGACCCCATACCCATAAATTTGAGCTCACCTCCACAGACAGGTGTTTCTTTTCTATCCTCCTCACATGGACCCTTCATCATGCAATTCAGGTGCAGTCCAGGATGTCCGTCGGATTAGGTACAAGTTGTGCGGTGCACCCAGGGCCCAGCTATCAGCGGGCGAGTGGTTTCGGGCAGTTAATACCCCTATGGTGGAAGGGATGTGGCCCAGTGTACCAGGATGGACGAAGGATTGGCTGGCAAGGTCTGAAGATTACTTCATTATTTACATGGCAGACCGTTTTTGTATGTATTTTGTCTGTTCCCCCTTGTGTATCAGTGTCTTTGTGCCGTGTGTGGAACGCTTCTGCGTTCCAGGACGCCACTCTACTTCCTGCCTCCCGATCCGCCATACGTCTGCGCATGTGCAGAGCCGCGGCGAAACCGAGGCTTGGTTTTCGCGCATGCGCGGTACGGCGGCCGGGTCTGGCTCCTTGGCTGACGAGGCCCAGGAGGATCCCGGCCAATTCCAGCCCCATGATTCCTCCCATTATTCCTCGCAAGACGAGATGGAGGGAGATGATTCTACGGTGGGATTCGACTACACTTTAGTCTCTCCGCTGATCAAGGCAGTGAAGGAAACTTTGAAGTTGGAGGATACCACTGCCCCCCCAGAAAAACAAAGAAAACTGTTTAAACAACTGGGGAAAGAACGCTCCAATTTCCCACTTCCCTCTGAGCTGAAAGGAGTGTTTGAGGAAGAATGGAGCAAGGGAGATAAGAAGGTTTCCATGCTAAGCAAAACCTCTAGACTGTATCCCTTTAAATCGGAGGATGTCAAGCATATGGAGAATGCTCCCCTCGTAGATGCAGCAGTAATGCGCCTAGCGAAGCATGTCACCCTCCCGCTAGATGACACTGTATCATTTAAAGATGGTCTGGATCGGAAGATCGACCAGGACCTCAAAAAAAATATATAGCCTGGCTGGAACGGCATGCAAACCAGCTTTAGCCCTTGCAGTGACCTCCAAAGCAATGGAGACATGGGTGGAAAATGTAGACTCCGTTCTGAAAGGTGTCTCGGAAGAACTGGCTCAAAGTTCAGCAGTGCAAGAACTTAAGATGGCAGTTGCCTTTTTGGGGGAAGCTTCAATTGACCTCATCCGTTTACTGGCCAGATCGATGTTGTCCTCGGTCACGGCCAAACGAGCACTGTGGTTACGCCCCTGGCTTGCTGATCCAGCCTCCAAGCAGGCGTGGTGCAAAATTCCCTTTGAAGGGACTTCATTGTTTGGGAACAAACTTGACAACGCCATTTCAAAAGCTACAGGCGGAAGGTCGGGTTTTCTTCCCCAGGACAGGCGCCAGTTTAATCAGAAAAAACCTCAACAGAGACGCAGTACAGAGCACTCGAGAGAGGCACGCTTCTATAAACCCGGACGGGATTTCAGGAGAAGCTGGAATTGGAACAGAGGCCAATCTTCTTTTCAGAAGTCCGGCAAGAAACAGACGCCCGGTGGGCGTGAACCAACCAAGTCTTTTTGAGAATGGGCCCGCCCAGGCGGGTCGGGTAGGGGCTCGCCTACGTCTCTTCCGGCACGTCTGGGTGGCCTCGATCTCGGACTATTGGACCATCAAGACGGTCTCAACAGGTCACACATGGTCCTTCACCAAGATCCCTCCATGCAGACCAATGCAAACTTCACTTCCTCGGTCAGAGGAGAAACAACAAGTTCTTCTCTCATATGTAAATGTCCTGAAAGATCAAGGAGCAGTGGTGCCCGTCCCAAAGGACGAGGAATTCCAGGGGGTATACTCCCCCCTCTTCCTAGTACAAAAGAAGAACGGCTCTTGGCGTCCAGTCATAGATCTCACTTTCCTGAACAAGTACATAAAGCACGAGAAGTTCAAAATGGAGTCACTCTCAACCATCCAAAAAATAGTTCAACCAGGCGACTGGTTGATCTCAATAGATCTAAAAGACGCGTACTTTCATGTTCCGGTGGCAGAAAACTTTAACAAATATCTGCGGTTCCAGGTCGAACAAGAGCACCTACAATTTATTTGTCTTCCATTCGGGCTAACGACTTCTCCAAGAGTCTTTTCCAAGGTACTGTTAGCAGTTGTGTCCCTTCTCAGAGTACAGGGTGTGCGCCTGTATCATTATCTGGACGATCTACTAGTACTGTCCCAAGACAAGCAGCAGCTGCTAGTCCACAAAGATCAGGTGATCTCCACACTGTTGAAGTTCGGATGGCTCCTAAGCCGGGAGAAGAGTCAGCTGGAACCGACCCAGCGCTTGGTCTATCTAGGAGCCCAGTTCGACACCATAGAGAACACCATCTCTCTTCCAGAAGAAAAAATACCGATCATTCGGGAAAGAATCTCCTTGGCTCTAGACTTCTCTCACCTAAGGGCATCACAGTGCCTGAAGATAATCGGCACGATGGTGGCCACATCCCCCATGGTCAAGTGGGCGATGTGGAGGCTTCGTCCTTTTCAATCCGGATTCCTCCAGCAATGGAAGACAGACGATCTCAATCAGCGGATCCGGATAACACAGTCAATGAGCAACAGTCTCCTCTGGTGGCTTCAAACCAAGAACTTGTCAACTTGCCACTCCCTTGCCCCCATCCATTGAGTGACTGTTACATCCGATGCCAGCAATGCGGGCTGGGGGGCACATTGTGGGGCAGAACTGGCTCAGGGCAAATGGGATGCCCGTCTCCACTCTCCAGGTTCGAACATTCTGGAACTGCGCGCGGCATGGTGCGCCCTTCAAGCCTTCTCCCACCTTCTGAAAGGGAAGTCGGTCCTACTCAAAATGGACAATACCACCGCTGTGGCATATGTGAAGAGACAAGGGGGCACTCGGAGCTCTGCCCTTCTCCAAGAGGTCGAGCCCATTATGACCTGGGCTCAGAGGAATCTGCTCAACTTAACAGCAGTCTTCATTCCAGGGGAGCAGAATATTCAAGCGGACTTCCTGTCACGCAGCATGCTAGACAACAACGAATGGTCTCTGCATCCACAAACCTTCAAGTGGATCCTATCGTTGGATTTCGATCCAGAAGTGGATCTGTTTGCATCCCCCTGCAATTACAAGATCGACAGATACTACACCCGAGCTCGGTACAATCAAGCCTTCGGAATAGATGCATTAACGAGTCAATGGGACTTCAACAGGGCATATGCCTTCCCTCCTCTTCCGATCATGCTAAAATTCCTACAGCGGCTTCAGTTGGAGAAAGTCGAGGTGGTAACAATAGCACCATACTGGCCGAGCAGACCTTGGTTTCCTCTCCTGAATCTAATGAGCTTCAGGGACCCGCTGCCTCTTCCTCTCAGGCTGGACCTTCTTTCTCAGGGGACGACCATG
Organism: Rana muscosa; assembly: GCA_029206835.1. Classification (NCBI taxonomy): domain Eukaryota; kingdom Metazoa; phylum Chordata; class Amphibia; order Anura; family Ranidae; genus Rana; species Rana muscosa. Next base: position 341,745,501 of record CM055119.1, read on the forward strand.
CACCCCTGTCCAGCAATGCTGAGACTGATGGTCTGGTTTTTGAGAGGGAGAGGCTAGAGTCTCTTGGGTGTGCTTCAGGGGTAATCTCTACCCTTATGAGCTCCAGAAAGTCCAACACAAATAAAACTTACAATAGAATCTGGGCCAGATTTGTCAGCTTCACGACTACTGCAGGAAAGTCATCTAGAAACCCTAGTGTTCAAGACATCTTGAGTTTTCTCCAATCAGGCTTAGACCTGCCTTTATCGATTAGTTCCCTCAGGGTACAAGTATCAGCCTTATCAGCTTTTTCGGGAACGTCATGGGCAACTCATCCCCTGGTTCAACAGTTCTTTCGGGGGGCATCGAGAATCAGGCCTCAGAGGAAACCTAGATTCCCCAAATGGGATCTTCCGCTCGTCCTTGATGCTCTTTCAGCACTCAACAACAAGGATCTTTCTGTTAAGGACTTATCAATCAAACTGGCCTTTCTAGTGGCCATTACTTCAGCCAAAAGGGTTTCAGAAATAAGCTTCCTGGGTTATCAAGAACCCTTTTTGACTTTCTTCCCGGACCGAGTGGTCCTTAATCCCATGCTTGGGTCAAAACCAAAGGTCACATCAGTTTTTCACGAAAACCAAGAAATAGTCCTTCCTACTTTCGATTCTCCAGATTCAGCAGATGCTCATCCCTTGGATGTAGGTGAGACTCTGAAAGAATACTTGCGAGTTACTTCATCTTTTAGAAGCTCGAACTACCTGTTCTTGTTACACTCCGGTAGCAACAAAGGGAAGAGGGCTTCTTCCAGAACAATAGCAGCCTGGATCGTCCAATCTATTCAACAGGCTTACAGGGCAAAGGGCTTGGCTCCTCCAGAGGCGGTGACGGCTCATTCCACCAGAGGCATGGCAGCCTCATGGGCAGCAGCTCGACACGTGGCTCCTGAAGTGATATGCAAGGCAGCTTCGTGGTCTTCTATTCATACATTTATGTCTCATTATTGTATTGAGCCTGCTTCCCTTTCCTCTGTTAATTTTGGTCGAAAAATCCTGTCGGTTGACGGGAAAGATTAAAATATTTTTTGTTCAGCATACCCTCCCGTGTGGATTGGCTAGTTATTTCCCACACGTAGTCTGCCATGGAGTCTGTCAGGAAAAGGGAAAATTTATTACCAAATACTTACCGTAATTTTCCTTTCCTGATAGACTCCATGGCAGACGGAGTTCCCACCCATGAATTAAAAATATGAAAGTTGAAATTTGAGTCGGCTAGTTACGGAACACCTGTCTGTGGAGGTGAGCTCAAATTTATGGGTATGGGGTCCTATAGCTGTGGAGAGGAGGCGGGGTTGACCCACACGTAGTCTGCCATGGAGTCTATCAGGAAAGGAAAATTACGGTAAGTATTTGGTAATAAATTTTCAGTTTTCTTACCAACCAATTTGTTGCTTAAAACACATGCTTGTAAGGTTTCCTGAATGGATAAGAGCTCTTTACCAGTTTAGTGGTGTAAGGGGTAGTCAAATATCTGCTCAGCTATGGTAAGTAAGCTGCACAAAATCTTCAACAACTTGCCTTCCCAGGTGTGTTTTCTCTGTGAGCTGGGGTTCTCCATTCTACAACCATTACAAAACTTTACCAAACTCACAGAAAATAAAATAACCTTGACCAGATCAGAGCAAGGCAGATTCAAAAACAATACAAGATATGCTCTGATCTAACACCAGCACCCTTTGTCATTATAATATGTCACCCAATGGTTCCTTTTCCAACTGCTCATGTTGAGCATTGAAAGGGGAGAAACCATGTCCAACAATTCCAAGCACTTCCTGTGCTGGTGGTAGTGACAGTGGATGCCAGGACAGGAAGTAATAAGAAATCCGAATGGGGACACAGACAGTAGTAAAATCCCAACAGATGTTGTAAAGGTAATGTGGCAGACAATCCCCCAACTATGTGCAACAGTGAAGATGGGCCGTATGTAGATAGATCTGTAGACGGGGGTGTCACTTACCTTTAGTCGAGACTGGATAGAGTTATTGCGCTGTGTCTCCCGCCTCCGATAATGACCAAGAAGTGCCAGCTGGTCAGGGCGACAAAATACACCAGATGCCCATTTCAGAGCCGCTCCGCGTGCTAGACTATCGGCTTTCTCAAGTGCGTTACACTCTGCTGAAGATATAACAATGTGAGATATGGGGAAACAAAGAGTGTCGGCAGAAAAAAGACCAAGTGGTCCATCAAATCTGCCTTGTTTTTTCTTTAATTTATGTGCTTTGGGGACTTTTATGTTAATTTTTTTGAGTACTGTATAGATCTATGATTGTCCTAAGCATGTCTGAATCCACTTACTGTTGACTGGCTCACTACTTCCGCTGGATGTCTTTTCCAAGCGTCAACTATTCTTTCGGTAAAATAATACTTTCCAAGATTAGTTTTGAACTTTCCTCCAGCTAGTTTGAGGTCATGTCCCTGCGATCTTGATCTTGGCTTCATATTGAAAACACTGTCCTGAACCTTTTTTGTCACCCTGAGACTCTGGTAGCTATCCTTTAGTCAACTGCCAATCCACTGAACCACCCAAGGGATTGTTAGATTCTTATGTAAAACTATATCAAATGCTTAGCTGAAATCAAGATAGGCTATTTCCACAGCACCACCCTGGTCCAAAACCTTTGTGATATAGTCAAAAAATGTAATCTGATTAGTCCGACATGATCTGCCCTCAGTAAAGTCATGCTGCTTTTAGTCCAGCAAGTTGTGTGTTTTTAGGTAATCAATGACCCTTCTTTTAAGGAGTGATTCCATTAACTTAAAGGGGTTGTAAACACTCATGTTTTTCACCTTAATGCATCCTATGATAAAAAAAACATCTGTCACTGACCAGCCCCTCAGCCCCCGTTTTACTCACCTGAGCCCCATGTACTGTGTATGAGTGACATCATAATCCCCCCACAGTATGACATAACCGTGTACAAGTGACATTCCCCCCCCCCCTTACAGCACAGCATAACCATGTACAAGTGACATAATCTACCCTACAGTATAACGTAACCGTGTACTGTGTATGAGTGACATCATTCCCCCCCACAGTATGACATAACTGTGTGCAAGTGACATAATCCCCCCACAGTATGACATATCTGTGTACAAGTGACATCTCTCCCTCACAGTACAACGTACCCAGGTACAAGTGTCATCATGCCCTCTAGAGTATGACGTAACCATGTACGAGTGATATCATCCTACACACCCCCCCCCCCCACAGTATGACATAATTTTGTGCGAGTGACATCATCACCCCCTCACAGTATGACAATGTACAAGTGACATCATCTCCCCCTAATAGTACAATATAACCAGGTAAAAGTGACATCATCCATCCACAGTATGACATAACCACGTACAAGTGACATCACCCCCCCCCCCCCCACAGTACGACATAACTTTGTACAAGTGACATTAACCCCATGTGGTATCCCTATGTATAGAAAATAGCGACTCTCCATTGCTGTCTCACCCTCCGCAGACATGGTTGGTCTCTCTTTCCCTAGCCGGTAAGGGAAGGGAGGATACATCCAGCACAAACATCCTCTGCATAGAGTAAGAATCCCAGCAGACAGGATATGGGAGGGGGGCTGATGGAGTGCACCATCTCCACACTTAGTACAGGACAACAGAGAATAAGGAAAAGCAGAACTGATGATGAATGTGTTTAGTGATGAGGCACATGGTCACTGTGAGGAGCTCTGCCGATGCTTGGTGCATGCTGGGCCACGGTCCTATATTGGGGGCTATAATGCCCAGAACTGTGATTGTAAATAAAGTGATTGTAGAAGTGAGAGTGGAAAGGTCCCACCCAAGGGACCTGAATTGTAAGAATATTTCAAATGCTCCACAGTGTCAGGGGTGGAGGAGACACTTTAAAACATCTTCCCGTGGTAAAGCTTTAAAAAAAAAAAAAAGTACCCTTAGGTGCAGCACAGGTGGGAAATGGGGTGACTTACCCGAAGTCTCATACTCGGTACAGAAAAGACTGATGGACATTTACACCAGTTCTCAGATGTGTTGGTACAGACAGTAAGCTTCCAACAAATATAAAATAGTCTACCCATTCTTCAGCAGACTTCCTCCAGGGAGGACAGATTCCCTCCGCTTCACAAAGTTTACACACAGAGATGATGAGAGAATTCCCATTGACATCAATTTCTTCCTATTCATTTGTTAAAGTAAAAACTTTCCTAAGGCAAGTGTGTGCAACATGAACATCCGATACCCTACCAAGCCAACAAGACAAAGACATGCCCGTTCTCCATACAGCCTCTAGACCAGTGGTTCTCAACCTGGGGGTCGGGACCCCCTCGGGGGTCGAATGATGATTTGCCAGGGGTCACCAAATCCTGGGCTGTTCCTGAAGCCTGCGCTGCTCTCCCAGCCTTTTCGCAGCCACCCAGCAGGGCTGTTCCTGAAGCCCGCAGCCGCCCATTTAGTTCACGGCATGGATGGGGGGCAGAGACTAGAGGTCAGCTGACTGGTGAGGAATGTGAAGTGGGAAAGGCTGGAGAAGACCCTATCTCCTGATTTCGGCATAGGTGTCACTGCTACGAGACACCACAAAGCCGGAGACACATTGAGTAATGCTACCTGTGATTATAGTTGCCATTACAAGTCCCCACTACAGTTCTCAGATCAGCAGATGACCTTGATCTAGAATACTTAAGTTTGTCGATCAGAACTCCCCCCAGCATTGCCACTCATTCCAACTCCCCCCAGCATTGCCACTTATCCTACCCCCACCAAGGAGTAAGAGAAGGAATTAAAATAGAGAATACATGTAAGGGAGAGGAAAAGAGGGGGTGGAACAAAGAAAAAGGAGAGAAAGAATAAGAGTAAGAACAAAAAAGACAATAAATTAGGATAGCGAGAGATAAAAGGGAAAGAAAGAAGAACAAAGAGAAAGAGTGGTACATCCTTAAATGGGTTTTATTACTATACAAGTGGAAGGGACTCAGGGAGCGCTAAATGTCCATGGGTTGGGGGCGCAAATTACTCGTCTTGCCTTGGGTGCTGACAACCAACGCTACGAACATTTTACTGTTAGGGGTCCCCACAACTTGGGAAATTTTATCAAGGGGGTCACGGCACAAGTTGGGTTGAGAACCACTGCTCTAGACAGACTTACGTCACCTCGCTGTATAAGCTTCATGTGAGATTGTGCCCAGAGGGGACCTGGAATTCCCTGTAAACTGCCATCATTTGTAGGGTCAACTTAAAGTGGCACTTTAGTCAGAAAATTAAAACAGAGTTCCACTCGTTTTTCTGTTTATTAAAGTCATCAGCTACAAAAAAAACGTAGCTGATGACTTTCAATAAAACACACACACTCACCTGTCCCACGGTACAGCAATGCGGCCGCCCGAAGCCTCGCTCCTCTCCCCCACCTCTCTCTCTGGCATCACTACTGTGGGCACCCAGCTGTGACAGCATACGGCTCACATTCGGGTGCACACTGCGCATCCTGAATGACCGAGCAATCTTCTGTGACGTGTCCCAGAAGATTGCAGGGAGGGGGAAAGGAGGCAGTGGCAGTGGGAGCCAGGTACCTTTCAAAAATTAGGTAACCCCCCCCCCCAAATAAATTTACATGTCAAAAGCGGCATGTCCGGGGGCTAGGAGTTCTTAAGGCAGAAATTCTACTTTTGGGTGGAACTCCGCTTTAAAGGGGTGTTCCAGGCAACCCCGGGCAAAAAAATAAATAATTAAAAGCCAGCAGCTACACATACTGCAGCTGCTGGCTTTTAATAAATGGAGACTTACCTGTCCTGGTGTCCCTCGATGTCGGCACCGCAGCTGATGTTTCACATCAGCTGTCGGTGCTTCCGTCGCCATTGTGGGTAAGGGAACCCGGCAGTGAAGACTTTCGGCTTCACGCCGGGAACCCTACTGCGCATGCGCGAGGCCCAGCTCCTCTCCTATTAGCCCAGCGGCCAGGGGAGGAAGAGGGAGCCTCGCGCAACTTCACCGCCGCGGCCGGAATCCAGTACGTGGGTAAGGAAACCTGTCTTTGACAGGTATCCTGTCCTCCCCCCCCCCCCCACCCCCGAAAGGTGCCAATTGTGGCACCGGAGGGGGGGAGGAATCCGATGAGTGGAAGTTCCACTTTAGGGTGGAGCTCCGCTTTATGTCCTGCTAGATAACTTCAGTCAGCTATACCTGCAAAAGTGGCCAGCCTATGTAAAATATGTAAAACATTAAAAATAAGTGTCTATCTATACTGTTTAACCACTTACCGACCATATATATATATATATATATATATATATATATATATATATATATATATATTGTGAGGGGGTTGGCTCGGCAGCGGGTGTGTGTGACCCCCGAGATGGGCTCCCCACACAAAAACAGGCCCAGCAAACGGAGGTTGTGGTTTTCAAAATCAAAAAGGTGCGGTTTATTTTCTATTTACAGTGACAAAACACAGCAAAGAAAAAAGAAACATAAACAAAATAAATCCTGGTCAACTTGACCTCTGACTAAACATACAGGTTTCCTAACTAACAACTGGGATCAGCCTAGTGCTGTCCTAGTCCCTAAGTCCCTGGTTTTAAATGTCCAAGCAAATAGCCACACAGGCTTTGTCTCACCGCACAGGGGTTCACTCTCCCTAGACAGTCCACACAGGTCTGGTTCCAGGCATGAGCAAACACCTAATGAAGCTGGGAGTTCTTATAGAGGCCTAAATGAGCTGACAAGCTTCAGCTGGTCTCATCAACTCCCTGTCTGCACGACGCCCCACACTCTCCCTAGAGGTATGAGTCATCCATGAGCCCACTAGCCTCAGCTGGGCTTATACAACTCTCCACCTAGTTGTATAAGTCGGCGTAAAGCCTGAATCTGGGCGAAATATATCTACCCCCCTGGATGCAACCAGGTGACTTTACCTTCCTGCTGTCACAATATATATACACACACACACATACATACACACACACACACACACACACACACACACACACACACACACACACGGCGGCTCTGCTGCACGTGATCCTGCACTTCCGGGTCTAATTAGACACAGGGGGAGCTGATCGGTGGGTACGACGGACTCGATGTCCACCCGCACACAGGCAGAACGGTGGTCTGCCTACGTAAACAAGGCCGATCACTGTTCTGTCAGCAAAGAAGGCATGGATCCTGTGATTCTGCTCTGGAAGAGTACCGATCCATGCCTTCCACTAGGTACAAGCACCCCTGCCACAGTAAAGCACTGGTCAGGCACACATTTAACCCATTGATCACCCGATGGTATCCCCTTCCCAGCAAGTGTCATTAGTACAGTGACAGTGCATATTTTTTAGCACTGATCACTGTCACTGGTTCTTAAAAAGTGTCAGTGTCCCATCTGTCCGCCGCAATATCGCAGTCCCACTATAAGTCACCGATTTCTGCCATTACTAGTAAAAAAAAATTATAAAAATTTAGTTTGTAGACGCTATAACTTTTGCAGAAACCAAGCAATATACGCTTATTGGGATTTTTTTTTTTTTAACCAAAAATATGTAATAGAATACATATTGGCCTAAATTGATGAATAAATTAGACATTTAAAAAAATGTTTTATTGGGTATTTTATATAGCAGAAAGTAAAATCTTTTTTTGTTTATAGCACAAAAAATAAAAACCGCAGAAATGATCAAATACCACAAGAAAGCTCTATTTGTGTGGGGAAAAAAAAGGACATAAGTTTTGGTTTAGGTGCAACGTCGCGCGACTGCGCAAATGTCGGTTAAGTGGTTAAAATCCAGTAAGACACATGCTCAGTTTCTCAATTTTTTTTTTTTTTTTTTTTTTTTTAGGCACAGCCGAGTTTGTAGAAGCCGGTCTGCTTACAGCCTTAAACCCCCTTCCTAAGCATTTTAAAATGACAATTACTCAGTCATGCAACACTGTACCCATATGACATTTTTGTCCTTTTTCCCCCCACACAAATAGAGTATTTTGGTGGTATTCAATCACCACTGGGTTTTTTATTTTTTGCACTATAAAATGAAAAAAAGGACGAAAATTTTGTAAAAAATAAATTGCATTTTTCTTCATTTGTTATAAAATTTTGCAAATTAGTAACTTTTCTTAATACATTTTGGCCAAAATTGATACTGCTACATATCTTTGGTAAAAAAAAAACCAAATCAGTGTATATTATTTGGTCTTTGTGAAAGTTAGAGTTCTACAAGCTATGGTGCCAATCACTGAAAATTGATCAGACTTGATGTACTGAAGACCCATCTCATTTCTTGAGTCACTAATGGCCCGTACACACGATCCGAAAAATACCGCTTTCAAAAGCGATCGTACGATAATCGGATCGTGAGTACAGAGCTTTCGAGAACCGATCACGACAGTTCATCCGATATTATCCGATCAGACAAACATGAACATTTTTCTCGTATGATACCAGATCGTGCAATTTTCGTTTAATCAGCACAGTTGTCGTCCGACAATAAAATAGAGATACACTAGAACACATGACATCACTTCCGATTTTCTTATTCTGTCATACGAGAATTTTCGTAACCTCTTCATTTTCGATATGCAACTAGCATGCAAAAAGAAAACAAAAACAAAAAAAAAACGGACGATCTGTCGTCCGATTTTCAGATTATGTGTACGGGCCATAAAAGGGCAAGCCGTGCATAGATAAGATTTTCGGAAGACTTTTCGTTAGAATTACGCACCATTAGTGGGCTGCAGCAACAGCGGATTTTCGTGCGGCTATCAAATTTAAGTAATCAGGCATGTTGGAAATTTTTTGAAAAACTAACAGTTTTCTAATCAGTACTGGGAGAATCGTGCGAGAAATGTAATCGAAAAAAGAAATGCGCATGTGCAAGAAAATACAATTTCCAGAAAGAAAAAGAAGATTCCCAGCCATGAAAATTATTTTCTGTAGCAACAGGTGGTAAAATTGAAGGCTTGGTCGGTCGAATTTCAAAATCAATGGTGGCATAATTGAATCACAAAAACGCACAAAATGTCAGATTTTCAAAAGAAAATTATTTTGACCAAGTATGGCCAACCTAACAAGCCAGGAAAGTACAAATCAACGCCAAATTACCCTTTTTTGGAAAGCATTAATAAGGAGGCATTGAGTTTTTTAAAGTTGTTTTTTCCCCCCCCACAAAATTGTCATATTAAAACAGGTTATTTCTCTCACACGGACTGACCACAAATGACACCCCAAAACACATTCTGCTACTTCTGAGTAGGCGATACCACATGTGCGAGACTTTTTTTTACAGCCTGGCCTTATACAGAGGCCCAACATGCAGGGAGCACCATCAGATATTCTAGGGACATAAATTTCACATATAATTTCTTGACTGGCCATTACACTTTTGAAGGTCCTGGAGCACCAGGACAATGGAAACGCCCGACAATGGAAACGCCCAAAAACGACCCCATTTTGGAAAGCAAAACACTCCAACGTATATTCTATGAGGCATAATGAGTCTTTTGAACGTGTCATTTATTTCCCTCAAGTTTTTGGAAAACATTAAAAAAAAAATATATTTTTTTTCTTTCAAAGGTTGTCTATGTATAAGATATTTCTAACACATAGCATGTACAAAAAAATTATACCCCAAAATATACTCTGCTACTCCTCCTGAGTATGGCGATACCACATGTGAGACTTTTACACAGCCTGGCCACATACAGAGGCCCAACATGCAGGGAGCACAATCAGATTTTCTAAGGACATAAATTTCAAATCTAATTTCCCACCCATTACACTTTTGTGAGGCACTATAGTGGCATGGATGTGGCACGGCTGGTTATGGAGGAGCACAGATGGGCAGGGATGAGGCTGAATGGGCACAGACCAGGGCTGTGGGCACTTCACATCCAACCCACAAGTGCTGCTGCACCCGGCTCCCTCATCTCCTCACACACCGTACTGATCAGTGTGAGGGGGAGGAGCTGAACCAGCTTGTTTACAAGTGATCACTCCGTCATTGAATGGAGCGATCACATGGTAAAGGGCCACTGTCATCGACCCTTTACACCGATCCGTGATGCTCCGGGTCCAGACGACCCGGCCATCACGAACACTTCCAAGTGCGCACCCCAGGGGGCGCGAGTTCGGAAGGACGTCCGACCAGAACTAGCCGACCTTGCTGTAGCAGTCTTTCGGCTATGGCCCGGCCGACAATTGATTAAACCCTCCTATCCTTTACAGCCAAGGAAGCTGCTTCTATTTGAACTACAACTGCTATGGTGCTGCACATTTGATCTGTTATGATACCAGCCATTTGATGGTTTGACAGTTTGGTTGAGGACAAAATCAAAACGTGACAGTTAGCAATCACGGCATTCCAGGATTGTAACTTATTTGGACACCAGAAAAATCGATGGGTTTAGTTCTGCTTTACGATTTACTGCTGGGGCTTTAGCAAAATGGCAGTTTTTAAAAGTTGTATCAAGTGGTTATGGGTAAGGCCCCTTTCATACTAGCGGACCATATGTCCGCTTATTCATCCGTCCGTTTACGGATGAAAAAGGGACATACATTGGTCCCTATGAGATCGCGGTGTCAGCGGATGAACATCCGCTGACACCCGATCTCCTCCATATCCGCAATCCCCTGTTTCTGCAGACGGAGCAAAATCCTATTTTTCAATCAGTCTGCAGAGCGGATTGGATGAACACGGACAGACGGTCTGTGTTCATCCGATCCCCCCGTAGGGGAGAGCGGAGATCTGACAGGGGGGTCCCTGCACAGTGTGCGGGGACCCCCCTGTCATCCGCCGGCTCAGCGGGGATCAACGGATCCATCCAGTGTGAAAGGGGCCTAAAGCTTCACTTTAAGAGCACTTTCATACTGCCAACGCAGGAACATCTGTGGTAAAGCGCCGCTAGTTTTAGTGACACTTTACCGTCGCTTTAGAGGTGCTTTTCGGCTGCTAGCGAGGCACATTGAACCTCCGCTAACAGGCAAATAAAGGGTTAAAAGCACTGCTGCGCTTTGCAGGCACTGCCCATTGATTTCAATGTATACACCGCTCCTAAAGTGCCCCAAATAAGCTGCTTGCAGTACTTTTTTTGACATCCTGCCAGCGCAGGGCTTTCACACTGGGATTGCAGATGAGCCATTTTGTCAGGCGCTATGTTTAGCGCTTAAGCACCTGAAAAATGGCTCCAGTGTGAAAGGGGTGTAAAAGGAAGAACTATAATAAAAATGATGTTCTTTAACAAGGAACATACATTCCATGTTAATAATTATGCTACCAAAATTAGTGTGTGCTGTATATTGCCTCCTGAATTGCTCCGATTTCTTCCGGATGGAGGCTGTCATTTTGCTGAAGTCCAGAACCCCTGAACAGCAGTAAATAATAAAGCAGAAACCCATCGAATTAACTGATCACATGCAGCACCATGGTAGTTGTAGATCAAACAGCAGCAGCTTCCTTGGCTGTAAAGGATAGGAGGGTTTAATTCCACTTTAAAACTTTCAGCAGATCAGCCTCTTAAAATTCGGCAGAGCAACTGGGCATGTGCAGAGCAGGTAAGAAATCGCATTACTGGATTTTAAACAGTATAGGCAACTTATTTTTAATGTTTTACATTGCTGGACCTGCAAGAGTCTGACCAAGCTCCACTTTAGAGAGAGGAGCCACAGTCTCAAACAAAATTGTAATAATAAAAAATAAAAAAAAACTAGAGTTAGACTTACCGGTAACTCTATTTCTAGGAGTCGTCCAGGACAGCACTAGAGAGATAGGCTCCACCTCCGGAGGCAGGAAACACATCATACCGATCTTTAAAGGGCGGCTTCCGTCCCTCGTCCTCAGTCTTTTAACCGAGAACTTCCCCGGAACGGCTTCTGAAACAACAAAAAACACTCGTCCACCATTATAACAGCATATAGGGAGGGAATCCCTGCTGTCCTGGACGACTCCTAGAAATAGAGTTACCGGTAAGTCTAACTCTAGTTTTCTCTAGTCGTCTGTCCAGGACAGCACTAGAGAGGATCAGCGAGAACTTACCAGATTAGGGGGGGGGGGGGGACTACCGCTTGGAGGACTTTCCTCCCAAACGCTTGGTCTTGCGCTGAGAGAAGGTCCAATCTATAATGCTTCATGAACGTTGAGTAATTTGACCATGTTGCTGCTCGACAAATTTGTTCTGGTGTTGCTCCAGCTCGCTCTGCCCAAGAGGCCGATAGTGCCCGTGTGAAGTGAGCCATGGGGGGAAAAAGGGCATTCTTTTCCTAAGATTTTGTAAGCTTCCACAATAGCCTGCTTAATCCATCTTGCGATTGTGCCTTTTGAAGCTTGAAACCCCAATTTTTTTCCCGAATGCAAAATAAATAGAGCATTGGATTTCCTAATGTTTTTGGACAACTCCAGATATTGTAAGACACAGGCTCTCACATCCAGATTGTGGAATTCTGTCTCCCTTAGATTGGTTGGGGACCCAAAAAAAGAAGGCAAAACAATTTCTTGAGCCCTATGGAACTTTGACACCACTTTGGGCAAAAAACCTGGGTCTGTCCGTAATACCAGCCTGTCTTCAAAAACTTGTAGAAAAGGCTCCTTAATGGAAAGTGCCTGCAGCTCACTAATGCGTCTCGCAGTGGTTATGGCCACTAGAAAGACAGATTTGAGCGTGACCCATTTTAGGGACAGCTCTTTCTCTTGTGATCATTTAGCCCAACCCTGCAACACTGTCGTCAGGTCCCATTTTGGCAGGACTTTAAATGGAATGGGTCTAATTCTGGCTAACCCCTTGAAGAACCTGCTCACTAGCGGGTCTATAGCCAGGGGTCGCTCTAAAAAAAACTGACAAGGCCGATACCTGTACTTTTAGTGTACTAATGGCCAGTCCTTTATCCGCACCATCTTGTAAAAACTCCAAGATGGCTGGGATACTTGCAGACACCTTTTTGGTATCCAACCATGAACAAAATTTTTTCCAAACTTTAACATAAATCGCTTGGGTAACCTTCTTTCTACTAGAAAGAATGGTGTTTACTACCCTATCCGAGAGCCCCTTAGACTTCAGGAGACTCTCTTCAGACACCAGGCTGACAGCTTCAGGGTCTGAACCTTGGATAATAGGACTGGGCCCTGGGATAGCAGATCCTTCCTTACGGGCAACACGAGGGGGGGTTCCGCTGTCAGGCGTAACAGTATGGAAAACCAAGGCCTCTTTGGCCAATACGGGACCACTAGGATCATTGTGGTGCGTTCCTGCACAAATTTCCTCAGGACAAGAGGAATAAGTTTGAACGGGGGAAAGGCGTAACATAGGTGAAACGGCCACTTCTGGGCTAGGGCATCTATCCCTTTGGCCCCTATTTCTCTTTCTATCGAAAAGTAAGCTGGAACTTTGGCATTCGACCTGTTGGCAAACAAGTCCACTTCGGGAATGCCCCACTTCTCTATTATTAGTTGGAAGACCTCCCTGTTTAGCGACCACTCTGATTCGCACACTTGGTGTCGGCTCAGAAAGTCCGCCAGGCAATTGTCCACTCCCTTCAGATGGACCGCGGGTATGGACTTCAGATTTTTTTTCTGCCCAGGCCAAGATAGCGCTCGCTATCTTGATTAAGGATGGACACCTTGTTCCTCCTTGCTTGTTTAAATATGAGACTGCTACCACACTGTCTGAGAGGACCTGTACGTGGTGATTTTTCAGCTCCGCGACAAATGCCCTTAGGGCTTCCTAGATTGCTTGCAACTCCCTCAAATTGGCTGACCTTTGGGACTGCACTTTTTCCCCAGCGCCCTTGGGCTACCTTTGATCCCCAATGGGCCCCCCAGCCCCAGGCACTGGCGTCCGTGGTTATTCGGACTGACACCGGAAGAGACCAAAACAGACCCTGCACTAGGTTCTCTTCGTCCCTCCACCACCAAAGAGACCTTTTGGTCTTTGGGGATAGGTGGAAGGTCGCGTCCAACGATTCCTGCGTTCCGTCCCAGTTGTTCAGGATATTTGCCTGAAGACACCTGAAATGGGCTCTTGCCCATGGTACCGCAGGGATTGTTGCCGTCAGGACACCCAAACCCGACATGGCTGAGCGGATAGAAATTGCCAGATTGTTTTGAAGGAAGGCTGCCGTAGCCTTTACCTTTTTTACTTTCTCCGCTGCGAGATAAATTTTCTGCGTCACTGAGTTTACTAGGAAGCCCAAGTACTGCAGGACCTGTGTCGGGGTTAGGTTTGACTTCTCCCAATTTATTAACCACCCCAGTTTTTCCAAAAAGGATATGGCCACCCGTAGATCCTCTTGCAGTTGGAGCGTGGAGGGTGCAAAAAATAAAAGGTCGTCCAGGTAAGGGATGACCAATATCCCTTCCAGTCTCAGGGGGGCCAGTGCCTCCGCCAAAATTTTTGTAAATATTCTGGGGGATGAAGACAGGCCGAATGGCAGGGCCCTGAATTGAAAATGTCGGACCTGCTTTCCCCATCTGATTGCTACCCTTAAAAAGATTTGAGATTCCGGATGGATAGGGACGTGTAAGTAGGCATCCCTCAAATCGAGGGAGGCCAAGAAACAATCCGGGGGAAGAATTGACTTCACCAAAAGGATTGTCTCCATCCGAAATTTTTTGTAAGCCACCCATTTGTTTAGTGATTTCAGATTTAATATTAGGCGGAAATTGCCCGACGGTTTTCTCACTATGAAAACATGCGAGTAGAAACCTAGGTTTATCTCCTGCTGTGGCACTGGGATAAGAACCCCCTGGTCTACCAAGTCGCCTATTTGTGACAACAAGGCTGTCTTTTTCTGAAAATCCCTGGGCGGAGAGGTTACGAATGTTCTTGTGGGCGGAGTGCCCCTGAACTGAATTCGATAGCCTTCCCTGATTATCCTCCGAATAAATGTATTTGGGGTAGTCTTTTCCCACTGTGGGAGGAACTGCCCCAATCTCCCTCCCACTGGAACTAAGTCACTGGGATCTGGTGGTCTTTTTAGGAGAGGAAAACAGGACACCTTTCTGCTAACCTTTTCCCCACTGCTTCCCAGAGGTCAACCCCTTAGGGGCCTGCCCCTGAATCGGCCTTTGTCCTTGGGGACGAAAAAAACGTTTCCCCTGAACCCTTTTATTTTTGACCGGGAAGGCCTTTTTCTTGTCGGCAGTACGGTCTAGCACTTTCTCTAGATCTTGCCCGAACAAAAGGTCTCCTTCAAATGGGATGCCACATAGTCTGATTTTTGATGCCGGGTCTCCCGACCAGGACTTTAGCCATAAAGCCCTGCGTGAGGAATTGATTAAGGCAGCGGTCTTTGCCGATAGCTTGACCGACTCCGCGGATGCGTCCGCCATATAACCCGCCGCCTTGTGTAGCATAGGCAGGGAATCAAGAATCTCCTTCCTGGAGGTCCCACTTTCCAGATGGTTTTGTAGCTGGTCCAGCCAGACCTCCAAGTTACGAGCCACTATAGTTGTAGCCATTGCTGGCTTTAAACTTGTCATGGCTACTTCCCATGACCTTTTCAGCAGTACCTCAATCCTTTTGTCCATAGGTTCCTTAAGGACACCCATGTCCTCAAAGGCGAGGTCTGTTGACTTGGAACACTGGGAAAAAGCTGCATTCACTTTGGGCACTTTGTTCCAGATACAGGAGGAATCCTCACTGAAGGGAAATCTCTTCAGACTTTTGGGAAAAAAAATTTTTTCTCTGGTTCCCGCCATTCCTTTTTAATAGAATCTGCCAGTGTACTATGTACCGGAAATACCCTGTTCTGACCCTCTTTCAGGGTTTGGTACATCTGGTCATGCAAGGACAAGGAAGCCTGCTCTTCTTTGATATCGAGAGTCTCATATATCACCCCCAATAAGGCATCCACCTCCTCGAGTGAGAGCCTGTATCTGGGCGAACTTGTCCCCTGGCTCGGAATATCTCTGGATGAAGCTGCCTCACTTAGCTCGTCCAAGGAATCTGGTTCCCCTCCGTCTGATGCGTCACCCACCTCTGGGGCCGAATCAGGGGGGGCTGCAGCTGGTGGTTTTGGGGTTTCAAGGCTTGCCAGCATTGATTTAATGGTCTTCATTTCTTTCTGAACCCCAGCAATTAGTTCTTTACATGCCCCTGTTGCCTCCTTGTAAACCAATTTGTCAATACAGGGTTTACAAAAGGGGCTTGCTCCATCCCTCCTTTAGATTGTTCGTACATGACGGACACCTATTCTTCCCCCCTGACCTCTCCGGGTCTTTAGGCTGAGCCTGGGAAAGAGAAGGAGAGAAGAAACGAGGGCAAGTAGTCAGAAACCCTTTAGACAATCGGGGATTGTACCTTCACCACACCGATGTGCACCCCCACCAGCTGCTGACAGGATTCGCATGGCTCTTTAGCCCGGATCCTGTCGCTGAAGGAGGGGGGGTATTACCCCTTTCCCCCCCCTTCCCCAGCCCTGTAGGTCCAGGGCACCCCAGTGTCTGCCTACCTGAGCTGGGCCGGCACCACTGCCACCTGGTTCCATAGTCTCCATGCTGTCTCCTACCTCTGTAGTCAGCTGCTGGATCATCTTCAAGGAACAGTCTATCTTGTGGCCGGCGTTTTTTTTAAATTCCCGCCATGGCCCCAGCGTCCACGCGACCCGGAAGTGTTGCGCCGGAAGTCCCCGCCCTCCTCCTGCGTTCCACAGGCCGGAACTCGAGGCCTACGCCCGCCCCCCGCTGGACACACGCCAGAGACCACAGTAACTGGCCGGCAGATGCCAGGATGTCCTGCGGGGAACGTCAGCCCTCCTCGGGCTATACCGGAGGATTGCGCCGGTACCAGCTTCACTGCAGCCTGACCGGGGGACCCAACAAAGCCTGCCACCTTCTCAGGTATCGCAGACCTCCTTCCCCCTTCCTCTAGCAGTCTGCCTCGGCTTAGGGGAAGGAGAGCTCCATCCAGCCTCCTCCTCCGGTGGAGGAAACACAAAGACTGAGGACGAGGGACGGAAGCCGCCCTTTAAAGATTGGTATGATGTGTTTCCTGCCTCCGGAGGTGGAGCCTATCTCTCTAGTGCTGTCCTGGACAGACGACTAGAGAAAATATGATTGTGACGAGTATGACTCACACTATCTACTTTGGATATTGCTGGACATGCCCACATAGTATTTACTTGCAAAATAAGTACTTGCTTATGTCCTCCATCATGAAAGAGGTGGGCGGCTCGCATTCATTTCTGGGTTTTCATGCAGCTGGCTACCCAGCATGCCCCTCCTGGATCG
The DNA here is from genome assembly GCA_029206835.1 of Rana muscosa. Taxonomy (NCBI): domain Eukaryota; kingdom Metazoa; phylum Chordata; class Amphibia; order Anura; family Ranidae; genus Rana; species Rana muscosa. The sequence continues at coordinate 341,762,716 of CM055119.1, forward strand.
CATGCCTGCGCAGTAATGACACTGCAGGGCGCAATTTATCGGGTTGCTAGAGCAATGGCGGCAGAGGTTCCCACCCGGTTGTTATACCAACTTGATAATATTGGTGAAACTAAAGAAAAGCTTGGACAGCCGCACTCCAAAAAATTTGTTGGTTCTTTATTTAAAAAAAACAAGGTCACATCAACACATATGACAGCAAAAAACAGCAAGAGGAGCTGACATGTTTCACACTGCAAATCAGCGCTTAAATAAAAGAACCAACAAATTTTTTGGAGTGCGGCTGTCCAAGCTTTTCTTTAGTTTCTGCATTGTTATATGCAATCGCCTGCACCCACGGCTTCGGATCCAGTGAGTAACTTCTTTCTTTGATAATATTGGTGCCTATCCTCCCGATCGCATCATTTCCGGCAAGAAAAATAATGCGATAATAGAAGCTTTTTATGACTGAAGACTCCTGGGATCGATGACAGATATCCCAGGAGTCAACGGGACAGGCTAGATTTTGCAAGTAGTCTAGGCAGCTGCGACTGGAAGTCATGGGCTAATTTACACACAAACACCAAAAAAAAAAAAAAAAAAAAGAGAAGTAGTACATATCTTTATGCAGGATCCATGTCCTGCACATTGCTCTCCTGATGACATCCTGGTCGGGAATATTCAAGCACTGTTGCTCAGATGACTCCACCCGATACTGCCTGTGATAGACTCTGGTCACTCAGCGACTTCCACTTTTTGCACATGGTGTCTTTTAGGATTGCCCCAGGGACAGAAGATGGGGACCTCAGCATCCTCTCATCATCCTATATACAGCCCCATCAGCCTTAAACCGTCTAAACCGCTAAATTTAGGATGAGGACTCCAAGAACACAAACATCACCTGATGGTTGGAGGTCAATCTTATACATGGTACACTAGAGTCTAACATTGTTAAGTTTATATTTTACAAAATTAACATTTAGTACAAAAAAGGTATACACAGTACCCATGACACCAATATGGGGGAGCTCAACTGAAGCAGACATACATACAACCTCCCACCCACCCACCCCCAGAGGAAGGGGAGGGGCGCAGGGTCACTGTCCTGACCCTGCATTGTGTAAATTTCAGCCTGAGCCATCTCAACAGGGTTTTTCAGCAGAGCAGCTAGGGATAGCCTTAATAATGCACAAAAAGAAGGCCAGAGCCCCACCACTTAGATGAAAAATGGCATACCCTCAGCACAAAATTATATTACAAAACACTATACATCCCTTTTAACTGTATGGAAACCTTCAGTGAGGAAAGTGCAGAAATCTACTTAAATACTAGTTCCCTGGCTGGGCCGATATCCTAGTGGCGTCACATTGACTCTGAAGGAAGCAAATCAAATACCATTTTCAGAAGTAGGCCAGTGCCTCCATACTTCAAACATGAAGGGTTTTCACTGAACCACTAATCAGCCCTTCCCCCACCCCAAGATTGCAGAGACAGCAGAAGTGTGTTAAATGATTTATTTCATAGATTAATATACGATCTATTCAAATTTCTAAATAATAATTCAATAATAAAATATTTCCATATACAGGAAGAGCAGCAACCACATAAACCATACTGAATACAGACCAACAACAATAACAAACAATTAGAGTAACTTCTGGACATATGTAAAGAAAACATACACTGACAAAACAGAACCGTAAGAAAGTGCAGTCGTGTGCCACAGTATAGGTTGGCAGCATTTGGAATACAGACGTCTTTCCTGGGTCCCCTGTCTATGAACTGCAGAGAGGGGAACATAACAGGGTCTCCCAGCGAGATACAAAGGAATCTCAGATAACATTTGTAACAATGGGGGTTATTTACGAAAGGCAAAGCCACTTTGCACTACAAGTGCACTCGCTGTAGATCTGAGGGGGACATGCAAGGAAAATAAAAAAACAGCATTTTTGCTTGCACATAATCAGCAGAGCTCCCCCCCCCCCCCCAAGATCTACAGCGACTGCACTTACAAGTGTACTTGTAGTGCAAAGTGGATTTGCCTTTCGTAAATAACACCTAAGGTTTCCAAAGAGTGACCTGGTCACCTAGTGCCAGGACGATCAAAGAGAATACGTTGCCGATTGGTAGGTTTATTAATTGATTGGGCTAGAACAGGACTTCAGATCAGGTAAAAACATTTTTATAAACAAAAAGCAGAAAACTCCTGTGTGCAGGATGATCTGAACGGCTGCGTGGACAGTGGCCTCAGCTTGGTGTTAGTTTTGCTACGCTGGCTCCCCATGTTCGCAGGTCTAACAGAACCTGGTTCAGACTGTCCATCCAGAGGTCCCTCTCCTCCTTGGTATCTGCAGACAGCCAGTTCCTGGAAGGAGAGATTTACAGACAATACGTGAACCCGTGTTTGCAGGACAGGTACTCTATCATGTATAGTTCTTTATACCAGATTGATGGGACAGCTGTGACCTTCTAGAACCTTTCCAGCTCAGAAGAGATAGAATTCTCCCTAAATATAGTCACCATAACAGACTCACTTTGTAAAACACAAGGTGTTGCGGCACTGCGTCACCAGTGTGTCCCGGTCATCTTCTTGTTGAGGCCTCATGGTGATCAGTTCCAAGGTGTGAGGACGGGCACACGCGTCTCTTTTGGCAGCCTCAATCTTGGCACTCGTACAGTTTACCAGGTTTGTCCGCCCGAGAGGTTCCTACACAACGATGATCAGTACAGACAGCAACATAGATGAACAAGTCAAAGAAAACTGAGTAAACCTGTACTAACCTTAGAGGCCTCCTGGTCAGGATATGCCCAGAAGGACAGAATGTTACCAGAAAGGACACACCAACGCCTGCGCCATGCCCCCAGACCACTGACATCATCAAATATTGTCTGCAGAGAGAACAGGAAGAGCTTCAGCAATACAACACATCAATATCAACCCCCTGGATATGGTAACCATCCATCAACAAGCGCTTACCAGAAAACCTGTACGCTGTACAGCAGAATGACTCTGGCACTGCATCTTCAGGTACAAGTTCCCCTCCAGGGGTGACAGGAAAGGGACCTGGGAGAAGACAACAATCAGGACAAGTAGAACAAAACGGTGTCTGGTTAGTAGAGAAGATTAGCGCCAGTCAGTGCAGTGTTAAAGCAGTACAACAGTCCCAGGTCCAAGCGCTGCCATTCCTGGGGGTGGAATTATTGTGAGTTCACCTTTAATGATCAATATACAGTATATATTGGTTCTTATCAGATCACAAACCCTCAAATCTACACAGAGGCAGGAACGGAAACTGCAACACCTACCTCAGGACCTGTTCATGTGATAGTTAACCAAACAAGACCACAGGGCAGTCTATAAAAATATATCAAAACCCAAGAACAATTATATACTGCAGCTCACCAGTCCTTGGATGTGTCTGCACCACTACCCCTCATACCCTAGTCCTTATAATGTGCCTTCCATGTCCACTCCCCCTTATTCTCATTACCTTCCAGTCCTTAGATGTGCCTGCATGTCTACCCCCCCTTGCCTTCCAGTCTTAGATATGCCCACACAACTGCCCTTCCCCCACTCCTTAGAAATGGTAACCATACTAGTTTTCCTTTTATAAAGTAAAGAACATTTTCAGCAAGTACAGAAAATACTTGTTGATCTGGTCAGAAATGCTGTGTCACTTCCTGTCAGCTGAACTGTAATCTCAAGCAACGTTGTCCCCCTACTGTAAACCAGTCAACGGAGGGAGACAATTTTGTAGCTCAGCCTAGTTGACAACGTTGGCTCCCTCCATACAGTATGGAGGTGTTGTCATCCTAGGATAGAAAGCGTATATTTTTTTTAGGCAGAATCATTAGGTGAAAGAAAAAAAAAAAAAAAAGGGGGGGGGGGGGGGGGGAAGTACACAAGAGACTCCCGAATGCAGGACAGGGAGTCTGTTTGGTGACACAGTGTGTCAGCGTCTAATCTATATTGATGGGCAGACAGTGTGGACCCGGCTATCACCTGACTATAACAGCCTTGGAGCAGCACTAGACCAGATAATGGTGCGGTCAATTTGAAATTAGAACCATGTGTTCTTAATATTACTGCATACATCATTTCACAGAAGGCACTCCATAAACTCCTCAGGTGTTGCAGTTTCCATAGGTGCCAGCATGTACTTCCTCCGGATCACCTGCGTCAGTGGGTCCGGTCATAAGCAGCTGGAGAATGTCACATATTACACAATTCTTAATAGTAGTTATTTGGCTGCAAGCTTCCATTCATCATCACCTGACCGGCCTTATCAGTAATTTCCCCCAACCTCACATCTTTCCTTTTCTTCATTCATTGTGTGAGGGAGAAATCCTGAGTCCACAGACCTCCAGATATGGTTTGTAGAGTGTGCTCTGTTCTGGTCACTCACAATAAGACCAATGTGAACTACTACAACCCCCAGCATCAGAAGCCTCTACTACATAGACATGCACCAATCCCAACAATGCGAGAAAAATCAGTAACCACCTTATCCTGAAAATGATTTCCAAGCAGACGACCGACCTTCCCTTCCAATTTCATCTAGGAGGAGATAGACAGGTGGAAAAAAATCAGAGTTACACTTACCGGTAACGTCTTTTCCAGGAGTCTGTCAGAACAGCCACCTTAGAAGGGTAGGAGCCAAACACCACCTTAGCTTGAGGATTTAAGCCACTCTGCCCTGCCGGCCCCTTAGTTCTCTCCAAATGTACCTCCAGCCAGCTGGGGAGAGGCAAGAAACACTTCATACTAACCTTAACCTTCCTGGCGGTCCTATGTCAGAACCTTCTCTTGACAAACATTATTCGGGGTGGGTCCTAAAAAACTCCTGGAGAAGACATCATGTTACCGGTAAGTGTAACTTTGATTTTTCCTTCATCGTCTTTCAGGACAGCCACCTTAGAGAGAATAAAACACATACTTACCCCTGGAGCGGGACCACAGTTTGAAGGACCTTTTGCCTAAAGGCCTGATCCCTAGCAGAGAACAGGTCCAACCTGTAGCGCTTGACAAAAGGTGGTAAAGCTGGACCATGTTGCAGCCCTACAGATTTTCTCCGGCGTAGCACAAGCCCTTTCCTCTTGTGACACTGCCATAGCTCTATTGGAGTGAGCCCTGAGACCCTCCATGAGAGCTATGGCAGGATGGAGGGATGCACCGATACCATTTTTTATTTTTTTTTAGTACTCGCCGATACCAATTACCAATACCTACCGCAATTGTTTTGCTTTCACTTCAGCAATGGTAAAAAGCATTGAAAAGTTATTTACAAATTAAATAAAAAAAAACATTTTTAATTTTGCGCTTTCAAATGTGAAAATGTTAAATATATATGTGTAAAAATATTAACAAAAAAAAGTTAATTGTTTATAAAAATAGACGAAAAAAAAAAGGAAGAGCAGGTAAATAATTAAATGGAGGAGTTAATTAAGGCCGATTACAGTAAATTAAGGGTTAAAACAGAGGAACATTTGTTCATCCCTTTGATCTGCAGATGAAGAAACAGAAAGAAGCAATTTATTTTTTTATTTTAGTGTTTCAGCAGCTGAGCAATGTTAATAAAACATTGCCGGCTGCTTTTTGTTTTGTTTTTGACAGCTCCAATTACTGGACTTCTTTAAAACTTCGGCTAGCAACAGGGGAGACCCACTGACAGCATCGGTGCATTTGCACGAGTAACGATACTTGTGCAAATACTCAGTATCGGTGCAACCCTACCACCAACCCTCTTACTACGCAAACCTGACTAAATCGCTAACCTAAGCCATCGTAAATCTAGGGGTAGAAGGAGAATCAGCCTTTCTAAACAGGTTGGACATAAAGAGTGTCCTACAGTACAAAGCTATGAAAATTTAATCCTGTGGGTAAACAGGAACATAAACAAAAACAGACAAAATTATTTCTTGGCCTCTGCCCCAGTTCCCAGCAGTGTCTCCCCACCAGAAGAAAACACCAGAACCGAGGGGCCGGCAGGGCAGAGTGGCTTAAATCTTCAAGCCAAGGTGGAGTTTCCTGAGAAGGGAGGAACTAAGGCCTCTCTCTCCAAGGTGGCTGTCCTGAAAAGAGGATGGAGGGGGGAAGATAAGGAGGAGGAAGACAAGAGCAGAAAAACCGGGAGGAGGGATAGCGCGAGACACAACGAGAGACCAACACTGGGCGATGTCTAAATGTAGGGTTTAATGGGGAGCACCGAGTAATATAAAGAGAAGTCACTTTGTGTGCTCTCAGGATTAGGGAACACAGCAATATCAAGAGAGGAGGCACTTCCTGTGTCTCGTCAAGGGTACTGGGGGGGATTTCCTGCATACAATTAGACCCCTTTCACACTGGAGGCGTTTTCAGGCGCTTTAGCGTTAAAATAAGCGCCTGAAAAAAGCCTCAGCTGCAATCCCAGTGTGAAAGCCTGAGTGCTTTCACACTGGAGCGCTGCGCTGGCAGGGCGTCCAAAAAAGTCCTGCAAGTAGCTTCTTTACGTGCCCCGAGACGACGTGAATTTTCACGAAACGCGTAGGGCAGGATACGAGCTTTGTGCTGACGTCACCCTCCACTGCTCGGCTTCCACGGACGTATTTGTGTGCCAGCGCCTCTGACCAGTCGGCGCTGACGCACTTTAAGGCTGTCTTTTTAACTGCTTTTGTGAGTATGATTCCATTATTCTTTTAATAAATGTACACCAAGGATTTTACACTATTCGGTGTCCTTCCTTCTTTTCATGTTGATGTTGAACATTCGCATGAGGCTGTATGAGCTGTCGGGCTACTAAACCATTGAAGTTTATCATCTGCTGAAATCCGGAGGTTCCACTGAGTATCATTTGAGGCTGTTTTAGGTCCTCTGTCATAGGGGACCATCGCTTTTTGGTAAGCAGGAATTCTTACTGGTGGTGGTGAAAGTCACGGATTATAAGAAGATTTGTCGTTGGCTTTTTTGGACACTTACTCACGGGTGTTTTGTTTATTATGGACTTTTAGACGTGACCCTTGAGAGTTTCATATAGCAGTTGTGGACTATCATCTTATTAACTGTTTAATCATGGTTCACTCACCTTATTATTATTTATAATTTACAGATTTTTCATGGTTCTTCATTGAGTATTTATATGATTTATCACTGTTGGTATTTGGATTTTTTTCAATTATTCAGTGGTGGGCTTATGTTCAGTCATAAGTTAGCGCGACTATATATATATATTTTTTCTTATTTACATGCACTGATGATTGTTTTCAGAATAGTTGCTGCTTTCCTTTATTTCCCTTTTTTCTAGTTAAATTTAATTATTTACCAGGTTTTACACTATAGCGCAGTTTCTTTATATATTTTTTTCCAGCTTCTTTGCAGCGCTTTACGAGCGGTGTATACACCGCTCCTAAAGCGATGCAAAAACGACGGTAAAGCGATGCTAAAAATGGCGGCAATTTACCGCCGACGCCCTGGCGCTTTCAGTCTGAAAGCACCCTTACCTCTTTTCCAGCCTTCCCGCTGTTTCTTTGCTGCAGAACATTTGTCCCACAATGTCAAAAAAAATAAGGAAAGTGTTCCCATTCACTGCGCTCCTGAAGCTTGTTCCCCCATTGCTCACCCATTATCTGGACCACCAAGTCCACTATCCAATACTCTTCCCCCCCCCCCCCCTCCGCCATTCATCCCATATCTCTCCCCTGCCTCCTTCTCTGCCATTCATCCCATAGCTCTCTCATAGAGATGGATACACACACACATACATACTCAACTGTTCATTTCATATCCCGCTCTCTAATCTACCATTCATGTCATATGTCCCACTCCCTCCTCTGTCAATCATATGTAGCCTGCTCCCTCCCCCTGCACATTTCATACGTCCCCAGCTTCCTCCTCTGTTCATCTAATATATCCCCTGTTCTGTTGTTCATCTTAAACCATCCAACTTGCTCCTCTGCCGTTCATGTCATACCTCCCTCTACCCTCCACTGTAATTCTTCTTATACCATCACACTCCCTGTTCTGCTGTTCATCTCACATGTCCCACTCCCTCCCTCCATAGCATAAAACTATTATCTTCCCTTCATGTTTGGGCCTCTTTACCTTATCTCCCACTCCCTCCCCAAAACTTCTGTATATCCTCTACACTGTCTGCATCACACATTCCCCAAAAGGAAATCCCATTAAAGTCCTTTACACCACCAGACAGCAAACAGCACCCATTACCCCCCTCAGCAATTCCTCATGCACCTCCCCGCCCCCCCCACCCCCAGAAAAAAAAAAAAAAAAAAAAAAACACACACACACATTGGCAATTGGGATCTGATGGTTGGGAAGGATCCTGACTACTGAGCCATCAGTTCTCATCCTCAAATGACTTCTCCACGGTCGGGTCCAATCCCCCCCCCCCCAAACATACATGTGAAAAGGATTCCACATACGTCTTTCTGTCTCATTGTGCCAGGGAAAACTGACCCGTATAGGTCTCTCTCTCTCCCCCCCATTTGCGCCACAGTGCCTGCATCTATAGGTCAGTGAGGACTTTTTCTAAAGCTCATTTACTGCTTACGAATATGAAAATATCTGAATGCCCATAGTCTGGCCACAACATCAGAGGACACATACTCAATTTACTTCTATATAATTATAATGAAGCGAATGCATCCAAATTTCAAAATGGAGTGCTTAAACCAGGCTGACTAATAAGACCAGTGACCGCTGTTATACTCTTTTTGGCAGTCCCCTCTTATTACACATTGGAGTATTCAAAATGAAAGAAAAAAAAAAAAAAAAAAAAAAGAAGAAAAAAAGGCAATAAGTACCGAGCACAAAAAAAACTGACAATTTATTACCCACCTTGTCCAGTGGAAATCTGAACTTGCCCAGAGATTCTAGAGTCAACGTCAGGGACCCAACCAACAGAAAGCTACTGGATCTGAGAGGGCAGTTCACTGCTGGACTAAAAGCTACAGTGACAGAGGAAGAAACAATTAGTTGACACCAGAGAAGATTGTAGAGGGTACCAGAGGCTACAGTGAGAGGAGGGGATTATAGAGGGCGCCAGAGGCTGCAGTTATATCCCTAGTGGGGGCACTTTTAGCTTCAAATAGTTTCTAGGAAGCCATGTGTGAGTGTATATAGTAAATATGATAATCGCATGATCAAAAAAATAAAATAAAAAAATCTATTAGCTAGCACCCTATACTATTATTTCACCAAAAACAGAACTCACTGGCTAGTGAACCCAAAAGGCATTGATAAGGATACGTTTCATGTCAAGGGATGCAGCAGAATAATAAAAGGATTCAAAAAATTTCATTTCAAAACTACAAGAAATAATATTAACAGTAAATAATGACTGCAGACTAAAAATAGAAAGTTAAACTACAACATTCCTTGTTGACAAAACTTTAATAAATATAACGCGAGTAGAGAAAGCATGCGATTATAGACTTAATTTCTATAACTTGAGCATGCAGTGTAAGACCACCACCACACCATTAGTGGGCGCTTACCTGGAGAGTTCAGGGAGGTTTTCTGTGTGAAAGAGACAGGAAAAAGGTGACCTCTTACCCCATATACCCCAGGAATTGCCACTGTAAGCCAACAGGAGGAGAGTACCACTTACCCGGGAACCGAGGAGCTTTTTTGGTGTAATCTGGAGGCGATTGAAAACACAGAAACTTAGTACATGCCAATGATGGCCACATCAGACCAGTAGCATGCTGGAAAATGAGGAAGAAGGTACCTTAGGCTTGAGGGACTTCCTTTTGTCCACAGTGGTAATAGGTCCACTTTGTGCCTGTGGGTGGATGAAAACACTATTAGCATTATATGTATACTGATATCAAAAGGGTTACCATGGACCAAGGCCTGAGATAGGCACAGGATAAACCCAGCACTGCTACAAACCTCACCACTTAAAAGTTGAGGTTTACACACCTAGAAGCATCCCTAGTAACCAGCAGTAATACAGGGGCAGAGTCCTCATCCACATACATGGATATGTCACAAGGATAGAGTCCTTGTAATGGGCCACATTAATTATTACAAGGATAAAATCCTCAGCAACGAGCCACGTGCATAAGCACAAGGACAGCGTTCTCAATAAAGGGACCATGTTCATTGATACAAAAGCAGAATCATTAGCAACAACCGCTTGCCGACCGTAGAACATATATGGCGGCAAGGCAGCTCTCCTGCGCTGGATCACGTACGAGGTTCATGATCCGGCACTTCTAGGTAGGGGATGCACACCACTGGCGACCCCCCTGTGCTGTGATTAGACACAGCGGATGCTGGCCATTGGATGACCACCAGCATCCACCAATCGTCTGGAAGAGACACAGGATAGAGCCCTGCCTATGTAAACAAGGCATAGCTCTGTCCTGAAAGCAATAGATTTTCTTTCCCTGCTAAGAAAGGGAATAAATTCCATCACTTCCCTTAGTGAAAGAAGCACATACAAGTTCACAAAAACACTGGCTAGGTACAAATTTAACCTTTTGATCACCCCAGCCTTTTAAGCCTTTCCCAGCCAGTGACCAGGCATATTTTTAGCACTGAGCACTGTATTAATGTCACTGGTTCCCAAGAAGTGTCAGAATGTGCACTGTAATGTCACAGTACCACGATAAGTTGAGCCATTACCAGTAAAAATAAAATTCCATAGTTTGTAGACGCTATAAATTTTGCGCAAACCAATCAATTTACGCTTACTGGGATTTTTTTTATTCTTTTAAAACCAAAAATATGTAGCAGAATACATATTGGCCTAAAATGTATAATATATAAATTTATTATATATATATATATATATATATATATATATATATATATATATATATATATATATATATGAAAAGGTTTTATAGCAGAAAGAAAAACGAGAAGAAAAAAAAACCCATAACATTTAAATTTACCCCTGCTGTAGCAATTGGCCTCGACTCGGCTGGGGTTTTTCGCCTTCCTCTGGACCAACGGGGGGGTGGCTAGGTCATTGGGCCCTATTCACCACCCCCATTTTTCTTCCCATTATGTGCAACTTTAAATACTCGGCGGATACCCTCCACAGGCTAAGGAATACCGCCTCAACATTACCAATCTTCACCCAAAAAATACTACGGAAAGAACAACTGCCAAGGATCAAATCGACAATCGACTATCAAAAACACGAAAACACCACCTCAACTACAACATTTATCATGCGCCCTGATCAACACCAGATCGGCAGTCAAGCACAGACAGGAAATTCACGAATTTATCACGCAAAACGACAGATTGCCTCTTTATCACGGAAAGCTGGCTAACACCTGACTGTAACACCATCCTAACAGAATTAGTACCTGAGAACTACTGCATCCTAACCGAGCACAGAATAGGACAAAGAGGAGGAGGCCTAGCAGTTATCTTCAAATCGCACCTCTCTCACCAAACCAACTATACAGAGCTCATTGCCGTTCATGGAGACACTCACCCTGCAACTCCAAACAACACCCCAGGACACCATCCACATACTGCTATGCTACAGACCGCCAGGACCAAAGACAAATCTTCTCACACCCCTTACCGAATTCATCTCGACATATACTTTAAAAACCAAAAACTTTTTATTACTAGGGGACTTCAACCTTTGGGCTAACTCCACTCAGGACCCCATCGCCAACTCCTGCATCAACCAATTGGAAGAACTAGGTCTGCAGCAATTGATTAATGCCCCCACGCATGGATCGGGTCACATTCATGACCTCATCTTCAAACAAAATTTGGACATCAACATAATGGATAACATGCCGTTACCATGGACGGACCACCACGCTATCAAATTTAAAATCACCACCAACACCAGCTCCCAAAAACCGGAACACTCAACAACAACATACTGGACAAGATCCCAGAAGAAATTACACTCGGAACTCTTCAAAACTACACCATCAAAAAAAAATAGGAACGCAAAATCACAACCACTCAACGGAACAAACACTCAACTCCTTAAACCAAGCATTACTACAAACAGCAGACATAGTCGCTCCGAGACGCAGAGCACTCATTCGCAGAAACAACTCGGGCTAGTTTAATGACTCTTACTCTACTGAAGCAAGAACGCAGAAGGGCCGAAGGAGCCTGGAGAAGAAACCAAACTGAGGAAAACCGCATTAACTACAAAGCACTCACTAAGAAATATCACAAAGCAATTTTCAGAGCAAAAAAGGATCATTTTTCAAACACCATCAAAAACGCCCTAAACCGACCTCGTGAACTCTTCAAACTAGTCGCTCAGACTATGAACCCCACCTGTCTAGAACCTCCAACAAACGAAACCCAAGAGTTCTGTAATGAGCCATCGGACTTTATTGACAAAATCGAAAACATTCGGGAAAAAATTCAACAGAAAAAAACAACCAACCCTACTCCGTCAAAGCAAAGAGGAAATCAATACGAACATTATACAACTGACCAAATTTTCGCTGGTCCCGATCACCATCGACACCACCAAAAACATAATCAGAAGCCTCAGAGACAGCACATCCCCAAATGACATATTTTCTACAAAACTCCTGAAAGAATGTACCGACATTCTAGCACCTACCATAACACACCTCGTAAATCAATCATTCAAAGAAGGTATTGTTCCGAGCTCTCTCAAGCAGGGCATAATTAAACCCCTCCTAAAGAAACCCAACCTCGACCCCAAAGATCCAAACTACCGCAGACCGGTAACAAGCCTCAACACCATCTCCAAGATTATGGAGAAAGCAGTAGTACAACAGCTACAACTCCACTTGGACACTTACAAACTCTTGGATCCACTACAATCAGGCTTCCGCCCAGGCCATGGCACAGAAACAGCACTTCTTAAAATATGGGATGACGCCCTCGAAGCAGCAGACGATGGAGAATCATGCCTTCTGGTTCTGCTGGACCTCAGTGCAGCGTTCGACACAGTAGACCACAAAACTCTACTCTTTCGCCTTAAAGAAGTAGCAGGAGTTGCAGACCCTGACCTATCCTGGTTCGCATCCTTCCTAGATAATCGTTCCCAGACAGTAAAACTAGGAGCCTTCACCTCTGAAACTCACGCTATTTCTTGCGGAGTCCCTCAAGGATCACCCCTGTCTCCTGTGCTCTTTAACATCTACCTCCGCCCACTCCTCAAAAGCATCAGCAAACAGGACCTGTGCTATCACCCATACGCTGACGACACCCAACTCTACCTTTGTATCACCGGGAAAAAAGACCAATATCACGGATTGGAAAAGTGCCTCACGCTGATCGATGATTGGATGACTGAGAGTTCCCTCAAACTCAACGGATCCAAAACAGAACTCCTTCTCCTCCACGCAAACCGTAAGACAAAAACTAAAACTTCTTGGACACTCCCTACCATCCTTGGACAGACCATTACCCCGAGCACCAAATTCAAAAGTCTCGGAATCATCTTTGACTCAGAGATGTCGATGGATGCACAAATAGGATCAGTAGTCAGCGGATCTCACCATCTCCTCCGCCTGCTGCGTAGACTCATCCCCTTCACCCCGGAGGAGGACACAGCAGTAGTAGTTGGAATGATTATCAACTCGCGACTTGACTACGCAAATGCCCTCTACCTCGGACTACCAAAATACCAGATTTCGCGCCTACAAGTCGTCCAGAACACGGCTGCCAGGCTGGTAATGGGAAAAAAACCTTGGGAATCCATCACCCCAGCACTGAGGACCCTTCATTGGCTACCCGTAAAGGACCGGATCACATTCAAGACCCTCTGTCTCACTCACAAGTGCACACAAGGAAGCGCTCCTCAATATCTATGCGAGAATATAAAACACTACACCCCCAATCGCACTCTCCGATCAACAAACCAAAACCTCCTTCACATCCCCAAGTCCCGCTGCAAAACAAAGGGAGAACGAAGATTTGCAGTCCAAGGACCACGGCTATGGAACGCTCTACCCACGGATATCCGCATGGAAGAAAACCATCGGGCCTTCAGAAAAAAACTTAAGACCCACCTCTTCTGATGGATAAGGACGTCACGGGATGCAAAGCGCCTTGAGGCGATTTAGTTCGCATTTGTAGCGCTATACAAGTTTTTCACTCACTCACATACTTTAATTGAGAATTGCACGGTCGTGCAACACTGTATGTAGACTAAATGTTATGGTTTTCCCCTTCCCCCCCCCCCCCCCTTTTCATTTCAAATTGGTTGTTGGGTAGATTAACCTTACTTGATGTGCAGCAGATTACTCTCCCCTCCCTTCATGATCAGGCCACTGTTTGCGACGCGGCACTGTGTTACTTTAATTGAGAGTTGCACGGTCGTGCAACACTAGCCCAGTGTCGCGACGCAAACAGTGGCCTGATCATGAAGGGAGGGGAGAGTAATCTGCTGCACATCAAGTAAGGTTAATCTACCCAACAACAAATTTGAAAAAAAAAAAAAAAAAAAAAAAGGAGAATCAAGAAACATGTCAAAACGCATCAAAAGACATGTGCAAAAACGCACTGCAGAAACTGATCCAAAGAAAACTGCATAGGCATTAACCAGGCCTAAGGGACAATGTCCATTGATAAGAGGACAGAGTAGTTTATATTGAACCACAATCATTGATAGGACAGAATTCCCATTAACCACTTGCCACCCATGCTATAGCTGAAAGACGGCTACAGCACGGGCCTAAATTGCTGGTAGGGCATCCATAGACGTCCTCCCGCGGATTCGGAGGATTGCAACAACCGATCCTCCCTGGATCCATGTTCTGAATTTCATGACAACTCACCAGACTGTAAACCTCAACTTCTATTCTGAAGTCTGCGCTGGCTCTATTCCTATGAAGGAAGAGAGAAGATGATCAATCACAACTAATTATCACTGTGAAGCCACACTGCAAGTCTCCCAAAATGATACTGACTCACATGAATCTGTGTACATGACCCTCCATCTTTACATACACCACGTTTAGGCAATGACCCCGTTTTCCCACACACTGCAGCATTGTGAAAAGATGACTCCTTGTGGCAATCTTTTACACACACACACACACACACACACACACACACACACACACACACACACACACACACACACACACACCCTGCTCAGGGAATGACCCTTCATCTTCCCACAACGCTGCAATAACCCTCCATATACACACGCACACACACCCCCCATGCCCCTCCATCTTCCCACTTACACAATGCCACCAAGATGACCCCCCCCATCTTCCAACAATGCTGCCATGATGCCCCTCCATCTTCCCACACTACACCATGCTACCATTATGACCACAGACACACACACCAAACATGCTCCCATGACAATCCTCATTCTTGGCACACCAGGCTCCCAGATTCTGTTGGAAAGGGCTTCTGAATACCACATCACGTAGAGAGAAAAATGTGCAAATTTGTGTAGTAGCTCAGAGCTATATTGCAGGACCTGTAGCGAGGGCACGACACAAAGACAAGCAGAGGAAAGGGCCAACTACTGACCTGCTGTAACAGTCAAGTGACATGCTACCCCCACATAGGTGTGTGATGTCCCATGAGTGAATGCATCAAAGCTAAAAATTACATAAAAAAGCAAAAAGATGAAGTTCTAAAAATATAAACAAAGCGGGAGCAAACAGTCATAGATTTACCAGCAAAGAAACCTGCTGCACGCCCCATTGAAGAAACCAAACAGATTAGGTAGATTTCACAGAAAGTCACTTACAGGGTCACCGAGGTAGGAAATATAATGGTGTCACCGGTCTGTGCATCTGCAGCACTGGCCAAAGGTGTGGCTACAACATCATAGCTTCCATAGCGGATGAGTATGAGGAAATAGTGACCCAGAGATCCTACAGAGAACACACACATATTAAGAAAGAACAGTGATCACAGAAGACAGCAAGACCAGTGCATTCACAAGTACTTGGGTCATGGATTGCCTTGCACACTCACAAGTACCGAGACACAGGTTGTGTGCCAGTGCACTCACAAGTTACATAGTTGGCAAGGTTGGATAAAGACACCAGTCCAACCTGTGTAAAGTACCCTGTCAATTACTTGAGTAACGGGTTGTGTGCCAGCGCACTACACAAGTACCTGAATCACGGATTGCCTTGCACACATAGTCCACCTTGAGAGGCAGTTGAATGTCCGAGATGGTGACAGAACCATGGCAAGGCCTTAAATCTTCTGAAGGGCAAGATTCTAGCTCCTCTGATCGTTCTCCTCGGAGTCTGTCCAGCTCCTTTAATAAAGCCATCTTCTTCTCAGCTAAAGAGGAAGATGAAGTGAGTTCCTTCTAACATCAGTGCACAGAAAGAAATGGTGAAATACGTATACCGTTCACTCACTGGACACCAAGAGCAGCCGCTCCGCCTCAGCCTCCTGCCGAGTGCCCTTGCCATGGTCAACGTCCACACAATAGCTCAAGGCACAACATGACTGCTCAATGATACGCTGCAGAGATGAGACCTCCTTACTGAGAAACTGCCGGAGGAGGAAACAGGCCTTGTTACTCTGCTAATAACAATTCACAATTTTCTAAAGGATAAAAGGCTCACCTTGATCCTCTCCTTTGAGTTTCCCTTCACCAGTGGCCTTCTTTCAGGATGACGGCTGGTAGTTGGCGTACATAGTTGGCTAATTGACTCTAGCTGTACATTTCTCCGCAATGTTCGATAAGCATCAATACTGCAACAGAAGCAATAGTAACATAGAATGGTTTATGCCAGGTCTAAACTATAGGTTGTGCATATGGCCCCGAATAAGAACAGCCATGATGTCAGTGGGGGAAAAAAAAAAAAAACACACCCCAAAAACATCAGCTCTGTCAGAGTGCCAAATACAGTACATGGTAGGATAGACTGCTAACCCCAGTAACTGGTAGGTAAATGGGTTATGGATAGACTGCTAATCTGAGTACCTGCTGAGGTGGATGGACTGTGGAAAGGCTGGTAAACCCAGTAGGGTGGATGAACTATGGATAGGCTGCGAAGCCTTGTACTTTGTAGAGTGGATGGTCTACAGAAAGACCAATAAGCCCAGTTTGACAGAGCATGACTTGACTGAGAAGCTTGTTAGTTGGTAGGATGAACAGACTGGCTAAGCCAAAAATTCTGATGGTACTCAGTAGGATAGATGGACTTTCGCTATGCTGAAGAGCCAAACTGTGCACTTGAGTAGATAGATCTAAGCTAGACTAATAACCCCCAGTACCTGTAGGGCAAATGGACCTCCTCTTTAGCCGACATGACCCTTCTCACTGTGGGCTCCTCCTCCAGCAATTCAGGTAAACTGGACACCACTGAGCCCTGTAGATATAGGCATCATATTACCGATCTAGAAGTACGGTTTGTTTATACGTTTTTGGGAAGTTTGAGACTCACTAGAGGGCTGATTGCTGCCTGAAGATCCGCTGACTTAGTGAGAGGAGATAGAATAGATACAGGAGGAAGATCCAGATCCACTTCTTCCGACAAATGTTCTTCTGACAGTTCACTAACATCTAAAACGCCTTCAAATATGCGGTCAATCAGCTCAGAACTATTCATAGTCACCCGCCTCTGGTCACCATGGTCTACAGCCGAGTCTTCAAGAACAAAAAAAAAAAAAAAAAAGAGACAGAACCAGAAGAATAGCGATAGGTTACCATATCCATCATTCATTGAGCGGAGTCTGAGATCTGATCATTGTAATTCATGACAGAATGTCTGGGCAAAATATAAATATATTCAGTACATCTGATACACTGACATTTCACTGTGTTTTAGGAAAAGGACACAACCCTCTACACAGGGGACAAAACTGAGGCTGTCAATCAGCTAGAGCAGGGATATGCAATTAGCGGACCTCCAGCTGTTGCCAAACTACAAGTCCCATGAGGCATAGCGAGACTCTGACAGCATCAAGCATGACACCTAGAGGCAGAGGCATGATGGGACATGTAGTTTGGCAACAGCTGGAGGTCCACTAATTGCATATCCCTGAGCTAGAGTTTCCTCCCGTCGCCTTTATTTTAGTGTCAGGAAAAACTTGTCAGAAGTGATTCATGCCGATAGAGGAAGGAAGCAGCAGACAGAAATGACACGTAGTGCTCTTAATTGAGAAAAGTACAGACTATAGAGGGATATGTCTGAGGGTACAACCACTTTAAATTGCATTTTATTATTAGGATGGACACAGGAGATCCTATATACACAATGTGGTAGTTCTCACTCTGCATATACAGACACCAGACATATATTCTTCTCTAGTAAAAGCTGCGCATCTAATCCTTTCCTTAGACTTACCTTCCCTGGACCCATCTTCATCCACAACATCAAATGACGATGGAAGCTCCTCTGGGGGCAGGGAGTCTGTAAAGACATAAAACTGATGTACAAGTTTGATCACCAACATGGGCCCCCATTTGCCCCAAGCCAACTCACAGGGTCATGTCCCTATTCCAAGAACAAAAACCATACTGTACACTTATTTTCCACCTACGATGGCCTAATACTTACCATTGCTGCAAGTTCTTTGAAGCCGAATCTCCAGGGAAGAGACGCAGCGCTCCGCAGAGACATCAAGAGACCCTTCGTTGCTTTCCAGAGACAGTTCTGTAGACTCTGAGCCCTGAAAATAAATCAAAAACTGTAAAATTACTGCCTCCCCCCCCCAAAGAAGCCACGATGAGCCCTCAAGAGGGGAGCGGGGTGTCCCAAGATTTGTAGTGCATTCGTACTGTATATCTGGAAGTCAGCAGGAGATATTCAGAATGAACCGCACGGTCAGTTTAAGATCACAACTTCGGTAGATGGGAGCACAATACAGCACTGCCTGACACAAAGCATCACTGTGTTCACTTACGCTGGAGTCATCCGACACGGGTCCCATTTTCACTCGCCCTCGTCCTGTTTTCACCCGTCGCCGCCTTTTCTTTCTACTGGCACTCTGCAGGGCAGTGTCGCAAAGTAAGCCAAGACAGGACTTAAGAAGAGCTATGTTCCACCACAAGTGACACCCAGAAATCAGTGCGTACCTCTTGGCCTGAAGACCAGCATGGCACCAAGTGACATGGTCTGCAGTGCAAAGAGTTGCACACAGTAAAGTGACATTATTATGCAGACAAATCGTGGCACCCAGTGAAGTGACCTTGGTGCTGCGGGCCCAAAGTGGCACCAGATACACAATATTTTTTCTGGTGGTCCAGCACGTGTTACTGCCTAGTGCAATGCCTTACATGTGACTCTCCACTGCCACCCCACCTATTCTAGTGACCGCCAACACCTCACACTAGGTCCCGCTATACCATCACAGATACCCCTTACCTTGTCGACTTGTTCAAGTGGTCTCTTCCTCTGTCTCATAGACACAGCTCTCCAGGGATTACTGCGATCCACAACTGCACACACCATGTCCACCTCCTCCTGCCGTTCCTTGAGCAATATATGTACAGATATGAGTAACTGCATTGCCAGGGCCCAGTTTTGTCTATTACTTGTAAAGAGGGTTAAGAATTTAATCGGCAGCTGCAAAGGTGAAACTTGTATACCAACACTATTAATCATAATGTACCACACCATCTATTAACTGGCATTTCTTCCCACTTAACACCAGAGAACTGACCTTCCGGAGGCGGCTAGCTGTCTCCACACTGGGCGGGTCATCTTCTAAGGAAGGCAGAGGATGCCGAGTAGCTAAAGTGCTCTGGGCCAACGGGAAGAGTCCTTCTGCAAGTTGTTTTTTGTTCAAACCCTCAGTGCTGCATTCTGAAGGAGGAAATACCGCAAAACAATGATTGCCATATGAAAGAATACTGGCATTCCACTATGCCAACACTACACGTGACTTGCCATATACACAACCATTATAGGACCATTTACTGGGGAGACCCTTTATAACTCTTTTCAACCCTAGCACAAAATGACTGGCCATATAAATAGCCATTACCAGACTATTTATAGCCCCAAGCCAACCATGCACCAAGTGACAGTCCATATACATAGCCAGACCATTAACCAATTCCCGACCACCCCATAGCAGGCTTACTGCTACAGGGCGGCCGCTCTGTGCAGAATCATGAATATATTACGCACTATCATGTAGGGGGCGTGCGCTGTCTCTGCTGTGTTGCCTTCCTCTGGACCAACGGTAGGTATAGGAGGGTGTACAGTATATGGGATTGTAACACACACACACACACACTTTTGATTGAACTAGATGGACTTGTGTCTTTTTACTACCTATGTATATTAATAATGAAGGAAAGGTGTACCGCTCGAAGGTTCCAGGTTCCTTCAATTAGCTCCCGCCCTGCTCCACTTCCAGGTGCTTGCTATGCTCTAATGCTTGAGCAGGAGAAGTTATCTGGACTGCCGCACTCTGGTTAAACGCTTTATTAATGAAAAAAATAAAATGCCAAAAAAAATTGGATGGATTTTAATTTATTTATTCTGTTTTGGATTTTTTTGGCATTTTATTTTTTCATTAATAAAGCGTTTAACCAGAGTGCGGCAGTCCAGATAACTTCTTCTCCTTATGTATATTAATAGGATAAAAAAAAAAAAAAAAAACCGGAGTTAGACTTACCGGTAACTCTTTTTCTAGGAGTCTTCCAGGACAGCCTCTGAGACATAGGGCTCCTCCCTCCGGGACAGGAAACACACACACCCATTATCTTTAAAGGTGGTCCTCCAGGCCTCCCTCTTCAGTTTACCAAAGAACTACCGGAAGGCTCTGAAAGACATAACACGCTAACACATCGTTAGTACATAACTCCAACACCTAGTTAATAGCAAACACCGGGTGGGAAAACCAGGCTGTCCTGGAAGACTCCTAGAAAAAGAGTTACCGGTAAGTCTAACTCCGGTTTTCTCCTTTCGTCTTCCAGGACAGCCTCTGAGATGATAAGCAAGGAACTTACTTTGTCAGGGCGGGACCACTGCCTGGAGGACCTTTCGTCCAAATGTCTGCTCCTTGTCAGACAACAAATCCAGACGGTAATGTCTTGCAAAAGTCGAATATGATGACCATGTTGCTGCCTTGCAGATGTCCTCCGGGGAGGCTCCGGCCCTCTCTGCCCAAGATGCTGAGACTGCCCTGGTAGAATGTGCCTTAACCAATGGTGCTTGTCTACCTTCTAACTGATAAGTTTCTAAAATCGCCATCCTTATCCATCGGGCAATGGTCGATTTAGATGCTCTATAACCTTTGCGGACCCCCGCAAAATTAACAAAAAGTGAATCTGAGATTCTGAAGCTCCTAGTGACTTCTAAATAAATTAAAAGACATCTTTTGACGTCTAACAAACTTAGAGATTCCTCCTCCTCTTCCTCTGAGGTGGGGCGAAACGTAGGTAGGACAATGTCCTGCGTTCTATGAAACATAGATGCTACTTTGGGGAGGAAACTAGGATCTGTCTTAAGTATAATCCTGTCCTCCAAAATTAACAAAAAAGGCTCTCGTATGGATAGAGCCTGTAGATCACTCACTCGTCTAGCTGATGTGATCGCTATCAAAAAAAAACAGTCTTGAGTACAATCCATTTCAGTAATGATTTCTCCAGGGGTTCAAAAGGACTACCCGTAAGAGCCCTGAGAACCAAAGATAAATCCCAAGTGGGGCAGGTTGTAACCTTCACCGGCCTAGATCTCGCTAGAGCCCTGAAAAAATTTCTAACGAATTGATTTTGCTGTAGTGAAGTCTGGAGGAAAATACTTAAGGCAGCGGTCTGAACCTTTAGGGTACTAATAGACAGGCCTAGTTCCACCCCTGCCTGGAGGAAATCCAGTACCTCTGGTATCCCAGGATAATCTAGTCCTTGCTCTCCCAGCCAGGAAAGAAATCTTTTCCATACCTTGGCATAGATAGCCCTGGTTACTGGCTTACGGCACTCCAGCAGAGTTCTAATCACTCTGTCTGTAAAGCCTTGAGCTTTTAGCAGTTGTTCCTCAGATACCAGGCTGTTAACTTTAGATTTTTTATCTGTGGGTAGAGAACCGGACCTTGGGATATCAGATCTTCCCTGACCGGAAGAGTCAGTGGGGGATAAATGGCCAGTCTCTTTAGGTTGGCAAACCACGGCCTCTTTGGCCAGTATGGAGTAATTAGGATCAGGTCCGTAGATTCTGACAGGAATCTTTGAAGCACCGTGGCTATCAGCCTCACTGGAGGGAAGGCATAACACAGGTTGAACTGCCAAGGATTGGCAAAGGCGTCTATTCCTGTGGCCTGATCCAACGGGTGGATAGAAAAGAACTGAGGCACCTTTTTGTTGTCCTCCGAGGCGAAGAGGTCCACCTCTGGCTGTCCCCAATGCTGCACAATCTCCATGAAGACCTCCCTGTTGAGGGACCATTCGTCTTGTCCTATGTGCTGACGACTTAGGAAGTCCGCCAGAGAATTCTGCGAGCCTTTTAGGTGAACTGCTGACAGAGAGGGCAGGTTCACCTCGGCCCAACATAGGATTCTGTTCGCTATGGCCTGCAGAGCTGGGCTCTTTGTGCCCCCCTGTCTGTTTATGTACGCGACAGCTGCCGCATTGTCGGTTCGCACCTGAAGGTGCTGGCCAACTATCTGGGACTGAAAGGTCTCTATAGCTCTGAGGATCGCCAGAAGTTCCCTCTGGTTTGAGGAACGCTGGGCCTCTATAGGAGACCAGGACCCCTGGGCTAGGTTTTCTTCCAGATGGGCCCCCCAACCCCATGCACTGGCATCGGTAGTTATTACTATGGCCGTATGCCTGGCCCATGACAGACCCTTCTCCAGGTTGTGATGGGCTCGCCACCACCATAATGTCCTTTTGACCTTGGTGGAAAGGGGCATATTTGAATCCAGGCTCTCTTTTTTGCCATCCCAGTGGCTCAACATGAGACCCTGTAGAGGGCGCTGGTGCAGCCTTGCCCACGGAACAGCTGGGAAGCAGGACGACATCAACCCCAGAACTCTCATAACCTCCCTTATTGGGGCTATCTGACAGGATAGAAGCGGGGCTACTGCCTGATCCACCTTCAGAATCTTCTCCCTGGGAAGAAAGACTTTCATCTCCACCGAAGAGATTCTGTATCCCAAGTAAAGGACCTCCTGGGACGGGGTCAGCTGAGATTTGTCTCGGTTGATCAACCACCCCAGAGACAGTAGGAAACTCTGGGCCTCCTGTAGGTCTTTCTCCAGTTGTTGAAAAGATGGGGCGACAAACAGGAGGTCGTCCAGGTAGGGGATCACTGTGATGGCTTTGACTCTCAGTGGAGCCAGGGCCTCTGCCAGAACCTTTGTAAAGATTCTCGGCGAGGAGGACAGACCGAAAGGGAGAGCTCGAAACTGGTAGTGCAGAACCTTTGTATCGATCTGCACTGCCAGCCTCAGGAATTTTTGAAATTTCTGATGTATGGGGATATGTAGATAGGCATCCCTGAGATCTACTGTGGCCATGAAACAGCCTGGGAACAGGAGGTTGGTCACAGAGAATATTAACTCCATCCTGAACCTCTTGTATGTTATAAATTTGTTCAGAGGACGAAGATTCAGGATTAACCTGAACTTCCTGGAAGGTTTCTTCACGAAAAACACGTGTGAATACACTCCCTTCCCTTGCTCCTCCAGGGGCACCTGAATAAGGACTCTTTGATCCATTAGATCCCCTAATAATAGACCCAAAGCCTTTGCTTTTTCCCGGTCTCTTGGCAGCTGGGTAAGCTGGAACATTGAAGGGGGAACAGAATCGAACTCCAACCTGTAACCGTTCCTTATTATGTCCAAAATGAACGGACTTGGAGTCGAATTGACCCATTGTGGGAGGAACTCCCCTAGTCTCCCTCCCACTGGGACACAGGAGTCACTGGGGTTTAGGGGTGGTTTGAGGAGGATTAAATAGGATTCCTCCTCTTCCACGTCCCTTATGGCCCGTCCAATGCTTCTTGGGACGGCCATCCCTTTCCTGTTGCCTGAGGCCACGAAAAAAACGTTTGTTCTCGTTTTTCTTTTTCTTTTCAGGAAAGGCCTTCTTTCTATCCTGCGTTCTTTCCAGAGCCTCATGTAGACCTGGTCCGAACAGATGGTCACCGGAAAAGGGTAACCCACACAGTTTAAGCTTAGAGGCAGGATCGCCAGACCATGTTTTTAGCCATACAGCCCTTCTGGCTGCGTTAACCAAAGCGGCAGATCTGGCTGCCAATTTAACCGACTCCGCGGAGGCATCTGCCAGAAAGCCTACTGCCTTAAATAGTAGGGGAAAAGATTTTAACAGCTGCTGTCTAGGTGTACCAGCAGCAATGTGAGATTGTAATTGTGTGAGCCAGCACTCCAGATTTCTGGCTACACAAGTGGCTGCTAGGGCCGGTTTCAACCCTATGGCAGAGGCATCCCAAGCCCTCTTTAGCAGCACATCTCCCCTCTTATCCATGGGATCCTTGAGCGACCCCAGATCATCGAAGGCCAAGTCTGTCCTTTTAGAGACCTTGGCTAACGGTGCATCCAACTTTGGAATCTTATTCCATGGATGAGAAGCATCTGCTTCAAAGGGGAACCTCCGCTTGAGGTTACCAGAAAAGAAGGGCCTCTTTTCCGGCTGCTCCCACTCCAGCAAAATCGACTCAATCAGAGTTTTATGAACAGGAAACACCCTGGCTTTCTGTGCACCAGACCCCTGATACATTAGGTCATGCTTTGAAAGTTGGACTTGCTCCTCACGAATTTCTAACGTGTCGTAAATCGCCTTCAACAAATCTCCCACATCATCCAGGGATAGTTTGTATCTGGCCCCCCTGGAGGAATCATCCTCCTCCTCAGAGCCGGACGCTGACTCCGCCTGAGAAGAGGCAAGCGATCTAGGTACCCTCTCCCTAACCATCACCTCCTCCTCCTGACTGGGCTCAGACAAGGAGGGTGTACTGGCTGCTCTATATAGAGAAGAAGAGGGACCCTGCACCCTATCCATCATTCCTTTAAATGATTGGAATGTGGATGCTAGCTCGTCTTTAACCGAAGCCAGGATCTTGTGACACTCTGCCACAGAATTATCCTTAACGAGACTGCTGACACAATCAGGGCATAGAGGCTTCTCCCAGTTAGAGCCTAACTTAGCCCCACAAACGGCACACTTTTTCCTAGGCGGTTGCATATGAGTCTTGTCCTGGGCTTTGACCTGAAAGTCAAACAAAAGAAAAGGACAAGAAATTTCCATCAATATGCTACCCTGACCCACACCACCACTGT
The DNA here is from genome assembly GCA_029206835.1 of Rana muscosa. Taxonomy (NCBI): domain Eukaryota; kingdom Metazoa; phylum Chordata; class Amphibia; order Anura; family Ranidae; genus Rana; species Rana muscosa. Next base: position 341,787,848 of record CM055119.1, read on the forward strand.
GCTGGAGTCAGCCTAGGAAGTGCCCCCCCCTCACCAGAAGGTTCTCCACCCAGGGAGGGGAATATAGGGTCCAATACCCTGGCCCCCCAGTGTAAGGAATGGTCCACCCTCACCACCTTACCTGAGAGGCACCGGAGCCTGATGAACCGGAGTCTACGACCTGAACAGGTGTCTCCATGGTCCCGGGTGCTTTGCGCGGCCTCGCCGAGTCTAACACCGCTCCGGTAACGCCTGGCAATCCTCCGCTGCGCCTAAGAGACTGGAACCATGTTTCCAGGCGCCCCTTGATGACGCGGTTCCGCCCGAAGTCTCGTCACTTCCGCCCGCTGGAACGCAGAAGCCCCGCCCCCCCCGCGCGCTGTACCCGGAAGTGTCGGCCGAATCGGCGTGGCCAGCCGAGCGTCTCTCGCCCGTCCGCCAGGACACAACCTCGTTCAGGTACAGGCAGACAGGGGGACTGGGTCCAAGCCATCCAGGGTCCAGCTCTCTCCGAGCTTAATGGCAGCGGTGGAGCCGGCAACCACGCTCTTCCCCGATAGGACAGAGGGGTGCCCAGGCAGAGGAGAGTCTCTCCAGGGGCTCTTCCCAGGACAGTCCTGAGACATGGAGCTCCTTAGGTTCCTTATGCGTGCTCCTTCCCGTCCGGCAGGAAACACAATAACTGAAGAGGGAGGCCTGGAGGACCACCTTTAAAGATAATGGGTGTGTGTGTTTCCTGTCCCGGAGGGAGGAGCCCTATGTCTCAGAGGCTGTCCTGGAAGACGAAAGGAGAAAAATTCTAGTATACATTCCATAGTTTATAGACACTAACTTTTGCACAAACCAATCAATATATATATGTTTATTGGGATTTGCTTTACCAAAATCATGTAACAATACATATTGGCCTAAATTTAGAAGAATTTTAAAATGTTTTTATTGGATAGGTTTAATAGCAGAAATTTAAAAAATAAAATAAAAATGTTTCTTCAAAATGGTCGGTGTTTCAGGTAGCCTAAACCATGAAAAAAAATTATTTGGTTCTTACCCGCCTGTATTTCCCCTTCTTCGTCCAGATCTGGCTGCAGCTGTCCTGAGTCGTCCTGCAAGTATAAAAAAAAGGGATGGAAATGATGCGGCGACCATAATAAAGGGGAAGTCCACCCTAAGGCTACTTTCACACTGAAGCGCTGGCGGTATAGCGGCGCTATACTGTATTTTTTGCCGCGATTTGCGGGCGCTAGCGGCCGAAAAAAGGGTTAAAAACGCCCGCAATAACGCCTCTTTGCGGCGCTACCCCATTGATTTCAATGGGCAGGGGCGCTATAGGAGCGGTATTTTTACCGCTCCTATCGCGCTTCAAAGATGCGGCTTGCAGGAGTTTTTTGACCCTCCTGCAAGCGCAACCCTCCAGTGTGAAAGCCCTCGGGCTTTCACACTGGATACAATTGAGCGGCTTTTTTGGGGCGCATTGCAGGCGCTATTTTTAGCGCAATAGCGCCTGCAAAGCGCCTCAGTGTGAAAGGGGCCTAACACTAAAATTGCCACATCCACAATATAATCGAACCTATCTAGCCCTATAAAGACGAAATCAGTACACATACCTTTTTTTAAAGCCGATCCGGTGCGGTTTCCAGCGGCAGAAACTCTGCAAAGGACACAGCCGTCAACGGCTGGGAAATTAATGGGAAAGGACGTCACCCGTAGACTTACTATGGGGCTTCCATTGTCAGCTGTGTTCTCTGTACCCACCTCCACAGGGAAGCTGCACCTGACAGCTCAGCATGAGATCGGGTCAGATCGGCTTCACAAAAAAGTTATGTATACTGATTTCTTCTTTACAGGTTTAGATAGGTTAGTGTTAGTTGGTGGATGTCTGTAGATGTAGAGATTTTGGAGTTAGGGTGGACTTATTCTATAAAGAGAACACACCCTGCTCCCAGCACGTACACTGAAATATTGGCAGAGAACAGTGTGGAATCATCACAACAGTCAGATCTCAAAACAATGTAAATGATCCAAACATTTCACCCAACAACGCACTGACCTTCCGGTCATCAGCCCCAGATTGACCCTCCTCTACAAAATCCAGAGATAGATCTGCAAAATAAAAATGTAAATAAACACTATAATACATAACATACACCTTGTGTCGTCTTTATTTGCCCTGTAGAATCCGTCTGCAGACTGACTGATGACAGCTATCTATTATGCCCCCCCCCCCCCGAGCACCCAGAACAGGATTGCCTTTACACCCTCAGTGATCCACCTCTAGGGAGCACCCACCTCTCTCGTGGCTCTCCTTTAACATCTGGATGCGCGATATGATGGATGGAATGGCTGGGGTGTCTGGCTTGATTTCCTGTTCGGTTATCCGTAGTAGAGAAGACCAGCTATCTCTGCAATTGCCCTCCAGCTCCCCAGGATCTCGGTTCTCCATCTCCTCTTCTGAGGCATTAAATCGTTTCTTCCTGGGCAAATCATTCTCCGAATCTGAGCCTGAAGACCAACACAGAATGAAGAACTGCATGGAAACCTGGGGCACGATAGATAGGAGAGAGAAACACACCCATGTACCATACAGAATGTCACACAGCCCCCCCCCCCCCCCGAGACACAGACAAGGAGATTTACTAAGACTGGAGTACTCAGAATCAAATAAAGCTGTGCATGGCAGCCAGCTTCTAAAGGTCCGCCTGTTCAATTAAGCTTTGGCAATAAAACCTGGAAGCCGATTGGCTACTATGCAGAGCTGCACCAGTTTTAGCCACTTGCGGACCGCCCAGCATACATTTACTGCAGTGGGTCTGTGCCAGATCACGTACCTAGTACGTGATCTGACACTTCCAGGTCTGGGGCGCGTGCTGCCGGCGACCTGCTTCCACTGTGATCACATACAGTGGGAGCCCAACGGTGGGTACCGCAGATACGATATCCTCCGGCACCCGCCAATTAGACAGGACACATGCAGAACAACAATCTGCCTATGTAAACAAGGCAGATTGTCATTCTGTCAGAAGGGAAGGTATTGATCCTGGGTTTCTGCAAGGGAGGGACACGGATCTTGTCCCTTTCCCCTAGTCAAAGCGCCTCCCCCACAGTGAGTAAGCACAACCTAGGCACAGTTGACCCTTTGATCACGCTGATGTTAACCTCTTCCCAGCCAGTGTCATTAGTACAGTGACAGTGCATTTTTTTTTTAGCACTGATCACTGTATTAGTGTCACTGGTACACAAAAAGCTTAAGTGTCTGATTTGTCCGCTGCAATATCGCAGTCCCACTATAAGTCGCCAATTGCTGCCATTACTAGCAAAAAATAAAAATATCCCTTAGTTCGTAGACGCTATAACCTTTGTGCAAACCAAACAATATATATTATACGCTTATTTGGATTTTTTTTTTTTCCCCACGAAAAACATGTAGCAGAATACACATTGGCCTAAATCGATGAAGAACTTAGATTTGTTTTATATCAGAAAGTAAGAAAATTGTTTTCAAAATTGTCAGTTTTTTTTTTGTTTATGGCACAAAAAATAAAAATAAAGAACGCAGGTGATCGAATAACACCGAAAAAGAGCCATTTCCCTGAGGAAGTCACGTGACAAGTGATGCAACACGTCGGAGAGGGCCAGTGACATCACTTCTGGTGTCTCCGGTACCCGGAAGTCAGTAAGGAGGCGATTAGCTGAATTTTTACCCTGTTTTACAAGTGTTTTTATTGTCAGTGCATACTTTAATTAAAGAGGTTTATACTTCAGCATTGTTGTGCTACGCGTTCTTCCTTATATATTTGAGTTAACTGGAAGCGAGAGTAGTAGATCCAGGTAAACCCACCAGGGGGATCTCTGGTGGAACATATTACGCCAGTGGGAACTAAACAGATTCTGAAGATCTTATAAAAAGGCGCTAGGTGACCGCATGGTCATACCCAAAGAGTGAGTGGCCAATTCACACAGTGGTGGCTGGTGGTGGTTATTTGTTCAGAAGAAAAAAAAAAAAAGGGGATCACTTTGGCACGGCTATTGGCAGAGATGTGATCTTCGTGGATCAGGCCTTGTATTCACTGAATCACTATAAAATTCCTTTCTTTGGACTATTTTTGATTGTCACTCTATTGGATGTGGACAGTTATGTATTCATGAAGGACTTGTGGAATGTGTTATAATATTGATTTTTGGTAAAATCCATATAAAGAAACATTATGTACAATTGTAATATTTGAAACAAGTGCACCATTTATACACAATTGATACTCTGATTTATAGTGGTTGAGTTCACTAAATAATGTTGTAGCAGTTCACATATATATATTTATTACACGATAGAGAGAGTGTGTAAGTATACACACACATATACATACACACACACACACACACACACACACACATACATACACACACACGCACATATATATACGCTAACCACCCAACATACAGCAGCATGAAAACTGTATGTGAAAGGAGATGAGGTGGACTGTCTGTTCCTTGTGAAGTTTTAGGCTTCATCCCCCCCTTTATACTTCTCACAAGCAGAACGCTCACTGTAAAATCTATAGCAGGGATATGCAATTAGCGGACCTTCAGATGTTGCAGAATTACAATTCCCATGAGGCATAGCAAGACCCTGACAGCCACAAGCATGACACCCAGAGCCAAAGGCATGATGGAACTTGTAGTTTTGCAACAGCTGGAGGTCTGCTAATTGCATATCCCTGATCTATAGGAAGATGGCCCCCCCCATATACACTCACAGAGTCGTTTGAGTGGCTGACGTCGGCTCTCCATCTTCTGATCGGTTCTAGAATAGAAAAGATTTACAGTGCTGAACACAGATGATGGTAGCCATACACAACAGTTTAGGGAGTGTATGTATAGATATATACAGAACGTGAAGGGGGGAGAGGTCACTGTGTGTGAATATATATATATATATATATATATATATATATATATATATAAATAAAAAAATGTAAATTTCGGTTTCAGCCAAGTGCATCTTGAACTTTGTTAAGAAATTTTCATTTTCGTGCACCACTGGATAGGTATATTATCTATTCACACATGGGATGGTAAGGGGGGATATGTATAGGATGGTAAAGGGGATGTGGGGCATGTATAGCTATATATAGGATAGTAAGGGGGGGGGTCGCTGTATAGTTATATATAGGATAGTGAGGGGGAGGGGGGCTATGTATAGTTATATATAGGATAGTAAGGGGGGGGGTCGCTGTATAGCTATATATAGGATGGTAAGGGGGATGGGGAGCTATGTATAGCTATATATAGGACAGCAAGAGGGAGGGGGTCCATGTAGATATCCATATATGACAGTAAGAGGTCTATGTATAAGTATGAGACAGTAGGCAGGAGAGGTAGAAATATATATATATATATATATATATATATATATATAATTATTGTGGGGAGGGACAGTCTATATAGAGATATTATACAGGATTTATTTAGTGCCAACAGTTTTCACAGCACATTACAACATAAGGGAAGACAGTGCAGATATAATACAATTGAATACAGGAGGGTTAGGAGGGCGCTGGCCCTTAGAGCTTACAATCTAATAGGGAGAGACAGGTAGTACAGAAGGTGATCGCTGTGAGGGATGAGCGGACTGTGAAGGTAGAGGGTCAGGTGGAGGTGGATCCCCTGAAGAGAAGAGTTTTCAGGGATTACCTAGAAGTTGACAGAATAGATAGTAGCCGGACAGATTGGAGTTGAAAGTTCCAGAGGATGGGAGAGACTCCGGAGAAGTCCTGGGAGAAGCTGGAGAGCAGAAGGTCTTAGGGCTATATAGATATGTATATATAGTGGGGGGGTGGTCTATATAAATATATATGGCGATGGAGGGGGGAGTATCCGTGTCAATGGACAGGCCGGGCTCCTCTCTCACCTGTCCTGTCACAGCCGCCGGTTTCCTCTCCTCAGTTGAATCTCGGCGCCTAATTCAGGAATTCGGGAAATGCGATCACTAGAGGAGCACAGCGGCCATTTTCCCGGAGCCCCTTCACCTATAAAGAAATGTATTCTGTTCCCAAGAGAGGAACAGCTGAGCCTCTAGTGTCTGAACACAACAGCGGGGATTGGCTGGCAAGCGGCAGAGGGCGGGATTACTGCAGTGAGTAGATTAACTTCCGTCTTCCAGTTGCTGAACCTGTCAAAACAGGCAATTTGCGTTTAGCAGTACAAACCTAAGCAAGCCATTCCCATCGGAATTACCTAATAAATGACAGCACACTGGGCTATTGTATGGGACTGTCCCCTCCGATCGTCATCCCTCTTCCTGTCAGAGGGTGACCACCTTCCTTTTCCATGGTAACACTTCCTGTTAGAGGGTGACTACTTTCCTTATCGGTGGTCCCACTTCCTGTCAGAAGGTGACTACCATCCTTTTCCATAGTCCTACTTCCTATCAGAAGGTGACTACCTTCCTTCTATGGTCCCTCTTCCTTTCAGAAGATAACTACCTTCCTTCTCTATGGTCCTACTTCCTGTCAGAGGGGGACTAACCTTCCTTTTCCATAGTCCTACTTCCTGTCATAAGGTGACTACCTTCCTTCTCTATGGTAAGGTGACCAGATTTTTTAAATTAAATCCGGGGACATATTTTTTTTTTACTAGTAATGGCGGCAATCAGCGACTCTCTGCCTGTCGCCGCCATCTGCCTCACAGCCTCTCATGTCTCACTCTCTGGGCCCCGGCTACTACTGGGTGGGGAATGGAGGAAGATCACTCCACCAGGGAAGGCAAGGAGATAAGCAGGCAGGCGGCTGGCAGGGACTTAAGCCAAGGCAGAAGAACATGAGAGAGGAGCTGAATGGGCATACACCCGAAACTAAAGAAATATTCCCTCCGCACCGACCAGCACATGATCATCAGAAAGGGGCACAGATAATGGAAATGAATACACCCCCCTAAGCTAGTAGGAGCGGGGGGTGTGTATTTCAGATTTTTTTTTTTTATTCTGCACTGACTGTCTTTGAAATTGCCCCAGCCCCTGTTCAAATCCTATCCGGGGACAAAACTGGGGACAGACTTGGCCCGGGGACAGTGTCCTCAATCCGGGGACTGTCCCCTGAAACCGGGGATGTCTGGTCACCCTACTCTATGGTCCCTCTTCCTTTCAGAAGATAACTACCTTCCTTCTCTATGGTCCTACTTCCTGTCAGAGGGGAACTAACCTTCCTTTTCCATAGTCCTACTTCCTGTCATAAGGTGACTACCTTCCTTCTCTATGGTCCCTCTTCCTTTCAGAGGGTGACTACCTTCCTTCTCTATGGTCCTACTTCCTATGAGAGGGTGACTACCTTTCTATTCCATAGTCCCACTTTCTGTCAGTATTTTCTTTCACTTTTACACTGTCCCTTTAAAAAAAAATGTTTTTTGATCACTTTTATTTCTATCAAAAGTAATGTAAACTTTCTAACCCTTGTTATAGAAATAGGCAGTGACAGGTTCTCTTTATGGGGAGATCTGGGGTATATAAGACCCCACATTTCTCCTCGACAATGTAACACATTAGATTAAAAAAAAACATTGATCTAGTGCTTTAAATAAAAAAATTGCCTTGTTTACATTAGGCCAGAGCCAGAAGTGACGTCATCATGCCGCTCCAGTCCTCCTAGACTGTAGAGATGGTTGGAGGCCATCTTTCCTCCACTCATCTCTGTTACCAGCTGCCGCAACCGCTAGATCGCAGTGGCGGCCCATCCATAGAGGGCGCCGGACCATGGATTCCAGTTGGGGGGGGGGGGGTTTGAAGCACGTGATTAGAGCCAGGGGCTCTAACAGGCTTCAAAAAAGGGGTCGGCTTGGAGCATTGTGCTTCGAGCCCTCCCAGTTGTGTGAGGATAAGTGAATGAATTTTTGCTATTATCACACTACAGTTCCTCCCTGCCAATCAGGGGGCAGCTCTGTGAGACCTGTTTCCCGATTGGCCAAAGTGTCAGGTGATCCTATTGGATGCCTAGCGCTTTGGCGGAAGAGGAAACATGGTGGAGGAGCAGACACTGCAGATTACTGTGAGCAGAAGGTATTGTTACTAAAGTAGCACCTGCACCTGCCACTGCGGAGCCGGCCGCTGCCCACACTCCAGGAGAGGAGACCACAGCCCCGCCACAGGAGCAGGTAAGTGCTGGACCTCCTGGGGGGGGTTGTTTGTTTGCCCCCACAAAGAAGAACCCACCAGCCGCCACTGCTGGATCGGTTCTCGGGGGCTACCGATCATCCAGGTAAGCCCGAGAAGCACTGGGAAGGGGTCACGCCCTCCCGCTGCTTCTAAAAGTGATCCTGCAGCAAATCGCAGCTCAGGCCACTTTTATCGGTTAGAGAATCGCCAGCTGAAAAAAAAATAATACTTTGGTTTTGCCATATTGCTGCAGCCATAACTCTGGTATTCCACTTCCGACCGAGGACATCTTTTGTCTATGGCCCGGTCTGCGGATAGCACATGTGGGGTATGAAGTATGAACCCGGCAAGACAAGGAGTGTAGTTTCAAAGATTAACCAAGCACAAGTTCAAGACACCAAGCAACCAGTCGTTAGGCGTGGTACCTGGTAAGGCGACAGATCCTCCGGTAGAGCAGGGGGGTCATTACCTGGCTCCCTCCCTAGCGGTCCGTATCCATTAGCAACTGGACCCGAACCTACGTTATGGAGATCTATGGCCTGGTCACATGGTACAAGAAGGAAGGAGTTAATGAGCGCGCATGAGGTCCGCGCTATGTGCACGTCAAGACCCCATTCTGTTACTGGGAGCTAGGTGGGAGCTAGGTAGGTGCTAGGATGAGTGTATAATAGTTTTTGGTTTCTCTGCTTAACAGAGAGACCGCTAGCATACCTCCCAACTTTTTGAGATGGTAACGAAGGACACCTATTAGCAAAAGTATGTAGGCATAGGACACTCCCCCTGCCCCACCCCCGTGAAGGAGAATTTTCCAAAAAAAAAAATTATTAGGTAAACCCACAAGTGCTTATTTTTACCACTACTATTCCTTTTATTATGGCTTCTGAAATTTAAAAATGCAACCATTTAGAAACTGGATGAAAGGTTTAGCACTGGGAACCACTTTTTGAAAGATAAGGAGTGTATTTTATATACAACTTTATAGATCAGACCTAAATGAGGGACAAATGAGAAGGAATGAGGGACAGAGGGACATTGCTCAAAATCAGGAACGGTTGGGAGCTATGAGCTAGGTAAAGTTAATTGCTGTCTGGTGATTGTAAATGTATGAAGGTGAAAAACCTTCTGTGTGCAGCAGCTCCTCCAGCCCCCCTAATATTTACCTGAGCCTCCTCTCGTTCCAGAAATGTCCATGAGAACCTTGGCTATCCAGGGACTCGCACTCCTGATTTGCTTTTGGCAGCAGCAGGAGTCATTGGCTCCCGCTGCTGTCAATCACCGCCAGTGAGCCAATCAGGAGACAGAGGGGGTGGGACCGAGCCTCGGCTCTGTGGGTGAATGGACACACAAAGCCGCGGCTTGGGAGCACACCTGCTTGGGTGCCCCCACAGAAAGCTAGTTGCTGTGGGGGCACCCAGTGGGAGGGGCTAGGAGTGCTGGCAAGAGACCCGAGAAGAGGAGGATCCGGGCTGCTCTGTGCAAAACCAACTGCACAGAGCAGTTAAGTATAATATGTTTGTTATTTTAGAAAAAAACAAACAAGCTTTAGTATTACTTTATCAGAGAGTGGTGATCGGCTTGTGTAGTGCTGCTTATGCTGTCTTGAAGTTTCACACTGTCCTAGCAAATATGGAAAGTGCTGGAGAGTAGGTGGAAACCATGCAGATGGTAACATGAATATTCATACAGCCCTGGCCAATTAGAAGGGGAGGTGCCCCTAGACATGCTGGGTGCCTGTATTTAAATTCTAGCGCCTCATGGGCATTCCTAGGAGAGGATTGCATCAAGTGGGGGTGCTGCCTCCCCCAGCACTTGCTGCCATGTGGCCTCAGGTGGGTGACCTGAGGGTGTAAAGTCTGCGTGGCTGACCCTGGACCTACCATAGCTCACAGAGGGAGAGTCTACTGGGCATCTGGTCTGGTATCACGGAGAGAAAGCTTGTGGGTGGTGCTTCAGGAGCCTTGTGAGTTCAGACACCCTAAGGATCCTTAGTTATACCCTCTTTTACTCTATGGCCCCTTTCACACTGAGGCGATTTGCAGGCGCTATTGCGCTAAAAATAGTGCCTGCAATGCGCCCCAAAAAAGCCGCTCAATTGTATCCAATGTGAAAGCCCGAGGGCTTTCACACTGGAGTGTTGCGCTTGCAGGAGGGTCAAAAAACTCCTGCAAGCCGCATCTTTGAGGCGCGATAGGAACGGTAAAAAATACCGCTCCTATAGCGTCCCTGCCCATTGAAATCAATGGGGTAGCGCCTCCAAAACGCCGCAAAGAGGCGTTTTTGCAGGCGTTTTTAACCCTTTTTCGGCCGCTAGCGGGGGTTAAAATCCCCCCCGTTGGCGCCCGCAAATTGCGGCAAAAAAACCCCGGTATAGCGGTGCTAAAAAGGCGCCGCTATACCGCTAGCGCATCCAGCGCCTCAGTGTGAAAGTAGCCTAAGTCAGCACACACAAAGAAAAACACTTGCTAGTGTTCTTAGAGCTTTGTCCAGAACTGTCAACTACTTTACTAAGGGACAATGCTCTGTGCTGTACCAAGTTTGCTGCTGCTGTGGAGAAGTCTTTATCTGCCTTCTGCAAGGTCTGCAGTCAAGTGCCACTAGAAAAGGAAGGTAGAGTCCTCAATGTCAATAGTTTGATTTGGAAATATCCCACTATATTCCTTACCCTATTCAAGTTCTCCAATAAAACAACAAAAACAAAACCCCTAGACTGGAGTAACGAGCGGAAGTGAGGGTGCACCTGGCTGTGTGAAATACCTTGTGCCTGGCTGCGGGGCAAGAAGTAGGGAAGACCTGAACAAACATACCAGCGGCTCCTGCGGGGGTAGTGCTACATTAGATTCTTCACATGACCACAGTCTTCACTTGGTCCTGGGTATTAATGAGCACACTTAGCACAAAAGGTACCCCCGCATGCAGGGGGAGTAGGCCCCCGCCCACAGGGTGACTACGTCTCTTCTCCATGGTTCCACTTTGTGTAGGAATTTATTCATCCTCTATGGACTATGGGATGTATAGTGTGCATAGAGCAGTGTACATGACCACAACTAAGGTGCACTGCTACTTCCATCAAATAGAAGTGAGGGGGATTAGGAGAGGTTCTGGAGCTCAAAGAGGACAGGTGGCAGAAAAACTAAGAATCAATTAAAAAAAATATATGTATGTAGTGCTACCCCCAAAGGAGACGCTTGGTAATTTGGGTTCTCTGTTCTGTGCCTTGACTCCAAGAACACCCTCAGCACCTCTGACACACCTGGTTGAATGAAAGTTACTGCAATCACTTGTAAGAAAGTGAGTATAGGGTGAGAAAGCAGGCGGGTCGGTCTGCCGGGTGACTCGGTGTGTGAGCGGGCGGGCGGCTCGGCGGCGGGTGAGAGAGCGGGCGGTCAGCTGGGCGGCACGGTGTGTGAGCTGGAGGCTGGCCAATCAGCGAGCCGGGGACCAGGGGGGCAGAGAGATGACATCATCTCTCATGCCCCGCGCCGGCCCTGCATCCCTGCAGTAACTTCCGCCCTCACCGTGCAGTCAGCGCGGGCAGCAGAGAGATTACATCATCTCTCTGCTGCCTGACTCTGGGTGGGACAAAGCAAGAGACAAGCAAAACACCACCTTAGCAGGCAAGGTGTGGCAGATGACGTGGCAAGTGACAATTCGCAACATGTGGCAGATGACGTGGCAAGTGACAATTCGCAACATGTGGCAGGCGACATGGCAAGTGACAATCCACATCTTGTGGCAGGTGACGGTGGCAAGTGACACACTCGAGGCTCCCACTGATTCTGCATTATGGTGAGTTGAACTATTTCATTTTATATTACAATGTAATAATATAAATAATGCGCTTCAATCATCCTGACACCATAACAACCATGGTGCCGTGATGATTGAAGCACCAACACCAGCCATTTCCCTGATAAATTGCCGGCAAAAAAAGTATTTTCAGGCAGTGCCCCTCCCAAGACTAGACTCTGGATCCGCCCCTGGTTCAGACACATTCTGCTTGACAGTATAATCACTACGCCAAGGTAACTTGGAATAGAATTCTGCACCACTAGACTGGAATCAATGCATAAATCAGCAAAGTCAGCAATTAACTAGCATTAACTGCAATGTGAATAGTAATATCATAACTAGTCTAGAGTGCACTTTAGGAGAATGGCTAGGATACGGTGCAATGTTCCTTTGAGAGGTACCTCTTATCATAAGCAGTAGGTAAAGGTCTCTGTGTAGCAGCTGTAAAGGGGCAGTCGTTAGTCTTAATTCATCAGCCGGCCAGCGTTGGGGCCCAGTGGTACTGTACATGAGAATCAACCCCAGTCAAGCCTGCAGATCGCAATAAGTCTACTAGATGGCTGTATGGTCTATTCCTAAAGAGCTCAGTCTCTCTAGCAGCAGATAGTAAATCCTCACAGCAGCAACTCACCAGTCCCAGTGATATTGCAGTTCACCATCCAGTAAATTAGTCCACTCTCTGCTCTGCACCCAGGTGACTCTGGCTGTCAGCACATCTAGGCTCAACACTCCAGATCCTGCTCAGGTTGTCATTGTGCAGTAGTGGCGGTGCACACTGGACAGCGTTGTGCACACTCTGAGCTCCCTCATGGCAAAAGGAAGCTGTGTCCTGTACAGCTTGAGAAAATGTTGCTCTTTCCCCTCCTCCTGGCGATCTCCCTCTGGGTAGAGATGGGCCGAACACCCCCTGGTTCGGTTTGCACCAGAACTGTCGAACATTGCCAAAGTTTGGACCCAAACCCTATTGAAGTCTATGGGACCCAAATTTGAAAAATCTAAAAAGTCCTCATTTTGAAGGCTTATATGCAAGTTATTGGCCATAAAAAGGGTATGGGGGCCCAGGTACTGCCCTGGGGGACATGTACGAATGCAAAAAAAACTTTTACAAAAGATTGTTTTTAAAGGAGCAGTGATTTTAATGATGCTTAAATGAAACAATAAAAAAATATAGTGCCTGGGGGGGTCTACTTAGTCTGCATGTAAAGTGGCACATCTGTACCGTGTATAGAGCCTGCTGCAGCAAACTTGACATTTATAAAGAAAAAAAAAAGACATTTAAATTGCCTGCAATACAAAAATGAAAAAAAAAAGATGCCCCCCCTGAACCATACCAGGCCACATGCCCTCAACATGGAGAGGGTGCTTTGCTGGGTCGGTGATGTCACATGGGGGTTGTGCCGCCAGGCAGCCCCGCCTCTTACCTATTTAAGAACTGTCAGATGACGGAGCAGGCACATGACTGTTAGCCTTCATTGCAGGCGGAGAGTATTTTTATTTTTTAGGGTCCAGGGGTGGTGTCAGTGTCGTGATTGACAATGGATCTACATCAAGGGACATTGTTTTTTTAATGTGTGTGTATTTTATTTATTTTGGTACCCCATACTTATTCACATGAGGTGGCTTCCAGATTCCGATAAGACCCCTGTCCGCAGACCCCTACAACCACAGCCCAGGAATGTCGGGAAGAGGCCCATGTCCCCATCAGCACCCCCCCCCCATGTTGAAGGTATTTGGTCTGGTATGGTTGGGGGGGGCGCTTCCCCCCTGCCCCTTTTCTGACCTGTCGTGCTGCCGCGCTGTTTTTTTTTTTGGCGTGGGGTTCCCCTTAAATCCATACCAGACCCAAAGGGCCTGGTATGGATTGGGGGGGATCCCCACAAAGTTTTAACATTTTTGTATTGCCAGCAATGGTATTGAATTGCCGGAAATTTAAATGTCATTTTTTTGGAACCCCACGCCAACATTTTTTTTTTAAAACGGTGTGGGCCTCCACCAAAGTCCATACCAGACCCTTACCAGAGCATGCAGCCTGGCAGGTCAGGAAAAGGGAAGGATGAGCGAGTGCACCCCCCCTTCCTGAACCATACCAGGCCACATGCCTTCCAACAGACCCATCAGGGACAAGGTGCTGAGTACCCCCCCCCCCCATGCTCAGGGCATGTGGCCTGGTATGTGGCCCTTTCCTGGACTGCCAAGCTGCATGCTCGAATAAGGGTCTGGTATGGATTTTGGGGGGACCCCATGCTGTTTTTTTTTTAACATGGGGTTCTCCTTAAAATCCATACCAGACCCAAAAGGCCTGGTATGGATTGGGGGGGGGAGCCCCACACATTTTTTTTCTATTGCTGGCAATGCTCTTTTTTTTCATTTAATTGTCAGCGGGGAAGCCCATTGACAGCTGATGACTTATCCGTTAACAACCAGCTATTCACTATGCACTGATTGGGCAAAGCTTCAGGGCTTAGCATGCACTGTGCAGTGCATTGTGGGGTGCTCCCGCCGAGCTACCCGCAAATTCGGGTGTTCGGCAAAAAAAAGGCGATGTTTGTGCCCAAATTTTGCTCGGCCCGAACCATTCGCCCAACTCTACCTCTGGGAAAATGCAGTTCAAAAGCTTGTGGTAACAGTAGAGTCTCTCTCCTCTGGACTACACTTTCTACAGTGCAGTGCTGCCTGACTCAGTATATTTAACTCTTCATCCTCAGCAGCTCCCTCCACTTGCTAATATAGCTGTTAACCAGATCAGGACTGCAGGGAAGCAGCAACAGAGAGCCGCGGCAGCCAGTGTTTCTCTCACACTTCATTCTTAGCCAAGCACCTGGCTATATGTATGCAGCCCTCAACCCATACCTTCCAGCATTTAGATGTGTATGCAGCCCCCCCCCCCCCATATCTTCCAGTATGCTCCCCTGCTCAGCACTGTACTTCCTGTTTGCTACCCCATCTCAGCACTGTGTTTCACATCTTCTCCCTTGCCCCGTCTGCTGTCCGCTCAGCACTGTGCTTTCTGTCTGCTCACCCACTTGGCACTGTGCTTCCTGTCTTCTCCCCAGCTCACACTGTACTTCCTGTCTGTTCAGTACTGTGCTTCCTGTCTGCTCCCCCACTCAGCGCTGAGTTTCCTGCTTGCTCCTCTGCCTAGCAATGTGCTTCCTCTTTGCTTACCTCCTTAGCACCGTGCTTCCTGTCTGCTCCCCGACTGGGATATACAATGTGCTCTACTCTCAGAATGGGTGCTGTCATAAATTACCCCTAGTGTAGGTCGACCATCACCACCTGGAAGATACAATGTGCTGTACCCTCAGAACGGGTGCTTTCAAAAATTACATGTGTTTATCTGGGAGATACAATGTACTGTACAGTAGCTTTATCTTGTACAAGCTCAGTTTCCTGCTTGCTCACCTGCCTAGCAATGTGCTTCCTCTCTGCTTACCTCCTTAGCACTGTGCTTCCTGTCAGCTTCCCCGCTCAGCACTGTGCTTCCTGTCAGCTTCCCCGCTCAGCACTGTGCTTCCTGTCTGCTTCCCCGCTCAGCACTGTGCTTCCTGTCTGTTCCCCCGCTCAGCACTGTGCTTCCTGTCTGCTCCCCCGCTCAGCACTGTGCTTCCTGTCTGCTCCCCCGCTCAGCACTGTGCTTCCTGTCTGCTCCCTCGCTCAGCACTGTGCTTCCTGTCTGCTCCCCCGCTCAGCACTGTACTTTCTATCTGCACCCCCATAAAGCACTTTGTCCCCCTCCCCCCAAACACTGTTTCCTGTCTTCTCCCCGCCTCACCCCTGTGCCTCCTGTCTGTTCAGCACTTCGCTTCCTGTCTCCTCCCCCACTCAGCACTGAGCACTGTTTCTTGTTTGCTCACCCACCTAGCAATGTGCTTCCTGTCTGCGCTCCAGCTTAGCACTGTGCTTCCTCTCTGCTCAACCACTTGGCGTTGTGCTTCCTCTCTGCTTACCCACTCAGCACTGTGCTTCCTGTCTCTCTCTCTCTACCCCCTTCCCCCCCACTCAGCACTGTGCTTCCTGTGTGTGCTCACCTGCTTAGCACCGTGCTTTCTCTCTGCATACCTGCTCTGCACTGTGGTTACTGTCTGGTCCTTGCTGGGAGATGCTCACCCACTATGCTTCCTGTCTGCACACCCACTCAGCCCTGTGCTTCCTGACTTCTCCCCCACTCAGCACTGTGCTTCCTGACTTCTCCCCCACTCAGCACCGTGCTTCCTGTCTGCTCAACCACTCAGCACCGTGCTTCCTGTCTGCTCAACCACTCAGCACTGTGCTTCCTGTCTGCTCCCCCACTCAGCACTGTGCTTCCTGTCTGCTCCCCCACTCAGCACTGTGCTTCCTGTCTGCTCCCCCACTCAGCACTGTGCTTCCTGTCTGCTCCCCCACTCAGCACTGTGCTTCCTGTCTGCTCCCCCACTCAGCACCGTGCTTCCTGTCTGCTCCCCCACTCAGCACCGTGCTTCCTGTCTGCTCCCCCACTCAGCACCGTGCTTCCTGTCTGCTCCCCCACTCAGCACTGTGCTTCCTGTCTGCTCCCCCACTCAGCACTGTGCTTCCTGACTTCTACCCCACTCAGCACTGTGCTTCCTGACTTCTACCCCACTCAGCACTGTGCTTCCTGACTTCTACCCCACTCAGCACTGTGCTTCCTGACTTCTACCCCACTCAGCACTGTGCTTCCTGACTTCTACCCCACTCAGCACTGTGCTTCCTGACTTCTACCCCACTCAGCACTGTGCTTCCTGACTTCTACCCCACTCAGCACTGTGCTTCCTGACTTCTACCCCACTCAGCACTGTGCTTCCTGACTTCTACCCCACTCAGTACTGTGCTTCCTGACTTCTACCCCACTCAGTACTGTGCTTCCTGACTTCTACCCCACTCAGCACTGTGCTTCCTGACTTCTACCCCACTCAGCACTGTGCTTCCTGACTTCTACCCCACTCAGCACTGTGCTTCCTGACTTCTACCCCATTTAGCACTGTGCTTCCTGACTTCTACCCCACTCAGCACTGTGCTTCCTGACTTCTACCCCACTCAACACTGTGCTTCCTGACTTCTACCCCATTCAGCACTGCGCTTCTTGTCTTCTCACTCACTCAGCATTGTGCCTCCTGTCTGTCCCTGCTGGGAGATGGAACCACAATGGTGAGCGGGGACCAGACTCCTGGAAATTTGTTGGAATCTTCTTCAGGATCTGGATCTTTTCTAAGAGCAGGGTTTGTGGTGATCTGCATTAAATGTATCTATAGAGACGTCTTTTTTTCCCCAAGTTTTTAATTTAGTAACAGTATACTTTAGCAGAAAACATCTGATGCATTTGGTTTGTGACAGTTTCACTTTAAAAAGGGGAATTTGTATGTTTCAGTTCTACTCAGTGTAAACGAAATAATTTGGTTCTAAGAATAGAACGTAATGTCACCTGAGATTGTATGATAACTGAAGGGATGAAATCTCACACATTGACCAGCACAGACACTCACACATACTCACTCCCGCATACTATCATCTATGTTCTATAGGAAGGACCACTGTAGCATTCAGAGGAGTAACTTGGAGTTTAGTGGTCATTCCCCAGCAAGATCTCATTAATAACATCCAATGTTCTGTTGCTAAAGACCATGCTGAGATGATCCATTCCATCCAGCTCAATAACATGAACGCTCTCCTTCTGTTGGGTCTTCCAGCGTTTACAGAGTTCCAGGCTTCTTTTGTGTACAGTGTCATCCCCATCTGTATAGTGGATATCTATAGGCGGCTCATTAGGAAAACCATCCCCGTAGACGAAGGTCTCTGCTGTGGGGTGACCTGTTCCATAGATGCAGTACATCTCCACACCTGGTGGCGGAAGCCCATCCAGAAGGCCCTTCGTATCTTCCCACATGTACCATCCATCCTCAAAGTCAATGTCTTTGAATAACTTCTGGTAGTCTTTGTTTGTATAGTTAAAGGATGGGGTGGAAATAAAGACATGGGATTCAGGCCAGGCCAGGTTGTTGGGTATCATCCATGGGTTTGTGGTCGTCATTCGCTGTTCTTCTCGAATTTTAATGTTAGAAACCATTGGAATCCCATGATTGTCTCCTGTGAATACAGAGTAAAATATGAATGCCCATTCCAGAAAACAAAGACAATAAGTCTGTAACATTGGAATAAACCAGAGTACAATATAAAAGTCCCAAAAACTACCACATTGTAATGTGTGTACACTCATCCTATTGGAGCAAGAAGACCACATAAGCTTCTGTTTGTTGTTATCTGCAGCATCAGAGCCAGACACCTTCATCATATGATATAAGCAGTTCTAAAGCAAATTAGTCATGGAATAGCGAGAATGATTATTTATCTATTAGATTGTAAGCTCTTCTGAGCAGGACCCTCTTAATCCTCTTGTATTTTGTTGTATTCTAACTGTATTGTCTCCCTATTATATTGTAAAGCGCTGCGTAAACTGTTGGCGCTAAATAAATCCTGTATAATAATAATAATTGTGGATGTGTAGGAGAAAATATAATAAGCAGTGAAGGTTTCTGCTGATAAACTCTTGAGACAGGATTTAAAAGAGATGCTTGCCCTCCCACAACAATGCAGTAAAAATGTGAACACTAAGGGGGTTAGTTACACAGAATACTACTTAGTGATGTTTGGATCATATCATTAATACTAATGACTATATTGTGCTGTTGGTGTAGGAAAGAGCTAAGGAAAACTGCAGTGTAACCATCTCCATCTGGGAGATACAATGTGCTCTACCCTCGGAATGGAGGCAGTCATAAATGATCCATAGTGTAAACATGACCATCTCCAACTTGGAGATACAATGTGTTGTACCCCAGAATGGGGGCAATCATAAATGTCCTGTAGGGTGCCCATGTCCATCTGGTAGATACAATGTACTGTACCCTCAGAATGGGTGCTGTCATGAATGACCTATAGTGTAACCATCTCCATCTAGGGCTAGGCTATACAATGTGCCAAATGGGGGTTGTCATGAATGATCCATACTGTGTCTATCTCTGTTTGAGAGATACAATATACTGTACCCTTAGAATGGGGGTTGTTATAAATTATCCACAGGGTGTCCATCTCCATCAGGGAAATACAATGTGCCTTGCTCTCAGATTTTAGACAGTCATATATGACCTGTAATGTGACAATCTCTATCTGGGAGATACAATGTGCTGTACCCTTAGAATGGAAGCAATCAAAAGTGATCCATAGTGTAACCATGACCATCTCCACCATGGAGATACAGGTGCTGTCATAAATGACCCTTAGGGTGTGCAGCTCCAGCTCCGAGATATGTAAAGTGCCCTCAGAATGGAGGCAGTCATATATGGCCCATAGTTTAACCACCTGGGAGATAAAATGTGCTGTGCGCTCAGAATGGGAGCTGTCATAAATGACCCTAGTGTAACCATGTACATCTGAGAGATGAAATGTGCTTTGCCCTCAGAATGGGTGCTGTCATAAATGACATTTAGTGTGACCATCTCCGTCTGGGAGATGAAATGTACTGTACCCTCAGAATGGGTGCTGTCATAAATGACCCATAGGGTGTCCATCTCCAGCTCTGAGATACAATGTGCTATACCCTCATAATGGGTGCTGTCATAAATGACCCATAGGGTGTCCATCTCCAGCTCTGAGAGACAATGTGCGCTATACCCTCATAATGGGTGCTGTCATAAATGACCCATAGGGTGTCCATCTCCAGCTCTGAGATACAATGTGCTATACCCTCAGAATGGGTGCTGTCATAAATTACCCTAGTGTGACCTTCTCTATCTGGGAGGTACAATGTGCTGTACCCTCAGAATGGGTGCGATCATAAATTACAGTAGTATGAACATCTCTCTACCTGGTAAATACAACATGCTGTATCCTCAGAAGGGGGCTGTAATAAATTAACCATAGTGTGACCATCTCCATCTAGGAGATACAATGTGCTGTACCTTCAATGGGTGCTGTAATAAATGACCCTTAGGGTGTCGGTTTCCATCTTGGATATACAATGTGCTCTACCCTTATGCCTCGTACACACGAACGCGATTTCCGACAAGAAAACCGCATTTTTTTTCCAGCAGAAAACAGGTGAAACTTGTGTTGCATACACACGGTCACACTAATCTTGGACAAAATTCCGACCCTCAAGAACATGGTGACGTACAACACGTACGACGAGCCAAAATCAATGAAGGTCAATAGGCAGTTTGGCTCTTCTGCTTGATTCTGAGCATGCATGTTTTTTTTTGCGTCGTAATTGCATACAGACGACCGCGATTCCTGATAGGGATTGTTCCTGTCACGAAAATTGAGATCCTGCTCTCAATCTTTTCTTGGCCAAAATTCTCACAGAAAAGGTGCGAAGGAGCATACACACGGTCAGAATTTGCGACAAAAAGCTCACATCGCACTTTTCTCTTCGGGAATCGCGATCGTGTGTACGAGGCATTAGAATGGGTGCTGTCATAAACGACCCCTAGTGTAGTGTGACCGTCACCATCTTGAATATACAATGTGCTGTACCCTCAGAATGGGTGCTTTTAAAAATGATATGTGTTTGTCTGGGAGATACAATGTACTGTACAGTAGTAGCTTTATCTTAAACAAGCTCACTTTCCACACATGGTGAGAAGTCATTGTCATGATGGCACTTACCTGACAGGAGGACCATTAATGGTTTTACTGCCCCCCCCCACGGTGCTCCAAGTGAGATAAATCCTTTAATATATTTCTTTTTCCACTGTGAAGGCTGATGATTCAAGAAGTACAGAATGTACATATTACCAAGGCTGTGCCCGGTAAGAAAAACTGGTTTCTGATATTCTCTGTGCATGTCTTCTATAAGCTTCTGTAGTCTTTCAAAGTATTCTTTCTGTCCATCTGCAGTAGAGGCAGGAACTTTATTATAACTACTATATTTAGTAATATAAAGTGATTGGAATATGACAGTTGTGAAATAAATGTTCCTATACTAAAACATTATTTGATTGTGAAGGGGCAGTGCCTTGTGTTCTCATTATTTCACCACTCCTGCATAGTAATAGAAAAGGTATTTAAAGCGGAGGTTCACCCACATTTTAACGATTACTGTAACCGTTCCCTCTTAGCATGAATAAAAGCAAATGCCTAACCTTTTTTTTTTTTTGTTGTGTAGTTTTCCTTAATCTTCTTTCTTCATTCCTACTTCCGGGATTTCCTCCCGCGGGAGTAGGCGTGTCCTTTGCTGTGCTGTGTCGCTGTGTATGCCGGGAATTCTGCAGCAATGACTCCTGGGAGCAAAGTGTCCTGCTTCCCAGGAGTAAAAGAGTAACCATCACGATAATTCAATCGTCACGTGACTCGTCTACCCGGTCACGTGACGCGCATTCATCGCTACCCGGAAGAATATGCTTGTGGGCTTCAAGATGCCCACAAGCAAAATGGCAAATACAGGAAGTTTTTTTTATAAAGAGTTATTTATTCCGAAAACGGACGGGGGATGTTTACCAGCGCCAGACAAGTGAGTACTACTAATGCATAAGTTGTAGCATAGAATGGACTTTAAAAAAAAGAAAAAAGAAAATGTATGGACCGCGGAACCTCCGCTTTAACACTGGAAAATTTACAGCATCTGTCTACCCTAAAGACTATATTCCCCATGTAGTCTCTTCATAATTATAGTGGGTGGTGTGAGGGTCGGGTCACTAAATCATCCATACCAGATCTTCTCAAAATTCCTGAGAACTACCTCTATGGGTGCAGGTTAAACTTTCCAAATGTAAGGAAATGTCTTTTGTTGGGGGGGGGGGGGATAGCTGATGCTCTACTGAGCCACTAGAATTAATAAAAGACTTTGACTGTGGATCCTGGGACTATTGGAGGCTGTCACTGTGACCCTTGGGACCACTGGAGGTTGCCACTGTGGTCCTTGAGATTATTAAAGACTTTGACCCTGGGACTGAAGACATTTATTGTGGTCCCTGGGATTTTTAGAGACCTTGAATGCTGCCCCTGTGAGTATTGGAGATAGTACTTGTGACCCCTGGAAGTATTAGGCCTAATGCACAATGGACATTTTTACAGCTGCTGTTTTTGGCTTCAGGTGTTTTTTTCTGCAGCCAGTAAACTCTACAGCATGTTATCCTATGTGTCCATGGCCATGCACACATAGGCTTTTATCAGTGTTTTTTGTCAGGCGTTTTTTCTGGCTGGAAAAAACCCCCCAAAACTAGGGGGTCTGAAGATGAGTTTTTCTGCTGTAAAAATGCTCTCACTCTGCAAAACGCAAAAAAAAAATGCAGCTATTCTGCATTTATGAGCCATAAGCTTTTGTGGGAGTATAGTTTTGCTGAAAAAAGCAAATGCTAAAAAATTTAACTACAAAAACGCTGCAAAACGAATTCTGCAGCTTTCTACAGCTAACGCTACTGGCGTTTTTATAATGTCCCGTGTGCATTAGAGGCACGCTTGTTATGGCTGGAATTATAAAAGTTTGTGAATGTAGCACCTTGGATTATTAAAGATTGGGATTGTAGCCCATCTGATTATTATTTAGAGACTAAAATTGTGCCCCCTGGGATTACTGGAGATTGGGATGACTGGAAATAGGAATGTTTAGACCCTGGAGATGTATGTCAAGGTTTTCATTTATCCATGTCATTTTATTGTTCTAGTTAGTCACATTATATGTTACAGCAGCTAAAGAAGCTTCTTAGGTGAATGGTAAAAGGTCCTTCATCAATCCAAAACCAACCCAGGTGAACATGACTAACAGCTATCAGCTAGACCAGGGGTGTCCAGCCTGAGATGGCTATGAATGCTACCCAACACAAAATCCTAAACTTACTTAAAAATGTAAATTTTAATTTTTGTTTTTGTAAAAATGCATTTACACTTAGCATAGGATGACCAGACATCTCCGGTTTGTGGGGACAGTCCCCAGATTGAAGAAACTGTCCCCAGACCAAGTCTGTCCCTGGTTTTGTCCCCGGAATGGATTTGAACAGGGGCTGGGACAATTTCAAAGACAGTCAGTGCAGAATAAAAATAAAAAAAATAATGAATTACACAACCCCGCTCTAGCTTGGGGGGGGGGGGGGTGTATTTTTTTTCCATTATCTGAGCCCCTTTCTGATGATCATGTGCTGGTCGGAGCGGAGGGAATATTTCTTCAGTTTTGGGTGCATGCCAATTCAGCTCCGCTTGCATGTTCTTCTGCCTTGGCTCAAGTCCCGGCCAGCCGCCGGCCTGCTTATCTCCGTGCCTTCCCTGGTGGAGTGATCTTCCTCCGCTCCCCACCCAGTAGTAGGGCCCGGAGAGGAAGACTTGACAGGCTGTGAGGCGGGCGGCGGCAGGTGCCAGTGGCGATGGGCAGAGAGTTGCTGATTGTCCCCGGATTTCATTTAAAAAATCTGGTCACCTTAACTTAGCAAACAAATGGCGCCAAAGAAAAATTTGACAGTTTCTCTTTACTAGACTTTTATGAGTTTTATCTCCCCCCCCAAAAATATCCCACTTTTCACAATCGCACCTTATTCATGTCATCAGTATTCAGCAGCACCTATATTTGTAAGCAACTATATTCAAGGATGTACACAAAGGGCAAAATTAGAACCAACGTATACCAGATATTGATGTGTTAGTTTATCAAAAACAGTGTCAAATATCGCACTCTGGGGCCCCGTTCACACTGGTGCAACAATAGCTTGGACTTTAAGAGCACAAGTCACATGACATGTAAATAATACATTTTTCCTATTAGAGCTGTCTTAACTGGTCCAACTTTGGAAAAGGTTCCTGCACTACTTTGGTCAGAGTTCTGTCAAATTTCATCCCATAGAAATTGAATGAAAGTCGCATTCAAGTCGAATCAGCATCTTAACTGTTAGCAATGCAAAATGTATTGAAAAAAAAACGTACCAGACCCTTATCTGAGCACGCAGCCCAGCAGGCCAAGAAAGGGATGAGCGAGTGCCCCCCCTCCTGAACCATACCAGGCCACATGCCCTCAACATGGCTCTGCCCCTCGCACCTCAAAGCACCTTGTCCCCATGATGATGGGGACAAGGGTCTCTTCCCCACAACCCTGGGCTGTGGTTGTGGGGGTCTGCGGGCAACTGGTTTATCAGAATCTGGAAGCCCCCTTTAAGAAATTATGGGTCCGTGGCGTAAGGGGGCGAGGTCTCTGAGTTATGTCACCGCATGGCCACGCTCCATAGCTATATAAGAACTGTCAGACACAGATGCTGCCAAAATGGAGGGGGCATTCATCGAGGGAGGAGCGATTTTTTTGTTTTTATCGGGTCAACTGCGGCGGAGGAAGACATCATGATTGATATTGGATCTGCAATCGGGGGACAGTAAACATTTTTAAAACAGGACTTTTTTTGGGTGAATGGGTAGGGGTAATATGTACCCCATACTCATTCACATGGGTTGGCTGGGATTTCGGGCCCCCCTGATTCTGATAAGCCCCCTGGCTGCAGACCCCACGACCACAGCCCAGGGTTGTGGGGAAGAGACCATTGTCCCCATCAACATGAGGAAAAGGTGCTTTTGGGTGAGGGCATGTGGTCTGGCATGGTTCAGGAGGGGGGCACCTGGCCTGTCGGGCTGCATGCTTAGATAATGATCTGGTATTAATTTTCAGGGGGGGGCCATGCCGTTTTTTTGTTTTGTTTTTTTTTACATTTTGGCGAGGGGTTTCCCCTCAAAATTCATACCAGACCTAAGGGTCTGGTATAGATTTGGCGGAGAACCTCACGCTGTTTTTTTTGTAAATGTGGCGTGGAAATCCATACCAAACTCACCTCAAGTGGGATCCTGTTCATTAAAGTCGGATCGAAGTCGCAAGGCAAAGTCGGATTAAAAGTTATGCGACTTTCATGTTGGATCAGTGTGAATAGGGCCTCATTTTTACAATAAAAAAGATTATACAAAAAATCTGTTTTATTACTCTTAAGCCTCGTACACACGGCCGGTTTTCTCGGCAAGAAAACTGCTGGGAGAGCTTTTTGCCGAGAAAACCGTCCGTGTGTATGGTTTCTCGTCGGGAAAACTGCCGGGAATCTCGAAGAGAAAAATAGAGAACCTGCTCTCTATTTTTCTCATTGGGATTCTCGGCAAGTGATTCCTGCCAAGAAAACTGTGAGTGTGTACACTTACCTGTCCCAGGTAATCCCACGCATGCTCGATGAGACTTCGACTAATGCGCGGTAGCTTACAAGGGTAGTGTAGGGTGAAGCAAGATGGCGGCGACGGCATCGAATGTGACGAGCGCAGGCTCTTTGTAGTCAATGACATCACAGCGTTCTTGCCATTCAAAAGAACGGCGGTTCTTTTGAATGTGCCGTGCATACACTCGGCGAGCAAGAAAAGCTTGCCAGGAATCCCGTCAGGAAAACCGAAAAAAAAATCCTGACGGGATTCCCAGCCGTGTGTACAGGCTTAAAAGATATATTATCTATATAGGTATATTATTAATATCACTGATTGTTAACGTGTGATCTGCCTGACTTTTTCTGCTCATCAGCTATCCTTATTGTTAGTGTATTTTATGCGTGGCCCCAGACAATTCCTCTTCTTCCAGTCTGGCTCCGGAAGGTCAAAAGGTTAGACACCCCTGAGCTAGACTTTGGAGATGTTTCCTCAGAGACAACAATAGAGAGGACTCATAGCAAAGAGTAGCCAGTACCCCGGTCAGGAGAAATGTGAACGATTCCTCTAAACCCAGACTGAACTAATACTTACTGGGAGCAAGTCTCCAGTCATAGGGTGCGGCACGGACCGTCTCGTCTCTCACATAGCCGTTGTTCACCAAGTTTTGTACAAGGGTGTGAAGATAACCTACGAAGAGTAATACAACATTTAATAAACACAAATTAATCCCATTTCACTTTCCTGTAACAAAAACTCCTGAATTTTGGAACACCAGCCTGACCATTTTTATCTAATGCTTAATTTTCTTGGCTCGTCGTAGTGTTGTACGTCACCGCGTTCTTGGCGGTCGAAAGTTCAGAGAACTTTTGTGTGACTGTGTGTATGCAAGCCAAGCTTGAACGGAATTCCTTCGGAAAAAAACATCCAAGGTTTTTCCGACGGAAAATCCGATCGGGTGTACGCGGCAATAATGTTGAATATTGTGGGGGAGGTTTAGATCATTTGTCACATATTTGCTGCTGCCTTGTCAGTGTCGGGTGTACACAAAAAGAGGGGAGGGTTCATTTTAAGTGACTTTACATGACAAAAGGCAACAAAATCTAGCATTGTATTTTACAGTCAGAATTTACATTTTTTTGTCACAGCAAATGTATTTACAATTTCTCACCAACTAACTTGCTTTTATCTAGATATTCAATGGAAAATGTCTTTCCAAATCCTGGGATGATGACATCGACTCCAGGTGCGTTCGAAGCCGTTCGCGTTGTCTTGTTATAAACAACTCTGTAAAAAGAAACGTATTTATTTTCTAGAAAAGTAAAGTAAAGCTCGCAACTGCCCTAGCTGTACTATACGTATGACTACAATGATTTATAATACAGTCTGAAAGGGTGTCAATGGGCCCTTATTGCTACCTTAGTCATAAGCTAACCAGTAATCTTCAGTTGTGGTTGACTAATTACACACCCAACTCATGGTTGGGATGCCTTTCTTTTTCGTACATCACGGGACACAGAGCGACTTAGTCATTACTAATGGGTTATATAGTTTACCTTCAGGTGCTGGCACTGGCAACTTCCAAACCGGAAGTACCCTCCCCTATATAAGCCCCTCCCATCCGGGAGCACCTCAGTTTTTTGCCAGTGTCTAAGGTGTTGGCCAAAGAGTAACATGTGTTTTCACTGGGCTTGCGTACAGGTTCTTTTAAGGGCCTTAGTAAGCTGTTCCGGATCCCACCAAAAAAGCTTCATAGCTAAACGGTCGGTACCCGGGCCTTGCAGCAGAAGAGCAAGGTTTTGCCTGTAATGCCTCTCTTAGGAGGGCTGGACCCTGGGATCCAGAGCTCTGGTCATACCCACGACCAAGATGTTGTCTGTGCAGGGTGCTATACAGGTCCAGGGGAGTGGAATCCTTGGGAACCCGGTCCCTGAAGGTTTAATTACAATGCCTGCCGTGATAGGTGAAGTTTGGGCTTCTGTGGACCAAACAGAGTCCTGCGGCGGGGAACAGGTAAGTGGGGGCCCCCAGGAACTTGGTTCTATTGGGGGACCCCCAAGCCTAATTTGTCTTTCTGTCTGTTACCTAATGGTATTCCCGCTAATATCTGTGTATGCCTGTAACTACTGAAAAATGTAAAATTTTAATAGTAGTCAAGAAAAAAAAAAAAAAAAGAGGACCGCGGTACCTGTGTTAAACCACTAGAGGCCGCTGTGGTCCATTTTTTCTTGTCATGTGGATCTTTGGTTTTCTCAAGTCAAAAGATCCAGGCAAGTTGGTAAGTTCTCTGTGGGAATCCACTTCCTCTGCCCTGTTGCTGCGCTCATCCACCGCACAGGCCCTCCGGCAAAGCAGCGATTGGAGTCTGCCAAGTGGTGAAAGATCAGTTGAAACAAGTCTTAAGGGACTTACCAGATCAGCAGGCTCTTGCCCTAGCTGACCTACCTAGAGCCTTGTGTTTTGCGGTGGACGCCATAAAGGATACAATCCAACAGGCCTCCCGCTTTACGCTGTCTGTAGTACATATGCGTAGGCTTCTATGGCTCAAAAACTGGTCTGCTGAAGCTCCCTGTAAGAAATTGCTGGTTAGCTTCCCATTTCATGGAGAACGCTTATTTGGAGAAGATCTGGACAAATATATCCAGAAAATTTCTGCCGGTAAAAGTTCACTCTTACCGGTTAAGAACAAGAGTAGAAGTCCTTCTTTTAAGAGGCCTACTTCTCCAGTCCCTGGCACATCGGCTGTGAAACAGTTCCGACGGCCTCCGCGGTCAAATTCAGGGGGCAGAAATCAGGGACAATCACAGGGTAACAAGAAACCCTGGGTCAAGAGAGGTACAAAACCTCCCCCTAAGTCATGAAGGGTTGCCCCCACTCAATCGGGTGGGGGGAAGACTTCAGTTGTTCACAGAGACCTGGCGGGACACCATCAGAGACAGATGGGTGCTCTCCGCAGTAAGTCTGGGATACAAGCTGGAGTTAAAAGACACTCCTCCTGCCCAATTTATGAGGTCAAACGTGCCAAGCGATCCCCAGAAGAGAGGATCCCTCCTTTTGGCACTAGAACAACTATTGCTCCAAGGTGTAATCATGAAGGTTCCCCTGGAAGAAAGTGGGTTCGGGTTTTACTCGAACCTTTTCACAGTCCCCAAACCAAATGGGGACGTGAGGCCCATATTAAATCTAAAAGGGCTAAACAAGTTCCTAAATATCAGGACTTTTCGGATGGAGTCGATCCGATCGGTGGCCACCGCCCTACAAGGGCAGGAATGGTTAGCCTCGATCGACATAAGGGATGCTTATCTGCATATTCCCATCTTTCCGGCCCACCAGAAATTTCTACGCTTTGCAGTAGAAGGGCGCCATTTTCAGTTCAGAGCCTTACCTTTCGGTCTGGCCACAGCACCACGAGTGTTCACAAAAATTCTGGCCCCACTATTGGCCAATCTAAGAACACAAGGTGTAACGATAATGGCATATCTAGACGACCTGCTACTAATAGACCACTCAGTGGAAAAGCTGGAAGTAGCTATTCACAAGACAATCAAGTATCTGGAATATCACGGTTGGATTATCAACTGGGACAAGTCAGCTCTAAGACCAGTCAGAAGTCTGGAATACTTAGGGCTAAGGCTGGATTCAAATCAGAGAAAGATTTTCTTACCCCCAGAAAAGGTGTCGTCTTTAAAAGATTTGACCCACTTAGTGGGTACAAAAAGAAAACCATCCATACGCCTGTGCATGAGGCTGCTGGGAAAAATGGTGGCTTCATTCGAAGCAGTACCCTACGGTCAATTCCATTCAAGGAACTTGCAGAGGGCCATACTGTCAGCCTGGAACAAAAAAGTTCAGGCTTTAGACTTACCAATGTCCCTGTCCCCTTCTGTTCGCAAGAGCCTCCATTGGTGGTTGGTGCCCCAGAATCTGGAAAAAGGGAAACCCTTCAGTCCGGTTTCTTGGAAGGTGGTCACTACGGATGCCAGCCTCATAGGCTGGGGGGCAGTACTGGAGAAATGGTCTCTCCAGGGCAAGTGGTCAGAAGCAGAGAAGGCCCTGCCCATCAATCTCTTAGAGATACGAGCAGCCCGGTATGCCCTAGTAGCATGGACATCCAAACTCCAAGGGTCCCCTGTCAGAATTCAATCAGACAATGCCACAGCAGTGGCATATATCAATCACCAGGGTGGCACCAGGAGTCGTGCAGCCCAGAGGGAAGCGAATTGCATCCTGGAATGGGCAGAAAGATATGTCCCAGCCATATCCGCGGTTTTCATCCCAGGAGTGGAAAATTGGAAAGCGGACTTTTTAAGTCGCCAGCAATTATGCCCGGGGGAATGGTCTCTTCACTCCGAGGTTTTCCAGGCAATATGCCAGCGGTGGGGAACACCGGATGTAGATCTGCTAGCATCCAGATTCAACGCAAAGGTGGACAGGTTTGTCTCTCGGACAAGGGATCCCCTAGCTTGCGGCTCGGATGCCCTAGTTTTCCCTTGGGATCAGTTCAAGCTGATATATGCATTCCCACCGCCACAATTGTTACCGCGATTAATCCGCAGAATCAGGGTAGAAAAGAAACCAGTGATTCTGGTGGCTCCAGCGTGGCGCCGAAGGGCATGGTATGCGGAGATTGTAAAAATGTCAGTGAGGAGTCCTTGGACCCTCCCACATCGTCCGGACCTGCTGTCGCAAGGACCGATATACCACCCTTCCTTACCAGCCCTAGGTTTGACGGCCTGGCTATTGAAGCCCACATTCTGAAAAAGAGAGGGCTCTCTAATCCTGTGGTATCTACCATGATCAATGCCAGGAAGCCGGTATCCAGGCAGATCTATTATAGGATCTGGAAAGCGTACATTACGTGGTGTGAGGCCAAGAAATGGCATCCACGTAAGTACGTAATAGGTAGGATTTTGGACTTCCTACAGTGGGCTGTAGATAGGAAGCTGGCCTTAAGTACTATCAAGGGTCAGATTTCGGCCTTGTCAATATTTTTTCAAAGGCCCTTGGCTTCGCATTCACTAGTCAAAGCTTTCATACAAGGAGTGATGCGTATTAGCCCTCCGGTTAGTATTCCCATATGTCCATGGGACTTAAACCTGGTTCTGTCGGTTCTACAGAAACAACCGTTTGAACCATTGCAACACATTTCCTTGGTTCTTCTCACCAGGAAATTGATTTTCTTAGTAGCCATTTGTTCGGCTAAAAGAGTATCGGAATTAGCTGCCTTGTCCTGTAAGGAGCCATATCTGGTTGTCCATAAGGACAGAGTAGTATTACGTCCTCATCCAGCCTTTCTTCCTAAGGTGGTATCGAGGTTTCATTTGAACCAAGATGTGGTTCTTCCTTCTTTTTTCCCCAAACCTAGCTCAGTAGAGGAAAAGTTATTGCATTCTTTGGATGTAGTAAGAGCAGTTAAGGCTTATCTAAAAGCCACTGCTCAGATTCGCAGAACGGATACTTTGTTTATTCTGCCGGAAGGCCCCAGAAAGGGTCAGGCAGCATCAAAATCTACTTTAGCCAAGTGGATTCGACAGGTCATAATACAAGCCTATGGCTTGAGAAAGAGACCGCCTCCATTCAAAGTTAGGGCGCACTCCACAAGAGCAGTTGGAACTTCATGGGCAGTGCATCACCAGGCCTCCCTGGCTCAAGTCTGTAAGGCCGCAACATGGTCTTCAGTACACACGTTTACTAGATTCTACCAGGTAGACGTTAGAAGTCAGGAGGATGTCGCCTTTGGGCGCAGTGTGTTGCAGGCCGCAAAAGATCCTCATGCCTGATGGCGCCCAGCTTATGTATCCCTCCCCTCATTTGGCATTGCTTTGGGACGTCCCATTAGTAATGACTAAGTCGCTCTGTGTCCCGTGATGTACGAAAAAGAAAAAGGGATTTTTATAACAGCTTACCTGTAAAATCCTTTTCTTGGAGTACATCACGGGACACAGAGCTCCCACCCCTCTTTTTGGGACACTTATTGCTTTGCTACAAAACTGAGGTGCTCCCGGATGGGAGGGGCTTATATAGGGGAGGGTACTTCCGGTTTGGAAGTTGCCAGTGCCAGCACCTGAAGGTAAACTATATAACCCATTAGTAATGACTAAGTCGCTCTGTGTCCCGTGATGTACTCCAAGAAAAGGATTTTACAGGTAAGCTGTTATAAAAATCCCTTTTTTTCCCAAGTGCTATTGAGAAAAGTTGTAGATTTGGTAAAGTTTTGCTTCCTCCTCCCCCTTTTTCTTTTGATTCATCAGGGGACCGGTCTTCTGTTTTGGATACGGGGGCCTTTAATTCTGCTCCATCAGAGACCAGTGGCCTGTGATATACTACATACACATGTACAGGTCTAGCCTTCCTAAGTAGATTTTTGAATGGGGTTCCTATTGCATGGTTTTCTTATTGTTAAGCATATGAAGGTGGCCTTAGAAGATATGACTACTGGTTATTATTGAATTTGTGTGATGGCCTTGTTTATATCCATATTGCTGTATTGTTTGTTTACAATGCCGGTCAGACTTGGTACCGGTCCTTCACTGACAGAACCTTATTTTGACAGTTTGTGTTATTCTTGTTTTTCTGACTCAATAAATGCTAATTAAACAAAAAAGAAAAGTAAAGCTGCCCACACATAGAAAAACTGGGCAGCATGAAGGACAGTCCAAAGTACAATAGATGATGGCAAACACAACTGAGATGGCAATCTGTGTGGGCGCCAATGGTGCATAGCATGCT
This sequence comes from Rana muscosa, assembly GCA_029206835.1. NCBI lineage: Eukaryota > Metazoa > Chordata > Amphibia > Anura > Ranidae > Rana > Rana muscosa. The sequence goes on from CM055119.1 coordinate 341,819,622, forward strand.
AAGGACAGTAGAGGCTACATACAGGTATCAATGTGGCCCTCACAGGACCCATATCTCCCAGCTTGTCTGTTCGATATCCAAGCACATAGCCACCTCAAAAGTGTTACAGAAGGATTGTTGGCAGAAGTTCTAAAATAACCATAAAAATATAATTTTCTATCTTCACCAGTTAATTTTAGCCCAAATACTTTCCATTTTTTCAACAGAAATGATGTGGCAGGAAGAACCATGATGGCGGCCATCCCTAGGAATAGAGTTTTGGTATAGTTATATGCTGGTGTGGGCTTGGAGGGGCTTGGAGAACCCAATTTTGAAATGAAAGCCATTATCACAAGAATTTTGCAACTAATGAGGGAAGAAAAAATGTGTCCAATAGCCACGGTACAGATACATGTAATCAGACAGAAGTGAATATTCTCTGCAGAGTCCCCGAATTTATGACCATCCAACCCACTGTAAAGGAAAGCGCAATCTGCCTAATCATACCTCATGTTATCAATCCAGCAGTCTATTCCAAGAGGAAGAAACATGTTCAGGTTCAGCCACAAGGTGAAATAATCTTCACTCTTACGATAGCACATCCAATTCACAACTTCCTCTTTATCCACTTTTGCTTCTAGTTGATTTCCAAAGGCGCCAGGCACTGAAGGTAACAGACACAGTAAAAACCATTATATATATATATATATATATATATATATATATATATATATATATATATATATATATATATATATATATATATACACACACATATATATATATATATATATATGCATGCAAGAAAGATAAAGAAAATGAAGAAACACTTCACTTTATACCTGAGACAACCTATACAACCTATACAAGAGGTAAGGTCCCCATTAAAAGGCCCGCGGCAGGTAACTGAAATAAGATCCCAAAGATGGGGGGGGGGGTACCCAGCAATCATAAGTAGATACTCTAGTGATGTGATGAAAAGTTCCTACAAGCTGCGGCTTATGTTTTAGTTAATGGATTACCTGGTATGTGTGCAGGTTATCTGTAGGATCGAGGCCATCTGAGGTTTAGCAATCACTGCCTGGTGTGGACAGATCAATGACTAAGTTAAAGCGTATTTCAACCCAAAAACTTAAATACCATATATTGCAGCTTACCAGTCCTTAGATGTGGTAGCTGCATCGGTTTTCTTTTTTTTAGCCTCTATCCTTTATTTTCATCTATTGATCTTGCCAATAACACACTTCCTGTGCTACGGTGACAACGTTCACTTACTACACTGTATCTATGGAAGGAGCCATGGTTGCCACCCAGGCAGAATTTTAAATATGTCAGCCTTTCTTCATCTTCATTACATTGGAGATTTGGGAGATGTTTTCTTCTCGGTTAGTTTAAGCCCCTGTTCACACTGCGACTTGTCATGGGATTTGACAGGTCCAAATCGTGTGACAAGTCGCACCCGGTTGTTGGCAATTGAATTATTTAAATCAGCGAGACTTTTACTTTACGGTGACGCACCGATTTGAAAAAAAAAAGGTCCCTGCACTATTTTTTGCGATTTCAGGTGCGACTTGCATAGACATCTGTGCAGGAAGTCACAACGATGTCTGCCAAGTCGCACCTGAAGTTGCACTGACATGCGTCTTTGAAATCGTGCAACTTCAAGCGAAGTCGCACGATTTCAAAGTCAGATTCAGTGTGAACGGGGGCTAATGCACACGATCGGAAATTCCAACCACAAAACCGTGGATTTTTTTCCGACAGAATGTTGGCTCAAACTTGTATTGCATACACACGGTCACACGGAAATTCCAAACGTCAAGAACGCGGTGACGTACAAGACGTACGACGAGCCGAGATCAATGAAGTTCAATAGGCAGTTTGGCTCTTCTGCTTGATTGCTGAGCATTTTTTTTGTGCATCGGAATTTCCGACAAGAACTTTTCTTGTCGGAAAATTTGAGAACCAGCTCTCAAATTTTTGTGGTCGGAAATTCCGACAGGACAAAACACGGTCAGAATTTCCGACAAAAAGCTCACATCGAACATTTGTTGTCAGAATTTCCGATCGTGTGTACGCCGCATAATTGTATCTAAGTGTATCACTTTACGATACATCTGGCTGGAACTGGGTGAAAGGTCATCCAATAGATGCTGCTCATAATTATATTAATAATTATTGATGCTGGATTCCAGGAAAATATTTATTTTTTAAAACACTATTTAAAGATGTTTTTTGTCAGTAGTTCTTCTTTAAATGGACAAAGGCTATCCTGTTCAATAAATCATTGTTTCATATTTATCACTGATGAGAACTAATAGACATGGAGCTGCATATGCACTGTATTATAAGCCAGTGGCCCCAGATATAAAACAAAGGAACTCATAGGAGATTTACATTATGTGAGCAATGAATGTCGCAATGTGAATCACTTTTGTTTAATTAAATTGTGGATGGGAAATGTGAATTGACCCCCTTCCAGCTTATCATAATAGAAACAAAGAATATTAATACAAATAATAATTAGGTAAATACTAAATAGCCACAATGGTTCTCCCAATGTTCAGCAATCAGCAGAAACAACCGCTCATTCCTAGAAATATCATGAATGAATCAGCAAAAACGTCTTACCCAGCACCACTGGAGAGCTGTTGTTGCTCAGATTCACTTTTGGGGTGATACCAGGAGGAAATAGGACATCCAGGAGCCACAATGCCCCAGCTGGAGGAAACAGAGTAACGTACAACAAGAGAAGGATAATCCATGCCCCATAATTAGCCCTGAACCCCAGCATGACCAGGTGACACAGCTGACAGTGAGGATCCTTGCTGAGAGTAAACAGTTCAGAATGGACTGGGCTTATGAGAGGGTAAGCTTGTTTCCTAACATAAGTTAATGATTACCTTTGTTGTCCAGTTCATACTGTGACATGCTTTAACAGCACAAAACCAATTATCATCAACCATACAAGACACGGAGACCAAAATGGTACATAGAACAGACAAAAAGAAGACCTAGAGATGAGCCGACGTTGAGGCAGAAGAAAGGTTGTCCATGGTGGCCTAGAGAGCAGATGAGGAACGTATAAAAGCCATACATCGGCCTAGCTAAAGATGATGGACAGAAGAAAGGCTGTCCATGGTGACCTAGAGATCAAGCCATCCATCGGCCTAGCTAAAGATGAGGGGCAGGAGAAAGGCTGTCCATGATGACCTAGAGATCAGATGAGGAAAGGATAAAAGCCATACATCGGCCTAGCTAAAGATGAGGGGCAGGAGAAAGGCTGTCCATGGTGACCTAGAGATCAGATGAGGAAAGGATAAAAGCCATACATCGGCCTAGCTAAAGATGAGAGGCAGGAGAAAGGCTGTCCATGGTGGCCTAGAGATCAGCTGATGATGGGGGGCAAAAGAATGGTTGTCCATGGTAGCTAACAGAGGAGCGGAGGATTTGGGGGTGGAGTTATACTTCCTACCTGTTCTTAACCAGTTCCCACTCGGCCTATATCAGACGTCCTCCTATGACGTCCTCCCAGTCATGCCGCTCATGTGCACCCCCTGGGGCATGAAGCATGGTGCTTTGCATCACACTGATCAGAGTAAAGAGCCAATGATAGCCTCTATAAACACCAAGATGGTCTATCTTTCTCCTGCCAACCATCCTAAGCTCCTCTCTAAGTCACCACAGACAGCCTTTCTCTCGACCCACATCCTCAGCTCTCTCCTAGTTGACCATGGACAGGCTCCACCCCAGCCCCCAGCCCCCCCCCCTGGTAATCTCAGCTCCTCTCTAGGCCACCATGGACAGCCTTTCTCCTGCACTCCATCCTCAGCAACTCTCTAGGCCAACATAGACAGCATTTCTCCTGTTCCACAACCTGAGCTTCTCTAGGTTACGACAGATAGGGGGTTGATTTACTAAAGGCAAATAGACTGTGCACTTTTGCAAGTGCAGTTGCACTCTGCAGGGGCAGTTGCTCTAGAGCTTAGTAAATGAGGGAGAGGTTCCCAAGCTGCTCTATTTGTTCTGGCATGCCCCCCTCAGTATCCCCCCTAGAGTTTTCAAATCTATGGAGGCTGTTCTCAACACCTTTGTATGGAGTGCATCCCGCCACAAGCTTTCATGGCGTGTTCTGAAGTGCCCCGTCCACCTAGGGGGCACTTCCCTGCCGGACCTTACCCTGTACTACATCGCCTCCCAATTGTCGCACTTCTACTACTTTAATCAGATGGATAGAGACCGTTACGAGACTTTGGTCTGCTCCCCGCGCATTGGTCAGGTCGCGCATCCATTTCAAGTCCTCCTACACGGCACTCACGGACCCCTCGGCGCCAAGGCTACAATGCTGACTCACCACTGCAAGATATGGCAGCGAGCCATGGCTGTTACCGGGGCCCCTGCACTGCATACCCACACCCCCCTTTGGGATAACTCCCAACTCCCCGAACTGCGTACCGTTCCAGACCAAGCCCAATGGATAGTCTTTGGTATTCTTTTTCTCTCCCAGGTCCTTGACAATGGGATGATTAGATCATTCCAGGCCCTCAAAGACGAGTTTGACCTTCCTAATCGCATGCTGTTTTGCTATCTCCAGCTCCAAAACGCCCTCGCCTCCCAATTTGGAGATCATATCCCTAGACTAGTATCGCTGCCGCTTGTGACCATGATCCTCAGCAGCAACCCTAAGGGGATGATTTCTTTTTTTTATAATCACCTATTAACGCCGTCAGCCACTTCGTTGGCTTACCGGCTCAAATCCAGAGGGGAGGCGGATCTTGGGGCTGTGGAGGACGGGGATTGGGAAGATGCATTGGCCACCTCCAAGCTAGCCTCCCCCAAGTTGTCGGATAGACTCACTCACCTATACATTCTGCACAGGTCCTATCTTACCCCTGCCCGCTTGTCTAAATTTAAACCAGGTTACTGCTCAGCCTGCCCTAAGTGCGGCGACTCGTCGGGCACGTTCTATCATTTGCTGTGGTCATGCCCCAAACTCCAGGAATACTGGTCCCAGGTGGTGAAGTTCCTCCACGATCGCATGGGCTCCCCACTTTCCCTCTGCCCCCGACAATGCCTCCTCAGCATCCTCCCTTTGCCAGAAGAAGAAAAATATCTCATTATCTTTTTACAGGAAATGCTATTTCTGGCCAGAATGCAAGTTGCCCGCACCTGGATCAAGCCTACACCCCCCACCATACAACAGTGGAGGGGAGCGATTAATGCCACCCTCCCCTACAAAAAAGTCCTCTACAAACATAGGGGCTGCCCGACTAAATTCAATAAGATCTGGGACAGGTGGGAGGAGGACCCATTAACTTGCACAGCCTGATGCAATCCCCTACCGTGCTCTCAGCCCCCCCCCTTAGCCCCGCCCCACGATTGTTCACCTCCCCTCATCACGACCCGATGATCGAGTTATATGACTGAACCATTCATCCGGGCTGCCTCGTTGCTCCCTGCACCCCAGCCCTTAGTTGGTCCCAGATGTTCAATTTGTCATGTATGTGTCCAGTATGTGGTAGCAATGTCAGATACGTTATCCTTGTATTTGGTGCATGTTGCACCTCACATGTGATTATGTAATCTTTTCTATTATGCTCAATAAACGTTTTCTTGATTAAAAAAAAAAAAATGAGGGAGAGGTCTGCTGACTGCCATCATCAAATCATGTGCAAGCAAAAGTGCTGTTTTTTTTCCTTGCATGTAAGTGGGTATTCTTTGTAAAGTGAAGCTTTACCTCATTTACTAAGCTCTGGAGCAACTCAACTGCACTTGCCAAAGTACAACTTCACTTGCACAGGCTCTTTGCCTTTAGTAAATCAACCCTCTATCTGTCATAACCTAGAGAAGCTCAGGTTGGCGGAACAGAGGAAAGGCTGTCCTTGTTGGCCTAGAGAGGTGCTGAGGATGGAGTGCAGGAGAAAGGCAGTCCATGGTGGCCTAGAGAGGAGCGGAGGTTGGGGGGCAGGAGAAAGCCTGTTCATGGTGAACTAGGAGGGAGCTGAGAATGTGGGTCAAGAGAAAGACTGTCTGTGGTGGCCTAGAGAGGAGCTGAGGATGGGGGCAGGAGAAAGATAGTCCATCTTGGTGTTTAGAGGAACTGAGGATGGGGGGCAGAGATAGGCTATCATGTGCCATGCTGCACGCCCCCCAGGGGGTGCTTATGAGCGGCGTGACCTGGAGGATGTCAGAGGAGGACCTCTGCTATAGGCTGGGAGGGAACTGGTTAAGAACAGGTAGGAAGTATAACTCCACCCCCCACAGTGGAGGGTTTGGCTAGGAACAGATAGGATGTCCCCCAGTGCAGAGTGTAGTTAGGAACAGGAAGGAACTATGACTCATCACAGTGTATGGTGTGGTTAGGAACAGGTAGGAACTATAGGAATGATTTACTAAAGACAAATAGGCTGTTGACCTTGCAGGGGAATTTTTGCCCAGAGTTTAGTAAATGTGGTGAAATTTCACTTCCCAAAGAATACCCAATCATGTGTGTAGCGCACTCACCCCCTTCACCTGCCTTTGGCTCCCCGCAGATAGAGAGGGCACACCACGCCACAAGCCCGTACCCTTCTGTGTAAAGAGGTTGAGCGGTGTTGTTAGCGGGTCTCCACAGCCAGATCCTAGAATCCTCCAGAGAATGGTTCTCACCTCTATAATTGACAGAGATAAGTCCTTGTTCCCCCCCAGTGACTTGAATGTCCACACCAGCTGCAATTACAACCTAGAGTTTATTTCTAGTAAATAACAGTCTCTGATAAGTAAAGGTTGGAGCAAGAAGACAGGACAGCATAAGGTGTGGGAGAGGTCCAGGCACAAATGTAATCACTTCACTGCTCGGCTTCTCAAGCAGACTCAGCTCAGATGGATTGTCTCCCTAGATAGGGACTAGCAGCCAAATGGTACTCTAACTTAACCGCACAGTCTCTGCCACAGACCTGGTGAACTTGGTCTCTGCCACAGACCTGGTGAACTTGGTCTCTGCCACAGACCTGGTGAACTTGGTCTCTGCCACAGACCTGGTGAACTTGGTCTCTGCCACAGACCTGGTGAACTTGGTGTTTCAAAGCTTGACCTCTTTGTAAGGAGAGGACATCCCTCCAGAGAGTTACCGGGACCCTTCCTTCACCGCGACTTCTCACCGGTCCCTCGGAACAGTTCCTCCCCCGGCCTCCTTGTCTAAGATACGGGTCCCCTCGCAAGGCGGCACCCTGGGATTCCTTGATCCTTGATGGGCCCCAGCCAAAGGTGCTGGGCCCAAGGCCTTTGCTGCAGCCCCAGGACTAAAGGTGCCTGGGACTGATTCACCGACCTCTGCCCCTGGGCCAAAGATGCCCAGGGCGGACAGGAACACATTCCCTGGGGTAGGACCCCCGACCACGACATGAAAAGGTAACCCATATGTGTACTGGCCTAATATACCCGTTTACCAGACGCACCTATTGTACCTCCCACTAAACCTTCAGAAATTAGACTGACACCAATAGGTTGGGTAAAACTGGCCGTTGAACAGTCCCTTTTATTAAAGTAAAAATAATTTAACAATATAACCAAAAAACAATGTATAATCTTTTTGGCTGCCGATCCTTGGAGGCACTAACTATAAAATCTTTTTAACCTTATATCTGCTTAAACACTACCCTGGTCCCTGCCGCATTGCACCGGCTCGGGGACCACCACCTTCAGCAGATATACCATACACTTCCCGGTTAATCCACCATAACTGTTATTCACCGGGGACCCATACCTCAGATGTGTCCCCACCCCTCAAATTCCAGAAGTCTGTTTAACAAAGCCTCCAAAGACCCAACCGCATACCTATTTAAAAACAAAACATATATAATAGTACACAACCCACCCACCATTACTAACCCCTGAACCTGTGGGGCGGGCGGGCGGGAACGTTTCTCCTCCTTGTGTGCTGGCCGGAAGCTGCTGCGTGCCCTGTGACCCCCACACTGTCCCAGCCTCCCTGCGCTAGCCGGCCAATCACGCTCAACCTCTCCTTTCCTTACAGGGAAAACTTAACCCCCACTAGCCCAGCTGCCTGGGCACCTTCTCATGCCGCCCTGCGCTTATTGCAGGGTCTGGCTTTTTGCTTCGGGCACATGAACGGACAGAACCCTGAACAGGCAGCATCTGCCCCTTTTATATCCTTTCCCAGCATGCACAGCAGGCCTGCCACACCCACTGCACGGCTGCTGAGAGGGGACACACAATGCACAGCACTGTATCAGTGGTTCAACCCTGGCCCACCATGGCAGCGCCACCTGCAGGCCACAGGGAACTATACACCGATACTCTCTTTGCGGACAAAAATGGTTGATAGAATCCTGACAATTGGGGTGTTTGAGCACAACTACCACTCAAACACTTCCCCTAAATTTAGGACCTCACTACATGTGCAAGGACGGTTACAGAATAAACAGGATTTTTGCACATTATTGGATGGTGGAAGTCAGCAGAACTTCACCTGACTCACTAAGTTCAAGAGAAATTCCATTGTAAAGTGAACTGTTTTTCTTTAGTAAATCAGTGACTCTGCTCACCTTCATCCTTAGCTTACTCAAAGTGGAACTTTGGGGGGGGGGGGGGGAATTACATATATGTTACAGTCTGTCCTTAGCGTTTTATTATCTGTTGACCCTGCAAGTAGATCTGTAATGTTCCACTTCCTGTAATTGGGTGAATATTTTCGAACCCTATGTACAAAGATAAGGCAACTTCTCTGATCTGCATACGTACTTCTGCATTGCCTTAAAGGGGTTGTAAAGTGTAACGGGAAGGCCCGGGGAACTCAGAATCGCTTAGGAAGTATGAAATACCCTTGCGCCAGCTTCCCCGATGGCTCTTATGTGTCAATCACCCTGTGTCTCTATTAGGGGCACAGGGTGAATGAAAACCCCAATATGGTCTATGATGGCCATATTCAATGCTGTACATACATTTTATCTAAATGGGTCTGTAATATCTATCCACCATATTCCCCAGAATATCTGCAAAGAACTGTTTACTGTTTAATTATGACCTCAACAGGGTAATTGAAAAGTGATGCCTTCATGATGTTGGGACACATACTGTCAGATGCTAATGTCATCACCCCCAGCCCCTGCCTTTTGTGTAATCATTGCTGTGAGGAATTAAGGTGTTTTGCATTCTATTGTTCATTGTGACTGGGGAAGGTCTGGTGTGAATAGAAGTAATTAACGCTATACTTGTGTGTATTGTAAAGGCAGACTGGGATTTACAATATAAAGGGATTTAAGATGTAAAGGGGTTAGAACCTGTTGTCTCCTGACAGACCGTCTGCCAAACACTTTGTGATAAGATGTGTATTGGGGATCTTTAGGATCTATTGTGTGAAGCCTGTTGTCTCCTAACAGACGTCAAAATAATGTGTTGTCTTGTAAGGTGTGGGTGGGGCTGGGCCCTTGTTCATGTTAAATCATGTGCCTTGAATTGTGTATAAAGTTACAATGTTTCTCAATAATAAATTCATTCCTACTACAGAAGAGACAGAGTGTGTCTCGTCTTCTTCCAGAGGGGTCGGCTCCTATTGGAAGGGGTCGTTTAGCTGTGGATATCGGTAGCGAGTGGATGTGTGTCTAGGAGAGGGAACATCATAAACGGCGTTAATCCCCTTCGTATTTGGGGTGCCGTTACATTGGTTGGCAGCAGCGGGATCTTCCCTCCAGTTCCTGGGACACTCCAAACCACCACAGTGACTGGCCAGCGATGCAGCCGAAGGAGGGTGATGCAGGACCCCGGTCAGTTGAAGATTTGTTTCAGCAACGAGTGCGACAGCGGTTGGCATTGTATGGTGCTAACCCATCAGAGACCGCCATACGGGAAGCCATTAGAGACATCGAGCGGCAGGATGAGTGGCAACATGAGCAGAGAATGGCGCAAATACGGTAATCGGGGACAACGCCTAAAGAACCAGCTGCCATGGAAGAGGAATTCGGAAGGAGGTTGCGAGAGATGCAGGGAGGAGAAGCAGGCCATCTCCCCCCCCCCAACAGTTAACCAGAGCAGATGGTGTGGAGTCCCCAGCAGAAGTGCTGGCAACAGGGCAGAGTGATACCCACCTCTGCCCAGCACCGGAAACCACTGTGGAGTTTCAGGGAGCCGGGGCAGTTGGCCCCTCTCCCCAGCAACAAGCTGAGGCAGTAAAGCTTTTACTCCCAGCTGAATCACTGGCAGCAGGGCAGAATGCTACTGGCCGCTGCACACAACTGCCACTTGAGCGGATATCGGTGGATGGGACTGCGGTCTCCACTCACAGCAACCCAGCAGAAGAGCTGGCAACAGAGCCGAGCGCCACGGGCCTCGGCTCCCAACTAACAGAAGAGGGAGTTCCTGTGGTATTGGATGGGACTTCAGTCCTCACTGACACAACCCCAGAAAATGGTGTGACACTGAGACAGGAGGATGTCAGCCTTGCTTTGCAAGCACTGGGAGATTTTCACCTACCACAAGTGGATGGGACTTCAGTCTCCACTTGTATACCACAGGGATGCCGGGCAGTCGACCCAGATCCCCAACAGCATGACGGACTGAGCCCAGTCACCCTGTCTTCTCTCCAGCAGCAGAAAGGACTCCAGGGAGAAGGGCCAGTCCAGGCCTCTCCCCAGCGGCGGGTGTGTTCTCTTAGAGAGGCAGAGGTTGGCTGGGTAAGCGATTCTCTGTTTGGAGAAATTTATTTGGGGTACTGTGTGGATACCGGCATTAGAAGAAGGGACCTATGGACTAACTTCGGAGTCAACCCGTCTGGGGTTCCCCCCTCTGTTAGTCTCCTGCCAAAAGGGGAGAGATGTAACGGGAAGGCCCGGGGAACTCAGAATCGCTTAGGAAGTATGAAATACCCTTGCGCCAGCTTCCCCAATGGCTCTTATGTGTCAATCACCCTGTGTCTCTATTAGGGGCACAGGGTGAATGAAAACCCCAATATGGTCTATGATGGCCATATTCAATGCTGTACATACATTTTATCTAAATGGGTCTGTAATATTTATCCACCATATTCCCCAGAATATCTGCAAAGAACTGTTTACTGTTTAATTATGACCTCAACAGGGTAATTGAAAAGTGATGCCTTCATGATGTTGGGACACATACTGTCAGATGCTAATGTCATCACCCCCAGCCCCTGCCTTTTGTGTAATCATTGCTGTGAGGAATTAAGGTGTTTTGCATTCTATTGTTCATTGTGACTGGGGAAGGTCTGGTGTGAATAGAAGTAATTAACGCTATACTTGTGTGTATTGTAAAGGCAGACTGGGATTTACAATATAAAGGGATTTAAGATGTAAAGGGGTTAGAACCTGTTGTCTCCTGACAGACCGTCTGCCAAACACTTTGTGATAAGATGTGTATTGGGGATCTTTAGGATCTATTGTGTGAAGCCTGTTGTCTCCTAACAGACGTCAAAATAATGTGTTGTCTTGTAAGGTGTGGGTGGAGCTGGACCCTTGTTCATGTTAACTAATGTGTATTGAATTGTGTATAAAGTTACAATGTTTCTCAATAAAGAAGTCATTCTACCCCAGAAGGATACAGAGTGCGTCTCGTTTCTTCAGAAGGATTAATTCCTATGGGAAGGGGTCGTTTGGCTGTGGAAGATTGGTAGCGAGTGGATGTGTGTCCAGGAGAGGGGACAGAGGAAACGGCGTTAACCCCCTTCGTATTTGGGGTGCCGTTACAGAAAGCTTCGTGTTTTTTCACCTTAATGCATCCTATGCATTAAGGTGAAAAAACACCTTGCACTCTCGGCCCCCCCCCCGAGCTCCCCATTTTACTTACCTGAGCCCCGAATCTGTGTGTGTGTGTGATCCCCGCACATTGCTTTCCCCCTGCTCTTTTGGGCTCTTCATTGAATGATTGATAGCAGCGCAGCCATTGGCTCCCGCTGCTGTCAATCAAATCAATGATGCGGTGCGCCGGGAGGCGGGGCCGATTGATACAGTCGGTGGCTATGGCCGCCCACTGTATCACATGGGAGCGCGCCCGCAAGCTAACCCCCTTGGGGGAGCGCTTCCCAGAGGGGGGTTAGCTCTTGCAGGGAAGAGCCGAGACAGCAGCCGAGGGACCCCAGAAGACGAGGATCGGGGCCACTCTGTGCAAAACGAACTGCAAAGTGGAGGTAAGTATGGTAAGTTTGTTATTTTAAAAAAAAAAAAAAAAAAAAAAAAAAATTAAACCTTTACAACCGGGGGTTGTTCTTCTAAACCAGTGTTTCTCAACTCCAGTCCTCAAGGCGCCCCAACAGGTCATGTTTTCAGGCTCCCCATTGTTTTCCACAGGTGATTTGATCAGTTTAACTGCTTTAGTAATTCCCACAGCTGTTTCATCTGAGGGAAATCCTGAAAACATGACCTGTTGGGGCGCCTTGAGGACTGGAGTTTAGAAACACTGTTCTAAACCTTTACAACCCCTTTAAGCCGTACACGTTAGAAATAGCGTACAAATATTCATGCATTATTTTATTTTTTTGCATGCTAATCTCATATCGAAAACCAATAGGCTACTAAAATTACAAAATGTCTCGTAGGACAGAATACAACTTCAAAAGTGATTTAATGTATTGTAATATAATGTATTCTTTCATTTCCGAGCATGTGTGGTCTTGGTCACGCAATTTTTTTTGTGTGCAAATACCTACACGAAAATCATTTAGGCCCCTTTCACACTGGGGCGGTTTGCAGGCGCTATTTAGCTAAAAATAGGGCCTGCAAACCGAGCCTAAACAGCGGCTCCTTTCTCTTCAATGTGAAAGCCCTGAGGGCTTTCACACTGGAGCGGTGCACTAGCAGGACGGTAAAAAAAGTCCTGCTAGCCGCATCTTTGGAGCGGTGAGAGGAGCGGTGTGTTTACCGCTCCTCCACCGCTCCTTCCCATTGAAATGCATGGGATACCGCGGTAATACCGCCCGCAAACCGCGGCTGTAGCCGCGGTTTGCGGGTGGTATTAACCCTTTATTGGCCGCTAGCGGGGGTTAAAACCGCACCGCTAGCGGCCGAATAGCTCAACAATCCCGACGTTATAGCGCCGCTAAAAATAGCGGCGCTATACCGCCACCGCCCCCACCGCCCCAGTGTGAAACCAGCCTTAAAAACATTTTCATGCTTTTCCCTTTGAATATTTTCGCATGAACTGTCGTGATCGGCTCTCGAAAGCTCTTTACTAATGATCAGATTATCAGGCAATTGCTCCAAAAGCTATATTTTCCGTCCAATTTTCTCATCTTGTGTACTAGGGCATTAGAAAGGATTGATTTCAGGGGCTCTGCTGTGTGCCATACTGTCTCTTTAAGTGGGTGTTGTGGTTGTATGTGTTCCCGCCTCTCACACGCCCCTGAAATGTCCGTGTGCAGCTGCCTCTGGGCAGGCATTATACAAAAGATGTATAGACTGTAGAGGACAGCGTCATGTACGCCCTACTGCGCCAATCCCGTCGTATAAGGCCCGCACTGACCTCCAGGTTCAACCATGTCACCCCACAGGTACAAAGTCTTGCATCACTCAATATTTTGTAACACAGAGAGAGATCTGTATACAAGAGACACCTAAAATGTATACATTAATATATATATGATACATTATACTCATACAGATAAATACACATAGAGGAGACAGAGAGAAAGGAAACAAATAAATATATTGTGGCAATGTGAGTCCCTGCCACTGGTAAATGTAGCAGAAAACAACACAGGGTTCTCAAGAATACAGGTTGAGGGGCTCCAGAAAGTCGGTTCTGAGCGGAGAAAGGTGGGCAATTATTTTTCTCTGGGTTTTGTGATTCCTGGACCAGGGTCTGGAACTTGGAGACTTTGAAGTCTCCAGCCCAGCGTCCAGGTCTTGCTGGAGAGCACAGGTGTTGTTTACACCTGTTATAATCTACGACCTGACAATAGTTTGGGGCTTCAAACGAGAGACAGGAGGTCTCAGCCTATGGGGGTTATTTACGAAAGGCAAATCTACTTTGCACTTGAAATTGCACTTGGAAGTGCAGTCGCTGTAAATCTGAGGGGTAGATTTGAAATGAGGGGGAAGCTCTGCTGATTTTATTATCCAATCATGTGCAAGCTAAAATGCATTTTTTTTTTCTTTTCCTTGCATGTCCTCCTCGGATCTACAGCGACTGAACTTCTAAGTGCACTTTCTGTGCAATTTCAAGTGCACTTTGCACTTGTAGTTTGCACTTGTAGTGCAAAGTGGATTTGCCTTTAGTAAATAACCCCCTATGTGTCAGAAGGACTCCAATCCCTCCCCAGGAGTCAGCAAGGGGCAGCCAGAGTGTGTACGTCTGCACGGTTCAGGTGGTGACAAAGTAGCACAGAGCTACAAGAGAGCCCAGGTACAAAGTGTGTACGAGGGCACAGAGGTGCTGCGTTAGATAATCTGAATGACTAAGGCAAAGGGCCGGAACAGCGGCGCTGCTAGAGACAGCCAGGAGGCTGAATGTCATTTATGTTCGGTGTGAACCTTTTTGTTCTTGTTAATAGTTGGCCAGCAAGCCCTTAGGCCCCTTTCACACTGGGGCGTTTTTCATGCGGTTTAGCGCTAATATTAGCGCCATTATACCGCATGAAAAAATCATGCCCTTTAGCCTTCAATGTGAAAGCCCGAAGGCTTTCACACTGAAGCGGTGCGCTAGCAGGACCGCTCCAAAAGTCCTGCTAGCCGCTTCTTTACAGCGGTGAAGGAGCGGTGTGTTCACTGCTCCTTTACTGCGGTCTCCCATTGAAATCAATGGGACAGCGCGGTAATACCGCCCGCAAACCGCGGCAATAGCCGCGGTTTGCGGGCGGTATTAACCCTTTTTCGGCCGCTAGCGGGGGTTAAATTTACCCCCCTAGCGACCGCATACCGCGGTAAGAACGACGGTATAGCAGCGCTGAAAATCGCGCTGCTATACCGCCACCGCTCCTGCCCGCCCCAGTGTAAAAGGGGCCTTAGGCTGGGTTAAAGTTGCCACCTCATCCCTTTAAAACCGAACACATATTAAATTACAGGGTGTGTGGCTGATTAAGGTGGTAATTAAACTCACTTGGTGCCTTACCTGCATTAAATTAGCCTCAGAACCTGTGTAATTATATATGTGTTCGGGTTTAAAAGGGATGAGGTGGCAACTCTAGGCTGGGTTCACACTAGAGATTGCAGCGGCTCACAGCAGGAGTCCGGTGCGTCTCCATTTACCATTTCAGGTCCGATTTCAGTCCGAATTTTGATCTAAAACAGACCAAAAGACGCACCGGAGCCGCTCCAGAGATGTGTGAACCGGCTCCATAGAGAGCCGGTCACAATTTCCTGCTATGTGAATTGAATGCAGGGAAAACCCGCATCCAATTCGCAATAGTGTGAACACCGCCTTAAACAGCATCTTTGGAGTGGACTAAACTCACTGGGGAAGCGCTACCACTGAGCTAATAATACCCTTGAACTTCACAATATATATATATATATATATATATATATATATATATATATATAATATGGCCAGTATGGTGGCCTGAATTTATGTGAGGAGCCCGGGGGTATCTAAGCAGACCACTCACCTGTGGTCATTGTCGGTTCCGGTGCATGATAGCTCACATCTCTAGTCCGGCTCTGCCCAGGGCACCTCATGGTTCATGAGTCTGTGCTTTTGATTTCCCATGTGTTGCGGCGTCTCTGTTCGTAGTCCTCGTCGGTGGTTCTCGGTCGCTGTTGCAGAATAGGATTCGAACCTTTCAAATCATACGCAAGTTGCGATTCCTTATGTTTCCTATCCCGCATCCCTTTTGTAGCTAGCTGCCTCAGAGTCGTCGTCAGTCTCGCCCCAACATCATTTGGTACAGGCCTATTGCATTAGTAGGTTCCCTCTGCCTTGTTTGTTTCCCCATCTACTAACATATGTTTTGTTCGTAGATCCAAGCCGCCAAGTCGCGGACGGTCGTTGCCCGATGTCACTCAGCACAGGCCAGTGCATTCGTTAATTCCCTCTGCCTTGTTTATTCCCCCATCCATGTACATACAATTCGTTCGTAGATCCAAGCTACCGAGTCGCTGTCGGTCGTTGTCCGACATCACTCGGCACAGGCGTTGCAGGTTTCACAGTCCATGGGGTTGGAGCTGAGCAGGTATTGATTGCACAGGTTCTGTGGCTCATTGAGGTGGTAATTAGCCCACCTGGTGCCTTGTCTGCATTCAATTAGTCTCGGGGGCTGGGTGGTTGGTATGTGTTCGGTTGGAGGAGTGACGTAGCAACCCCAAGACCCCATACACACTGTGCAACTTTGTTGTCTGATTTCCTTTAGATTCACTGGAGCCATGTAGTGCAGGGGCCGCCTGATTGCGTACAGATTGAAGCCTTGGGGTTGGCCTCGTGTGGCATGGTTTTGGTGAATCTGGGGGAGGGAATTGGAGATTGTATAGTGTGTATTGAGCTTTCACTCTACCACAGTCCGGTCGCGTCGGTGGCACAACGATGCGTATCGGTTATTGCATACATTCATTAAATTCATATCACACACACCCAACAGTCTGATTAGAATCCAGTCGCATCTGCGGAACACCGATTCCTATCGGTTTCATTCATACATTCTACAGCCCGATTCGAATCCAGTCGCATTCGCGGCACATCGATTCGTATCGGGTCCACTCATACACTCTGCAGGCCTGTTTGAAATTATTTGCATTGGCGGCTTAACGATCCAAACCCTCACCGATCACTCATCCTACAGCCCGATCCGAGTCCAGTCACATCAGCGGCCTGACGATTCGTATCGGGGTCCATTTGTACAGTCCGCAGGCCGGTTCAGATCTAGTCATGTCGGCGGCTTGACGATTCGAACCATCGTCATTTCCTCACCCCTGAGCCCAATCCCAATCTAGTCGCGTCGCCGGCACAGCAATTTGAATACTCGGCTCAACATGACACAATTCATGCACACTGCATCCACATCTCACTTCATCTATTCGTACGTTTAAATACGGTCGGTCATTCCTACATACTCAATTCTCTGCTATCCTTGTTTTTTGCCTTCCTGATGAGGCTACTTTCTTGCAATCGTTGCAAGCACATCGGCCACTCCCTTAGGTCAGCCAACTTCAGGTTGTTCCATCCTGCACCAGGTTGGACGTTATTTCATAAAAAAAAAATATATATATATATATATACACACACACACAGGGATAGCATCTTCACCAGGGGGTCAGTCGCATCAAGGGGCGGGGCAGCTAAAAAAAACGAACCAAAAAAAACGGGACTTCCATGTCATTCTTACTACAGGTTCCCGGTTGACTGAGTTATCGACCTCAACCAGGACTTCGCATCTAGGGCACCAGTCAGGTGTCGCATAACCCGGCAGCACTCTTTCACTAATTGTTCACTTCACATACACGATTTGGGCTGCTCATTGGGTGTTAGTTACTGTCACATGTTTCTTTGCATTACACTCTGTTTTCGAAGGGCGACCCTTCACCTACGCAGACAAAACCGCCAAAACGTTGAATTTGCTGACAGTGCAAGCATTGGCAGGCCGAGCACACATCACAAACTACAGAACACAACATTCCTACTTAGGCCATACCAGACTTCAGCTTCTCGCCCCAGTACGTCCCGGGGCTCTGGTTTCACAGGTCTGTGCTCAGCACAGATGGGCACCCAAACTATCGGTTACCTGGCCAGTCACCTCCTGGCTCACCTCGGTTGCCACTCATTCTGTTGAGTTTTCTAAATTTCCACTCAACAGCGTTCGTACGCAAACCGGCTTCTTCACTATGCCTGTCGTTCCCTTTTCTGTCCTTCTCCTTCTCTTCTTTTTTTTTTTTTTCAACAACTTGACTGGCCTGCACAGAGTCCTGACCTCAACCCGATAGAACACCTTTGGGATGAATTAATTAGAGCGGAGACTGTAAGCCAGGCCTTCTCGTCCAACATCAGTACCTGACCTCACAAATGCGCTTTTGGAAGAATGGTCAAACATTCCCATAGAAACACTGTTAAACCTTGTGGACAGCCTTCCCAGAAGAATTGAAGCTGTAATAGCTGTAAAGGGTGGGCCAACTCAATATTGAACCCTACAGCCTAGGACTGGGATGCCATTAAAGTTCATGTGCGTGTAAAGGCAGGCGCCCCAATACTTTTGGTAATATAATGTATATAGAGAGAGAGGACACAGATAAATATGTAGGTGAGACAGTAAAACAATGTCACCTTACAGGGGTATACGAGAGAGAGAGAGAGAAAAGAGACAGCTAAATATAGCTCACAGAGAATAGAGGACCCCTGCAGTGTTACCTGTCAGTAAAGAATGGAGCGCCAGTGCTGTATTATCTGTTAGTAAAGATTAAAGGGCCCTTGCCACATCAAACGTCAGTAGCAGTTGTAAGATTCCTGCCATATTATCTGTCAGTAAAGATTGGAGGGTCCTGCCATATTATCTGTCAGTAAAGATTGGAGGGTCCTGCCATATCATCTCTCAGAAAAGAATGGAAAGTTTCTGCTATGTAATCTGTTAGTAAGTAGTGGAGGGCCCCTGCCATATTATCTGTCAGTAAAGACTGAAGGGCCCTTACTATATCATTTGTTAGTAAAGAGTGGAGGGACCCTACCATATAAATTGTCAGTAAAGAGTGGAGGGACCCTACCATATAAATTGTCAGTAAAGAGTGGAGGGACCCTACCATATCATCTATAGTATCATTAAAGAGTGCAGTGACCCTACCATATTATCTGTCAGTAAAAAGTGGAGGGACACTGCCATATCATCTGTCAGTAAAAAGTGGAGGGACACTGCCAAATCATCTGACAGTAATGAATGGAGGGACCCTGCCAAATAATTTTTCAGTAAAGAGTGGAGCGACCCTAACATATCACTTGTCAGTAAACAAAGGAGAGACTCTACCCTATCATCTGTCAGTAAAGAGTAGAGCGACCCTACCATATCATCTGTTAGTAAAGAGTGGGGCGACTCTACCAAATCATTTCTCTGTAAAGAGTGGAGAGCCCTTTCCATATCTTCTGTCAGTTAAGAGTGGAGAGCCTCTGCTATATCACCTGTCAGTAAATAGTGGAGGGCCCTTGCTATATCATATGTCAGTAACAATTAGAGAGTTCCTGCCATATTATCTGTCCCTAAAGAGTGGAGCGACCCTACCATATGATCTGACAGTAAAAGGTGGAGCGATCTTACCATATTGTTTTTCAGTAAAGAGTGGAGCAACTCTACCATATCATTTGTCTGTAAAGAAAGGAGGGATCCTACCTTATCATATGTAAGTAAACAGTCAAGCGATCTTACCATATCAACTGTCAGTAAAGAGTGAAGCAACCCTACCATATCATCTGACAGTAAAGAGCCCCTAGTATATCATCTGTCAGTAAAGAGTGGAGGTTCCTTACCATAATATCCGTCAGTAAAGAGTGGAGGGACCTTACCATATCATTTGTCAGTAAAGAGTGGAGAGACTCTTCTATATCATCTTTCAGGAGAGAATGGAGGGACCCTATTACATCATCTGTCAGTAAAGAGTAGAGGGACCCTATTATATCATTTGTCAGTAAAGAGTGGAGAGCATCTGCTATATCAATTGCTAGTAAAGAGTGGCGGGCTTTTGCTATATCATATGTCAGTAACAATTGGAGAGTTCCTCCAATATTATCTGTCAGTAAAGAATGGAGGGCCCCTAGCATACCATCTGTCAGTAAAGATTGGGGGGCCCTTGCAATGGTATGCGTTTAATAAATATTGACTCTTTTTATAATTTGTAATAATGTTTTGATGGTGCATTTCATTTGTTATCATGAATTTGTTGGTCTGTTTGGCAGTTTATAGAAGATCTGAGGTCAGTGGTTGGCGAGTCCAATGTGTCTACTGCAAAGATTGTCCGGGAGCAGCATGGCAAAGATGAATCAATGCACAGGTATGGGGGTGTCATTGTCATCCTTCCATTATCATCTTCTTCATTGACCTTTTCTTAAAGCTGGGTTCACACCTATGCGGAATTGAATGCGGCTTACACCACATCCAATTCGCATGACATTTTAAAATACGTTTATTTGAATGAGGCTGGTTCACATATTTGCGGTGCATTCGCACCCCGCATTGCCCAAAAAAGTGTGCGTTTTCTAGGCAGTTCGGTCCGGCTCAGGTGCGAATTCAGGCCCATTATCTTCTATGGGGCACGCATCTGATTCGCAGATGTGTTCCGTTGTGAACAGGATAAAATCCTGACCTGATCCTGATGTAAACCTGACCTGATACCGGTGCGATCCTTATCAAACACTGATGTGAAACGCTGAACAACTGATTTTTCTCTTCGCAGGGAGAACGGAGCTGGAATTCCACCGGGCTGGTGTGAACCCAGCCTCATTGTCATCCTCTTCATTGTCATCCTCTTCATTGTCATTCTCTTCATTGTCATCTTCTTCATTGTCATCCTCTTCATTGTCATCCTCTTCATTGTCATTCTCTTCATTGTCATCCTCTTCATTGTCATCTTCTTCATTGTCATCCTCTTCATTGTCATTCTCTTCATTGTCATTCTCTTCATTGTCATTCTCTTCATTGTCATCCTCTTCATTGTCATTTCATTTCATCTTCTTTTTTAGCATCCTCTTCCTAATCCTCTTTTATGTCATTGTCACCTCTTTATAGTTATGTTCTTCAGTGTCATCCTCTTCATTGTCAGCAGTAATTTAATGTCCTATTTATAATTCATCCACTATTCTTGTGCCATTCCTTCCAGTGATGCAGACTATTCTAAACTTCTGTCCACCATCACCGAATGTCCCCCTTCCTATGATCGGTGGGACCAGATATTAAATGCATATCCTCCATCTGGTCCTGTCTCTGAAGGGGGGTTCCCCCTTAATGGAGGGGGTGGGGTATCATGCAGTGTAATGTCTGGTAGATAAAGCTCTCACTATTGCTCTTCTTCTCATTCTGCCCAGTTGCCGGCCACCTGATGTTGTAGTTTGGCCTCAGAATGTGGAAGAAGTCAGCAGAATGGCCGAACTCTGCTACACACACGACATACCCATCATCCCTTTCGGGACAGGGACAGGACTGGAGGGTGGAGTCAGTGCACTGAAGGTATGTACCATACTAGGTGTTCATACACTGGACAACCCAAGAAGGGCCTTCATTATGTAAATACTGCATTTTTCTATTTATAACCCGCCATTTTATAATACAGATTTGAAGATAGACTGATAGATCGATAGATACAGTAGATAGATCTATGTACAGCTATAGAGTATACTGTAGTTAATGGATGGATCAATAGATAGATAAATATGTAGCGCCCACCCCATTTAGGGGTGCTATATACCCAAATTTAGGGGCTGGTCTGGGCTGGTAGTTAGGCTCAGACCGTTCTCATTTATAGGTTGTGCTACTTTATTTCTCCAGGTGGTATACTGGTGTGCAGTTCCCTGTGGCCTGTAGGTGGCACTGCCATGACAGGTCAGGGTTGAACCATCAGTACTAGTGCTGTGCCTTGGGGTGTCCTCTCTCGGCAGCGGTACAGTGGGCGTGGTTGGCCTGCTGTGCATGCTGGGAGAGGATAAATAAGGGGCAGACGCCGCCTGGGAGGGGTCGCTCTCTGGAGTTCGTGAGGGGAGTCGGAGTCCAGGTGCGTGGCGCCTGGCCCTCCAGGCCATGGGGCCACGTGCGCATCAGTCCCAGGCACCTTTAGCCCTGGGGCTGCAGCTTCAGCACTGGGCCCAGCACCTTTAGCTGGAGCCCACTTCTGGGAAGAGGAATCCCAGGGTGTCCCTTGCGAGGGAGCCCGCTTCTAAGAAGAGGAGGCCAGGGGAGGACCTTTCTGACGGACCGGTGAGAGTTCATGGTGAAGGAAGGGGCCCGGTAACTTTCTGGAGTGATTCTTCTATCCACCAAGGGCCTACTAATGTGCTGCAGCTGGCACCTGTCCTTGTATCAGAAAAAGCTGAGAAGTTTGGGATCTGATAGATTCTGTGGCAGGGGATCTCTCGATCGTATCTAAGAAAAGAACCTGATTAAGCGTCCAAGCATCATTCCGGCTGCTAGGATCCACTTTTACAGGAGACTATCCGGGTGAGCTAAACCTACTCTGGGATAGAGAGGTGATTGTACTATCTACTTGTGCCTGGACCTACCTCCCAAAACCTTGCTATCCTGTCTCTTATCCACCCTTTCCTATCTGCTGAGCATTGAGAAAAATAAACTCAACGTTGGCGTTTAGAGTGGTGTGGACATTGGAATTCTTTGGGGAAAACAGAGACTTGTCCCTATATCTTAGGAGATGAGAACCAACCAATGGAGAACCTAGCTGTGGGACCCAAATACATGACATCGCTCAACCTCGTCAACCAGGAGGGTACGGGCATATAGTACGGTGTGCCCTTTTCCTGCAAGTGAGCCAAAGGTAGGAAAAAGGGTCCGTGTGCTACAAATAGATGATAGATGGATCAATAGATGATAGCTGGATCGATAGACAGATGATATATGGATCAATAGATAGATTTATAGATAGTCTCAGTAGTGCCTTGACACCCTCGTTGATCTCTTGTTCCTTCCTCCCCAGGGTGGTGTCTGCTTCAATATGACTCACATGGAGAGGATCCTGAACCTAAGTACGGAGGACTTCCATGTGACTGTAGAGCCAGGGGTGACACGTAAATCCCTGAACACTTACCTGCGGGACAGTGGCCTCTGGTTTCCTGTAGGTGAGAATATATCTCCACATTCTGGGCCCTGGTTCGGTCTCCATATCTGATTGTGCCTAGTGTGAGGGTGTATGTGGTCATCAAACAGATCTGATGGTCTGATGTGGAAATGTGCTCAAATACAGCATAGCCTATCGGGTCCTCCCCCCCCCCCCTGGCAATGGCGATTTGGGTCACCGGAGTGAACTGTGCATGAATGGGTCAGCTCTTCAAGTAACCTATATTTCTGATCCTGAATTGAGGGCCACTTCCAGTCCTCTAATGACCCCCTGAACATAAGAAAACAAATTGAATTGTTCCTGACTATCCCTCATATGGTAAATTGTACCTGACTGTACTCAGTCCTGGGTATGGCAGACCTGACACAGGTGGTGAGCATGGTGTCTGGATAGCTTCAGTCCATTTAAATCTGAGGGTCTCAGTCTGTTTCAGGTAAAACGATAAACCAGTATCCACAATGACTAATAATATTGATTATTTCCTTTATTAATAAGAATGGATTATTATCTGTGGCCACTAAGAGGCTTCAGGAGCCACATCCTCAGAATGTAACCCGTGGCCCCTCACTGTCTGATGGAATGTTAATCTTACTTTGACTTTTCAGATCCAGGTGCTGATGCCTCTCTGTGTGGTATGGCCGCCACCAGTGCATCTGGAACAAACGCAGTACGTTATGGCACAATGCGTGACAACGTCATCAATCTGGAAGTGGTTCTACCTGATGGTCGAATACTGGACACTGCAGGAAAAGACAGAAGGTTCAGGTATGTCATTACATGTCACACTTAACCACTTTACGATCCTCTTTAAGCTGTCTCTCCTCCTTGCCATGAACAGAACATTTCTGACCCGATGGCCTCAATCACATAGAGACTTTAATCAGTTATCACTCAAACAGGCTTTGATATAGTAAAGTCTAGAGCTCCCTTTTATAAAATGGGCACCCATAGGCTGTAGTATGGAGCACACTGGCACATATTAGGAAATCGTCCTGCTGCTCTCTGTATCTGCCCCGCCCCCGAGGGACAGATGGTGTCCTCACATAGTGTGAAAACATTGATGAAACGCAGTCAGGTTGGAAAAGACCAAACCGACTCTGGCATTGTGTGCCTGTCCTAGATAAGCCATGATGGAAGTGTAGCACATCCTATTGCAGAGGACATACATATAGGAAATATAACAAAAATAAATGACCAGGGGTCACAGTGATCTAATGATTGGCCAGGACAAAAAAGATCTCCACTCATTACTTTTATTCCTCCTCTTCTATTACAGGAAAACCTCAGCAGGTTACAACCTCACCAACCTCTTTGTGGGCTCAGAAGGGACTCTGGGCATCATAACTAAAGCCACACTGCGCCTGTATGGGGTCCCAGAGGCCACAGTGGCGGCTGTGTGCGCCTTCCCGAATGTCCAGGCTGCGGTAGACAGCACTGTGCAGATCCTGCAGTGTGGAGTCCCCATTGCCAGAATTGGTAAGCCGTGCTTTGTCATGTGACTGAGCAGATCTGATAGGAAGGAGTAGAGGAGACATAAAATTTTTTAGTGAGCTGGCTCTGCCATGGACATTCATTGCTGGTTATAAATCTATGATCGGCACACCACATTTTCTCCTGCCTTGCCATGTTCACCCATTGCTAATTATAAATCTTTGAGTTGCATGCCACATTTGCTCCAACTCTGCCATGGGCACCTATTGCTGGTTATAAATCTGTGAGTGCCATGCCACACTTTCTCCTGGTCTGCCATGGGCACTCATTGCTGGTTATAAATTTGTGAGCTAAATGCCACATTTTCTCCTGCTCTGCCATGGGCACCCATTGCTGGTATTTTTGTAGGCTCTGTAGGAGGTCGTGATTCATTAATGTATGTAGAGGTGGTACTCTGACAGATGAGAGTTTATTGACTGTAGAAGGATAAAAGGTGAATGTATCTAAACCCTTAATGACACTGCTTTGTCTCTGCACAGAGTTTTTAGATGATGTCATGATTGATGCGTGTAATAAATTTAATGGTATGAGTTATCCCGTCCTACCCACCCTGTTTCTGGAGTTTCACGGCTCTGAAGCTGCAGTAAAGGAGCAACTACAGCAAACAGGTAGGTGCACATAGTCCAGAATGTCTGCACCCAATGCAGAGCATACACATGCTGTACACTATACACAGCACTATATAAACATACACTATAAACAGTGCTATATACAGATACACTATACACAGCGCTGTATACACTATACACAGAGCTGTATACACTATACACAGAGCTATATACACATACACTTTACACTGTGCTATATACACACACATACACTATACACAGCGCTATATATACGTACACTATACACAGCACTATATACACATACACAGCACTATATATATATATATATATATATATATATATATATATACACACACACATGCACAGTACTATATTGTTACATAGTTGGTAAGGTTGAATAAAAATATTAGTTCAACCTGTGTGGGTGTATGAGTGCCTATGTATTTATATCTCTACCATTTCCCATATTCCTGTATGTTGCGTTCACCAAGATGCCCATCTAAGAGTTTTTTTTTTGTTTTGTTTTTTAAATCATCGATACTCCCTGCTGACAACACCAATTGTGGAAGGGATTTCCACATCCTTACTGCTTTAACAGTAAAGAATCACCTATAAGGGTGTCTCATCCAGGTTCATTGAGTGGCCACGTGTCTTCTTAAGGGACCTGAGACTAAATAGTTTATTTTTTCCCTATGCTAGAATCACCATATAGATATTTGTATATCACAATCAAACCTCCTGTTAAGCATCTCTTCTCCAGGGAGAATAAGTGTGGTGTTTTCAGCCGCTTCTCATAACTGAGGTCTTCCAGCTCCCTTATCAGCTTTGTCGCTCTTTTCTGGAGTCTCTCCAGTTCCAGCACATCCCTGCTGAGGACTGATGACCAGAACTAAAGTCATACTCAAGATGTGGCCGAACCAGAGTATCACGTCACTGGTGAAGACTGAAATCTTGTGGAGGCCTCCATTGCGCCTCCCAGGCAACACTCCTTGAGATGGAGACAGAGAGTGTGAAGGCAAGGAGTGGCATGAGTACCAGAGTAGCTAGCTGGTGATGTCCACTCTTCAAGTGGGTAGAGCTGGTAGTTACAGTCCTCAGAACAGGATGCAGAAGCAGCTTGGCACCAGAGCAGAAGATAGAAGCAGGATCAGGAGACAGCAACAAGTGGGCAGCAAGGGACCAAATTGGCAGGCAGAGCAAGTCCAGGAGGCAGGCAAAAGTCAGTAACAGCCAGGCAAAGCAGTACAGAGTCAGCAAGCAAAGACAAGTCTAGTAAACAGGCCAGAGTCTGAGTAATCGGGTGAACAGAGTTGAGGCAGGAGCAGAAGCAAAGTCCAAAGACAAGTCTAGTCATACACAGGTAAGCGGGTACAGAGGATCAGGTCTCAGGAGCATGGGAACAAGCTTAAGACCATTCAGAAACTGCTCATAGTAACAGACCAGTTTAACTATGCCATTTATCACCACCCTTTGGATATGCTCCTATAACCAATTTTCTATCCAGGTACATACATTTTTGTCATGGCCAACAGACCTCAATTTGTAAATTAGGAGTTTATGTGGTACTGTATCAAATGCTTTGCGAAGTCCAGATCTACCACATTCACAGGCTTTAGCCTATCCAGATTACAGCTCACCTCCTCATAAAATATCAAAAGGCTGGTCTGGCAAGAACGATCCTTCATAAATCCATGCTGATTTTTACTAATGATAATATTTTCATCAGCAAATTCTTGGATAAAGTCCCTTATCATCCCCTCCAATAGTTTACATACTATTGATGTTAGGCTGACTGGTCTGTAGTTTCAAGGTAGGTATCTCTGCCCTTTTATGTATATTGGTACCATGTTAGCTTTTCCCAAGTCAGCTGGTACCATTCTGGTCAGTAAGCTGTCCATATAGATTATGAAAAATGGTCTAGCAATTACCTGGTTAAGTTGAGGACTCTCGGGTGTAAGCCATCTGGTCCTGGTGATTTATTCACATTAAGTTTTTTCAGTCTTTTTTGAATACAGGCTTCCACAGGTTAGCCATAAGGGAACATTCCATGCTGTGTTCATAATACTGTCTTGTCTATTATACCCCCTTTTCCTTAGTAGAAACCAAGAAGAATGTATTTAACATGTGTAGCGGTCCTCCCCCAGCTTCTCCCCTCTCTTCACGGCTGGTTTTACTCGTCTAGGGGTATCTGGGAAAAGGGGGAAAGATGCACACCACCAGCTCGGCTCTCTGATGTAGGATGCAGAGATATGAGCTAAACCATTTACCCTCGGGTCTGCGTTTTAGGCCGGAACCTCAGCTTCTCCTGTGGAGGATGATTGCCACTGTCACTGACAGGGACACTTAGTTTCCAGTAACACGAGTTCCACACCAAGAAAAGTCCAACACTGTTTTATTGACTTGAAACTGGTTGACTTTTAAAAGAAGACAAGGTGTAGGGAAGAGTAGGTCCAGGCACAACTAATGAATTCTAGTTTCTACTGTTCCGTTTAGTGCAAACAGGCTTGGCGCACAATCGCTGCCACCGACCGTGAATTTGGTCACTGCCACTGACCTGGGTGAACGTTGAGGCCCCTGCCACAGGCCTTGGATGAGGCCTGCCACTGACCTGAGAAAGATGGGTCCCTGCCACAGACCATGAGAACATGAAGTACCTTCTTTAGAACAAACGGCCCCTGTCAGAGGAAGACATCCATCCAGACGGTCACCAGAGGCCTCCACCGGCACCAGCAAATGCTGCGCTGGCTCTACGGGGAGGTCACGTCTCCGGTCCCTTTTGCCCAGGATTCAGGCACCCAATACAGGGGACACCTTAGGAATGCTTCACCCTCGCGGGACCCAGTCGAAGGTACTGGGTCCCAGACCTTCTGGTATAGTACCTCACCCCAGGCTGAAGGTGCCTGGGATGGAACTCGACTCCACGCGCCCAGGCCAAGGGTGCCTGGGCACAGACGAACCGCAGCAGCCCCCAGGCTGAAGGTGCCTGGGGAATGGACCTCGTGCGCAAGATGTCCGCCCCCTTTTATATCCTCTCCCAGCAGGCACAGCAGGTTCCCCGCCGTACTACTGCTGCGAGAGGACAAAAAGGGCACGGCTCTAGAATGGTAGTTCAACCCCGGTCCCAGGTGACAGCGCCACCCAGGGACCACAGGGAACATGACACCATTCATACCTCCCGCACTCCAAAGTGTCCATAAATCCCTAAAATCAATGTATCTGGGCCATCTATAGCCCAGATACACCCCACTAAATTTGACACCCGCTACACATGGTTACCTTCTCTCTGTCTTTTGTAACCAAATTCCCCTGACTATCCTTTATACCAATATGCTCCACCTTTTTACTAATAATATATAAAAAAAAAAAATTAGATTCCTTTTACTCTCTTCCACTATGTGTCTCTTGTGGTCTATTTTTGCTGCCCTGGTCAGGTGCTTAGCTTTCCTATTGCATACCTTGCAGTGTTGGAATGCTGACAGTGACCCCTTAGCCTTATATTTTTTTTTTAAGGATCTTTTTTTCTCTTTTAATATGCCTTTTTACACAAAAATTTAGCCACCCAGGTTTGATTTTAGTTCTTTTATATTTTTTGCCCATTGGAATACACTGGCTAATGCTATTAAATCCGTTGTAAACCGCAGGTATTTAAAAGAAAAAAAAATTCCCTGCAAGGCAATGTCATAATGTGCTAGTATGCATCGCATACTAGCACATTATGATAGACCTACCTGAGAACTAAGCCATCCAGCGCCGCAATGTCACCGCTGAGATGGCTGACATCTTCCCTTGGTCTTTCTTCCGTGTTCACGGTCCCGGCTACATGAGTGACCGGGGCCAGATGGCAACACTCCAGCGCATGCGCGTGGGAGCTGCCGTTTCCGGCACAGGCTCTGAATGTCCAGCAATGTTCGGACTTTCACAGCGTATGTGCCAGTGATGTCATCTGCTGCATGCACTCTGAATATCTCCTAAACTGTGCAAGGTTATTCACAGTACCTACAGGTAAGCCTTATTATAGGCTTGCTTGTAGGTACAAGTGGTAGTACAGAGTTTATTAAAACGGAGGTTCACCCAAAATGGAACCTCCGCTTTTTGGAACCCTCCCCCCCCCCCTCTGGTGTCACATTTGGCACCTTTCAGGGGGGAGGGGGTTACAAATACCTTTTATAAAACAGGTATTTGCACCACTTCCTGGTATAGACTCCCGCGGGAGTCCCGCCCCTTCGCATCACCCCCCGCTGTGTTCTGGGAAGCTGAATGTTCTTGTCCTATCCTTGTGCTTCCTTTGATTTACAGTAAATGTAATTACTCTGTATTCGCTGTTTCCTAAGTTAACTCTTTTGCCGCGTACAGACAATCGGAAATTCTTATAACAAGACCGTGGATTTTTTTCCGATGGATGTTGGCTCAAACTTGTCTTGCATACACACGGTCGCACAAATGTTGTCGGAAATTCCAACTGCCAAGAACGCGGTGACGTACAACGGCACTATTAAAGGGAAGTACCAGCCCTGTTAGTAGAAGTTTAGTGAGAGACGATTCGTACTTTTCAGTCCGTTACAGCGTGACGAATGTGCTATCTCCATTACGAACGCTAGTTTTACCAGACTGAGCGCTTCCATCTCGTACTTGATTCAGAGCATGCGTGGAATTTTGTGCGTCGGAATTGTCCACACACGATCGGAATTTATGAGAACGGATTTTGTTGTCGGAAAATTTGAGAACCAGCTCTTAAATTTTTGTTGTCGGAAATTCCGACAGCTAATGTTCAATGGAGCCTACACACGGTTGGAATTTCCGACAAAAAGCTCCCATCGAACATTCGTTGTCGGAAATTCCGACCGTGTGTACGGGGCATAACACTTCCACGTCTGCAATCAGCTCTGTGTTGTTTGTAGGTTAAGCAGAGCATTATTTCCAGATGGGACATCCACTAACTGACACATGAAATTGTCTTGCAAGCATGTTTGCCAACTTTCAGTAAATTTACAAACCGTTTGTAAAATCCTTAATTTTTGCATCTGTCCACGAATGTCGGTTACGGACACGCAGTCCACACGTCTGTAACGTACCTTTATGGACAGATGGAAAAATTGCAGATTTTACAAACTGTTTGTAAATTTACTGACAGTTGGCAACCCTGCTTGCAAGACATGTAAGAAAGTCCTAGAGCACTGAGCAGTTCTGTCTGCCCAGTCAATATCCAGATAATTGTAGTCCTCTATGGTTATAACTTATAACTGTAGCGGGGTCCTCAAATAGATGGGATACACCTGGGCAATAGTGTGACCCAGGTGTATAATTGTGTTAGGATTCAGACCCCTTTTTATCTCGTGGAGGATTGGAGGATGTAATATTCTCCTTTGCCTGTGGGTGGCGGGGTACCCACAGGCTTCAGGTAGAATCATCTTCGAAGTGCTCCCTGTTTTTGTCCCTTCCCGGAGATGGTATGGCTGGGGCGGGGAACCCGTCGGGCCGTTGAAGGGAGGAGATAAAAGGGGGAGACGCCCTTACCACGTGGTCGTCGTCGTCGTCGGGCGGAGAAGGAGGTCCTCGGAGGAGGAGGGCTGCGGTCCGCACCCAGGGCCCTTAGGCCTGGGTGCGGGAGATCCAGGAGTCTGGTCCAGGTGCCCATGGCCTGGTCCGGAGTCATGTTGGCGTCCATCCCAGGCACCTTTAGCCTGGGGTGAGGTACTATCGAGGAGGCCTGGGGCCCAGTACCTTCGACTGGGTCCCGCTAGGGTGGACTGTCCGAGGGTCCCTGAGCGGAGGGACTCGTAACTGAGGTGAGGAGGCCGGGGAGGTTACCCACTGAAGACCCGGAGCAGCACCAACCCGGTGACGGTGGGCCTCTGGGAACTCTCTTGGGAGGACACATCCCCTGATAGGGGCCACAGCGTATCGAAGAGGGCTCCATTGCTGTTCATAGGGGTTGCTAGAAGAGACCCTATCTTTAGAACTTAAACTTTAGGAAGTGCCTCGATCTGCTCATCCCACCGTTGGAAAGGTTATAGGTCCCAACCAGTCTGCTGCAATAAGAACTGTTTATCGTGCTTTGCTATTGGAGTGCCAAATAAACAAGTGTTGGACCTTTCTTCGGTGTGTGAACTCCAGTTACTGGAAGCAAAGGGGAGGCGGGTGAGCTTGTGGTTACAGACTCAGTGCATTCACAGAACACACCGGCCCGAGGAAACATCAGGAAGTGGCCTTCACCTCCCTACTACAATGGGGAGGACATGGGCCGTGGCGCATCTCACTCTCACAACCCCTAGACATGAGTTGGTGTGTAAAACCGATAAAGAAGAAGAGAGGGTGAGGCCGCTACACGTGGGGGCTCGTCAGTCCGGGATAGAGTGTGTTCTAAAGATGGACTTGAGAATGTCTACATTTGAACTTTGCTGCCCAGAGGAGTTCCGAGCAGATCGGCCATATTACTGGCCAAAGTGCGTCCCTGCTCGGAGTTGTGGAAATGACCCTAACACGGGAAAGGCCCATGCGGAGGAGCGGAAAAAGGGAGAGGTCCAGCCGTGTGACGTACTGCACGTGGGGACTGTTAACGCACTGCGCCACGAGGCACCCCATGGCGACATCGTTCGTGGGCGGAGTCAAGAGGAAGCCCGCGAAAATGTACAGCTCATGGGAGGAGTCTGGCCAAGTGTGGGGATACACGTGGAGACTCCGGCGCGGGGTCAGTGCATGATGGAGCAGCAGATAGTCGGGATGACCTCAAGTGCCCCGTGGGTTATGGTTCCTCACCCCACGAGAATGACTTCTTTTGCTGCCCCCATCACAGACACGGGGATAAGACTTAGGCCCCGAGGGCGGTTGGCTCTGTACACTTGCAGAGACACGGAGGCCCTCGGTGTGATCTGTCCCGGCTGCTCGGGACTGGTGGTCAACCTGAAGCCATTCGGGCGATGTGAGGAGTGCAGAGAATTCCTTTTTGAGGTCGAGTCGTCCACAGCAAGGCCCCGGGCCCTTCGCCTCAACCACCTCACGGGTACTGCTACTCCAGAAGGGGAGATCAAGGCCTTTGTCGAGGTTCCTGTGCGCGCTGACCAGGGCGATGGACTGCCCAACAGAGAAAAATCAGAGGATGCTGCCTCGGTCGCCACAAGTTCTCTGCTCCCACCACCGAAGAGGAAAGTTGGCCTAGTACAGGCATCCTGTGGACGTGGTCGAGCTTCACCCCACTGCTTGCCTGGCCTGGATGGCGCCGGTCGAGAAGGAAGTCCCGGACATCCCAGTCTTCTACAAGGGTCAGGTGAGCCAGGGGCTGGGACTGTGGTGGTGGTTGGAGGTGTCGGGGGCCCATTGGAGGTGGAGACCCCCAGGGAGGTAGATTCTGTGTCCACCGGAAGATATCTGCCTGCGGAGATGTATGACACCTCCGACCTAGAGTCGCTGTCTGATTGCGGAGATGATGGCGAGATAGACGAACTGTTCAGCCGCAAGGGCTGGGATAGAGTGCCACTTCTTGCTTCCCGTGCGGTACGGGATTCACCGATGTACACAGGAGACAGCACGCCTCGGGTGGAAGACCCGCAGCTTACGAGGGAACCTACCCCTCCACCTGTGCCCTGCTTTTGTTTTTGTTTGGGCTTTTCTTTTTCTCGTTGGAGACTTGGGGACTGTTGTGTTTTCGTGTTTCCCCTTTTCTTCATGTGCCAAAGGCAAGGACATTTGGGAATAGTGGCAGAGTAGGGAAAAGCTGGAAGAACGAAGATTCGTTGAGTGTCATGACCGCGGTGTTGTCACCAGGTGGCAGTGTTGCGCAACAAATGTTTGAAAATGTTTCACACACACATCACCTTGCTTGTTGGAGTGAGTGGGTCTCTCGGCTGACGGGCCCACTCATCCCAAATGACACGAAATTATGGTAGGATGTTGTTTTTTTCTTTCCCCTGCAGGAGAATCGTCAATCAAGATCATTAAGAGTGGGTGGCTCTTAGACAGTGTGGGAGAGGGGTTGTGACTATGCAAATGTTTAAAGTGTTTTATGACATAAGTTGTTTTGTATGTTCCCCATTCCCTGAGCAGGTCTTGGCACTTGGGAAATTTAGAGGAACTGCTTCAGGGGTTTCACTCCATGCCACCACTTATGGGAGGCATGGGTGTGCACCTGACGCTGGGGACCAGCGTCAAATTACAGGGGGGAGTGTGTAGCGGGGTCCTCAAATAGATGGAATACACCTGGGCAATAGTGTGACCCAGGTGTATAATTGTGTTAGGATTCAGACCCCTTTTTATCTCGTGGAGGATTGGAGGATGTAATATTCTCCTTTGCCTGTGGGTGGCGGGGTACCCACAGGCTTCAGGTAGAATCATCTTCGCAGTGCTCCCTGTTTTTGTCCCTTCCCGGAGATGGTATGGCTGGGGCGGGGAACCCGCCGGGCCGTTGAAGGGAGGAGATAAAAGGGGGAGACGCCCTTACCACGTGGTCGTCGTCGTCGTCGGGCGGAGAAGGAGGTCCTCGGAGGAGGAGGGCTGCGGTCCGCACCCAGGGCCCTTAGGCCTGGGTGCGGGAGATCCAGGAGTCTGGTCCAGGTGCCCATGGCCTGGTACGGAGTCATGTTGGCGTCCATCCCAGGCACCTTTAGCCTGGGGTGAGGTACTATCGAGGAGGCCTGGGGCCCAGTACCTTCGACTGGGTCCCGCTAGGGTGGACTGTCCGAGGGTCCCTGAGCGGAGGGACTCGTACCTGAGGTGAGGAGGCCGGGGAGGTTACCCACTGAAGACCCGGAGCAGCACCAACCCGGTGACGGTGGGCCTCTGGGAACTCTCTTGGGAGGACACATCCCCTGATAGGGGCCACAGCGTATCGAAGAGGGCTCCATTGCTGTTCATAGGGGTTGCTAGAAGAGACCCTATCTTTAGAACTTAAACTTTAGGAAGTGCCTCGATCTGCTCATCCCACCGTTGGAAAGGTTATAGGTCCCAACCAGTCTGCTGCAATAAGAACTGTTTATCGTGCTTTGCTATTGGAGTGCCAAATAAACAAGTGTTGGACCTTTCTTCGGTGTGTGAACTCCAGTTACTGGAAGCAAAGGGGAGGCGGGTGAGCTTGTGGTTACAGACTCAGTGCATTCACAGAACACACCGGCCCGAGGAAACATCAGGAAGTGGCCTTCACCTCCCTACTACAATGGGGAGGACATGGGCCGTGGCGCATCTCACTCTCACAACCCCTAGACATGAGTTGGTGTGTAAAACCGATAAAGAAGAAGAGAGGGTGAGGCCGCTACATAACATTGCCCTGCCTCGCTGCCATTTCTGTGTGTGAGAGGTGATTGGTCTCCTCTTCATACTCTTGGTTAAGGGGCCATACACCCACCTATAATTTCCTGTTTGGTTTTTCCCCTCTCATTTTATTTACAAAACTCCTAGCATTTGTGAACATACCTTTTTAATTTTGTACCAGCACATATTATTTTTTCCTTGTGTGCTCTGAGGCTGCGATAGGATTCTGTCAGCATATGCGCATTGGTATACTGTATAGCTCCTAAGATGTTGATTGTGTTTTTTAGAACTCTCCATCTACCTCTGATCAAACAGCCACCAGCATCCTCCCCTTCTGCTCCCACTCACTGATCGCACAGCCCTCGGGGTCTTGCGCATTTTACACCTACGCAGGACTATATAAACATACACAGCACAATATAAACATATACGCAGTACCACAGTATATACACGTATCAGTATATACACATATCTATATGCGCACACACAGTACAAAGTGCTAAACATACAATACACATAGAACCTTCTCCTGCACACACAACAGGTGTCCCCGATCATTGTACACCTGTCATTTATGGGCTAATGGCATTCTGTTGCACACAGGGGAAATTATTCAGCTAAATGGTGGCTCAGACTTCACATGGGCCCAAGACCAGGAAGAGAGGACCCGGCTTTGGACGGCCCGACACAATGCATGGTATGCGGTACTGGCCCTGCGCCCTGGATGCCAGGTGAGTAGTAGATGGTGCAGGTGCATTCTTCCTGCATTGCAGTATCCTGACTACCTAACCCATGTAAAGATCCTCCCACGCTGTATGTTGGTACATGTCCCCCATGGCAGTGCCCAACTTCCCATGAAAAGACTCTCCCCCGCTGTATGTTGGTACAGTGTTTCTCAACTCCAGTCCTCAAGGCGCCCCAACAAGTCATGTTTTCAGGCTCTCCATTATTTTTCACAGGTGATTTGATCAGTTTCACTGCCTTAGTTATTGCCACAGCTGTTTTATCTGAGGGAAAACCTGAAAACATGACATGTTGGGGCGCCTTGAGGACTGGAGTTGAGAAAAGCTGTGTTGGTAAATGTCCCAACGGCAATGCTCGGCTTCCCAAAAATAGACCCACCCCCCACTGTACCTGTCCTCTACCGCAGAGCCAGGCTTCCATGAATAGACCCTCCCACCACTGTACATGTCCTCTACGGTAGTGCCAGGCTTCCCATGAATAGACCCTCTCCCACTTTATATTGGTGCATGACCTCTATGGCAATGCCCCCTTTCCATGAAACGACCCTCCCCATCTATATGTTGTACCTGTCCTTAATGGCAGTGCCAAGATTACCATGAAATTACCCTCCCCAGCTTTATGTTGTACATGTCCCCCATAGCAGTGTCCAGCTTACCATGAATAGATAGTCCCATGCTGTACTTTGGTACATGTCCTTATGGCAGTGCCTGGCTTCCCGAGATTTGATTGTCAATAGCTTGCTTACTGGCCCTACAAATAGCCATAATTGAATAATTAGATTCCCCCAACAGACTTTAATGGGTTTCATCACAAATCATGCGAACTTTGAATCCAGGCAGAGTCTTACCCCCAACCCTAAGTGTGGATATACAATATCAGGTGGAGGGAGATATAATATAACACAGAACAATGAAGACAGGATATGACACCAGGGGTGCCACATTGAAATTATATGGACACCCGCCATGTTATTGAAGTCAGGTCTCTCAGCCCCCCCCACAGGGGTATAAAATCAACAATCGTGTCCAACAAGCTGCTATACGTGTCAGGTTCAGGTGTCTACAAATAATATAATGGATCCTGTGCGAGTCTACAGCTACAAATACCATACCAATGAGTGACACAAATCCTGAGGACCCTGCTAACAATAATACAAATATAATATTCTTGTTTCAGGGCTATTCCACAGACGTATGTGTCCCCATCTCTAAACTCCCTGAAATCATAGTGGACACTAGTGAAGACCTCATTCAGTCTCGTATCACAGGTAGGATACTTCTGTAAATATGTACTTCCTCCCAGAAGGATATCCAAGACTTCTCTCTTCAACCATGATCAGCCCATTGTTATGTGTCTCGGCAGGTCCCATAGCTGGACATGTTGGCGATGGAAATTTCCATTGTATTATCGTGCTGGACCTGAAAGATGAGGATGAAGTGCGGAGGGTGAAGGAATTCACTGACAGACTAGCCCGGTAAGCAATCCTCATACACATACTCCAATTACCTCCACCATATATCAGTTCCCTGCAGCTTAATGAATGAACAATGTACTAATAACGGCATTACATAACAGGAAGTGACATAGGTGACCATGTTTCTCTATATGCTCTGCTCACAGCTCGGCACATGCCGGTGTGCATTAGAAGATCTAGTAGGTGAATAGATTTAGCAGGAACAGTATTTAATCTATACAGTAAAACCTTGGTTTGAACGCCCACGTGGTATCAATATTCAAAAAAGGCAGAGATCTATTCCTGGGAACTTTAGGCCTGTCAGTCTAACGTCGGTAGTTTCTAAACTATTGGAAGGGTTGATAAGGGACCATATCCAATAATTTGCTGATGAAAACAGTATCATAGTAGTAATCAGCATGGGTTTACAAAAGGTCGCGCTTGCCAAACCAACCTATTTACATTTTACGAGGAAGTGAGCTGCTATCTGGTAAGGCCGGTGGATATGGTGTATCTGGATTTTGAAAAAGCATTGGATACAGCCCCCCACAAATGCTTAATCTACCAGCTGAGGTCTGTAGGCATGGACCATAAGGTTTGTTCTTGGACAGAAAACTGGCTACGGGGACGTGTCCAAAAGGTGGTGATTATTAACGTTTACTCAGAATGGTCTAGATTGGTTAGTGGGGTACCCCAAGACTCTGACCTGGGACCAATTCTGTTTAATTTCTTTATAAATGATATAGAGGGTGGCATAAATAGCTCAATTTCATTGTTTGCTGATGACATAAAAATATGCAGGGCAATAACAACACAGCAGGATATAGAAACTTTACAAGAGGACCTAAATAAATAAATGGAGTGGGCTACTGCATGGCAAATTAAGTTTAACATTGGTAAATATAAGGTGATGCACTTGGGGGGGTAAAAATATAAATGCAAGTTACTCATTAGAGGGAGAACCCCGGCCTAGGGGATTCCAGGATGGAGAAGGATCTAGGGGTCCTAGTAGAAGACAGACTGAGCAATAGCATGCAGTGTCAAGCTGCAGCAAGCAAAGCCAGCAGAATATTAACACGCATTAAAAAGGGGATTTACTCCAGAGATAAAAACGATAATTCCCCCACTTTATAACTCCTGGTTCAGCCGCATCTGGAGTATTCCGTCCAGTTCTGGTCACCAATCCTCAGAATGGATGTGCTGGAGAGAGTCTAGAGAAGGGCAACTAAATTAACAGGGGGACTGGAGGACCTCAATTATGAGGAACATGAGGACTACAAGCACTAGTTTTATTCTCCTTGGAGAAGAGACACTTGAGAGGAGATATGATAGAGATATATAAATATCTCAATGGTGATCCCAGTGTAAATATGAAACTTTTTAATCCCAGGGAGTGTAAGAGGACACGGGGCCACACGAGGAGACTGGAAGAAAAGTGGTTTAACCTTAAGCTGCGCAGGGGTTTTTTCACAGTCAGGGCGGTAAGGATGTGGAACTCTCTTCCACAATCGGTGGTGTCGGCAGGAAGTATGGATAGTTTTAAAAGACTCTTGGATGTGCATCTTAGTGAAAACAATATACAGGGATATGGGAAATGATTTTTCTACACACACACCTACCTACACCGGTTGAACTGGGTGGACTGTTGTCTTTATTCAACCTTACAAACTATATTACTATGGTAGCCAATCAGCATATCAGCTTATTTCATACAAAAAATGGAAGCTGATTGGTTTCTGTGCACAGCAGAACCAGATTCAGCACTCTCCAGGTTTAATAAACCAATCCCAAGTGATGTCTCTGGGGCGAGGTACTCAGGTTGGATGGAAAAGTTCGAAATTTGAGGCATGAACATTGCGGGAATCAGACATTGGGGGTTATTTACAAAGGGCAAATCCACTTTGCACTACAAGTGCAAACTACAAGTGCAAAGTGCACTTGAAATTGCACTTGGAAGTGCAGTCGCTGTAATGAGGGGAAGCTCTGCTGATTTTATCATCCAATCATGTGCAAGCTAAAATGCTGTTTTTTATTTTCCTTGCATGTCCCCCTCGATCTACAGCGACTGAACTTCCAAGTGCACTTTCAGTGCAATTTCAAGTGCACTTTGCACTTGTAGTGCACAGTGTATTTGCCTTTCGTAAATAACCCCCATTGTATCAATCTTCTCTGTGATTACAAATATTACTGTGTCCTGCAGGAGGGCACTAGCTCTGCATGGAACCTGCACCGGGGAACATGGAATCGGAATAGGAAAACGGTTATTACTGCGAGAGGAAGTCGGGGAAGTTGGCATTCAGGTCATGGAGCAGATTAAAGCGACATTGGACTCCAAGAACCTCATGAACCCAGGGAAAGTCGTCTAAAATGTAAGAATGTCATGCTGCGGGTTCTACACTGTGAAGCACTTTATATATTGAAGTCTGACGAGCAATTTGTAACGACCACTCCAATGTGTGTTTAATAAACTGTGATATGACATCATCAGAAATCTTCCTAGATATTTGTACTTTTCAAGAAATCCAATTCCTGACACTGCCTGCTCTCCACCAATCACCATCGCAACACTTCTCGTAGTGAAGGGTGGTGTAGTAGTAGTGTAGGACATAGGGTAGTAGTAGAGGGGGTGGAATATTTAGCATTGACTATGCAGCAAGGGACCTGGGCCACTCTGATGTATGGTGCCTCCCCTCCCCCAAACACACCATATACCATAGCTTGCCCTCACCTATAGGCCCCATACACACAGATTGGTTAGGACAGGGGTCGGGGGAGGGTGGGTTTCAAAAATTTCTGATCTACTGGTATTTTCACACACAACAATCTCTAGGGTTACAGAGAATGGTCCAAAAAAGAGAAAACATCCAGTGAGCGGCAGTTGTGTGGAGAAAAAAGCCTTGTTGATGTCAGAAGAGAATGGGCAGACTGGTTCAAGATGATAGAAAGGCAACAGTAACTTAAAGGGGTTGTAAAGGTTCATTTTTTATTTTCTAAATAGGTTCCTTTAATCTAGTGCATTGTTGGTTCACTTACCTTTTCCTTCGATTTCCCTTCTAATTTTTTTTTTCTTTGTCTGAATTTCTCACTTCCTGTTCCTCCTCAGTAAGCTGTTCTGGCTGACTAACCCCCGCTCGGATGATGGTGTGAAGTTTATTGAGGAGAAACAGGAAGTGAGAAATTCAGACAAAGAAAAAAAACATTTAGAAGGGAAATGGAAGGAAAAGGTAAGTGAACCAACAATGCACTAGCACTAGAAAATAAAAAAACTAACCTTTACAACCCCTTTAAGTAATCACTTGTTACAACCAAGGTATGTAGAATACCATCTCTGAATTAGAGGTCGACCGATATATCTGCCGATTTTTGGCACTTTTTAATTAATCGGCATTGGTCGATTGTGCTGAAAAAAGGCAGATTTAATAAAAAACTTCAGTGCGACTTGCAAATAACTTCTTTCATAGAGGTCAATGCAAGTTCCCTGAAGTTTCCCGTGGAGGTGGAGCGACTTGTCTCTGGGCAGCCTGTCAAGTGAGAGAAAAGAGATATACCTGTACAATGTTTCTTCTTATCAATGAACTGAACTCCTTGTGTAGAAGAAGTTCTCAGTTTAACCATTTAAAGACAAAATCTTTTCTGACACTTGTAGCTTACAAGTAAAAATCCTGTATTTTCTGCTAGAAAATCACTTGGAACCCCCAAACATTATATATATATATATATATATATATATATATATATATATATTTTAGCAGAGACCCTAGGGAATAAAATGGCGGTTGTTGCAATATTTTATGTCACACGGTATTTGCGTAGCGGTCTTTCAAACGCAATTTTTGGGGAAAAAAATACACTTTAATGAACCTTAAATAAAACTAAACATTAAAGTTAGCCCGTTTTTTTTTTTTTTTTTTCATCTAAAAGTTTTGATTAACTGTTTTTGTGCCTGCTTCCTGATTCCCTTACCGAAGATGGTGGCGGCAGCACCCGAGAGCCGAGGGAGAGATCGGCTTCGGGTGCCGACATCGCGGGCGCTCAGGACAGGTAAGTGTCCATATAATAAAAGTCAGCAGCTGCAGTATTTGTAGCGGCTGACTTTTAATATATTTTTTTTCGGCGGAGCTCTGCTGCTCTCACACTGGAGCGGGCAGGCGTTGACGGTAAAACGCAGCTAGTTTTAGTGGCGCTTTACCATCATTTTAGCAGCGCTATTCGGCTGCTAGCGGGGCGCTTATAACTCAGCTAGCGGCCGATGAAGAGGTTAAATGCGCCCTTGTAGAACCGCTGCAGAAGCGCTTTGCAGGCGCTTCGGCAGCAGTGCCCATTCATTTCAATGGGCAGGAGTGGTGTACACCGCTCCAAAGATGCTGCTTGCAGGACTTTTTTTTAACGTCCTGCCAGCGCACCGCCTCAGTGTGAAAGCACTCTGGCTTTCACACAGAGACTGCAGGGGAGCTGTTTTGCAGCCACTTTTACAGATGCTATTTTTAGCCGAAAAAGTGCCTGAAAAACACCCCAGTGTGAAAGGGGTCCAACTGTTAGATTTTATGAGATGAAGGGGAAAAAAAACTAAAAAAAATCTGCCTAACATATCGGGCCAAAAAAATCGGCATCATATATTGGCCGCCGCGATTTCTAAATATCGGTTTTGGCCAGAGAAAAACGCATAGCGGTCGACCTCTACTCTGAATACACAACACATTGGACCTTGAAGCTGATGGGCTACAGCAGCAGAAGACCACACCGGGTGCCACTCCTGTCAGCTAAGAACAGGAAACTGAGACTACAATTTGCACAGGATCACCAAAATTGGACAATAGAAGATTGAAAAAACCTTTCCTGGTCTGATGAGTCTCGATTTCAGCTGCGACATTCAGATGGTCCGGTCAGAATTTGTCATAAACAACATGAAATCATGGATCCATCCTGCCTTGTATCAGCGGTTCAGACTGGTGGTGGTGTAATGGTGTGGGGGATATTTTCTTGGCACACTTTGGGCCCCTTATTACCAATTGAGCACCACGGCCTACCTGAGTATTGTTGCTGATCATGTCCATCCCTTTATAACTACAGTGTCCCCATCTTCTGATGGCTCCTTCCAGCAGGATAATGCACCATGTCACAATGATCCAATCATCTCACCACTGGACAATGAGGTCACTGGACTCCAATGGCCTCCACAGTTACCAGATCTCATCCAATAGAGCACCTTTGGGATGTGGTGGAACGGGACATTCGCATCATGGATGTGCAGCCGACAAATCTGCAGCAACTGCGTGATGCCATCATGTCACTATGGAGCAAAATCTCTGAGGAATGTTTCCAACACCTTGTTGAATCTATGCCACAAAGAACTAAAAGAGAAGTATGGGAATGTTTTTTTATATCATATTTACCTAGGTGGATGCTGCATCTCTCCCCCGCCGGCTCTAAGACTGAGAACTGAGCGATCAAATACCACCAATCAATCGGTTCTCAGAGCTCTGTGAGGAGAGAGCTGGTGACTGTCAGTCACCGGTTCTCTGCTCTGCCCTCCTCCCCTCCCCTTACTCACTGGAGCACTGGGCTGTGGAGAAGGCAGAAGCAGCTGGCTCAGGCACTCAGCGGCCCCCTGAGAGGCTGAGCCAGGTGCCGATCCAGGCATGTGGGCGGATCCTGACCATACGATTGTGATCCTTCTTGAGCCTAGACTGGCTCTGTGACATCAGCCGACAGCGGGCTTCAGTCTGCTGAAAACAGGTCACAGGAGTGCAAAACGAACTGCACTCCTGTGATCCATAGAAGTACAGCCCAATGAGCTTTGGCTGTACTTCTCCTTTAACCACTTACAGACCGTAAGATTTTCCCCCCTTAATGACCAGGCCATTGTTTGCGATACGGCACTGCGTCGCTTTAACTGACAATTGCGCGGTCGTGCGACGCTGTACCCAAAAAAAAATTTTCCCCACAAATAGAGCTTTCTTTTGCTGGTATTTGATCACCTCTGCGGTTTTTATTTTTTGTGCTATAAACAAAAAAAAAAGCGACAATTTTGAATTTTTTTTTTTTTACTGTTTGCTATAATAAATATCCGCCCCAAAAATGTAAAAAAATCATTTCTTTATCAATTTAGGCCAATATGTATTCTTCTACATATTTTGGGTAAAAAAATAAATAAATCGCAATAAAGGTATATTACCGTAATTGGTTTGCGCAAAAGCTATAGCGTGTACGAAATAGGGGATAGATTTATGGCATTTTTATTAGTAATGGCGGTGATTTGCGATTTTTAGCGGGACTGCGACATTGCGGCGGACAGATCGGACACTTTTTTGGGACCATTGACATTTATACAGTGATCAGAGCTAAAAATAGCCACTGATTACTGTATAAATGTCACTGGCAGGGAAAGGGTTAACACTAGGGGGCGATCAAGGGGTTAAATGTGTTCCCTGGGAGGTGTTTCTAACTGTATGGGTGCTGGGCTGGCTGGAGGAGATAGATCGCTGTTCCTGATCACTAGGAACAGCAGATCTGTCTCTAAGACCCCTTTCACACTGAGGCGCTTTAACGCTAAAAATAGTGCCTGCAAAGCGCCGCTCCCTTCACTCCAGTGTGAAAGCCCGAGGGCTTTCATCTTAGAGCGATGCGCTGGCAGGATGGTAAAAAAAAGTCCTGCTAGCCGCATCTTTATTGTCATAAAGTGCCCCTGCCCATTGAAATCAATGAGCAGCGCCGGCAAAGCGCCGTTGCAGCAGTGCTTTGCGGGCGGTTTTAACCCTTTCTTGGCCGCTAGCGGGGGTTAAAAGCGCCCCGCTAGTGGCCGAATAGCGACGGTAAAGTGCCACTAAAAATAGCGGCGCTTTACTGCCGACGCCCCCAGTGTTAAAGGGCTCTAAGGCTACTTTCACACCGAGGCGTTGGGGGCGTCGGCAGTAAAGCGCCGATTTTACCGTCTTTTTTTGCATCGCTTTTCGGCCGCTAGCAGGGAGCTTTTAACCCCCGCTAGCAGCCGAAAAAGGGTTAAAATTGTCCACAAAGCGCCACTGCCATTGAGTTCAATGGGCAGGGGCGCTTTAGAAGCGGTGTATACACAGCGCTTCAAAGATGCGGCTAGCAGGACTTCTTTTTTTTTTACCGTCCTGCCAGCAGAGCGCTCCAGTGTGAAAGCCCTCGGGCTGTCACATTGGAGTGAGAGGAGAGGCGCTTTACAGGGGCTATTTTTAGCGCTAAAGCATCTGAGTTAAAGCAGCCTAACTCCCCTGTCAGAACGGGGATCTGTCTGTTTACATTGATAGATCCCCGTTCTGGCTCCCATTCTCATGCTTGTGGGTGGCCCCCCCAGCCACCTGCATCGGGCCCCTTTGCCATACAGCAGGTGCACGCCTGCTACAGCTCCTTAAAGGAGCCGACGTACACCTACAGCAATTTGCGGGAACATGCTGACAGCGGCTGGTCGGCAAGTGGGTTAAATCCACTTTCTTCCTCATTCTGATGCTCGGTTTGAAATTCAGCAAGTCATCTTCACCATGTCTAGATGCCCAAATGCATTGAGTTGCTGCCATGTGATTGGCTGATTAGCAATTTGTGTTACCAAGCAATTGAACAGGTGTACCTAATAAAGTGTCCGGTGAGTGTATATTCTATCGGCACCAGAACCCGATCACACTGACTGTACATAGAATACAGAGTTCAGACCGCGACGTAGGAATCCATGGAGCGCGGTGTGTTCAGATCACACTATGGGGGGGGGGGGGGGGGTTTACTGAAGCTGAAGAGTGCAAAATCTGGTGCAGCTCTGCATATAAACCAATCAGCTTCCAGGTTTTATTGTCAAAGCTTAACTGAACAAGTTAGAAGCTGATTGGCTCCCATGCAGAGCTGCACCAAATTTTGCACTCTTCAGTTTTAGCAAATCCACCCCATTGGGCGCAGAGAATGTGTCCCAATAGACAGAGCTAGGGCCCCCTGTACACAGGATCCATCGGTCGTTTCATATGCCCCTCCTCTCTTCCCTCACTCCTAGCTATTTATAGACGGTCCCTCAGTCTACCGCGAGGTGATATATTTACAGACGGTCCCTCAGTCTAACCCCCCCTCGCGCGCTGGGCTCCGCCCTCTCCCGGCATGCTCTGGGTTGGCCGTTGGAGCAGCTGACCGGAGGCCCCGCCCCCCGCCTCGCGGTGCTGTCATGGCGGATCCCGCGCAGTGTCCGGTCACGCCGAGCCGCCATGAGAAGAGTCTGGGGCTCCTCACCAGCAAGTTCGTGTCCCTACTACAGGAGGCCGAGGACGGCGTGCTGGACCTCAAGGCGGTAATACCGGAGAGAGCCGTGTGTGCTCCGCTACGGTCTATGTGTGCGGCACAGGACCGTATATATCCGTATAGAGGGTTATCGGTGTGAGCGGCATTCCGTCCCATCATTACTGTCCGTCCTCCATATTCCCTCCACCGAGACCGAACTACCCGCTGTCAGCTCACACCGCTACCGTATACACCTGTGTACAGGGGCACTACCGTATTTCTCTGTGTGGAGAACTGCTCTATATACCTGACACTACTGTATATACCTGTAGAGGACCCACTGCCTTGTATATCCTTGTATGTGAGCGTCACCGTGTATACCGAAACCGGCTGTATATACCTCCGTGCTACTCAATATAAATATATATATATATATATAGGTCACTGCATTGGGGAAATACAGTATATACCCTGACCATGTATGCGGGC
The DNA here is from genome assembly GCA_029206835.1 of Rana muscosa. NCBI lineage: Eukaryota > Metazoa > Chordata > Amphibia > Anura > Ranidae > Rana > Rana muscosa. The sequence continues at coordinate 341,864,498 of CM055119.1, forward strand.
ACCACCATATTCACCATTACCATATATACTTCACCCACCCATATATAACTGTATGTGAGCATTACCTTGTATACCTGACACTATTGTATATACCAATGTATGTGAAAACTACTGTATATACCTGACCTACCCGTATATATGTCTGCAAGCTTTTCTGTTTATACCCGTCATCTGACACTGAGGACTACCGTACATACCTGACACTGAGGACCCTACTGTTTATACCCGTCACCTGACACTGAGGACCCTACTGTTTATACCCGTCACCTGACACTGAGGACCCTACTGTTTATACCCGTCACCTGACACTGAGGACCCTACTGTTTATACCCGTCACCTGACACTGAGGACCCTACTGTACATGCCCGTCATCTGACACTGAGGACCCTACTGTACATGCCCGTCATCTGACACTGAGGACCCTACTGTACATACCCGTCATCTGACACTGAGTACTACCGTACATACCTCACACTGAGGACTTTACCGTACATACCCGTCGACTGACACTGAGGACTACCGTACATACCCGTCGACTGACACTGAGGACTACCGTATATATACCCGTCGACTGACACTGAGGACTACCGTATATATACCCGTCGACTGACACTGAGGACTACCGTATATATACCCGTCGACTGACACTGAGGACTACCGTATATATACCCGTCGACTGACACTGAGGACTACCGTATATATACCCGTCGACTGACACTGAGGACTACCGTATATATACCCGTCGACTGACACTGAGGACTACCGTATATATACCCGTCGACTGACACTGAGGACTACCGTATATATACCCGTCGACTGACACTGAGGACTACCGTGTATATATACCCGTCGACTGACACTGAGGACTACCGTGTATATATACCCGTCGACTGACACTGAGGACTACCGTGTATATATACCCGTCACCTGACACTGAGGACTACCGTGTATATATACCCGTCACCTGACACTGAGGACTACCGTGTATATATACCCGTCACCTGACACTGAGGACTACCGTGTATATATACCCGTCACCTGACACTGAGGACTACCGTGTATATATACCCGTTACCTGACACTGAGGACTACCGTGTATATATACCCGTTACCTGACACTGAGGACTACCGTGTATATATACCCGTTACCTGACACTGAGGACTACCGTGTATATATACCCGTTACCTGACACTGAGGACTACCGTGTATATATACCCGTCACCTGACACTGAGGACTACCGTGTATATATACCCGTCACCTGACACTGAGGACTACCGTGTATATATACCCGTCACCTGACACTGAGGACTACCGTATATATACCTGACACTGAGGACACTACCATATATACCCGTCACCTTACACTGAGGACTAACGTATATAAATGACACCAAGGACTACCATACATATCTGTCACCTGACACTGAGGACTCTACCATACATATCTGTCACCTGACACTGAGGACTCTACCGTACAAACTCGTCACCTGACACTGAGGACTCTACCGTATATACCCCATCACCTGACACTGAGGACTCTACCGTATATACCTAACACTGAGGCGTCTACCGTATATACCTGTCACCTGACACGGAGGACACTACCGTACATACCGTTGTAACGGAACGTCCCACACTGCTTGAGTGCTTCCGTCATATACCACTTCCTCCAGTCTGAAGATAAATTTTAGATATTATAGCCTCATATTGCAACCAAGAACAAGGCAGGACTCGTTTGGCTGCAAAGCTGGAACACCTTTAGGTGATGAAAACTAACACAGAATATATACCCACAGGAGGACATCCCCCTCCTGAGCATATTACCCTAAAAATACAAACTGCACATGGGATAATAATTGGCAACAGACCTATACTATAAACATTATGTTAATTGGGCACCTGGATGACTTTCCAAGCTCACACAGTGCAATACACATTATCATAAGTATAAACACAGAACACCTTCAGACAGTGGAAGGAGAACTACTTTCAATAAACACATTATGGCAGGGGGCCCAGCTATCAGCATCTGCTATGAGTTCCACAGTGTGGAGCAGTTCTTGCTGGAAATGTGGCATCTAGGCCCTTAACGTGGACCCGGGCTTAGAGTCCGAGAGTCTGTGTGTCTTGGGGAGACATGGACTTGAATCCAAAGTAACAAGACCACTCCGCGGATCCCCCTGGTATACACCTCTCAAAGAGTAGTGTTCCCTTAAATACCAGGGCCCATAGTCAGTGTGTAAGAGACTTGCTCCCAGTCCTCTCCAAAAGCCCCTGTCCCGGCTAGGTCTGTCACACCCATCACCTGACACTGAGGACCCTACCGTATGTACCGGTCATCTGACACTGAGGACCCTACCATATGTACCGGTCACCTGACACTGAGGACCCTACCGTATGTACCGGTCACCTGACACTGAGGACCCTACCGTATATACCCGTCACCTGACACTGAGGACCCTACCGTATATACCCGTCACCTGACACTGAGGACCCTACCGTATATACCGGTCACCTGACACTGAGGACCCTACCGTATATACCGGTCACCTGACACTGAGGACCCTACCGTATATACCGGTCACCTGACACTGAGGACCCTACCGTATATACCCGCCACCTGACACTGAGGTCCTTACCGTATATACCGGTCACCTGACACTGAGGTCCCTACCGTATATACCGGTCACCTGACACTGAGGACCCTACCGTATATACCTGACACTGAGGACATTACCATATAAACCGGTCACCTGACACTGAGGACCCTACCGTATATACCTGACACTGAGGACCCTACCGTATATACCGGTCACCTAACACTGAGGACCCTACCGTATATACCGGTCACCTGACACTGAGGACCCTACCGTATATACCGGTCACCTGACACTGAAGACCCTACCGTATATACCGGTCACCTGACACTGAAGACCCTACCGTATATACCTGACACTGGGGACATTACCATATAAACCGGTCACCTGACACTGAGGACCCTACCGTATATACCTGACACTGAGGACCCTACCGTATATACCCGACACTGAGGACCCTACCATATATACCTGTCACCTGACACAGAGGACCCTACCGTATATACCTGATACCGAGGACCCTACCGTATATATCGGGCACCTGACACTGAGGACCCTACCGTATATACCGGTCACCTGACACTGAGGACCCTACCGTATATACCGGTCACCTGACACTGAGGTCCCTACCGTATATACCGGTCACCTGACACTGAGGACCCTACCGTATATACCGGTCACCTGACACTGAGGACCCTACCGTATATACCGGTCACCTGACACTGAGGACCCTACCGTATATACCCGCCACCTGACACTGAGGTCCTTACCGTATATACCGGTCACCTGACACTGAGGACCCTACCGTATATACCTGACACTGAGGACATTACCATATAAACCGGTCACCTGACACTGAGGACCCTACCGTATATACCTGACACTGAGGACCCTACCGTATATACCGGTCACCTAACACTGAGGACCCTACCGTATATACCGGTCACCTGACACTGAGGACCCTACCGTATATACCGGTCACCTGACACTGAAGACCCTACCGTATATACCGGTCACCTGACACTGAAGACCCTACCGTATATACCTGACACTGGGGACATTACCATATATACCGGTCACCTGACACTGAGGACCCTACCGTATATACCCGACACTGAGGACCCTACCGTATATACCTGTCACCTGACACAGAGGACCCTACCGTATATACCTGATACCGAGGACCCTACCGTATATATCGGTCACCTGACACTGAGGACCCTACCGTATATACCGGTCACCTGACACTGAGGACCCTACCGTATATACCGGTCACCTGACACTGAGGTCCCTACCGTATATACCGGTCACCTGACATAGGTCCCTGTCCCTACCGTATATACCGGTCACCTGACACAGGTCCCTACCGTATATACCGGTCACCTGACACAGGTCCCTACCGTATATACCGGTCACCTGACACAGGTCCCTACTGTATATACCGGTCACCTGACACTGAGGTCCCTACCGTATATACCTGACACTGAGGACATTACCATATAAACCGGTCACCTGACACTGAGGACCCTACTGTATATACCCGTCACCTGACACTGAGGACCCTACCGTATATACCTGACACTGAGGACACTACCGTATATACCCGTCACCTGACACTGAGGACCCTTCCGTATATACCTGATACTGAGGACATTACCGTATAAACCTGACACAGAGGACACTACCGTATATACCGGTCACCTGACACTGAGGTCCCTACCGTATATACCGGTCACCTGACACTGAGGACACTACCGTATATACCCGTCACCTGACACTGAGGACCCTACCCTATATACCTGATACTGAGGACATTACCGTATAAACCTGACACAGAGGACACTACCGTATATACCCGTCACCTGACAAGGGTCTCTACCGTATATACCCGTCACCTGACACTGAGGACCCTACCGTATATACCTGATACTGAAGACACTACCCTATAAACCTGTCACCTGACACTGAGGACCCTACCTTATATACCTGACACTGAGGACCCTACCGTATATACCTGACACTGAGGACACTACCGTATATACCCGTCACCTGACACTGAGGTCTCTATCGTATATACCCGTCACCTGATACTGAAGACACTACCGTATAAACCTGTCACCTGACACTGAGGGCGCCACTGCACATAGACGTTGGTCTCCTGACTCTTCCTCTGTCCATAATGTTCACATTCCACAGAGATGGGTGTCATGCTGGTATATTTTCGGTTGTTTTAGCTGTCTTTGTCTTGTGTGGTAATAGGATTTGGTTGTCATTGTTATTTTTTGTCTTGCAGGCCGCAGACACTCTCGCTGTCAGACAGAAACGTCGAATTTATGACATCACCAATGTGCTAGAAGGCATCGGGCTGATAGAGAAGAAATCAAAGAACAGTATTCAGTGGAAGTAGGAATTGTGCACAGAGCAGGCCTCATTTCTGCAGTTGTCTGAACGGATGAGTCTGATTGGTGGGGCTCATACAGGAACATCTCTGGGTGGTGGCACTTGTATAGTACACAGTCCTTCCTGTCTGTAGGGTCTGTCCTGTGAATGGACTGTCCTTCCTGTCTGTAGGGTCAGACCTGGGGATGAACAGTCCTTCCTGCTTGTAGAGTCAGTCCCGGGGACGAACTCCTCTTCCTGCCTGTAGGGTCAGTTGCGGGAATGAGCTGCCCTTCCTCCCTCTAGGGTCAGTCCTGGAGATGAGCTGCCCTTCCTCCCTCTAGGGTCAGTCCCGGAGATGAGCTGCCCTTCCTCCCTGTAGGGTCAGTCCTGGGGACGAGCTGCCCTTCCTCCCTGTAGGGTCAGTCCTGGGGACGAGCTGCCCTTCCTCCCTGTAGGGTCAGTCCTGGGGACGAGCTGCCCTTCCTCCCTGTAGGGTCAGTCCTGGGGACCAGCTGCCCTTCCTCCCTGTAGGGTCAGTCCCGGAGACGAGCTGCCCTTCCTCCCTGTAGGGTCAGTCCTGGGTACCAGTTCCCCCTCCTGCCTGTAGGGCCAGTCCCGAGGACGAGCTGCCCTTCCTGCCTGTAGGGTCAGTCACGGGGATGAGCTGCCCTTCCTGCCTGTAGGGTCAGTCACGGGGACGAGTTGCCTGTTGGGTCATTTCCTGGGAGGAACTGCCCTTTTTCTCTGTGGGGTCAATCCGGAGGAAGAATTGTTCCTTCCCATCTATATATCTATAAATATGTGTGTGTGTTTATGATATTATTTGAGAAGTAGTGGGTATTAATGTGAACAGTCCACCCCATGGGAGGGCAGATTGGAGACTGGGGCATTTTTGTCATGTGGTGTGTAAAAAGCCCACAGGCAAGGCAGGGCATTTTACACATCCCCACAGTTGGAAACCAGTGCAGCTACACGGTTGGTTGGTGCTGACATTTTCTGCTTTTATATTTTTGGCGGTTGTGGACCCAAAATACTTCATGTACTTTTTGGTTCTTAGATCGGTCAGATGGATCCTGCATTCTGATCCTCCCAGTCCAGCTAGAACTCTGTATGTATGCGTACATTGGACTGTGGAGAGTAATCTGTTCTACTTCTTTGCAGGGGAGTTGGTCCTGGTTGTAACACACGGGAGATTGCCGACAAACTCATTGACCTTAAGGCTGAACTAGCAGATCTGGAGCAACGAGAGCAGGAACTCAACCAGCAACGTGTCTGGGTGCAACAAAGCATCAAGAATGTGACAGATGATGTGCAGAACACAGGATATCCTTTACCCAACTGATCTACCCCCTTCCCCTATACATATCTACCTCTCCTCTTCCGCACTGATCTACCCCTTATCCACCATATACAGTACATTACCTTATCCCCTGTATGGGGCTACTCTAGTCTTCTGCACTGTTTACACATAAGACATGCTGCATATCAGTCTGTGCTTGGGCTATCAACTCATTTAACCCTCATAAATGGCTGATATCTATGGGAGTGGAGTTGGTCTACAGAAGTTACTTGGGATGGAATGAATGTTCTTCCTTAACTGGGTTCACATTAGCATACCTGACGCACGAAGATATCTGTCGCTGTTTTCCAGGTTAGTCTTGTTACTGATGGTGTGAGCTGGTAGGGGATTTCACAAGGCCTGGTCACCCTTCAGTGTATGGAGCCAATTTCATCAACTGATTATATTATCCTTATACTTGGTCATCCTTTTGTTGGACTCAGTGGTGCTGTTGCCCATGTCCCTGTAATGCTAGATTAGTGATGTTCTTCCCACTTTTTGCCCATGTCCCTGTAATGCTAGACTCCGTGGTGGTAATACCACCTATTGCCCATGTCCTTATGATGCTAGACTCAGTGGTTGTGTTCCCACCTATTAGCCATTTCCTTTTAATGCTAGACTATGGGGGTGTTTCCACCTATTGCTCATGTCCCTGTAACGCTAGACTCATTGGTGGTGGTCCCATTATGCTAGACTCTGTGGTGGTGTTCCCACCTATTGCCCATGTCCCTGTAATGCTAGACTTGGTGGTGTTCCCACTTACTGCTCATCTTAATTATAACAGTACGTGGATTGTCTTTTGGTTGTGGAGTCTATTGTGATTGTTGTGGTTTTACAGGTGATACATTGCTTGCCATTCGAGCTCCGTCGGGCACATGTTTAGAGGTTCCGGTGCCAGAGGTAAGTGTCCTTTATTCTGATTTTCAGCTTCTGCCATTCTGACTACATATATTTTAATTCTGTCACCTCCTGCTCCACCTTTAGGCAATCAACGGGCAGAAGAAGTTTCAGATTCACCTGAAGAGTTCCACGGGGCCCATAGAGGTTCTTTTGGTCAATAAAGACACTTCAAACTCTCCTCCAGTTGTTGTACCTGTCCCACCTCCCGAAGATCTTGTCCAATCAAATCCTGCAAACACAAACAACCCCCATCAAGCTGCCCTCACCCATGAAACAGAACCTAAGCCCCACCCACCGGCTACGCCTCAGAGCACTGTTTCTGGTGAGTTACTATGATGTAAGAGCTTTGCTTTATCCCCAGGGAGTATGAGTAGTGTGATATCTACTCTTTACCTGCAGAGAGTATGGATAGTGAGATATCTACTCTATACCCCCAGGGAGCATAACCCCTATGATGGCTTCTCTGTATCCACCAGGGAATATAAATACTATGATAGCTGCAGTCTACCCCCAGGCAGTATGAATAGTGTAGATATTGTGTTGGCTCTTTAGTTTTCCCTCCGTGATTGTGAAGATAGTAAAATGACCATTTCCTACTTCTCCCTCTGCGAGTATGAGTACCCAAATGTCCACTTTCTACTTACCTCTGGAGTATGTCATGTGATGACTACTGCCACCCCCAGGCATACAGGTGCCATGATGCAAGAGTGATTTCATTACACGTTTGCTGATTAATTGTATTTGTTGTTCAGAAACACAGGAATGCCCTCCATCCAGCCAAGTAGTGGAAGATTCTGGATCCACCCTTCTACCCAGTGTGGATACCAGCTGCCCCCTCCAGTCTTCAGCCTCATTAGACAGCAGTGTTGATTTGCCAAATCCATCTACCTCATTCCAACCAATCAAGTCTGACCCATCAGATGGTGAGTTTTGTTAAACCCAAATTGTTCTTGATTATAGGGGAAGATCAATGATTTGTATTTTAGAATACTTCAATGAAAATATTTAATGGATTCTAAAGAGGTTTAGTTCATTAGATCCTAAGTGTCAAGCCCTACTATTCTATATAATTTGTGATGTCGGATTACAGAAGTCTGTGTATGCAGACAGAGGTGTATTACACAGAGTTTTTTCTTTCTTTTTGTTGTAGTATTGGAGTTACCCACCGATCTCTCCGAATTGTTCGACCCAACAAAAGGTAAATGGTGCTACTTTTATTCTTCAGTCATTTCAGAGGTTTCAAGCGACTTCTGTGTAATCTGTCCATCCAGTGTGAAGGCCTGAGTCTCTAAGGCTCCATTCACACTTGTGTGACTTGTTATGCAACTTTGGACATTAAAGTTGCATGACAAGTCGTTTCTCACGTGTTTTCCAAAGATAACCATTCATATATGCGTGACTTGAAGTTGCAGCAACTTCAAAGTAGTTCATGCACTATTTTGGTCCGACCTTCATGCAATTTGAGGGCCACAGATTTCAATATTAACCCTCAGAAGTTGCATCAAAGTTGTACCTGGATGTTATAAAATGCAACTTGTGTGCAACAGTTGTCCATTATTACTGGTTAAGGCCAAAGTTGTATCCAAGTTGCACCCATCCAAAGTTGTATCAAAGTTGCACTCCAAAGTCAGCACAATTTTGGAGTCCTAAAAGTGTTATTTTAAGAGTAGTGGAGGGGCCAAGTATCTATCTGATGTGAAGAGCCGAGTATTCCACATAGCCAGTATACTTACTATGATAAAGGATCAAAGATATGCTCAGACCGAGTTTCCATATTGCCTGACATTATGACAGATTTATAACTGTACAGGATATGATGACTGGGATAGAGGTGCACCGAATGGAAATTTTGGTGTCGCAACCGAAAATTCAGGATGTACTTGGCCAAAACCAAAAATGTCGGTTTTTAAACTGTGTGTGTGTGTGTGTAAATAAATATAAATATATATATATATATATATATATATATATATATATATATATATAATTATTAATTTATTGTCGGCCGTTATCGACACCTTTTAGCGCAAGAAAGGCTCAAGAAAAATGCATCCCTTTTAAATTCTATGTATGTCTTCACATTGGTCCGTTGTGGTATTAAAAATCTTTCTTGCTTCATATTTGGTCAGTTAAAAAAGCCTCACCAAAAAAAGCACCTCCCTGTTGAAATGCATTGAAAAACACATCAATAAGGCACCTGTGTGGCTCTGTGTGTGAATGGAAGTGAAGCGGACCCTATGTTTTTTTCATTCTGACATACAGCAAACCCCATAGATAACCTTCCCTTCTGATGTACAGTGGAACCCATGGATGTACATCTTCTGGTCTAACCTATAGCCTACATTCTAATGTAGAGCAGAATCAATGGATGTACAGCTTCCAGTCTGATGTACAGTGCACTCCATGGATGTGCATCTTACCTTCTGACGTTTAGTGAACTCAATGGATGTACATCCTCCAGTCTGATGTACAGTGGATCCTGTGGATATACGTCCTCTCTTCTGACATACGGCAGACCCCATGGATGTACATCTTCCCTTCTGATGTACAGAGGACTCCATTGAATATTTTCGCTAAGACTGTCTATGTATCTGACCCCGGTGTCGAGTCTCCTGACTGAAGGTCAAATTCTTTAAGCCTGCAGAATGTATGTGCTGGAGAATATTTAGTTTGAATGTTTGATGTGACTTCTGATTATGGAGCCAAGATTACCCCGCTCATTATTTGTTGTACGAAATGTACCTATAACGGATATGTCACATGATTTACATATCTGTGTAGAGTTCTACCAGGGTAACCAAACAGATTCCAGCTTTGGACTCACAAAGGTGGATTATAGAGAGAAATTGATTGCTTCCAGTAATGTTTCTTCCAGTGTAATGATGAATATGTAATGACTGACACCTTAGGAAGGGGAAAGCAGTGCACGCGCGGTCTCTTGTGTGTTCTCCGGGTCACGGGATGTGCTACTGCTGCAGTGTTGTATTGAGGGTGGCGTACCTTCTCCATTTTTTTTGTTTTAGTTGATTATTCTGTCAAACCTCCTCCCCTTTCTGTATCACAATGGCAGAAGACAAATGTGGGATCCCAGTCCTCTCCTCCTATTTGTCTCCTCTTTTCACCAAACTCTCTGCATCTTCATGGTAACATTCAAACAAAGAAGGAATAGTTTGGATTCCAATAGAACGAGCGTAGCCTGGACCATTTCATAGTGATTATGTATCAATGAGCCATCTCAGGCTGACTTATCTTGTGGGGGAATGTGCAGTCACCAGGCATGGATTCTGCTGGTTGATGGCTGTTGTTCCCCTGAGATAACCTAGGTGTACACAGATGCATGCCATTACATGCAATGCTCCTAGTGTATGCCGCACTCACCTCCTGCTTCTATCACCCCTGTTTTTTGTAAATCATTTGTGGTAATCTTCAAGTTTTGTTCTTAACTACTTTCATTGTTTGCAGCATCTCCACACCAAAAAGGTCTACTTAAATAGTGTTTTAAAGGCCATGTACACATTAATGTGTGTTTTTTTGTTTTGTTTTTTGTCGCAGTATGCACAGCTTCTGACCTGCTGGAAGAGCTGATGTCATCTGAAGGTGAGTGTCTGAGCTGTGCTGTAATTGCCTGGCTGTCCTGTGTTTTTACTGGTGGTCTTCTTACCCTCCTGGTCCTTCCTCTCCAGTGTTCGCTCCTCTGCTCAGACTCTCCCCACCCCCCGGAGACCACGACTATGTCTACAACTTGGATGAAAGTGAAGGAGTCTGCGACTTATTTGATGTTCCCATCCATCTTTGATGTCTGAACTTGGCCTTGTGCCATATTGTGAATAGAGACACTATTTGGTTCCTTAATGAAGAGTTGTCTATTTTTGGATTTCATAGTTATTTGTGCAATGCAGAATGGTGTAGAGACTTTGCATTACGGCGATCCCGGATGACAAACCTCCACGTTGCCCTATGTGCCAGGAGAATGGCCATTCTTGCAGGAATATGTGCATATAAAGATATTTTTCTACCAAACTGTCCTTTCTGTGCTTCATGTTCTGTTATTTTTTAAGTTTTTTTGTTTTTTACAAAATAAATCCATTTTGGCCAGTAGCACTTTATGGACATAAAAGCTATTCTGATTCTTGCTATGTCGTGATCTACTTACCTGACATAAGAACTGTCTGTATTACTCACTACCTATCAGTTGGTTTGCAGTCACACACACACACACACACACTTCCTCCCCATTATGCGCTACAGTATTTCATTCTGAATCCATCTGCGCTGATGGTTTTATCATAGTCCTTCTGCAAAGTCCCATAAATACCTGTTGATCCTGCCAGTGAAGTCCACTGGAGGGGGCGTGGCTATCAGCATTTACAATCCTGTAGCTTGTCAATCATCACCTGGCCACTGCTAGTCCTGCCCACTGCTCTCTGTTGCTGAAACTCTTCCACTGCGAGCTGAATGGGAAGTATGTGAGACAAATGCTGGAGGATTGGGCTCAATCAGGGGTGGTAAAAGAAGATTTTAGTCTACTTTTATGAGCTCACTAAGCAGGGAGGGGCTTGTCGAGCACCGCTGTCTCCTATGGAGAGATCGGATGAAAACGGACAGCATGTCTGTTTTCATCAGATCTCACCTGATACGATCCGCCATGGACGGATGGGGACATATCGCCATACGTCTGATTTTATCGGATCGTGACGGATGTCAGCGGACATGTCTCCGCTGACATCCGATGCTCCATAGAGAAGTATTGAGCGGCCATTCAGGTCCGCCGACAAAACTTACAGGCGGACCTGAACGGTCCGACCGTGTGAAAGGGGCCTAAGGGTCTGTGCACTTTCCAGGTGTTGACATTAGGGGGAGCTCGGTACCATGCATAAGGGCCTATAGAGGCTAAGACATGGCTCCCTCCAAACAGGCTATTGCACCAAACAAGGTTTTGCTTTGCTAAGTGAAAGAGTGGGTTTGATAATAAAGTTGGCAAAGCCTCCCCCTAGGACAGGGCCTCTGTGAACAGAGGGGATTCAGTAATCAAAGTAGTTGGGAGCAGAGGAACTACTGAAATCGGCATTAAAAAATTGACCATAAGGATATCGATACACATCAGTATAAAAAAATACTACATTTATATAAGAAGAGATCAATAATAGTACATCCATCCATTGTACAAACAGGTATTATCAGCAAAGGGCCCAACAATAGTTCTGGTAGAATTGTGCATATGTACCTGGGTATATAACATTATTGATAAAGATATCTCTAGTTGAATGTTGCAGCAAAGTTCAGTTGCAGGGGGCCCCTGATGATGACGCCGAAGTGGTGACCTTTTTGTCAGAGACCTGAAGACAAGATCTGCGATGATGGGTAGATCCCCCCAACCAGCCTGGAACGCAGCTCCTCACCAGCAGAAACCCATGTGTGGTACTGGAGTCAGCCTATCTATTCTACCTCTTAGTCCCTAGTAGTGTCTAATCTGTCATGCAACCTGACCTCTAACTACCAGAAGTGGCAATCTGGTGCCTAACCTGGCTCTAGCCTATGCTAGTTATTGAGCCCTGACTTAAAACTAGCTATAGAGTCCCAGGCACGAAGGGACACAGTTAACTAAAATACCAGGAGCTGCACATAAATACATATATATATATATATATATATATTTATTAGACCCCAGGTCTCTCCTCTGCCCTCAAAAGTACTACAAACTGAAACCGGAAGCGACGAAATCCATGTTGCTTCCAGTTTTGTAGACCATAGACTTGATCGGGGAACAGAAGTTCCTCCTTCATCTCTGTGGTGTGCTGTCCTGACTGCCAGTTTCAGTCCCAGGCTCTCCAGTGGAATGGGAGAGCCCAGAAAGGTGGCGGCGGAAGTGGATCACTTTTATATTATAAGTTATAAGACCATTGGCAGCACTAAAAAAAGATACCAGGGTCATGGCTGGAGCAATGACACTGAAACCCGAGGAAGTATGGGTACTTCCATCTGAGGGAAGTGGTTAAACCTAGGAGCACTTGTCTATTAACCCCTTGCTGACTATATACAGTGGGTCAAAAAAGTATTTAGTCAGCCACCAATTGTGCATGTTCTCCCACTTAAAAAGATGAGAGAGGCCTGTAATTGTCATCATAGGTATACCTCAACTATGAGGGACAAAATGTGGAAACAAATCCAGACAATCACATTGTCTGATTTTGAAAGAATTTATTTGCAAATTATGGTGGAAAATAAGTATTTGGTCAATATCAAAAGTTCATCTCAATACTTTGTTATATATCCTTTGTTGGCAATGACAGAGGTCAAACGTTTTCTGTAAGTCTTCACAAGGTTGTCACACACTGTTGCTGGTATGTTGGCCCATTCCTCCATGCAGAGCTCCTCTAGAGCAGTGATGTTTTGGGGCTGTCGCTGGGCAACACGGACTTTCAACTCCCTCCAAAGGTTTTCTATGGGGTTGAGATCTGGAGACTGGCTAGGCCACTCCAGGACCTTGAAATGCTTCTTACGAAGCCACTCCTTAGTTGCCCGGGCGGTGTGTTTGGGATCATTGTCATGCTGAAAGACCCAGACACATTTCATCTTCAATGCCCTTGCTGATGGGAGGAGGTTTTCACTCAAAATCTCACGATACATGGCCCTATTCATTCTTTCATGTACAGGGATCAGTCGTCCTGTTCCCTTTGCAGAGAAACAGCCCAAAGCATGATGTTGCCACCCCCATTCTTCACAGTAGGTATGGTGTTCTTTGGTTGCAACTCAGCATTCTCTCTCCTCCAAACATGACGAGTTGTGTTTCTACCAAACAGTTCTACTTTGGTTTCATCTGACCATATGACATTCTCCCAATCCTCTTCTGGATCATCCAAATGCTCTCTAGCAAACCTCAGACGGGCCCGGACATGTACTGGCTTAAGCAGGGGGACACGTCTGGCACTGCAGGATCTGAGTCCCTGGCGGCGTAGTGTGTTACTGATGGTAGCCTTTGTTACGTTGGTCCCGGCTCTCTGCAGGTCATTCACTAGGTCCCCCCGTGTGGTTCTGGGATTTTTTCTCACCGTTCTTGTGATCATTTTGACCCCACGGGCTGAGATCTTGTGTGGAGCCCCAGATCGAGGGAGATTATCAGTGGTCTTGTATGTCTTCCATTTTCTAATTATTGCTCCCACAATTGATTTCTTCCCACCAAGCTGCTTGCCTATTGCAGATTCAGTCTTCCCAGCCTGGTGCAGGTCTACAATTTTGTTTCTGGTGTCCTTCGACGGTCCTTTGGTCTTCACCATAGTGGAGTTTGGAGTGTGACTGTTTGAGGTTGTGGACAGGTGTCTTTTATACTGATAAGTTCAAACAGGTGCCATTAATACAGAAAACTTGCTTGTTTGTAGGTGACCAAATACTTATTTTCCACCATAATTTGCAAATAAATTCTTTCCAAATCAGACAATGTGATTGTCTGGATTTGTTTCCACATTTTGTCTCATAGTTGAGGTATACCTATGATGACAATTACAGGCCTTTCTCATCTTTTTAAGTGGGAGAACTTGCACAATTGGTGGCTGACTAAATACTTTTTTGCCCCACTGTATGGTGGCTCTCCTGCGCTGGATCACGTACCTAATAGGTGATTCAGCAGTTCTAGGTTTGGGGTTCGTGCACGCCACCAGCGGCCCGCTAATTACAGCAGCCGGTTGGTGGGTACGGCAGACTCGACATCTGCCAGCGCCCACCAGTGCTTCAGTACACTGACAGAACGTTGGTCTGCCTATGAAAACAAGGTAGATCGCTATTCTGTCACTACAGAAGACATGGATCCTGTGTCTCTGCTAAGCAGTGGCACAGAGTCATGCCTTCTCTTAGTACACCTCCCCCACAGTAGTAAAGCACTGGTCAGGCACACATTTAACCCTTTGATTGCCCCTGATGCTAACCCCTTTCTTGCCAGTGTCATTAGTACAGTGACAGTGCATGTTTTTAGCACTGATCGCTGTATTGGTGTCACTGGTCCCCAAAATGTGTCAGTTAGTGTCCCGACTGTCCGCCGCAATATTGCAGTCCTGCTATAAGTAACTGATTCCCGCCATTACTAGTCAAAAAAAAAAAAAAATATCCCATCATTTTTAGGTGCTATAACTTGCGCTTACTGGGATTTTTTTTTACCAAAAATATGTAGCACAATACATATTAGACTAAATTTATGAAGAAGTTTGATTTTTTTAAAAAAATGTTATTAGATTTGTTTTATAGCAGAACGTAAAAAATATTATTTTTTCTTCAAAAATGTCGGTCTTTTTTGTTTATGGCGCAAAAAATAAAAACCGCAGAGGTGATCAAATACCACCAATAGAAAGCTCTATTTGTGGGGGAAAAAAAAGACATAAATGTTGTTTAGGTACAGCGTCCGTACAACTGTCATTTAAAGTAATGCAGTGCTGTATCACAAAAATGGTCTGAAGGTCATAAAGGGGGGTAAACTTTCCTGAAGCTGAAGTGGTTAATAAAGCACGGACACTCTCAAGTTAAAGATTATAAATCGATTACAAAGACAGAGTCCCTTTTAAAGGAAATCAAGAAGTGATTGATCGCCATTCATGGTGTTAAAGGTGCAGCACCAAGTGAGGCACTGATGCAGAACAAGCATGCAGCCAGTAAAGTGTCTGGACATGTGATATGCACACATATTTAGTAAAGTCAGGATTAGGACATTCTGGAAATCAACATTTATATAGCTACACAAATTTGGTGTTCTAGTATGGCGGCTGTTATATGAGCGGGGTCCTGCGTCAAGGAAATTTACTGGTAGATGATTTAGAATGATTAATGTCCAAATGTAATTGTTTAGCACCATCATCCCTTTATAAGAAAATATAGAAAAGAAGAACCCTATTGGGAGATATGGGACTTTCAGGGTGCTGTTTATTGTGAAACTATATCACAACTATTATACTTTTTTTTATTATTATTATTACACAAAGAAAGAGAAAAAGTATACAATACTGTTATATCTAGAGAAAGAAGTACATTTCCTCTATACAATTGTACCACACTTTATGTTCTACATGTTATGCCTTGCGGCTTCCTCAGGATCATGTGGGTATTCTTCTCTCATGGATAAATATAGAAGGAACTCCATCTATATTTATCCATCAGAGAAGAAAACCCACACATGTTCCTGAGGAAGCCGCAAGGCGAAACATGTAGAACATAAAGTGTGGAACAATTGTATAGAGGAAATGTACAGTATTGTATACCTTTTCTCTTTCTTTGTGTAATAATAATTTTGTTTTTAATTATAATAATTGTGATATAGTCTCCCTAGTAAACAGCACCCTGAAAGGATATTTACTGATCTACCCAAGTTCTGGGTTTAGTGGGAAGGATTGTATTGGTTCCTTTTAAGCTAGAGGGTTTAATTACTCCTCAGGGAGGACCCGGCTAGTGGCTGTCCCCTACCTGGGATATACCTGGATATATACCCCTGACTTTCTGATACAGATACTTCTACAGAGAATCTTTCTTTTGTTCTTTCAATTTGCTTGTCATCTACAGAACCGATGCTTTATACCTAACCCAGTATTCCTGATGTGATTAACTTGAAAACCCCCCTCCAGCAGCAGCTGCCCTGCATCTTGTTTAATTTACCTTAATTTGTTTTTAAGCTGTATTCCCTATACTCCACATTACTTATCACTCTGATTCTCCTGAAGAAGCATAAAGCGCGTAACATGTAGAGCCTTGAATATTTCTACATCGCTTCTCTGTAATATAACCATACTCCTGGATCCATCATTACAATAGAATGATCCTCTTTTCATCTCCAAGTATCCATGTAGTTGGCAATTGGTAATGTACAGTAGCTACATTGTATTTTATATTTGATTTATGAATGTGGATTTAAAAAAAATATAGATTTTCTCTATGTCTACAATAAAAATATATTTTTGTATAAATTGTTTGGTTGTGCCTAAAAAGTCCAAGCCTCTGTTGCAATTGTTCCTTCTCAAACATTTATATATCGGCAATCAGATGGAACAATGGGATTGGTTCTCTACTTTGTGTTGCATAGATCCAATGAACTGCTACACAGGAAGGAAGAAGATCCATCCCTCTGTCCATGCTGGCCCAGTTTTTCCAGTGCCATTCCAACACCAAGTTCACATGTATCTTTTAGGCTGCTTTCACACTGAGGTGCTTTGCAGGCGCTATTGCGCTAAAAAATAGTGCCTGCAATGCGCCCTGAAAAAGCCGCTCCATCCTATCCAGTGTGAAAGCCTGAGGGCTTTCACACTGGAGCGTTGCGCTGGCAGGAGGTTAAAAAAACTCCTGCCAGCCACATCTTTGAGGCGCTGTAGGAGCCGTATAATTACCGCTCCTACAGCGCCTCTGCCCATTGAAATCAATAGGGTAGCGCCTCCAAAATACTGCAAAGCTGCGTTTTTGTGGGCAGTTTTAACCCTTTTTCGGCCACTAGCGGGGTTAAAATCACCCCGCAAATCGCGGCAAAAACTACGGTATATTGGCTCTAAAAATATCGGCGCTATACCGCCAGCGCATCCAGCGCTTCAGTGTGAAAGTAGCCTTATTGTATCTGCCAGAGTTCTGCTTTAAGGTTGAAGGTTAATATTGAGTTTAGGTGTTGGAGGTGACCCCAGAATTTGGAATTGGTACATGTTTTCCAGTGTGTAGAATTTCTCCAATAGATCTGTCATGAAGGTGGAAGTTGGTTTGTGGTCCCCAGAATTCCTCTCTGGAGACAAATGGCTGAAACCAGAAGGAACATTGGAACACACGGCCATTGTTATAGTCATTCCTTTTTATGCTGCCCTCTACTGGTATAAGTATCAGTTAGTACAGAACATACAGTCAGGTAGACTTATTCCAGTACAAGCTATTCATGACAATACAGTGCCTTGAAAAAGTATTCATACCCCCTTGAAATTTTCCACATTTTGTCATGTTACAACAAACAAAAATGTATTTTATGTGATAGACCAACACGAAGTGGCACATAATTGTGAAGTGGAAGCAAACTGATAACTGGTTTTCTTTTTTACAAATAAAAATGTGAAGCGTGGCATGCATTTGTATTCAGTCCCTCTGAATCAATACTTTGTAGAACCACCTTTCACTGCAATTACAGCTGCAAGTCTTTTTAGGGATGTCTCTACCAGCTTTGCACATCTAGGGAGTGACATTTTTGCCCACTCTTCTTTGCAAAATAGCTCAAGCTCTGTCAGATTGGATATTGAGTGTCCGTGAACAGCAATTTTCAAGTCCTGCCACAGATTCTCAATTGGATTTAGGTCTGGACTTTGACTGGGCCATTCTAACACATGAATATGCTTTGAACTAAACCAGGGGTCTCCAAACTGTGGCCCGGGGGCCAGATGCGGCCCTTTGCTTGCATTTATCCGGCCCTTTGGGGCACTATTCATCCCACTGATATGAGACACTATTATGCCCTCTGACTCCAGAAATGGAGCATAATTCCTGCCACTGACATCACCAATGTGACACTATTCCTCCCCCTAATACCAAAGACGGGCACGGTTTACTCCCATTGATGCCAGAATTTTTTTTATATTCCTGCTGGCCACAGTCCGGCCCCCCTGAAGTCTGAAAGTCAGTAAACTGGCCCTTTGTTTAGAACAGGGGTCTCCAAACTGCGGCCTGAGGGCCGGATGTGGCCCTTTGCGAGCCTTCATCCGGCCCTTGGGGCAGTATTGCTCCCAACGATATGAAGCACTATTCCTCCCAATGGCACCAACAATGGGGCACTATTTCTTAGACTAATAGCAATGATGGAACACTATTCCTCCTCTTACTGCCCACCAACACTGGGGCCATGTTTATTCTCACTGATGCTCGGCCCTAGGGCATTTTCTACCCCGACTGGTCAGAATCCGGCCCCCTGAAGTCTGAAAGACCGTAATCTGGCCCTTTGCTTGAAAAGTATGGAGACCCCTGGTTTAGAAGGTTTGGAGACCACTGATCTAAACTATTCCATTGTAGCTCTGGCTGTATGTTTAGGGTCATTGTCCTGCTGGAAGGTGAACCTCCGCCCCATTGCCCGGTATTTGACTCCATCCATCTATTCTGACCGGCATCCCTGT
This sequence comes from Rana muscosa, assembly GCA_029206835.1. NCBI lineage: Eukaryota > Metazoa > Chordata > Amphibia > Anura > Ranidae > Rana > Rana muscosa. The sequence continues at coordinate 341,883,819 of CM055119.1, forward strand.
CCCTGCTGAAGAAAAGCATCCCCACAACATGATGCTGCCACCACCATGTTTCACGGTGGGGATGGTGAGTTCAGGGTGATGTTCAGTGTTAGTTTTCCAACACAGATAGCGTTTTGCTCTTTGGCCAAAAAGTTAAATTTTGGTCTCATCTGATCCAGAGCACCTTCTTCCACATGTTTGCTATGTCCCCCACATGGCTTCTCGCAAGCTGCAAACGGGACTTCTCATGGCTTTCTTCTTGCCACTCTTCCATAAAGGCCAGATTTGTGGAGAGCACGACCAATAGTTGTCCTGTGGACAGATTCTCCCACCTGAGCTGTGGATCTCTGCAGCTTCTCCAGAATTACCATGGGTCTCTTTGCTGCTTCTCTTATTAAGGCTCTCCTTCCCTGTTCTGTCAGTTTAGGTGGACGGCCATGTCTTGGTAGGTTTGCGGTTGTGCCATACTCTTTCCATTTTTGGATGATGGATTGAACAGAGCTCCGTGAGATGTTCAAAGCTTGGGATATTTATTTATAACCTAACCCTGCTTTAAACTTCTCCACCACTTTATCCCTGACCTGTCTGGTGTGTTCCTTGACCTTCATGATGCTGTTTGTTCACTAAGGTTCTCTTACAAACCTCTGAGGGCTTCACAGAACATCTTTATTTATACTGAGATTAAATTACACACAGGTGGACTCTATTTACTAATTAGGTGACTTCTGAAGGCAATTGGTTCCACTAGATTTTAGTTAGGGGGCTGAATACCAATGCACACCACACTTTTCAGATATTTATGTGTAAAAAAAAAAATTGAATTTTTTTTTATAATTTCACTTCCACTTCACAATTATGTGCCACTTTGTGTTGGTCTATCACATAAAATCCTAATAATATAAATTTACGTTTTTGGTTGTAACATGACAAAATGTGGAAAATTTCAAGGGGTATGAATACTTTTTCAAGGCACTGTAGCTGGAGTCTTTCAGTCATGGCCCGTGTTCTATTCCTTCCATTGTATGTTGCCTCCACAGGTGTCTGTTAACAGTACAGAACATTCAGTCAGGTAACCTCACCCCAGTACAAGGCAGTCATGGCCAATGCAGGACTCCTTCCATAGTATTTTGCCCCCTACAGGTGTCAGTTAGTACAGAACATAGGTGATCTTATCCTTGTACAAGGCCGTCGTGGTCAGTGCTGGATTCCTTCCATTGTATGCTGCTTCCTACAGGTGTCAGTTAGTACAGAACATACAGTAGGTGACCTTATCCTTGTACAAGGCCGTCATGGTCAGTGCTGGATTCCTTCCATTGTATTTTGCCCCCTACAGGTGTCAGTTAGTACAGAACATAGGTGACCTTATCCTTGTACAAGGCCGTCGTGGTCAGTGCTGGATTCCTTCCATTGTATGCTGCTCCCTACAGGTGTCAGTTAGTACAGAACATAGGTGACCTTATCCTTGTACAAGACCGTCGTGGTCAGTGCTGGATTCCTTCCATTGTATGCTGCTCCCTACAGGTGTCAGTTAGTACAGAACATAGGTGACCTTATCCTTGTACAAGGCCGTCATGGTCAGTGCTGGATTCCTTCCATTGTATGCTGCTCCCTACAGGTGTCAGTTAGTACAGAACATAGGTGACCTTATCCTTGTACAAGGCCGTCGTGGTCAGTGCTGGATTCCTTCCATTGTATTTTGCCCCCTACAGGTGTCAGTTAGTACAGAACATAGGTGACCTTATCCTTGTACAAGGCCGTCATGGTCAGTGCTGGAATTCCTTCCATTGTATGCTGCTCCCTACAGGTGTCAGTTAGTACAGAACATAGGTGACCTTATCCTTGTACAAGGCCGTCGTGGTCAGTGCTGGATTCCTTCCATTGTATTTTGCCCCCTACAGGTGTCAGTTAGTACAGAACATAGGTGACCTTATCCTTGTACAAGGCCGTCATGGTCAGTGCTGGAATTCCTTCCATTGTATGCTGCTCCCTACAGGTGTCAGTTAGTACAGAACATAGGTGACCTTATCCTTGTACAAGGCCGTCATGGTCAGTGCTGGATTCCTTCCATTGTATGCTGCCCCCTACAGGTGTCAGTTAGTACAGAACATAGGTGACCTTATCCTTGTACAAGGCCGTCGTGGTCAGTGCTGGATTCCTTCAATTGTATTTTGCCCCCTACAGGTGTCAGTTAGTACAGAACATAGGTGACCTTATCCTTGTACAAGGCCGTCATGGCCAGTGCTGGATTCCTTCCATTGTATTTTGCCCCTACAGGTGTCAGTTAGTACAGAACATAGGTGACCTTATCCTTGTACAAGGCCGTCGTGGTCAGTGCTGGATTCCTTCCATTGTATGCTGCCCCCTACAGGTGTCAGTTATTACAGAAGATACAGTCAGGTGACCTCATCCCAGTACAAGGCAGTCATGGCCAGTGCTGGATTCCTTTCATTGTATGCTGCCCCCCACATGTATCAGTTGGGACAGAACATACAGTCATGTGACCTGGCCCCAATACAAGGCGGTCATTGCCAGGGGAACACACTGACATCCCTAGTCTACGCTGTAGCTGCAGATGCAAATTCTGTAAAAGAAGAAGCAGCCGGGCTCATTCATGTCAAAAGAACGTATAATTTGTAAATACCTCTAACGCTTCTATTGGACATTATTACATTTTTATTTCAGATTAGGGTGAGTTCAGAGAACATTTACCATGTAAGAGGGATCTGTAGATTGCAAGCTCTGTTGGTTCAGAAAGAAGTATGCTGTCTACAGGACTCCTAGTGGAAAGGCGTGACTCTTCTCTAGAGCAATGGAATGCAGACTTGCCCCAACCCGTCTGCGAGCCTCCACCTCCTCCTCCACCTTCCCTGCCAGGTAATCCTGATCCTTCTCCATGATTCCTCTGAGACGCTGGGAGTGACTACGCTGTGTGTTTCCTGATCAGAGAGGTTTGTGGGGTCACCTGGAGGGAGGTCAGCAATGTAATCCTGTGTAGTTGTGTTCTATAGGTGTGGAAAATGTCCTCTGCTCACTTTACAACTATTTTTACAGCAACCAGAATATTTTCCTCTGTCAGCTCCTCTGTCTCTTGGAAGTGATCTCATATTCTTAACAATGGGCCTCTTGTGTCCCCAGACATGGCCCCCCACAGGAGATTTGTATAATATTAATGCAGGATTGCTTCCTTTCCACAGATACATTATAAGAAATACAATACAATTCCTGCACTTCTTTAATAAACAATATATCATCATAGAAATAGTGTGTCCCCGAACTTCAGTATCAGCCTGTAATCAGGCAGCAAAAAGGGGCAATCCGGCCCAGCCTCAGTGCTCATGTGGTGACAGGAGGAGAGAGCAGAGTGATCACATTATTGGTGGGCTGTGGTATCAGGCTGGGGGTGTGTTCTTGACCAGGCTATGTAGATGCTATATTGGAGGTCAAGGACCTGGCTATATTGTGCGGCAGGCATTCCTGGATCATGAGACCAAACAGAATTAGAAAACCTTTTGTAGGTGAAACAGTTTTCATATATGTATTTCAGCTGTAAAAAATAGGAACACGCAGTGCACAACAGGAGTTACCAAGAGCTGCGACAATGTAGAGTAAACCCAGGGAGGAACAAGTCCAGCAACTAACATATCACACCAGAGATAATATTATATGTTTATACCAGTCCTGCATCCTGTATGACGTAGCAGGCAGTATAGTACATAATATGTGACATTATATGTGTATACCCCTCCCATATCCTGTATGACATAGCGATCAGGGTCAGTATACTGTATGGTATGTGACATTATATGTGTAAACCCATCCCGTGTCCTGTATGACATAGCGATCAGAGTCAGTATACTGTATGGTATGTGACATTATATGTGTAAACCCATCCCGTGTCCTGTATGACATAGCGATCAGAGTCAGTATACTGTATGGTATGTGACATTATATGTGTAAACCCATCCCGTGTCCTGTATGACATAGCGATCAGGGTCAGTATACTGTATGGTATGTGACATTATATGTGTAAACCCATCCCGTGTCTTGTATGACATAGCGATCAGGGTCAGTATACTGTATGGTATGTGACATTATATGTGTAAACCCATCCCGTGTCCTGTATGACATAGCGATCAGGGTCAGTATACTGTATGGTATGTGACATTATATGTGTAAACCCATCCTGTGTCCTGTATGACATAGCGATCAGGGTCAGTATACTGTATGGTATGTGACATTATATGTGTAAACCCATCCTGTGTCCTGTATGACATAGCGATCAGGGTCAGTATACTGTATGGTATGTGACATTATTTGTGTAAACCCATCCCGTGTCCTGTATGACATAGAGGTCAGTATAGTACACAATATTTGACATTACAGGTGTATACCCTTCCCAGGTCCTGTATGACATAGTAGTCAGTATACTATATTATATGTGACAATATACATGTATATCTGTCCCATGTCCTGTATGACATAGTGGTCAGTATAGTATATATCTGACATTATATGTGTATACCCCTCCTATATCCTGTATGACATAGCGATCAGGGTCAGTATAGTGTATGAAATGTGATATTATATGTGTAAACCCACCCTGTGTCCTGTATGACGTATAGGTCAGTATAGTACACAATATTTGACATTACAGGTGTATACCCTTCCCAGGTCCTGTATGACATAGCGGTCAGTATAGTATATGATATGTGACATCATATGTGTATATCTGTCCCCATATCCCGTATGACATAGCAGTCAGAATAGGATACGATGTGTGACATTATACGTGTATACCCATCCTGTGTCCTATATGACATAGCGGTTAGTAAAGTATATGATATGTGACATATGTGTATATCTGTCTCATGTCCTGTATGACATAGCAGTCAGTATAGTATATGATATGTGACATTATACATGTTTACTTGTCCCGTGTCAGAGGAAAAAGAACCCGCTGCTCCAGGTGTATGTGATGAGCCTGAATGGAACCTGACCAGGAGTGCCAGCCCTGGGCCCACCTCCGTGGAAATGCTTGAAAATAAGAAGAAAGGCTGCATGTCCAGAGGTTCCAATTGCCTTTATTGAATCACCGTAATGACACCAGGGACACCAGCAAACAGTCACGTAAACGCGTTTCACACATACATCTTGTTCTTAATTATTACTAACCTGTGAAACGCATCTACGTGACTGTTTGCTGGTGTCCCTGGTGTCATTACAGTGATTAATAAAGGCACTTGGAACCTCTGGATGTGCAGCCTTTCTTCTTATTTTCAAACTTGTCCCGTGTCCCGTGCCCTGTGGGGTACGTAGTATCTGATACACACAGAGATGACACCAATGGCATTCAGAGTTCTTCTAGGGAACAAAAAATCTGACCTCCATCCTGTCACATAACATTAGATCTCTTCTTTTACAGGGTGTTGAGATTTGAATCTTTTTTTGGTAATGACAGGTCCTCTTTTGGGTGTTGGGATTGCTTTTCTTTGGGAATTCCTGCAGCTGTTTCTTCATTAATTGGTTTGGAGTCTTTGAGCTTGTATTGTGAATGACGCACTATGGGAGTTTTCCATGATTTGTCTGGTTGGGTTGTAGACTGATCCTGTCTTTGTTCCACAACGTTAACCCTGGAATGAGTTTTTGGAAAGAATAGAGATTTGCTATGAGGCCGCTGAGGATAGAGGAATAAACCATGGGCATCCGCTGAACTTTTTTCAGGGAGGGGGGGCATCATTTTAAGGTCATCCATGCTCGGTTCCTTTTTGACAATGTCATGAAGGGGAGGGGCTTAGTCATTATCACATAAAGCGTAGGCATGCAAAGGTTTGAGAAACCTGATGCAACTAGCAGCGCCCCTGCTCCATTTACCAGAGAACTTGGCAGCGGCGCCGTGACAGGGAGAGGAGAGCTGCGGGCTGTCTGTATATCTCCCCCGATCACCCCCATCCCCCTTTCTGTCAGCTGAAAAGAGAGAGAGAGAGAGCGGCTCTGAATGAATTTGCCGCGCCGCCACTTGCTTCCTGCCCGCTGCCTGTTTTCATCCCCGAGAATCACGGCACTGGATTCCAGGGGGGGCAAACGCCCTCCCTTGCCCTATGGAACGGACGCCCATGGAATAAACCCTCTACGCATGGATAATATACAGTTCATAATAGATAGGTTTGGCTTGAGTTTCTCCTGAACATGTAAAGGAACCTACCACCTGCATGTTTAGGTGCACCATGGGATCAATCTCAGTCACACTTTACATGAAGCTATCTGCTAACTATAGAAATGTTTTCGGAAAGTCATGCTTGCAATTCATGGTCATCATTGAATGCAGTTTTTCTTAAAACCAGTTCTGCCAGGCATGTGTTGTTGGGGGCTGCTGCTGTGATGGGCTCATAATGTGACAAAGCTGCAGCCAGGTAGGTAGCATTGCAGGGCAGCCTATTGCTCCACTTCTGCTGAACACAACAAAATAATGCTTTCCTCTCTGTCAGTCGGTAGTTTCAGATAAATGATATCGCAATATACAGTTGTTTAAAATTAACTTTGTAATGTCTTCGCTGTAGACATACCTGGGTGACATGGAGCCCCCCAAAAATATTGTGAAGATTGCCGTTCAGATGATGGGAGCGTACCCCCAGCTGATTGAGCTGAATCAGGTATAAGCTGGGTAAAGGACAGTATTGGGGGGAGATCTTCATTCTTTGGCTTCAACACACATGGTTTGTGACAAACAGGGGGCACTCTAACACATTGCCTTTCTATTTCAGAGCAAACCTCTGTCTGCAGTCCTGAAGGATGTGTGTGACGCGTAAGTGTCACAATGGTGCTGTGCTGTGAGCCATATTTAGGACCTTGTAGATGATGTGATATTATGATGATGATTATTATGAAGATTATTATTATATGGAAAAAATGTGAAGAAAAAAGTTGCGCTACCAAATATGAAACTAATGTAAATGGGCTGCAAGCATTAACAATCAGACAAATTGTAAACAAGAAAAAGAAAATAAATAAATGCGGCGCCGTGAAAATTGATATGAAAACCAATTCTGAAAATAAATAAAAATCATCTACACATGCTAAGTGTGCAAACGTGACCTGTGAAAAATGGGGACAAGTGAATGTGACCCAATATAAGATATGGCCTATGAAGCCGTGATCACCATGAATCAAACTAATATACACAGAGACCAGAATGCACATACATTAATCAATAAGCATATAGTCGACATAGTGATATTATATAAATGTGGTACTGTGAAAAGAAAATGTGTCAAAACATTAAATGGGTATGTGAAGTCCATATATAAAGGTTCAATATAGGATATGCTGGAAAAGGAGGAGTCAGTGTAACTCTACATCAAAAAACAATGTCCACAGTAGCCCATATGAAATGGCTATATTGTTGGTGGATATTGAGGATGCACGAGACCCAAGGATGTGACTTCCAACACCAGGGGAGAAGGGGGGGAGAATTAAATACTCTTACCCCTAAGTATGGACTCACACGCCAGCAGCGGTGGGTCAAGTAGGCATAAAGATGATCCACTCGGATACACGTATAGACTGGAATTTCCTGTAGGGGATGGTGTCCTGCACCAGCAACCGACAAGGCATCCATGGAAGATTGGAATTCTCCTGTCTCAGTATCCCCAAGATCCAGACATCCAGAAATCGATATCCAACATGGAAAGGAACAAGAGAAGCCTCCACATAGTATAGATCAGTCGAGTGATGTATGGTAAAAAACCTTGTTTATTCCAAAAACGAACACATCAAACAAAAAGAACAATAAAAAAATGTACAGGCATCCTAAGGCAGCCTGTAAAGTAGTGATCACAAAAAGTTCATGTATGGCGTAGTAAGGCTTGAAGCAGGTTCATGTACCCGACATGTTTCGCAGCAGTGTGCTTCAACTGGGGCATCCAAATGTGTATACGGTAAGACATGACACCAAATATACTGAAAAAATTATTGTCAAAGTCTGAAAATGGTATGTAAATTCTTTGTTACCATCCGATTACTATAATGGACTGATCCTTAGAAATAAACTGGAGTTCTATAAGTGGCACATTTTCTGCTACAATGAGAAAGGGTTAAACCTCTGTCGGGATTGTATTGCAGTCTGTGTCCCCATAAGTGATATTTCCCATCACTTCCTGTCCAGGTGAAACCTCAGAACAGGAAGAGATGAGAAGTCTCCTCTATAGACACACAGACAGCATCTCTATGGAAAATCTCTTCCAATGAGACTGAGAAAACTTCCAGATTGAAAAAAAAAAGTTCTGATTGAAGCAGGAAATAAAGAGGGGTCTCTTTTTGTTTTGCTAGAGTGGAGTGATATTATGGGATGTAGAAAGTCTTATTGACTCTCTGTATGGTCTTCAGGTGGAATATCAGTAATTCTGAGCAGTATGCCCTGCAGTATGTGGATGGACATCAGGCATATATCACTGAGCTGGTGAGTACTTCTGATTGGGAGTGATCCTTGATGAGAAGAATAATTAGGACTGGTTTTGTAAATCTGACCTCAGCTTTTCCTAGTCACATGGAAAAATGTGGTACATGAAGAGCCTTATATCCTTTATATTAAGCTCTGACTGTCCATCTTGAGAAATCACACAGTGACACATAATGAAGCTGACCAGATAGAGACACTGCAGTGTTCTAGATTGATCCAATTTTCTTTTTTTTTCTTTTTTCCTCTAGAACAGAATGGAAATAAAGAATGGCAGCATCCTGAAACTGACCACATCCCCGGTGAGTTCCTCAGTTGCCTCTTGGGGTTAAGCTGACCTTGACCCTCACCCTAACTCCAACCTTAACCCCCTAGGCCTAAGTCAGGAAATGGAAACCATAAGGGAGTCGGGTGTTTCCTTAAGGGCTAAGCTATACAGGTAATAATGGCCCAGATGTGTTCCGTATTAGGGACAACTGTGCCATGATGTGGCCAACTTTGATAGATGGCCTTGGGTCAATCGATGCAGATCGTTGGTGACTGGTGAAGGTTTTTGTGTGGCAGATTGCCTGAGAAGTCTATCCCAAAGCAAAATACTTAAGTAAGAAGGCTCAGATGGAAGCAGCTGTTCTTTTTCCAGGGTCACATGCTAATTCCAGGGTAGTGAAGCTGAACTCCGTCTAATTGAGAAAGACCTGGGTGCCATGAAACTAGTGTGCTGGTGGAGTGTTGGAGAAGGGCAGCAAGTCTTCTAACTCATGTATTTTGCTTGTTGAGATTATTCCCTCAACACTCCGGCACACAATCCAGATTTTCTTTGGATTGAAGCAGTCAACCACTTGACCCTTTTCCAGATCCAGTAGTAGCATTTATTTTGTTTTTGTTTAGTAGGACTGTACAATGGGAGACATGAATTCTAAAACTTGGCCCGGTCTATAAACCCTGGAGCCATGCCCAGAACAGCTGATAACCTCGGCTAGGACAATGAGTACTGTACAACGACGGTACAGTATTGTCCTATACAATGATACTCCAATAAAGTCTTTTGTAGCTGATCCTCCTAGAGGACCTGGGCTAGAAGACATTTAATCTTAAGGTAAATATTTACTAATAGAAAGATTAGTAAAATTATCGCATGGTAGCCTAAAATAAAACAGGTCCAACAGATAATGGTAGACAGGCCCCAGACACAGATTTTCACAGGTTATCAAAATATGGACAAAGTCATTACCCAATTGGCCTGTATTCAGCAGCTCAGTACACAGACAAGAATTCCCCCCAAGAGGACATTCACCCGAGTTGAGAAATCCAAGTGTAATAGGTCAAAGAGAGTGCCAAATGAAACATTATTGTGTGTCCAAAGTCATTATTGTCCAACTGGTTACAACAAGCAGATCAAAAGAAAGCCAATGCATTTCAGGGGCCACAAAATCCCCCTTCATGAACCATAACCCTAGCCCTGGTGAAGAGGGATTGTGTGGCCCCTGAAACGTGTTGGAGGCCTTTTGGTCTGCTTGTTATAACCATTTGGACAATAAAGACTTTGGACTCCCAATGATTTTTTATTTGGCACTCTCTTTGACCTATTACACTAAAATAAAATAGATGTCCTTGCTGTGACAGAAATGTTTGATGGTTCCTGCTGTAGTCCAGAAGTCTTTTCATTCTTAATTTTTTCCCCTTTGGATATAAAGGACAAGGAGGCCAGCAGCCTGTGTAATGGTGTTCAGAGTCAGAATCAAGATGTGAGATCAGAGTCTTTGAAGAAATTGGCTGCTTTGTCCGCTGATCTCACATTTGCCCAGGAATTCATCAGCCGCGATGGACTCCGTATTCTGGCCAGGACGGTGGAAGAGCAAAAAGAGTAAGGGTCTAAAGGGTATAAATGAACACTCCATTGCCATTATATCTTATCAGTGCCTTTTTCATAGTTGCTGTCCTTGGTGCCTTCACTCCTTCTTTGGGCCTGTGGTGAAAAATAGGATTTTTATAACAGCTTACCTGTAAAATCCTTTTCTTGGAGTACATCACGGGACACAGAGCGACATAGTCATTACTAATGGGTTATATAGATACCGTCAGGTGCTGGCACTGGCAACTTCCAAAACCGGAAGTACCCTCCCCTATATAAGCCCCTCCCATCCGGGAGCACCTCAGTTTTGTAGCAAAGCAATAAGTGTCCCTAAAGAGGGGCGGGAGCTCTGTGTCCCGTGATGTACTCCAAGAAAAGGATTTTACAGGTAAGCTGTTATAAAAATCCTATTTTCTTTCTCGTACATCACGGGACACAGAGCGACATAGTCATTACTAATGGGATGTCCTAAAGCAATGCCAAATGAGGGGGGGGGATACACCATATATAAGCTGAGCGCTATCAGACATGAGGATCTTTTGCGGCCTGCAACACACTGCGCCCAAAGGCGACATCCTCCTGACTTCTAACGTCCACCTGGTAGGACCTAGTAAACGTGTGTACCGAAGACCATGTTGCGGCCTTACAGATTTGAGCCAGGGAGGCCTGGTGATGCACTGCCCATGAAGTTCCAACTGCTCTCGTGGAGTGCGCTCTAACTTTGAAGGGAGGTGGTCTCCTTCTCAAGCCATAAGCTTGCATAATGACCTGTCGAATCCACTTGGCTAAAGTAGACTTTGACGCTGCCTGACCCTTTCTGGGGCCTTCTGGCAGAATAAACAAAGTATCCGTTCTGCGAATCTGAGCAGTGGCTTTTAGATAAGCTTTAGCTGCTCTTACTACATCCAAAGAATGCAATAACTTTTCCTCTACCGAAGTAGGTTTGGGGAAAAAAGAAGGAAGAACCACATCTTGGTTCAAATGAAACCTCGATACCACCTTAGGAAGAAAGGCTGGATGAGGACGTAACACTACTCTGTCCTTATGGATAACCAGATATGGCTCCTTACAGGACATAGCTGCTAATTCCGATACTCTTTTAGCCGAACAAATGGCTACTAGAAAAATCAATTTCCTGGTGAGAAGCACCAAGGAAATATGCTGTAATGGTTCAAATGGTTGTTTCTGTAGAACCGACAGAACCAAGTTTAGATCCCATGGACATATGGGAATATTAACCGGAGGACTAATACGCATCACTCCTTGTATAAAGGCTTTGACTAGTGAATGCGAAGCCAAGGGCCTTTGAAAAAATATTGACAAGGCCGAAATCTGACCCTTGATAGTACTCAAGGCAAGCTTCCTATCTACAGCCCACTGTAGGAAGTCCAGAATCCTACCTATTACGTACTTATGTGGATGCCATTTCTTGGCCTCACACCACGCGATATACGCCTTCCAGATTCTATAGTAGATCTGCCTGGATACCGGCTTCCTGGCATTGATCATGGTAGATACCACAGCATTAGAGAGCCCTCTCTTTTTTAGAATGTGGGCTTCAATAGCCAGGCCGTCAAACCTAGGGCTGGTAAGGAAGGGTGGTATATCGGTCCTTGCGAAAGCCGGACGACGTGGGAGAGTCCAAGGACTCCCCACTGAAATTTTACAATCTCCGCGTACCACGCTCTTCGGGGCCACGCTGGAGCCACCGGAATCACTGGTTTCTTTTCTACCCTGATTCTGCGGAGTAATCGAGGTAACCATTGGCGGTGTGAATGCATATATCAGCTTGAACTGATCCCAAGGGAACACTAGGGCATCCGAGCCGCAAGCTAGGGGATCCCTTGTCCGAGAGACAAACCTGTCCCCCTTTGCGTTGAATCTGGATGCTAGAAGATCTACATCCGATGTTCCCCACCGCTGACATATTGTCCAGAAAACCTCGGGGTGAAGGGACCCTTCCTCTGGGCCTAATTGCTGGCGACTTAGAAAGTCCGCCTTCCAATTCTCCACTCCTGGAATGAATACCGCAGATATGGCTGGGACATATTTTTCTGCCCATTTCAGGATGTAATTTACTTCCCTCTGGCTGCACGACTCCTGGTGCCCCCCTGATGATTGATATATGCCACTGCTGTGGCATTGTCTGATTGAATTCTGACAGGGGACCCTTGGAGTTTGGATGTCCATGCTACTAGGGCATACCGGGCTGCTCGTATCTCTAAGAGATTGATGGGCAGGGCCTTTTCTGCATCCGACCATCTGCCCTGGAGAGACTATTGCTCCAGTACTGCTCCCCAGCCTATAAGGCTGGCATCTGTAGTGACCACCTTCCAAGAAATCGGACTGAAGGATTTCCTTTTTTCCAGATTCTGGGGAACCAACCACCAACGGAGGCTCTTGCGAACGGAAGGGAACAAGGACATTGTAAGTCTAGGGCCTGAACTTTTTTGTTCCAGGCTGACAGTATGGCCCCTTGCAAATTCCTTGAATGGAATTGACCGTAGGGTACTGCTTCGAATGATGCCACCATTTTTCCCAGCAGCCTCATATACAGGCGTATGGACGGCTGTCTTTTTTGTACCCACTAAGTGGATCAAATCTTTCAAAGACAACACCTTTCCTCGAGGCAAGAATATTTTTCTCTGGCCTGAATCCAACCTTAGCCCCAAGTATTCCAGACTTTTGACTGGTTTTTAGGGCTGATTTGTCTCGGTTGATAATCCAACCGTGAGATTCCAGATACTTGATCGTCTTGTGAACGACCACGTCTAGTTTTTTCACTGAGTGGTCTATCAGCAACAAGTCATCCAGATATGCCATTATCATTACACCTTGTGTTCTTAGATTGGCCAATAAAGGGCCAGAATTTTTGTAAACACTCGTGGTGCTGTGGCCAAACCGAAGGGTAAGGCTCTGAACTGAAAATGGCGCCCTTCTACTGCAAAGCGTAGAAATTTTTGGTGGACTGGAAAGATGGGAATGTGCAAATAAGCATCTTTGATGTCGATCGTGGCTAACCAATCCTCCCCTTGTAGGGCAGTGGCCACCGATCGGATCGACTCCATCGGAAAGTCCTGATATACAGGAATTTGTATAGCCCTTTTAGAATTAATATGGGCCTCCCGTCCGCGTTTGCTTCGGGACTGTAAAGAGGTTTGAGTAAAACCCGAACCCTCATTCTTCCAGGGGAACCTCCATAATTACTCCTTGGAGCAATAGTTGTTCTAGTGCCAACAGGAGGGACTCTCTCTTCCGGGGATCCCTTGGCACGTTTGACCTCAAAAATGGGAAGGAGGAGAGTCTTTTAACTCCAAACTGTATCCCAAACCTACTGCGGAGAGCACCTATCTGTCTTGATCGTGTCCCGCCAGGTCTCTTACGAACAACTGGAGTCCTCCCCCCACCCGACTGAGTGGGGGCTTCAATGAATTTAACTTTGGGGGAGGTTTTGTACCTCCCCTGACCCAGGGTTTCTCATTACCCTGCTACTGTCCCTGTTTTTTACCCCCGGGATTTGACCGAGGAGGCCGTCGGAACTGTTACACAGCCGATGCCCCAGGGACTGGAGAAGCAGGCCTCTTAAAGAGGGACCTCTAACTCTGCTTTTAACCGGCAAGAGCGTATTTTTACCGCTGGAAATTTTCTGGATATATTTGTCCAGGTTTTCCCTGAATAAGCGTTCACCATGAAATGGGACGCTAACCAGCCATTCTTTACAGGGAGCTTCAGCAGACCAGTTTTTGAGCCATAGGAGCCTACGCATATGTACTATAGACAGCGTAAGGCGGGAGGCCTGATGGACTGAATCCTCTATGGCGTCAACCGCAAAGCCTAAGGCTCTAGGTAGATCAGCTAGGGCAAAGCCTGCTGATCTGTCAAGTCCCTCAAGACCTGTTTCAACTGATCCTTCACTGCTTAGCAGACCCCAATAGCTGCTACTGCTGGTTGTATCACCAAGCAGATTTTCATAAGGACTCCAATCTTTTATCTATTGGGTTCTTGAACATTTGGACATTTATCCACTGGACATGTCAGTGATTTATACATACAAGAGATGGCTGCGTCCACTGTAGGGACCTTCCATTTTTTTTTTTTTTTTTATGAACTTATCCTCCATGGGATAGACCACCGGAAATCTCTTGGGGGAATAAATATTTTCTCAGGATGTTCCCAATCCTGGTAAATGAGCCCTTTCAGTAAAGGGTGAAGTGGAAAAGAACAAACAGTCTGGGGGCTTCTAGCGACCCCAACGAGGATACAGTAGTGGTTGATGGTTCCGCAAGGTGCATTTTTAAATGCTGATCGGACCATGTTAGTCAGAGACTGAACCCATAATCTTTCAGCTTAAGATGCTGAGAAAAGGTTCCCCCACTGTTGATTCCTCTATAACAGAATCAACCTCATCCTGATCCCCTTCAGGCAGGTCGATCCCTGTATGGGACTGTTGCTCTGCTAACAGGCACTCTGAAGGAGGAGACGGAGATCGGGCGTGCTTTCCCTGACAGGGAGGCAGCGAATGTTGACAATCTCTCTCTAATCCTCCCAGAGCTGAGGAAAAAACCTCCTCTGTTACATACACAGGAGCAGGTGAACTGAGGACAGCCACAGTACCAAGTACCCTGCGGGGTCTCTACGGTCACTTACCTCTGAACTTCAGGGGAGACTGGTGCAGCAGGAGTATGCCCAAGATCCTCCGAGCCCGATGAGACCCCCTTCGCTTCCTGGAAGATTCAGTTCCGGAGCTTCTGGACGGCATATTCCTAAGCCTAAAGCTGAGGTATTCCAGCCGTAATACACCACTTTTACTGAGAATAGTCTAGCACAATTGCTGCTATATCACAGTTGGTGTCTACTAATGTGCCTTTCTAGGGGATGCCTGTATCAACCGCTTGCTGTATGCCTTTAAATGTTGCCAGCTCTGTCTCTGTACTTCATAGCCAGCTCACTACAATATTGTGGTTTTTTTAAACTGCTGGGACGCCCGCACATGCGCAGAAGCGCTGCGGCACGCACAGAGCGTCATCCCCCAGGCTCCGCCCCCTTTCCCGGCTCACCTCTATATATAGAGGCGCGTGCACGCGCGCGGGCACGTGCGCCTTCGGCGCTAATTTCAAATATGGTAACAAGGGACAGGAGCCAGGGCCCCTCTTTGCCGCAGGCCGGGGGATGGACGAGCACTGCAACATGGCAGAGGAAGCAGTTTCCTATAAGAGAACTCACCATCTGCCTGGACTTTGCTCTGCTGAGAAGAAGCTAGTCCACATGACAAGAAAACATTCCACAGCGGCCTCTAGTGGACAAACACAGGTACCGCAGTCTAATATATTAAATATATATAAAAAAATTTTTTTTTTTTTTTTTTTTTCTTGACCACCATTAAAAATTATTACATTTTTTTAGTAGTTACAGGCATGCACAGAATTTTGCGGGAATACCATTAGGTAACAGACAGAAAGACAAATTAGGTTTGGGGGTCCCCCAATAGAACCAAGTTCCTGGGGGCCCCCACTTACCTGTTCCCCGCCGCAGGACTTTGTTTGGTCCACAAAAGCCCAAACTTCACCTATCACGGCAGGCATTGTAATCAAACCTTCAGGGACCGGGTTCCCAAGGATTCCACTCCCCTGGACCTGTATAGCACCCTGCACAGAAAACATCTTGGTCGTGGGTATGACCAGAGCTCTGGATCCCAGGGTCCAGCTCTCCTAAGAGAAGCATTACAGGCAGAACCTTGCTCTTCTCTGCAAGGCCCGGGTACCGACCGTTTAGCTATGAAGCTTTTTTGGTCGGATCCGGAATAGCTTACTGAGGCCCAAAAGAACCTGTACGCAAGCTCAGTGAAAAACACATGTTTCTTCTTGGCCAACACCTTAGACACTGGCAAAAAACTGAGGTGCTCCCGGATGGGAGGGGCTTATATAGGGGAGGGTACTTCCGGTTTTGGAAGTTGCCAGTGCCAGCACCTGACGGTATCTATATAACCCATTAGTAATGACTATGTCGCTCTGTGTCCCGTGATGTACGAGAAAGAAAGTAGAAGATACAAATATGATTTAGAGGATGTTACTACGCTAGAGATTACTGGAAAAGGGTAGGATTGGTTGTAGGTCATTAAAATGTTCATAATGGTTGACTAATATAGGAAATGGATGTCATGAGGGAAATTTTGGATTTCTCAGAACTCTGTGTACTAACTTTCTGCACTACACTTCCTAGTATGTGATCAGTTGGATTGTTGACTTTCAGAGCCAACAGGCAATTGACCTAGATAGATAGTGAGACAGTGAACCCAATTTTTGAATATCTTTCTCCATATCTCTAACCAGTTAAAATGTTATGGATATGGTGGCTACCTATCAAAGCAGTAACGTCCTTTTGATGTTGAACCAGGGCACTTGGATAAGGTGGACATTCAGGTTATGGAGGCAGTACAATATTGTCTATAATGGGTGCTCAACATGTTTCCCTCCAGCTGTTGCAGAACTACAAGTCTTATCATGCCTCTGCCCTTGGGAGTCATGCTTGTAACCATCAGCCTTGCAATACCTCATGGGACTTGTAGTTCCACAACAGCTGGAGGGCCACAGGTTGAGCACCCATAGCTGTACATGTTTCTGATGTTGGTCCTCCTGCCATAAAAAGCTCATGAAAAACAAGATGAGGACAGCAGCAATTATTCCAGCAGCTTCTTACTGGGCCAGCCTTTTGTCAATCTTCTGACATTCTGCATTCCTTTCACGGGGTCCTGTTCTCACATTTATCAGTATAGGACGGTGATATAGCTCATTTACTGAAGGAAAAGGGCTATTATTGAATAGTCATCAAATTACAGGCCAAAAATGTTCCACCTGCAATGCATATCTTCATTATTGGTTGATGCAATTCAAGTGGAATGAGGATGAGTTCCCTTGAAAGAGTTGCATCTTTTAACGCCCACTATATTGAAAGTTTCGTGTGCAGCTGGTTAAAGAACTGCAATGTATAAATATAAAGAAATATAATTTAAATTAAATTGAAAAAACATGTGTAGTGGGGGAAGCATGTGGCATTGAAATGTCTCCTGGCTACAACTTCATCTTCCTTTCTTCATAGGGGGGATGTGATGTGCCACACGCTGAAAGCCATCGCCGAGCTGATGGAACACGGCTTTGTGTCTTGGGAGACGTTCAGCACAAGTTTCATTCACAAGGTGCGCACAAACAACTGGAAATTATTTAAATATGACGGAACTGCATTTACATTTCATATTTTGCCCTTTGCAGCCAACATATGACAAGAGCCAATCTGGTACTCTAGGGTTCAGATATATTTTACTGCTGTGCTGTGAACAGCCCTGAGGGGTCATAGGGTACACACAGCTGAATGACTCAGAGGAGAGGCCGCCTCTCAATCTTTTCTCCTTCTGTACTAGTAGGTACTGTTAGATTTAATGCTGAGCTCTCTTATTAGAAAGACTGGCAAACATTGCATACACACTGAAATATTAAACCATACAGTGTTAAATAGTTATTTAAAAAAAATAAGATTTGTATACAAATAGGAATGATGACAAAATATAATTTTATACATTTTTAAATATACAATTTACCAGAAACCACAATAATTTCCCTGTAAAAAAAAAGCTAAGCATATAAGCAGTAATACGCAAACATATAGAAATAAATGACCCCCCCCCCCCCTCCAGGTATATGTATTAAAACCTTCATGTTAACCTATTAGGGGTAGGCTGGTCCGGGACATCAAGAGTTGAATAATCATATACCAACCTTTCCATTATATTGTAGTTATCATTACCATTGTTGACCATTGTATATGCCATTTTGTATCGTTACTTAATATACATTAATAAAAATTTATTGTTTAAAAAAAACAAAACCTTCATGTATACCATAAAGTGTTTCTCAACTCCAGTCCTCAAGGAGCCCCAACAGGGGTTTAGGCTTTCCATTATTTTGCACAGGTGATTCGATCAGTTTCACTGCCTTAGTAATTACCACAGCCATTTCATCTAAAGGGAAATCCTGAAAACATGACCTGTTGGGGCCCCTTGAGGACTGGAGTTGAGAAACACTGCCATAAACAATTTACCATACCCAAATTAGGTCACATGATTCATCTGTTCTGCCCAGGACTACCACTTGGGCTTCGGCTCACACGTTCTTCCATCTAATGCCAGCTTTAAGATCCTACAGGAGATTCTTTGAGCTGCAGGCAGTCCCTGGTTTTCTGTTGCTTGTTTTCTTGGGTCTGTTAGCGCTTGTTTGCTGTGTTGCACGCCCCTCAGTTGGACTTCTTTTGGATGTTGTGGATTTGTATTCACTGTAAAAAACTCTTCTTGGAGTCTACGGAGGGACACACCACTCTGTATTCATGATTGTGCCCTTGGTACTGGTACTGCTTTGCTACAGAACTGAAGCAGGCTGGTAGTAGGAGGCTGTATCATGGGCTGGCCTGCAGTTTACCAGGGTCCAATCCATCTATTGAGGGTAATATAACCCAAAAGTTAAAGACTTCCTGTTTCCCTCAATGGAGTTTCCTTTCCTGGAACCAATCCATGGCAGCATACTGCCACATGTACCACATTTATGCTGCCATGTTGGCTCCAGAAAAACAGAAAATTGTATCAAATACTTACTATAATTTTCCTTTCCTGGAACCAATCCATGGCAGCATACATGTGGTACATGTGGTAGTATGTTGCCATGTTGGCACCAGGAAAAACATTTTAAAGATGTGTACCAAAACCCTTGTATGCCAGTCAGTGGGCAGAGGTTATAATTGATGAGACAGTTAGTGTACACAACACTCAGATGTGTGGCCAGACTGCCAAGATGGTTATGGTGGACTGTGGACCGGATGAAAATTGTCCCAGAGCAGCCCAACAGGTGATCCAAATCATCAACATCTTTGATTTGTGACTTTCCATGGTGCTGGTTAAAACTGCTGTGATCTACAAGCTATGGGACTTGCGAATCAATGTGTTCCTACCATGACCTGATTTTTCCACAACCACCAATCAGATTTAGATTTTAAAGGCCAGCCTAATGCTGATTGGTGGAAGTAAAATTAACTTTAGTTCTGAAATCACATAAACTCTATTTGATATGAGCTATTTACCTGGAGACACATATAACCTACATGACATTTATGAGTGGTGCACTACACTCTATACATAACCAGACTCTAGACTTTGCTCTCAGCTGACATTTGGTTCTTCGTGTCCAGGTGGTGACATTTGTGAACATGAATCTGATGATGGTGGAGATTACACAGCTGGCACTGGTCATTCTGGAGAACGTCCTGCAGAGTAACACCAAGCTTGGAGCAATGGTCAAACAAGAAGTTCCTTTGGAGCGACTTCTTACTTTACTGCAGGTGTAAGTCAGACTGAAATGTGCATGATACTGCATGGAGGGAACATAATGACACTGCATGGAGTGAACATAATGACACTGCATGGAGTGAACATAATGACACTGCAT
Source organism: Rana muscosa (assembly GCA_029206835.1). Taxonomy (NCBI): domain Eukaryota; kingdom Metazoa; phylum Chordata; class Amphibia; order Anura; family Ranidae; genus Rana; species Rana muscosa. Next base: position 341,903,587 of record CM055119.1, read on the forward strand.
GGAGGGAACATAATGACACTGCATGGGGGGAACATAATGACACTGCATGGAGGGAACATAATGACACTGCATGGAGGGAACATAATGACACTGCATGGAGTGAACATAATGATACTGCATGGAGGGAACATAATGACACTGCATGGAGGGAACATAATGACACTGCATGGAGTGAACATAATGACACTGCATGGAGTGAACATAATGATACTGCATGGAGTGAACATAATGATACTGCATGGAGGGAACATAATGACACTGCATGGAGTGAACATAATGACACTGCATGGAGTGAACATAATGACACTGCATGGAGGGAACATAATGACACTGCATGGAGGGAACATAATGACACTGCATGGAGGGAACATAATGACACTGCATGGAGGGAACATAATGACACTGCATGGAGTGAACATAATGACACTGCATGGAGTGAACATAATGATACTGCATGGAGGGAACATAATGACACTGCATGGAGGGAACATAATGACACTGCATGGAGGGAACATAATGACACTGCATGGAGTGAACATAATGACACCGCATGGAGGGAACATAATGACACTGCATGGAGGGAACATAATGACACTGCATGGAGTGAACATAATGATACTGCATGGAGGGAACATAATGACACTGCATGGAGGGAACATAATGACACTGCATGGAGGGAACATAATGACACTGCATGGAGTGAACATAATGACACTGCATGGAGTGAACATAATGATACTGCATGGAGGGAACATAATGACACTGCATGGAGGGAACATAATGACACTGCATGGAGGGAACATAATGACACTGCATGGAGTGAACATAATGACACTGCATGGAGGGAACATAATGACACTGCATGGAGGGAACATAATGACACTGCATGGAGTGAACATAATGATACTGCATGGAGGGAACATAATGACACTGCATGGAGGGAACATAATGACACTGCATGGAGTGAACATAATGATACTGCATGGAGTGAACATAATGATACTGCATGGAGGGAACATAATGACACTGCATGGAGTGAACATAATGACACTGCATGGAGTGAACATAATGACACTGCATGGAGGGAACATAATGACACTGCATGGAGGGAACATAATGATACTGCATGGAGTGAACATAATGACACTGCATGGAGTGAACATAATGACACTGCATGGAGGGAACATAATGACACTGCATGGAGGGAACATAATGACACTGCATGGAGGGAACATAATGACACTGCATGGAGGGAACATAATGACACTGCATGGAGGGAACATAATGACACTGCATGGAGGGAACATAATGACACTGCATGGAGGGAACATAATGACACTGCATGGAGTGAACATAATGACACTGCATGGAGTGAACATAATGACACTGCATGGAGGGAACATAATGACACTGCATGGAGGGAACATAATGACACTGCATGGAGGGAACATAATGACACTGCATGGAGGGAACATAATGACACTGCATGGAGGGAACATAATGACACTGCATGGAGGGAACATAATGACACTGCATGGAGTGATAGAGCAGAACTATAGCAGAAATACGGTATTGTAGGAACACAATAGTTCTGTTCCAGTTAAATAATACATTCGTTATATCATAGTTCTTTAATATTAGTAATAAAACAATTACTTTTATCTGCGTCAAAGAGACAGAAAGTGAGAGCTTCTCTAGGCGGGCTTCAGGGATGATTACCCTTCATGGTAGCTTGAGGATAGGTGGTCAGTGTTGCTTTGGCGATAGGCCTGCTTACCAGCTATAGTTCCTGACCTAGGTGTTGGGCTGAGCATCATATTAGGTTAAAGTGGTATTAAACCCAAAAGCAAACATTTTACTATATTACAGCTTACCAATTTTTAGGTGTGATGACTGCATTCGTTTTTCTTTTTTAGGTTTTCTGTCCTTTATTTTCACCTGGTGATCCAGCCAGTAAGTCTGTTGTTTTTCAACAGAACAAGCTCTCCTTCAAGTCTACCATTTAAGATTGTTGAGACAAACCATTTACCACTGATAGGGGTGCTTACAATGATCAGCTTTTATTTATTCCTGTAAAACCTTTATTCCAAAAGGAAAAAAAGCTTTTTGCTGTAACTGCTTGTGTAACTGAAGTGTTATCTGGATTTTGGCTTAAATATATTAGTGTATCCAAATCTGTTTGTCCATCTAAAGCCGATCACGATCGGACTTCCATCTGACTTTTCTGTGGATTTTTGTCCGAATGGGCGTTGGCCGTGAACTTGTTCTGCATACACACGGCAGAACATTTTCAGCCAACTTTCACCAAATCACGTGGTTTTTCAGCTCTTTACCGCCACCCTTTGGGCAACTTCTGCTATTGTTGTCTGATCTTTAGCATTGGTTCTGAGCATGCGTGTTTGTACTTTGGACTTTAGTCCGATGGACTTGTGTACACACGATAGGATTATCCTCCATCGGACATTTGTTGCCAGAAAGTTTGAGAGCATGCACAGCGAACATTTGTCCGTTGAAAAACCGAAAACATGGAGCATGTACACGGTCGGATTGTCCGATAAAACTTGTCCGTAGGGCCGTTGTTGTCAAAAAGTCTGATCGTGTGTATGGGCCTTAACACTTCCCCAAACCAGGGCCGTCTTTAAGGCAGGGCAAAAGGGGCAGCTACACTGGGCCCTGTCATTGTTGTGGGGCCCAAAGCAGCTGCCTCATACTTGCCAACTATCCCAGTTTAAATTCCCTTGTCCCTTGAAGTTTTAGTCCTGTGCTGTGTCCCGATATCTCAGTGTAAAGTGCTGCTACTAATGTTGCCCAGCTCTGCCCTATTGTTGTGTACAGATGACTCACCTGGAGACCCTGTGTTTACATGTAAATTACCGTCATTCATATGCAAATAACGGGAGCATTTATATGTAAATAGCGGCGGTCGGCGGCATTGATATGTAAATAAAGGCGGTATTCATATGTATATCATGCTCCTCTGCAGTGAGGAGATGTGCTGTAACCTCTTGTGACCAATCAGTGAGCAGTATTACTGTACAGTAATCTCTAGCAACCAATCAAAAAGCAGAAATCATGTTCTGTAACCTCTAGCAACTAATCAGTGAGCCATACTGTGTGCTGTAACCTCTAGCAACCAGTCAGTAAGAGGTAATGATATGCTGTAACCTCTGGCAACCAATCGCAATTGCTGCCTGATTTGATACAATAAACTGATTTTAAGTCTAGCTGATATTTATTGTATGTCTTAGAGCACGTGGAGAGCGAAATTGCATGGGGGTGGGCCCCAAGAAATTTTTTACCCAGGGTCCAATCAATATTAAAGATGGCCGTGACCCAGACTAACCATGCTGCTGTCCAAAGGTGCCTCTGTGCTCCTTCATCCAGAGGGGAGGCACTCTAAGACAGGAGGTGTGTTACTGGTTAAATCATCAGGTGAAACAGAGGGGAAAAAGCCTACAAAAGAAAACGAATGCAGTCACCACATATAATGCTTGGCGAGCTGCAATACAGTATATTACATTTTTGGTTTTAGGTTTAATACCACTTTAAGTATTGGGGTGCAGTGAGGGACTGACAAAGAAATGATCAGTCTATAAATTTAATGATAGGTTTAGTCACAGGCTGTGTTACTCCCCTCCAGCCTGTGTCTTAGTATAAGAGAGAGGTGAAGCCACCAATAATTTACATGTAATATCCCGCCCACATTGAGTTTAGCTGGTTAGTGGGCATGGAGAAGGTAGGAAGGAGCGGGCTGTGTTTTAGCACTGTGTATATGCCCACATGTGTGACTCTATAGTCACATTGGCTTCTCAGAGGGAGGAAATGCTCAGCATAGAAACTCACTGAAAACTGAGCATGTGTAGAGTTGCCACCACAGGTGCAAAAATTTCTAGCTGAATTGGGGACATGAACAGAAGATGGAGATAGAGAACAGCAGGATCAACCAGGTTTTTTTTCAGAATACAGAAAATGAATCCCATAGTGACTGAGTGAATATGAACAGCATGTAATACACCATTTATTGATAGTTTTTTATGATGTGGGTTTAGTGACACTTTAAGGTAAAAAAAACTTGAGCCTTTAAAATCACTTTAAGTATTGGGGTATAGAGGTTAAGTGGTCAGTGTTGTAGTGCAGTGTTTCTCAACTCCAGTCCCCAAGGCACACCAACAGGTCGTGTTTTCAGGATTTCCCTCAAATGAAACAGCTGTGGTAATTACAAGGCCGTGAAACTGATCAAATAACCTGTGCAAAATAATGGAAAGCCTGAAAACATGACCTGTTGGGGCGCCTTGAGGACTGGAGTTGAGAAACCCTGTTGTAGTGTATAGATTAAGTATAGGGGTATATAAATTGTAGGTTGGCGTTTCAGTGTATCAGTGAAAAGTGCGTGAATTCAAGAATACAAACATTCATACTTACCTCTGTGGCTGCAGCATCGCTGTGATGCCGCAGCTGTCCCACGCTGGCTCTAAAGCCTCGTACACACGACCGAGTTTGTATGTATGGTTTCTCGTCAAGAAAAGCGACAAGAATCTCGACGAGAAAATAGAGAACCTGCTCTCTATTTTCTCGTCGAGATTCTCGTCAGCCTGTTTCTCGACGAGAAAATTGTGTGTGTGTACACTTACCTGTTCGCCGGGAAGCCCGCGCATGCTTGAAATGACTTTGACGCATGCGCGGTAGCTTCCTAGGCATAGGTAGGGTGAACCAAGATGGCGGCGACGGCATCAAATGTGACAAGCGCATGCTCGTCATATTCGATGACGTCACCGCGTACGCTCCATTCAAAGAACCGCGGGTTCTTTGAAATGAGCGTGTGTACACTCGGCCGGGACAAGTTTCTTGTCCAAGGATCTCGTCGAAAAAAACGACATGTTTTTAACGACGAGATTCTCGGCCGCGTGTACGAGGCATAAGACTGAGAACATGACCGCACGCCTGTGACCCAGAAGAGAAGTATGGCCAAAAATCTTTAGCTATACTTCTCTTTGAAGTACTAGGGTATAGACATTAGGTGGTCAGTGTTATGGTGTATAGGTTAAGCACTGGGGTATAAAAGCTATGTGGTTGGTGTTGTGCTGTATAGGTTATGTATTGCAATATAGAGGTTAGGTGGTCAGTGTTACAGTCTATAGGTTAAGTATTGGGGCATAGAAGTTATGTGGGTGGTGTTATGGTGTATAGGTTTAGTATTGGGGTATAGAGGTAAGGTGGTTGGTGCTGTGGTGTATAGGTTAAGTATTGGGGTATAGAGGTTAGGTGATCAGTAGGGTTGTCCCGATACCACTTTTTTAAGACCGAGTACAAGTACCGATACTTTTTTTCAAGTACTCGCCGATACCGATTACCGATACTTTTTTTTAATGTCAGGTGACAGTTTTCAAGCACAATACAGATTAGATGGCACTGATATGCAGCACTGATAGGTGGCACAGATTAAGCAGCACTGATGAGCACTGATATGATTAGGTGGCACGGATATGCAGCACTGATGAGTACTGACAGGTGGCGGGCACTGATGACTGGCACTGACAGGTGGCACTGATAGCTGGCACTGACAGGTGGCACTGATGGCTGGCACCAACAGATGGCTGGCACTGACAGGGGGCTGGCACTGACAGATGGCACTGGCACTAATAGATGGCAGGTGGCTGGCACTGATAGCATTGACAGGTGGTAGTGATAGATGGTACTGACAGGTGGCTGGCACTAATAGGTGACACTGAGTAAGCAGCACTAATGAGAACTGACAGATAGCGGGCACTGACAGGTAGTGGGCACTTATAGGCACGAGAGGATTTATTTTTCTATGCTGCCTCTGCGACGCCCATCTTAGTACACCCTGCACTCGGCCTCAATAAAGCAGCAGCGGACATCTTGTTACACCCAGCTCGAACTACATGGGCTGGGTGTAACAAGAATGCAGGGTGTACCAAGATGGGCGTCGCATTTTTCAAGCACTGACAGTGTAACACGGAGCGTCACTTCCTTTAATGTGACGGCTCCGGTCGACGATGGATCATGATGCGGCTGCAAGCTTACCCGCCTGAGGACTCTCCGCTCCACTCTGCTCTCCGCTCCGACTTGCCGAATCCGCCCGCCGACTCCGCCCGCTGACTTCTCCTCTCCACTCTGCTCTCCGCTCCGCCCTCCGCTTGCCGACTCCGCCCGCCGACTCCGCCCGCTGACTTCTTCTCTCCACTCTGCTCTCCGCTCCGCCCTCCGCTTGCCGACTCCGCCCGCTGACTTCTCCCATCCCAGGTATCGGCAAAGGCATCGGGAGCATTTGCGCGAGTACAAGTACTCACGCAAATGCTCGGTATCGGTCCCGATACCGATACTAGTATCGGTATCGGGACAACCCTAGTGATCAGTGTTGTGGTGTATAGTAAACCTATACACCACAACACTGATCTATAATAGGATTTTTATAACAGCTTACCTGTAAAATCCTTTTCTTGGAGTACACCACGGGACACAGAGCCAGTCATTACATAATGGGTTAAGGGTCACCAGCGGTGATTGGACACTGGCACAACCAATGGAAGACAGTTCCCCTCCATATAACCCCTCCCATCAGGGAAGTACCTCAGTTTTGTAGCAAAGCAGTAAGGTTCCCATAAGAAGGGTGGGACCTCTGTGTCCCGTGGTGTACTCCAAGAAAAGGATTTTACAGGTAAGCTGTTATAAAAATCCTATTTTCTTTATCGTACATCACGGGACACAGAGCTAGTCATTACATAATGGGACGTCCCAGAGCAATGCTCATATGAAGGGGGGGAGACACAGATCAAACCGACCGCTTGCGGACCAGAAGCCCTATACTGCTGCCTGCAGCACACTTCGCCCGAAGGCGGAATCCTCATGTCCTTTCACATCTATTTGATAGAATTTGGAAAATGTATGGACTGAGGACCAAGTTGCAGCCTTACAGATCTGAGCCATCGAAGCCTGGTGGTGCACTGCCCATGAAGCACTTATCGCCCTGGTAGAGTGCGCCTTAACAGGAAAAGGAGGAGTCCTGTTCTTTAAACCATAAGCTTGAACAATTACTTGTCTAATCCACCTGGAAATTGTGGATTTTGATACCGCTTGGCCCTTCTTGGGACCATCTGGTAAAATAAACAAAACATCTGTTTTACGTATCTGAGCGGTTGCTTGCAGATACACCCTTACCGCTCTCACTAGATCTAGAGAGTGTAATAATTTTTACCCCGCCGTCCGCGGGTTTGGAAAAAAGGAAGGCAGAACAATGTCTTGATTCAAGTGAAAAGCCGACACCACCTTAGGCAGAAAAGCCGGATGGGGTCGTAGTACGATCTTGTCCTTGTGACAAATTAGATAAGGCTCTTTACAAGAAAGAGCTGCTAGCTCTGATACTCTCCTAGCAGAAGCTATAGCAATCAGAAAGGCCAATTTCCTACTTAATATAATTAAAGGAATATGGCGAATAGGTTCAAAAGGTTGCTTTTGCAACACTGACAATACCAAATTCAAATCCCATGGACACAAGGGAGACCTGACTGGAGGATTTATCCTCAGTACCCCCTGAATGAATGTCCGAACTAGGGAGTGAGATGCCAATGGTCTCTGAAAGAAGACTGATAGAGCCGATATTTGCCCTTTGATGGTGCTAAGGGCTAATTTCATATCCACTCCTAACTGGCAAAAAGCAAGAATCCTACTTATTTCATATTTCAGAGGATTCCAACTTCTGGATTCACACCAGGAAACGTATGCTTTCCAGACTCTATGATAGATGAGTCTGGAGGCTGGCTTTCTAGCATTAATGAGCGTAGAAAGAGCCAGGCCAGAGACCCCTCTCTTTTTCAAAATGTGGGTCTCAGCAGCCAGGCCGTCAAATTTAGCCTTTGTAAGGAAGGGTGGAATACTGGACCCTGTGACAACAGGTCGTGTCGAAGTGGAAGCTTCCAGGGCCTTCCTATCGCCATTTTTACGATCTCGGCATACCAAGGCCTCCTGGGCCAGTTTGGGGCCACTAGGATTACTGGTATTCCCTCCTCCTTGATCCTGCGAAGCAGTCTTTGTAGAAGAGGGATCGGAGGGAATGCATAGATCAGTGAGAACTGATTCCATGGAGTTATTAGAGCGTCTGTCCCGTAGGCTAGAGGATCTCTCGTTCTGGACACAAAGTTGTCCAATTTCTTGTTGAACCTGGAAGCTAGCAGGTCTACATCTGGGTTTCCCCATCTCAGACATATGGCCTGAAAGATCTCTGGGTGAAGAGACCACTCTCCTGGTAGCAGCTGCTGACGACTCAGGTAGTCTGCTTGCCAGTTTTCTATCCCTGGAATGAAGATTGCAGAGATGCAAGGTACATGCTCTTCTGCCCATGCCAAGATCCGGTTCACCTCTCTTTGGGCTGCCCGACTGTGGGTGCCTCCTTGGTGATTGATGTAAGCTACTGCTGTAGCATTGTCGGATTGAACCCGAACTGGGTAGCCCTGTAACCTGTATGTCCAGGTTTTGAGGGCTAGATATACTGCACGGATCTCTAGCACGTTGATGGGCAGGATCCCCTGAGTCTTGGCCCAGGTTCCCTGGGTAGAAGCCTCCTCGAATACTGCACCCCAGCCCGATAGGCTGGCATCCGTAGACACCACCTTCCAGGCTGCTGGGAGGAAGCACTTTCCCTTCCGTAAATTCTTGGCTTCTAGCCACCAATTGAAGCTGTGGCGTACTTGTGAGGACAGGCGCATGGGTATATCCAGAGCTTGGCTCTTTCTGTTCCAGGAGGCTAAAATATTGCCTTGAAGTAGTCTCGAATGAAACTGGGCGTAAGGGACCGCCTCGAAGGAGGCTACCATCTTTCCCAATAGTCTCATGCAAAGGCGAATAGACGGCCTCTTGTTTGCTTTGACCTTGTGGATCAGGTCTTTCAGAGACTGTATCTTTGGCTCTGGCAGGTATACCCTGTTTTGGGCTGTATCTATGATCATGCCCAGGTACACTATCCTTCTTTGGGCCTGGAGAGAGGATTTTTGTAAGTTTATAATCCATCCTAAATGCTCCAGGTATCCTACTGTAGTGTCTACAGCGTGATCCAATCCCTCCTTTGACTGATCTATTAAAAGTAGATCGTCTAGATAGGCTGTTACCGCAATGCCCCGTGTTCTTAGGTTTGCTAACAGAGGAGCTAGCACCTTTGTGAATACTCTGGGCGCGGTGGCTACACCAAATGGCAGGGCCACAAATTGAAAGTGGCGATCTTCTACCGCAAACCTTAGGAATCTTTGGTGAGCGGGGAGGATTGGTATGTGTAGATATGCGTCTTTGATATCTATGGACGCAATGAATTCTCCGCCTTTTAAAGTAGCGACCACGGATCGAATCGTTTCCATTCGAAAATGGCGAACGTTCAGAAACTGGTTTAGATTTTTTAGATCCAGGATGGGTCTGACTTCTCCGTTCGGTTTTGGAATCACAAAGAGGTTTGAGTAAAAACCTGAACCTTGCTCCTTTTGGGGTACCTCTGTAACCACACCTTGAGCTATTAAGTGATTCAAACCTTTGAAGAAGGATCCTCTTTTTTGTGGATCCTTGGAGAGTCTTGAACTTCGGAATTGAGAAGATGGGATCTCTCGAAATTCCAGTCTGTACCCTGAGGATATTGTGGATACCACCCATTTGTCCTGGGTTTCTGTCCGCCAAGTCGCTGAGAACTGACGAAGCCTTCCCCCCACTCGGCCGAGCGGGGGCGCCCCTTCAATGAGAGGTTTTGGGGGCTTGCTTATTAGCTCTTGAACCCCACGGCTTCTTGTTCTTCTGAGCCTGTTCTTTGGCTTTTTTGGGCGGCTGAAAAGGCCGTCGCCACTGGCTGGAGTCAGATTTCCCGGGAGCTGGGGAGAGAGTGCGTTTAAAACAAGGTCTCTTGTTTTTCTTTTTCTCAGGTAAAAGTGTCGTTTTACCACTTGATATCTTTTGGATATATCTTTCTAAATCTTCCCCAAAAAGGCGTTCGCCATGGAACGGGAAACTTGCCAACAACTTTTTGCATGGGGCTTCCGCCGACCAATGCTTAAGCCAAAGTACTCTGCGCATCTGTACCAGCTGGAGTGTAAGGCGTGATGCCTGTATGATAGAATCTCTCATGGCATCCACTGTGAAGCATAAGGCTTTAGGCAAATTCTCCCAATTTTTAGCCTGCTCTGAAGGCAGCTCCTTCAGCCCCTGCTTTACCTGTTGGCTGACGACCTGACACATACCGACTGCTGCTACTGCAGGTTGGATAATTGAGCCGGCCAAAAGGAAGGAGGATTTCAGTAAGGATTCCAACTTCTTCTCAGAAGGATCTTTAAACACTTGTACATTATCCACTGGACATGTCAGGTTTTTATTTACACAAGAAATAGCCGCATCTACCGTAGGCAGGCTCCATTTCTTTAAAAAATTTTCCTCCATAGGATAAAGAATGTTAAACTTTTTTGGAGGTGAAAAACGCTTATCTGGATGTTGCCAGTCTGCGTACAATAGATCCTCTAGTAACGGATGAACCGGGAAGGAGCATGCACCTTGCAGGGATCTTAATGATCCTAGGGAGGAGACAGGTGATTCTGTTACCTCCAAAGAGGGTAACCTAAATGCAGCTCGCACGGCTCCTGCATAGCATTGCACCTGTGACTTTAAAATCTGGGATACCGAAAAAGGCTCATCCGATATCCCTGATCCGTCTGACTCCTCATCCTCTGCTGATGTAGCCTCCTCCTCATCCTCCTCCTCCTCAGGTACTTCTGAAGGGAGGTCCAATACTGGAGGAGATCTGCTTCGCTTATTGTCCTTTTTAGAGGATTTAGCGATTAAAGTAGCAATTTTCTCCTCCAGATTATTTAGGGCAGCTGATAAAGTGTCCTCAGTGACATATGCAGGCCCAGGCTTCACTGGGGAAGCCGCCATACCTGACAGAGGTAATGGCTCATCCTGTACAGGTGCTTTTGGCAACACAGGAGAGGAAGGTACCGAGTCAGCACAGCTAGAGCCCCCTGTCTCAGGCGGCGGTGCTCTTTTATCTCTTTTTGTCCGCATTACTTCCCCTGGAAGACTTACTGTTTAGACAAAATACAAGGTACCTAAATGCATATACTACCGTGTTCAGTTTAGCAAATACATTAAGTATGCAACTTTTAACACATAACTATGCATAACATGGATGTCTTCTAGGAAGTACCCAATCCAACCACATGGAGTCTTACGTCCCTGTATAGCTGCTGTGTTTCTCTGCCAGGAACAAGAGAACTAACGAGCTTGCTTGCTGCTGCAGTGCTTTTTACACTGACAGTCTTTTAAATTTGGCGCCGTTTCTGTGCCTGCGCGCGCCACATGCCCGCGCACGCCTTCGCCCCCCCTCCGATAAAGCGCGCTCCCGCGCGCGAGCGGCCTTTAGCGCTATGGTGGTGGCCATAGTGAGAGAGGACTCTCATCAGCCCTTGTTCCCACTTACATGCATCTGCAGGTGTCTGGTCGGCCACCGGAAGGAGGAGCGGGGTGCTCAAGCAAGCTCAGCAGCGGAGGTGACGAGCAGTGTACTTCGCCGAAGCCGACACTGAACAGAGTGAGGTGAGTATATTCAGCTCTTTACTCCCCCCAGTGGTGGAAAAAAAGAAGACATCCACTTTTTGAAAAAGGTCCCAACCTAGTTATGGACCTTCTAATCTCACCTTATCCACGCCGCAGGTTTTTCTGCTGAAAGTTTTCAGACAGATACCAAACTTCACCCTTCACGGTGGGCTATGTGTGCCAACCTTCAGGGATATGGGTTCCTATTTAAAGGATACCTCTCCCCTGGGCCTTGTACAAGACTCTTACCAGGACTTTATAGCGAAAGTGCTGGATCTTAGAGCCCAGTCCTCCGAAGAGAGACATTACAGGCGACGCCTCATGGATGAGGCCCGGATCCCATCCAGATTCAGCTCATTTGTAGGCGTCTTGGATGGATCCGAAAGCATAGCTCTTTTACCCCCAGAGGGTCTCTTTGGTAGAGCTTTCCTTTAGCACCTCCTAACGCGTCCAACACCTTTCGACACTGGCGAAAAAACTGAGGTACTTCCCTGATGGGAGGGGTTATATGGAGGGGAACTGTCTTCCATTGGTTGTGCCAGTGTCCAATCACCGCTGGTGACCCTTAACCCATTATGTAATGACTGGCTCTGTGTCCCGTGGTGTACGATAAAGAAATTGGCATATAGAGGTAAGGTGGTTGGTGTGGTGTATAGGTTAAGTATTGGGGTATAGAGGTTAGGTGATCAGTGTTGTGGTGTATACAGTAGGTTAAGTATTGGGATCTAGAGGTTAGGTGGTCGGTGTTACAGGCTATAGGTTAGGTATTGGCATATAGAGGTAAGGTGGTCGGTTTTGTGGTGTGTAGGTAAAGTATTGGGGTATAGAGGTTAGGTGATTAGTGTTGTGGTGTATAGGTTTAGTATTGGCATATAGAGGTAAGGTGGTTGGTGTTGTGGTGTATAGGTTAAGCATTGGGGTATAGAGGTTAGGTGATCAGTGTTGTGGTGTATAGGTTAATTATTTTGGTAAATAAAGATATGTGGTTGGTGTTGTGGTGTATACAGTGGTTAAGTATTGGGATATAGATGTGAGGTGGTCGGTGTTACAGGTTATAGGTTAGGTATTGGCATATAGAGGTAAGCTGGTCGGTTTTGTGGTGTATAGGTAAAGTATTGGGGTATAGAGGTTAGTTGATTAGTGTTGTGGTGTATAGTTTATGTATTTTGGTAAAAAAAGAGATTTGGTTGGTGTTGTGGCGTGTAGGTTATGTATTGGAGGTTAGGTGGTCTGTGTCGCAGACTATAGATTAGGTATTGGGGCATAGAAGTTATGTGGGTGGTGTTATGGTATATAGGTTAAGTATTGGCATATAGAGGTAAGGTAGTCGGTGTTGTGGTGTATAGGTTAAGTATTGGGGTGCAGAGCAAATCAAAGCAAATTAAATATTCTCCAACTACTGTTGTTTAATCTTCTCCCAGAGAACTGAATGACTGTGAGCTTCCACTTTCAGCCTGTAGTATGTTATTGTTACTGTTCGGTTTGGGTAAATTTGTGATGTGGTTTGAGTTGGATCCTTAATTGTCCATTTTTTGCAGGTCTAATCAGCCCCTGCAAATTAAGGTGATGGCTCTGCTGGTGGCTCTGCTCCAGAAAGCTGGGAATAGGGAGCGAGCGGTAAGAGCACCCATGGGTGATGGCTGTGTGTCTGGGAATATAGAGTGAGTAGTAAGAGAGCACATGGATGATGGCTGAGTGTCTGGTAATAGAATGTGAGCGGTAAGAGAGCAAATGGGTGATGGTTAGGTATTTGGGAAATAGAGAGTGAGCGATAAGAGAGCACATGGATGATGCTGAGTATTTGGGAATAGAGATTGAGCTGTAAGAGAGCAGCACATAGATGATGGTAAGTGTCTGGGAAGCCTGGATAAGATGTGTGTGGTGCAATCCCCTTATATATGTGTGTGGTAATTACCGACAGCAGGAATGGCAGCTGCTATTTACTAGCTGCATATTACAGGTGACCCAACTGTCTCCTCTTCCAGGACATGCTAGACTTTCTGTGGAAAAAGAATATGAGGCAGTTCATCCATAAGGTGAGTGTTATGTTGATTCCTCTTGTACAGAATCCCAAAACATTTCAGTAATCTGTAATATTCTCTCTCTGCAGCACATTATTCATGGCTGGCCTGTCCTGGGAGATGAAATGAGCCATTATCTTTATGTCTTGCAATGTCTAAGCCTAGGCCTGTTAGAAGATCGGATGAAGACTCCAATGGACCCCAATGATGCTGTAAGAAACCTGCAGGGAACAGAATGACCCTAGAGGTTGGGACCCTGGGGTGATGTACTTGTGTACTTTCTTTGATGTCTCAAATGACTCATATAGCCCTAATATAGCTATCCATGAAAAACATAAGCAGTTGCTTTTTAAGTCTTCCAGCAGTCCCAGCTCTCTTCCAGTGCACCCATCTATCGGGAAAACATGAATGATTACTCAGCAAAAGGGGTAACCAATGGTCGGACTTTAAAGACAAGGAAACAATTGAAATAGAAAAAATATATTTATTACAAAAAATACATATAGATTAGTACAGTGTTCGAGAATTAAAACCATACAAGATATTGCAACGTATAGATTCGGTCCCTTGTGCGTCTACGCGTTTCGCTGTGAGGCTTCTTCAGGACAAACAAAAGATAGTAAGAATGGAGAACACGTCTCACTATCTTGCAGTGGACAGGGTCTAGTATATAAATATCCGAATATCGTAGAATCTATATAGACAAGGGGAATTCCATAGGAAATATAATGAAGATAGCATGTATAGCTGAAATTCTACTTAAGGTCAGACAAATGGTTAAGTAGATGTTCCCTGTATGGGAGATCTCTCGCGAGGCTGTCTCCTGGGGGCTTAACCACACACGTCCATCGATCCCTACTTCTCGGTTTCGATCCATACAAGAGGCGGGCTTTACTCCATTATACCAGTCTTGCTGGTCTTATTGGACCTCTGGTCATATACTTTGTTGTTTTGTGGATTTTTTAAGCCCTATTTTTTGGATATTGGCCCCATCAAATGAGATAGCTGCTATTCACTAAGCTATGGACAATACGTCTACTAATGGTTAACATACGGCATTTCTTATACTGGAGATCTCCCATACAGGGAACATCTACTTAACCATTTGTCTGACCTTAAGTAGAATTTCAGCTATACATGATATCTTCATTATATTTCCTATGGAATTCCCCTCGTCTATATAGATTCTCCGATATTCGGATATTTATATACCAGACCCTGTCCACTGCAAGATAGTGAGATGTGTTCTCCGTTCTTACTATCTTTTGTTGGTCCTGAAGAAGCCTCACGGCGAAATGCGTAGACGCACAAGGGACCGAATCTATACGTTGCAATATCTTGTATGGTTTTAATTCTCGAACACTGTACTAATCTATATGTATTTTTTGTAATAAATATATTTTTTCTATTTCTATTGTTTCCTTGCCTTTAAAGTCCGACCATTGATTACCCCTTTTGCTGAGTAATCGTTCATGTTTTCCCCTTAAATATACGGATGTGGCATTGTGAGTGCTTTTTCCCCCTTTTTCCTTATTCATGCACCTATCTATCTTCCAGAAGTTCCCAGCTGTCTTCCTGCAGCCCCAGCTTTCTTGCAGAAAATCCATGTGCCTTCTTGAAGTTTCCGGTTGTCATTCATCAGTTCCTAGCTGTATTCCAGTAGCCTCAGCTCTCCTGCAGTGAATCCATCTACCTTGCAGCAGATCACAGCTCTCTTCCAGCAGTTCCTAGTGGTCTTTCCACAAATCCCGTCTCTCTTTCAGCACTTCTTAGTTTTCTTTTATCATTTCCCAGCTTCCCTCCAAAAGTTCTTTCACTCCTCAAGCAGTCACAGCTCTCTTCCTATGGATCTATATGTCTTCCAGTTGTTGCCAACTGTCTCCTCCAGCGCCTCAGCTCTCTTACAGTGGATCTAACCGTCACAGAGTAATTTCCCAGCTGTCCTCAAATAGTTCCCAGCTGTCTTCATGCAATTTCCAGCTGTATTCCTGCTTTTCCTAGGTGTCTTGAAGCAGTTCCTAGCACTATTCCTGCTTTTCCTAGCTGTCCTTCAGCAGTCCCAGCACATCTATGTACCTTCCAGAAGTTTCCAGTTGTCTTCCTTCAGCAGCTAGCTGCCTTTTAGCAGTTTCTGCTCCCTTGCAGCAAATCCATCTACCTTCCCACAGATCCCAGCAGTTTCTTCGAGCAGTTCCCACACTCCCTTAGCAGTCCCAGCTTTCTTCCAGAGCAGTCCCAGCTTTCTTCCAGAGCAGTCCCAGCTTTCTTCCAGAGCAGACCCAGCTTTCTTCCAGTGGATCCATCTCTCTTCCAGTAGTTGCCAATGTCTCCCCACAGTCCCAGCTCTCTTCCAGTGAATCCATCCATCTTGCAGTAATTTCCAGCCATCTGTATGCAATTCCCTGCCGTCTTTATGCTGTTTTCCAGTATTTTCCAGCTGTTGTCCCACAGTTCCCACCTCCTATTTAGCAGGTCCAAGCTGTCTTCCCACATTTCCAGCAGTTCCTTGCTGTCTTCTAGCAGTTCCCACCTCCTATTTAGAAGTTCTAAGCTATTTTTCCACTGGTCCCAGCTCTCTTCCATGTCCTATTCATCATGTCCTGATCATGGTATACCATGATCCAATGCTCCATAGAGGCCAGCTGTCAGGGGGCAGGTATTTTCAAATCCCTCTACTTTATTAGTGTCTATTGAAACGTCCTAATTTCTCTCCTGCAGGAGCAACGTCAACAACTCCAGAACCTTCGACTCACAGCTTTTCCAAATGAGGGGGATGAAGAAGGTCGCATTACTATGGACAGACGACATTCACTTTGTGCCAATGAATTCCGCAAACTTGGTTTCACAGTAAGTTCTTACATTTCGGATTAAGGGAAACCTTCTAAACTTATTATTAATCACATGCCCAAGTGTGCATTGTGGGAAGGCAAAGGGCATATCACATGTTCCGCTGTACCCAGGACACCTAGCACAGAGTGAAGGGGGGGTCAGGTGTATATTTATATGACAGACTTGTACAGAAGGATGCCTAGCACAAGGTAGGGGGTCTCAGGTGAATATTTATACGACAGGTGTGTATCGAAGAATGCCTAGCACAGAGTGTGTGGTCTCAGGTGTATATTTATATGACAGGAGTCTACCGGAGGATGCCTAGCACAGAGTGGGGGGTTTTAGGTGTAGATCTATATGACAGGAGTCTACCGGAGGATGCCTAGCACAGGGTGGGGGGGTCTCAGGTGTATATTTATATGACAGGAGTCTACTGGAGGATGCCTAGCACAGGGTGGGGGGGTCTCAGGTGTAGATCTATATGACAGGAGTCTACCGGAGGATGCCTAGCACAGGGTGGGGGGTCTCAGATGTATATTTGTATGACAGGTGTCTACCGGAGGATGCCTAGCACAGGGTGTGGGGTCTCGGTGTGGATTTGTATGACAGGTGTCTATCAGACAATGCCTAGCACAGGGTGTGGGGTCTTAGGTGTATATTTATATGACAGGTGTGTCCTGGAGGATGCTTAGCACAGGGTGTGGGGTCTCAGGTGTATATTTGTATGACAGGTGTCTATCGGAGGATGCCTAGCACATGGTGGGGGGTCTCAGGTGTATATTTGTATGACAGGTGTGTACTGGAGGATGTGTAGCTCAGGGTGGGGGGTCTCAGGTGTATCTTTGTATGACAGGTGTCTACCGGAGGATGCCTAGCACAGGGTGTGGGGTCTTAGGTGTATGTTTATATGACAGGTGTGTACTGGAGGATGCTTAGCACAGGGTGTGGGGTCTCAGGTGTATATTTGTATGACAGGTGTCTATCGGGGGATGCCTAGCACAGGGTGTGGGGTCTCAGGTGTATATTTATATGACAGACTTGTACAGAAGGATGCCTAGCACAAGGTAGGGGGTCTCAGGTGAATATTTATACGACAGGTGTGTATCGAAGAATGCCTAGCACAGAGTGTGTGGTCTCAGGTGTATATTTATATGACAGGAGTCTACCGGAGGATGCCTAGCACAGAGTGGGGGGTTTTAGGTGTAGATCTATATGACAGGAGTCTACCGGAGGATGCCTAGCACAGGGTGGGGGGGTCTCAGGTGTAGATCTATATGACAGGAGTCTACCGGAGGATGCCTAGCACAGGGTGGGGGGTCTCAGATGTATATTTGTATGACAGGTGTCTACCGGAGGATGCCTAGCACAGGGTGTGGGGTCTCGGTGTGGATTTGTATGACAGGTGTCTATCAGACAATGCCTAGCACAGGGTGTGGGGTCTTAGGTGTATATTTATATGACAGGTGTGTCCTGGAGGATGCTTAGCACAGGGTGTGGGGTCTCAGGTGTATATTTGTATGACAGGTGTCTATCGGAGGATGCCTAGCACATGGTGGGGGGTCTCAGGTGTATATTTGTATGACAGGTGTGTACTGGAGGATGTGTAGATCAGGGTGGGGGGGTCTCAGGTGTATCTTTGTATGACAGGTGTCTACCGGAGGATGCCTAGCACAGGGTGTGGGGTCTTAGGTGTATGTTTATATGACAGGTGTGTACTGGAGGATGCTTAGCACAGGGTGTGGGGTCTCAGGTGTATATTTGTATGACAGGTGTCTATCGGGGGATGCCTAGCACAGGGTGTGGGGTCTCAGGTGTATATTTATATGACAGACTTGTACAGAAGGATGCCTAGCACAAGGTAGGGGGTCTCAGGTGAATATTTATACGACAGGTGTGTATCGAAGAATGCCTAGCACAGAGTGTGTGGTCTCAGGTGTATATTTATATGACAGGAGTCTACCGGAGGATGCCTAGCACAGAGTGGGGGGTTTTAGGTGTAGATCTATATGACAGGAGTCTACCGGAGGATGCCTAGCACAGGGTGGGGGGGTCTCAGGTGTATATTTATATGACAGGAGTCTACTGGAGGATGCCTAGCACAGGGTGGGGGGGTCTCAGGTGTAGATCTATATGACAGGAGTCTACCGGAGGATGCCTAGCACAGGGTGGGGGGTCTCAGATGTATATTTGTATGACAGGTGTCTACCGGAGGATGCCTAGCACAGGGTGTGGGGTCTCGGTGTGGATTTGTATGACAGGTGTCTATCAGACAATGCCTAGCACAGGGTGTGGGGTCTTAGGTGTATATTTATATGACAGGTGTGTCCTGGAGGATGCTTAGCACAGGGTGTGGGGTCTCAGGTGTATATTTGTATGACAGGTGTCTATCGGAGGATGCCTAGCACATGGTGGGGGGTCTCAGGTGTATATTTGTATGACAGGTGTGTACTGGAGGATGTGTAGCTCAGGGTGGGGGGTCTCAGGTGTATCTTTGTATGACAGGTGTCTACCGGAGGATGCCTAGCACAGGGTGTGGGGTCTTAGGTGTATGTTTATATGACAGGTGTGTACTGGAGGATGCTTAGCACAGGGTGTGGGGTCTCAGGTGTATATTTGTATGACAGGTGTCTATCGGGGGATGCCTAGCACAGGGTGTGGGGTCTTAGGTGTATGTTTATATGACAGGTGTGTCCTGGAGGATGCTTAGCACAGGGTGTGGGGTCTCAGGTGTATATTTGTATGACAGGTGTCTATCGGAGGATGCCTAGCACATGGTGGGGGGTCTCAGGTGTATATTTGTATGACAGGTGTGTACTGGAGGATGTGTAGCTCAGGGTGGGGGGTCTCAGGTGTATCTTTGTATGACAGGTGTCTATCGGAGAATGCCTAGCACAGGATAGGGGTCTTAGGTGTATAGTTATATGACAGGTGTGTACTGGAGGATGTCTAGCTCAGGGTGGGGGGTCTCAGGTGTATCTTTGTATGACAGGTGTCTATCGGAGAATGCTTAGCACAGGATAGGGGTCTTAGGTGTATAGTTATATGACAGGTGTCTACCGGAGGATGCTTAGCACAGGATGGGGAGTCTCAGGTGTATATTTGTATGACAGGTGTGTACCGGAGGAAATCAGGGAATCCTTCCTCATATACTAAATGTATTTTTGTAAAACAATATTCATAATAAAGTGATATAAAATATCAGTTTTAAAACTTATAAACTTTAAAAAAAAAAACAATTCAAACTGAACCACAACAATTATGGATTATCCACAGTCCACAGAACCAGAATCCATCCCTAACAGGTGTTTCTGTTTGTGATTTGACACAGATAGGATGAGATTCTGATCCATTTCTTAGATGTTATAATAATCTGAAATCATTTTAGCTTTCTTGAATCTTGTTTAGAACAACGGCAGCCCATGGCAGGACCTTGCTCTCACACCACCGGGACTATTGGCTCTGGAAAATATGGTGTATTTCTCAACACGCTTGCCCAGCGCTTACAGCCGGGTGAGTGATTGGCCATATAGGATAAGTGCCATCAGTAAAGTCGCATGCAAAACATCTAACATAAACTTCTGTTCCGTCCACAGTTTGTCCTTGAAAACAGCAGCCGGGAGGATAAACATGTGTGCCCCTTCGCTCGGAGCAGCATACACCTGACTCTCGTTCTGTGTGACATCTTGCGGGTTAGAGAGACAGGTAGCCAAGATCTCTTCCTCATCTCTCTGTGTCTTTAGTCTTTTAGTCTCCAGTGTTTTGTCTTTGTAGCACATCTTCCTTTCGAGTAGACAAATATCTGCAATCAAACATGCACCCCTTAAATCTGTACCTCCAAAGAATAAGTTCATCCCTAAAGAAGAATTTAACTGTATCTGAGCACCGCAAATTGAAAACGTTATTGAATTCATTTTTGAATATTTAAAGCAAACTCCCCTAACATTTCTAGCCACGGCCATCTTCAGTGAGGGCAGATGATTTATGTAGCATTTACTTCCATCGGCCCTTAGTTCAGGCAGGAGGGTGTGCTTAGCTGAGAAAGTCCCTCCTCCCAGGAAGACTCCTGGGATGTATGACATCATTTTGGCCTAGGCCAGAAACCAGAAAGCATCTGAAGAAATGTAAAAAAAAGGTTAAAATAGAATATACTGTACCTTCCTATCTATTTTCTGTACTAAGGCTAGCAGCAAAAGGATTAAACTAGTTCATGTTCCTTGAGTGTTTAGTTATTCTTTACTGAACAAGTTCATTTAGGCTTATAGGCTTTTACCTCTTTGTGATTTGTGGACTGTTGGTGTACACTGCCTGTCCAATCAAGCCATATTTACCTGGAGATACTCTTAGTCAGTTGTACAATCTCACAAACAAAATAAAGTAGAAAGGACAATGTTGTAGAGAATGGATGCCAGAGAAACACAGGAACACAAAAATGGTGACAAAACATCAGCCATTAGGGTTTCAGGTTAAGGTAGTGCACAAAACATGAGGGAGTAGAATATGGACCTCACTGAATGCAGCAGGCAGTATGGTGGCAAAGGTTTAGGGTGGAGAGCAGTGTGTGAACACATACAGACATGACCAGGCTATATTGTAGAAAGTGGAGGGAGTCGTGGAGTTAAAGCTTCTCTAGATGGTGTGGAGAGGGCTGCTACTGTGGATACAGTGGGGTGAGGATGATGACGATGACATCGAATTGGTGCTGCATCCACCTAGGCGAGTGTATGTATATACAGTATCTCACAAAAGTGAGTACACCCCTTACATGTTTGTAAATATTTTATTTATATATTTTCATGTGACAACACTGAAGAAATGACACTTTACTACAATGTAAAGTAGTGATTGTACAGCTTGTATAACAGTGTAAATTTGCTGTCCCCTCAAAATAACTCAACACACAGCCATTCATGTCTAAACCGCTGGCAACAAAAGTGAGTACACCCCTAAGTGAAAATGTCCAAATTGGGCTCAAAGTGTAAATATTTTGTGTGGCCGCTATTATTTTCCAGCACTGCCTTAACCCTCTTGGGCATGGAGATCACCAGAGCTTCACAGGTTGCCACTGGAGTCTTCTTACATTCCTCCATGACGACATAATGGAGCTGGTGGATGTTAGAGACTTTGCACTCCTCCACCTTCGGTTTGAGGATGGCCCACAGAGGCTCAATAGGGTTTTGGTCTGGATACATGCTTGGCCAGTCCATCACCTTTACCCTCAGCTTCTTTAGCAAGGCAGTGGTCGTCTTGGAGGTGTGTTTGGGGTCGTTATCATGTTGGAATACTGCCCTGCAGCCCAGTCTCTGAAGGGAGGGGATCATGCTCTGCTTCAGTATGTCACAGTACATGTTGGCATTCATGGTTCCCTCAATGAATTGTAGCCCCCCAGTGCCGGCAGCACTCATGCAGCCCCAGACCATGACACTCCCACCACCATGCTTGACTGTAGGCAAGACACACTTGTCTTTGTACTCCTCACCTGGTTGCCGCCACACACGCTTAACGCCAGTTTGCTGAAGACAAGAAGACCTGTCCTGTGGTCTGATGAGACCAAGATAAACTTATTTGGTTCAGATGGTGTCAAATGTGTCTTTCTTCAGTGTTGTCACATAAAAAGATATATTAAAATGTGAGGGGTGTACTCACTTTTGTGAAATACTGTGTGTGTATATATATATATATATATATATATATATATATATACATATGTAGCGGGGTGTTCCCCTTTAATGCAGAGAGACTACATTACCCAGAACCCCATTCGGCAATGTTTCCACCCCAGAGACTCATGGGAGGGGTTATATAAGGAGGAGGCGCGGCTGCGCTCGGCCTCTTTGGGACACGAGACTTCAGGGACTGATCCTCCTGTGCGGATGTGTTGGAGTGCAAGGCCTGAAGCCTGAGACCTTGCGCAGCACCAAAGAGCCTTCCACCCCACTGCGAGCCTGGGTGGCATCTGACTTCGCTTGTCTACAGCCTTGACCGGATCGGGGACCCGATCGCTGGAGACACTGTGTGTGTGACACAGTCGGTGGAAGTTCCCCGGACTGGGACCGCGTCCGGATGGGTGAGAGGGCGTATGCCTAGACCATATACTGTTGTTGTTAATGGGCTTATAGACTGCCGTGGCCCACAAGTTATTTCTGATACTCTCATTAGAGAACCTTATCAGAGCTGAACTCGGTGTTTACATAGCAAAGTGTTTATTTCATCTCTACCTCCTCATTGGATTACAAATGGTATTCTGTTAATGTGCACCACCTTTAAAGACCTGCCGGTGAAGAAAACCATCATCCCCTATAGACTGAGTTGTAGATATCTGAGCTAGGCCTGGCCAGCTAGTTAGTTCATTTGGTTACTGCGTCACAGGACGCCTAGTTAACGGTCGCCCACGTGGCGCACCTTTACTGTTCATTCTAATGCATAGTGTGTTATTGCTGCAGGGCTCTGCAATTTATTATCTGTGAACTGTTACCACTGTTAACCTTTCTTATCAAAAGCTTAAGTAAATCTTATACCCTTTTATCATTATTGTCTTGGTGTCTGGGTTTACTCATACAGTATAAGAATAGATATATTGCTGCCAATACTAACTGTGCCAGTAGGGGGTCGAGTACATTGCCGGGGGTTGGCGGAGCTGTTTTCAGGGCCCAAACTAAATTTGCGGCCTTCTTAAGTGGAGGTATCGCTACACATATATATATATACATATATATACCAGTATATATATGTATATATGTGTGTGTGTGTGTGTATACAGTGTGCTTATAAGTTTACCCTAGCAGAATTTATGATTAATTAGCCATTTTTCAGAGAATATGAATGATAACACAAGAACATTTTTTGGCTGAAGCCATTTATTATCAATCAACTGTGTTTACTCTTTTTAAATCATAATGGCAACAGAAACTACCCAAATGACCCTGATCAAAAGTTTACATACCCCAGTTCTTAATACCGTGTATTGCCCCCTTTAACATCAATGACAGCTTGAAGTCTTTTGTGGTATTTGTGGATGAGGCTCTTTATTTTCTCAGATGGTAAATTTGTCCATTCCTCTTGACAAAAAGCCTCCAGTTCCTGTAAATTCTTGGGCCATCTTGCATGATCTGCAGGGTTGAGATCTCCCCAGAGTGGCTCAATGATATTAAGGGTCAGGAGACTGAGATGGCCACTCCAGAACCTTCACTTTATTCTGCTGTAGCCAATGACAGGTCGACTTGGCCTTGTGTTTTGGATCATTGTCATGTTGGAATGTCCAAGCACTTCCCATGTGCAGCTTCCTGGCTGATGAATGCAAATGTTCCTCCAGTATTTTTTGATAACGTACTGCATTCATCTTGCCAACAATTTTGACCAAATTCCCTGTGCCTTTGTAGCTCACACATCCACCTCTGTACCTTTCATCATAGGCCTTGTTGCCTCCTCTCCAAATGTAGCGTTTAAGCAAAATTTTGGTCTCATCACTCCAAATGACTTTGTGGCAGAAGGTTTGAGTCTTGTCTCTGAGCTGTTTGGTGTATTGTAAGCGGGATACTTTGTAGCATTTGCATAGGAATGGCTTTCTTCTGACAGACCATGCAGCCCATCTTTCTTCAAGTGCCTCCTTATTGTGCATCTTGAAACAGCCACACCACATGTTTTCAGAGTCCTGTATTTCACCTAAAGTTATTTGTGGGTTTTTCTTTGCATCCGAATAATTTTCCTGACAGTTGTGGATGAAATTTTAGTTGGTCTACCTGACCGTGGTTTGGTTTCAACAGAACCCCTCATTTTCCACTTCTTGATTAGAGTTTGAACACTGCTGATTGGCATTCTCAATTCCTTGGATATCTTTTTATATTCCTTTCCTGTTTGATACAGTTCAACTACCTTTTCCCACAGATCCTTTGACAATTATTTTGCTTTCCCCATGACTCTGAATCCAGAAACATCAGTGCAGCACTGGATGAAAGATGTAAGGGTCTGTTAAGCCCCATACACACTATTAGATTTTCTGCGGATTTTTGTCTTCAGATTTACAAAAACCATATAATAGGAGATCAAACCTTAAGAGTTTCAATTTGTATGCAATCAGGCAGGCCCTTAAACTACATGGTTTTGGTAAATCTGAAGACAAAAATCTTCAGAAAATCTAATAATGTGTATGGGGCCTTAGGAGTCCAGAAACCAATTGACCTTTTATACACACACACACTAATTACAAGCAAACAGATCACAGGTGAGGATGGTTACCTTTAATAGCCATTAAAATCCCTTTGTGTCAACTTGTGTGCATGTTATCAGGCCATAATCACCAGGGTATGTAAACTTTTGATCGGGGTCATTTGGGTAGTTTCTGTTGTCATGATTTAAAAAGAGTAAACACAGTTGATTGATAATAAATGGCTTCAGCCAAACACTAACCGTGAGTGAAAAAAATGTTTTTGTGTTATCATTAATATTCTCTGAAAAATGGCCAAGAAATCAAAAATTCTGCCAGGGTATGTAAACTTATGAGCACATCTGTATATATATGTATATATATATATCACTACCCCCCTTCTCTGAGATCAGGCTGCTGGTTTTGTTTTGGGTCTGTACTCTGGCTATCAACCCCAAGAATTTGGCTCAAACCCTCCCTTGGCACAACTGGTCTGCACAGAGATTGTGGAACACACTGGTGATTGGGAAACACAATAATATCACACAATCATGAAATGGTACATAAACCTAGTAATGGCCACCTGTCCAACAGGTCAACAGACAACTCCACACAGTATTCTGCTCAACCAAGAATCAAAGTTTACTCGGTAGGAAAAAGATAGCAAAGTTAAACAGCAGTACAGTTGACTCTTGGTATAGCAGACAATATTTAGTCAGAATGAATCAAACCACAAAAATAACAGTTCTAATGTGCACTGTCTATGTATTTGAAGTACCGTGCTCGTGAGCTCCCCCTAATGGGCAATGTTGTACACGTGTCCCGGTACTATCTGCTCTAGTCAGGCCTGACTAAGTTCAGTGTAGTTCCTTCCAGTAGTAGAGTCTTCGCTAGCAATTGTTGGTGCACATAAACATTTGTAATCCACAAGGTTATGTAAAGGCAGAAAACTGAATATCCTCAATGTTTGTGAAGATGTAGAACTCACTGACGGTGCAAACGCCAACCTCTAAACACGCGGCCACTGCAAGATGCACTATGTCCTTGCGTGTGGCGCACTACTCTAATAATGGCAGGTCTTCAAAAGTCACAGGCCTATGCAACAGTTAATGAATTCCGGGCAGGTGCCCTCTCACCAAAGCAGGCCTCGTCCCTCTGGTACGTTCCACTGTCGGTGTTCTGGTCCACGGTCTCTCCGCAACTTGCTGTCTCCGGTCCCTCACACAGCCGCACAAGGTGTCGGTAGATGGACAAAACTGAAGCATGCTGGGAATGTGAGGGGTTCTCCTTAGCTATCCTTAGCTTTTTTTTGCCAGTGTCCAATCTCATGGCAGCAGGATAACCCAGTGTTCCTGAATGTTTTTTCTGTGTCCAATAATGCATTTTAAGAAATAGATTTTTCAGTAAGTCCAAACGTATTTTTGCTTTATTTATTTGTGGACTGTGTTAGGTGTTGAGTATGGCATGAGGCTGGTATCCTGTTCCAGGTCATCAGTTTTCAGAATGGTATCTGTAAAACCTAATAACATTTTTGTGATATTCCAGCTTCGGAGACAGGCCAAGGCTTTCAAGCTCTCTTCTATGCACAAGACCACTTCATGCAGGAACTATTCTCTGTCTGCATTCACGTGCTGAATAAGACATGGAAGGAGATGAGAGCCACCCAGGAGGACTTTGAGAAGGTTTCTGTCTCCTCGTTATGACCTTCTGGTGTCATTAAGTCTCATTTTGATCTTCAAATTTTTGTGAGCTTGTTGTTCTTATTTGCCCAGGTGATGCATGTGGTGAAGGAGCAGATTTCTCGCACTCTTGCCCTCGCACCAACTACGTTGGACTTTTTCAGGACAAAGATTTCATCCCTGAATTACAGCGAAATTCTTCGCAGACGTCAGGAGGAGAGGCTGATCCAAGATGAAGCACTTTCCCCACCTGTGATGTGAGAAATGCACCACAAAGCCAACTTAAAGTGAGCCTGACTAAAGTGTGGGCACCTCGTGATGACTGACAGAAAACCTGTGCCAAGAGGAACAGGAAGATTGCCATTAGTGATTTCCTTCTGAAAATGCTAATTGCCTGTCAGTCATGCCTGATCCCCTGACTTTGGTGATTTCTGGCCTGGAGCCTATTTGCATATTGTCCAAGTCAGTGATTTGAGAAGAATTTAGAGTGTTCGGCAGTGACAATTTTCAGGAGATGGGGTCTACAATTGTAGCCCTTCATGTTTCTCTCAAGCATAGGTTTCCTTCAAAGTACTTATTTTAGTATTTAAACTAGGGTGTCCAGACATCCCCGGTTTCTGGGGACAGTCCCCGGATTATGGACACTGTCCCCGGACCAAGTCTGTCCCCGGTTTTGTCCCCGGATTGGATTTTCACAGGGGCTGGGGCAATTTCAAAGACAGTCAGTGCAGAATAAAAAAAAAAATCTGAAATACACACCCCTGCTCCGCCTCCCCTACTAGCTTAGGGGGGTGCATTTTTTTTCCATTATCTGTGCCCCTTTCTGATGATCATGTTCTGGTCGGAGTGGCGGGAATATTTCTTCAGTTTCGGGTGCATGCCCATTCAGCGCCGCTCGCATGTTCTTCTGCCTTGGCTCAAGTCCTGGCCAGCCGCCTGCCTGTTTATAGCCTCGTACACACGACCGAGTTTCTCGTTGAAAAACGACAAGAAACTTGCTGGCAGAGCTTTCTTGCCGAGTAAATCGGTCGCGTGTACGTAGCTATCAGGTTTCTCGTCAAGAAAACCGACAAGAATCTCGACGAGAAAAATAGAGAACCTGCTCTCTATTTTCTCCTCGAGATTCTTGTCAGCATGTTTCTCGACGAGAAAAGTGTGTGTGTGTGTACACTTACCTGTCCTCCGGGAAGCCCGCGCATGCTCGAAATGACTTTGACGCATGCGCGGTAGTTTCCTAGGCATAGGTAGGGTGTAGCAAGATGGCGGCGACGGCATCGAATGTGACGAGAGCACGCTCGTCGTAGTCGATTACGTCACCGCGTTCGCTCCATTCAAAGAACAGCGGGTTCTTCGAAAGAAGCGTCTGTACACTCGGCCGGGACAAGTTTCTTGTCCAAGAATCTCGTCAAGAAAAACTACGTGTTTTTTCTTGACGAGATTCTCGGTCGTGTGTACGAAGCTTATCTCCTTGCCTTCCCAAGCAGAGTGATCTTCCTCCGCTTCCCACCCAGTAGTAGCCGGGCCCCGGAGAGTAAGACTTGACAGGCTGTGAGGCGGGCGGCGACGGGCAGAGAGTCGCTGATTGCCGCCATTACTAATAAAAGAAAAAATAAAATGTCCCCGGATTTCATTTTAAAAATCTGGTCACCTTAATTTAAAGTGATTTCTGATGGGGGCCCTTGGATTCTAGACCCAGACTGAATCTGGGGCTTCTACTTCTACTTCTGTCCAAGCTCAGGAAAGGTTTCTTTTAATCTTGCTTCCTGAACCCCCTGGGTCTGGTATCCAATATTTGAAGACCAACACAGGAACGCCATAACCACATGGTGCAGCACAAATTTCAGGTCAGGTTCAGTTTAAGCATGTGCTCAAACATTACACATATAGTTGTCATTTATTCCTACAGAGATTGGTGGTGTATCGATGAGTCAGATTGAAGTCTATAGGTCATAGATAAGGAGATGTCTGTTTATTTATAAGGCTTCAGCTTGTAAAAGACAAAAGTATGTACAGCAAGCTTTAAACAGCACCATTCAGGTAGTATTCAGCTCCAGTTTGGGGAGGTTAAACATAGATCCAGAATTCACCTTAAGCCCCGTACACACGGTCGGACTTTTGCCCAACAAACTTCGTTTTGAGCAAGTTGGACCAACAATCCGACCGTGTGTACGCTCCATCGGACAAACTTTTTTTGCTTTTTCTTGTTTTCATCGGACAAAAGTTGGGTCTGCAAACGGACTAACTTTTGCCCAACAAAAGTCAGATGGAGCAAAGTCCGACCGTGTGTACAGAAAACCATCGGACTTTTGTCCGATGGACAAAACAACTAATGTTAAAATCAACCAACAATAGCAGAAGTTGACCAAAGGGTGGCGGTAAAGAGCAGAAAAGAGCAGAAAAACCACGTGATGTTGCAAAAAGTTTTGGGAAAGTTTGCAGAAAAGTCCTGTGGTGTGTATGCTATGGGTGTTCCCGACCAACTCCGTTCGGACATAAAAAGACGGAAAAGTCCGATGGAAGTCTGACCGTGTGTACGAGGCTTTAGGCTCCATGCACACTGGCTTAACCACTTCAGCTCCAGAAAGGTTTTGGCCAAAATGTATTCTGCTACATGTCTTTGGTAAAAAATAAAATAAAATCCCAATAAGTGTATAGTGATTGATTTTTATACTAGTAATGGCAGCGATCAGCGGGACTTAGCAGGAAATGAACAAACAACAAGATCCCCTGTGACTGAACACAGCTCTGTTTTGTTTACATTCAGAGAGGTGTGTTTGGGGAAGCTCAGAGCCGATAACTAGGTACCGGCGGTCAATCATCGGCCGGGACACGGTGATCGGCATATACTGTGACAAATTAGCTGTAATGGCATGCGCACCCCCTGCCCGAGCACACTGATCATGTACTAGGTACGTGATCCAGCGCAGGGAGGCAACTTTGCCAGCGTTCATCCTTGTGATGCAGTTGGCAAGCAGTTAAAAAACGAGAGGAGTTTACCGTTTTACCTGTAGAAGCAGCTAATGTTATTCTGTGTCCATACACATTAGGTAGTCTAGAGGCGTTTTTTAAGCTCAGCATTTAGGCCCCTTTCACACTACCGCTACTTCAAAGTCGCGCAATTCTGCCGTGATTTTGAGGCCGCGATTTTAGTGCCATTTTGTTGCGATTTTAGGGAGATTTGAGGTCTATGAACCTGAACTCGCATCAAAGTCGGACCAAAGTAGTGCAGGGACTACTTTAAAGTCGGCACAACTTGAAGTAGTACTAATATGAATGGTTGTCATTAGAAATCATGGGGAACGACTTGTTATTAGACATGTGCATTCCGTTTCGTTCCGAATCGAAATTCGGACGAATTTTTCATTATTCGGACATTCGGATGCATCCGAATTACCGAATTACAATACTAACGAATTTAACCGAATCCGAATTTTTTCGAATCTAAAAATATTTTTGACCCGACTTTGGGTCCATGTATCTCGGGGTTCCTTGGTGATAGAAACCCCAAATTTGGAGATGTTGTAGGGCTAGTTCTTCTGTGTTTGCATACCAAATTTGGTGTTTCTATCACTAAGTGACCCCGAGATACGTGGACCCAAAGTCGGGTCGCAAAATGTCAAGCACTTTACTGGAGCAGAGAATGACATTTTGCGACCCGAATTTGGGGCCACATATCTCGGGGCCACTTGTAGCTAGAAACCCCAAATTTGGTATGCAAACACAGTAGAACTAGCACTACAACATCTCCAAATTTTGGGTTTCTATCACCAAGTAACCCCAAAATACATGGACCCAAAGTCGGGTCGCAAAATATTTTCGAATCCGGTTGAAATAGTATCAACATGATTCGAAATTATTTCAACTGCATTTGAAACTATTTCAACCGGATTTGAAAATATTTTGTGACCCGAATTTGGGTCCATGTATCTC
The DNA here is from genome assembly GCA_029206835.1 of Rana muscosa. Lineage (NCBI taxonomy): Eukaryota > Metazoa > Chordata > Amphibia > Anura > Ranidae > Rana > Rana muscosa. The sequence continues at coordinate 341,933,763 of CM055119.1, forward strand.
GGGGTTACTTGGTGATAGAAACCCCAAATTTGGGGTTATTGTTTTTCTAGTCTATTTTCTATTTTATTATAATCTTTTCTATCCAAAGTTAAAATTAATTAATTAATTAAAAAATTTGAATTCATACTATTCGAAATTCAAATTTATTCTATTCGAAATTCGAATTTCAGAAGATGGTTGTATATTCTTTCTATTTTATTCTTCTAAATTATATTTTTTTTCTATTCTGTTCTAATCTTTTCTATTTGAATTATAAATTTTGGAAGAAGGTTATTTACTTACTTATATACATCTGTCACATAAAAAAAAAGATGTGAAATGGCTGTCACGGATGTCGATCGCAAGGCAAGTACATATGCTGTATGTCATTGTCCACTTACCACAACACCTGCCATGAGTGCCACGTGACCAAGTTGTGGATTGTCCACTTGCCACGTCACCTGCCACAAGTTATGGGGTTCCTAGCACCAAGTGACCCCCAGATAGGGGCGATCTGTCAAGTGCTTTTCTGCAGCAGAGAATTAAATTTTGTGACCCGACTTTGAGGCCACGTATCTCGGGGCCACTTATAGCTAGAAATCCCAAAATATTTGGTATGTAAACACATTACAACTGGCACTACAATAACCCCAAATTTGGGGTTTCTATCACCAAGTAACCCCGTTGTAATGCTAGTTCTACTGTGTTTGCATACCAAATTTGGGGTTTCTAGCTATAAGTGGCCCCGAGATAGGTGGCCCCAAAGTCGGGTCACAAAATGTCATTCTCTGCTGCAGAAAAGTACTTGAAATATCGCCCATATCTGGGGGTCACTTGGTGCCAGGAGCCCCATAACTTGTGGCAGGTGACGTGGCAAGTAGACAATCCACAACTAGGTCACGTGGCACTCGTGGCCGTTCACGTGGCACTCGTGGCAGGTCACGTGGCACTCGTGGCAGGTCACGTGGCACTCGTGGCCGGTGTCGTGGCACTCATGGCAGGTGTTGTGGTAAGTGAACAATGACATACAGCATATGTACTTGCCTTGCGATCGACATCCGTGACAGCCATTTCACATCTTTTTTTTTATGTGACAGATGTATATAAGTAAGTAAATAACCTTCTTCCAAAATTTATAATTCAAATAGAAAAGATTAGAACAGAATAGAAAAAAATATATAATTTAGAAGAATAAAATAGAAAGAATATACAACCATCTTCTGAAATTCGAATTTCGAATAGAATAAATTTGAATTTCGAATAGTATGAATTCAAATTTTTTAATTATTTAATTAATTTTAACTTTGGATAGAAAAGATTATAATAAAATAGAAAATAGACTAGAAAAACAATAACCCCAAATTTGGGGTTTCTATCACCAAGTAACCCCGAGATACATGGACCCAAATTCGGGTCACAAAATATTTTCGAATCCGGTTGAAATAGTTTCAAATGCAGTTGAAATAATTTCGAATCATGTTGATACTATTTCAACCGGATTCGAAAATATTTTGCGACCCGACTTTGGGTCCATGTATTTTGGGGTTACTTGGTGATAGAAACCCAAAATTTGGAGATGTTGTAGTGCTAGTTCTACTGTGTTTGCATACCAAATTTGGGGTTTCTAGCTACAAGTGGCCCCGAGATATGTGGCCCCAAAATCGGGTCGCAAAATGTCATTCTCTGCTCCAGTAAAGTGCTTGACATTTTGCGACCCGACTTTGGGTCCACGTATCTCGGGGTCACTTAGTGATAGAAACACCAAATTTGGTATGCAAACACAGTAGAACTAGCACTATAACATCTCCAAATTTGGGGTTTCTATTACTAAGTGACCCTGAGATACGTGGACCCAAAGTCGGGTCGCAAAATATTTTCGAATCCGGTTGAAATAGTTTCAAATGCGGTTGAAATAATTTCGAATCATGTTGAAATAATTTCGAATCCGGTAGAAATATTTTCGAATTCGGTTGAAATATTTTCGAATGCGACTGATTTTCGAATTCGGTCGAAAACAAAACGAAATCCGAAAACGAATTTAACAAATTTAACGAATCTAACTAAACGAAATTAATTAATTAACGAATTAAAACAAAACGAAACAAATTTTTTCCTTTTGCACATGTCTACTTGTTATGCGACTTTGCAGTCCCAATTTGTAGGACAAGTCGTACAAGTGTGAAAGGGGCCTAGAGGCAGAAAGAAAACCCCTTCTGTTTTGTGTTTTTTTTTTTGGCAGGAAAAAAACGCACAAAATGTTCCTAAACGCTAGTTGAAAAAAACGCTTTTTGTGTCTGCCAAGAGTAAAGCCTCGTACACACGATCGGATTTTCTGCGGACAAAGCGTAGAAATTTTGTCCGAAGGGCGTTGGCTGTGAACTTGTATTGCATACAAACAGCAAAGAATTGTCGGCCAACAAACACGAAACAATGTGGTTTTTCAGCTCTTTAGCGCCACCCTTTGGGCAACTTCTGCTAATGTTGTGTTATGGTTAGCATTGCTTCTGAGCATGCGTGTTTGTACTTTGGATTTTTTTCCGAAGGACTTCTGTACACACGATCGGATAACCCGACAACGCACATATGTTGTCGGAAAATTTTAAAGCATGCTACCCAACATTTTTGTTGGAAGATCCAACAACAATTGTCCGATGGAGCATACAAACGGTCGGATTCTCCGACAAAAGCCTGCCATCACACAATTCCCGACGGAAAATGCGATCGTGTGTACGGGCCTTACTAGTGTTTTTTTTTTTGAAGCTCGTATGCATGGAACCAAAATCTGGAGCTGTTTCCTGCAGTCATTTTTTGTCTTCTGGGTTAAATGAAGCCCAGTGTCAGTCAATCTGAAACACTGAGAACAAAGGTGTCACAGACAGCACTGCTCCCTGCAACACTGAGGACCACCCATCTTTAGGTGAACATCAAACATGCTGACTGTCTGGTACTACTTGAAGCTTGTTGAAGCCTGCTAGCTGCTTGGGGCCACTCCATCCCCATATTGGACCTGTTTTTCCTTTTAAGCCTTGTACACACGGGTGGGAATCCCGTCGGGAAAAAAAACGTTGGTTACACACACGCCATTCAAAAGAACCGTCGTTATTTTGAATGGCAAGAACACGGTGACATCATCGACTACGACGAGCTGGCACTAGTCACATTCGATGCCGTCGCCGCCATCTTGCTACACCCTACACTACCCTTGTATGCTACCGCGCATGCGTCGAAGTCTCATTGAGCATGCGCGGGTTTCCCTGGACAGGTAAGCATACAGATGACCGGGTTTCTCGGCAGGAAACACTCTCCTGAGAATCCCGACGAGAAAATAGAGAGCAGATGCTCTAGGTGTGTACGAGGCTTAACACTAAAAAAGCCATGCTGGAAGCTTGCTGAGACCTTTCCACATGCTTTGCAGAAGCAGACAGAGAAAATAATAGCAGCCAGCGGGCAGATTGATAAATCTCAACTTTTGTCTTTTATTTAGGGAACTAAGAGAGCAGCTTCAACCAGAACTCCTGAACCTGATCAGACAGCAGAGACTCCACTTCCTGTGTGAGGGCACCAACTTCCGGAAGGTCAGCAGTCGACGGAGGCAGGGTAAATGTTGGCACAAGCGACACTGCCAGAGCTTGGGGCTTACTAAACTCCAGTTTGATCTATTAACCACTTCAATACCGGGCACTTTTACCCCCTTCCTGCCCAGGCCGATTTTTAGGTTTCAGCGCTGTCGCACTTTGAATGACAATTGCGTGGTCATACAACACTGTACCCATATGACATTTCTAAATGTAAAAATTAGATAGACATTTAAAAAAAAAATCACACAAATAGAGCTTTCTTTTGGTGGAATTTAATCACCGCTGTTTTTTTTAACTAAATAAACAAAAAAAAAAGGCTAAAAAAAACCCCAAAAAAACGCATTTTTATTGTTTTCTTTTATAAAATGTTGCAAATAATAATCTTTCTTCATAAATTTAGGCCAAATTGTATTTTTCTACATTTCTTTGGTGAAAATAACCCAAATCAGTGTATATTTGGGTTATGTTATTTAGTCTGTAGGAAAGTTATAGAGTCAACAAACTATGGTATATATCTAAAAATTGATTAATCCCGATGTACTGACTACCTATTTCATTTCTTGAGGCCCAAAAACTCCATGGCCAATACAAATACCCCCTAAATTACCTCTTTTTGGAAAGTAGCTAGTCTGAGGTAATTAGTAAGAGGCAAGTTATAATTTTTTGTCACTTTTTTGGAAAATGAAGATTTTTATTTTTTTTTCCCCTTTATTTTATTTTATTTGTTTACATACTGTCACCAGTGCAGTAGAGCATCATCCTATAACTGTTGTTGTGGTGACCAGGGACACTGACTGGTGACAGTATGTAAAAAATAATAATAATATATTTTTTTCATTTTTTTTAAAATATGTTTTCTTTTTTATTTTCTTTTATAAAATAAAAAAAAATCTACATACTGTGACCAGTGCAGTAGAGCATCATCCTATAACTGTTGTGGTGGTGACCAGGGACACTGACTGGTGACAGTATGTATAAAAAAATAATAATAATTGTAGCGCTACCCCCAGTTAAGAGAGCCGCTGATATTGATTTGGGCCCTGCAGTGCACCGCTGTCAACCCCCGGCAATCGGCTCTAACCTCCCGTGGCACAGCTGGTGATAGAGAGATAGGACCGCGTGATCGCAACTGTTGGTGACGCAGTCCTATAACAAACATACACAGAATATACTTTAAAACTCCTATTAAAGTAAGCGGAACTGACACCAAATGTACTTTACCCAGATATTTTACTGAGGCTAATGGGCAAGTAATAAACAACAGTATAACAAGTTGCAGATCCCTGCAATAAACAGTAATAAAGATAAACAGAGTAATCAGAATAATTAAGTATTGCTATGCAACTCTAGCGCTGCCCTTTTGCAGCTACTTCCCCTCATGGGTAGACTAACACCCAGCAATGTCTACCTATGCAGTCAGGCCTGACTGATCTAAATGGAAGTTCAGTGAAACAATATTCGCTAGCAATCTCTCGGTGGTGCACTTGAAGAACAACTTTGTAATCCCAACGAATAGTAAAGATAAAGTATCTGTCTTTAAACAGCTCTCACCACCTGGACAAGTCCAAGTCCCTTTCCTCCATCGATTCGTCTAGGAACAGGAATCCACCGACATCCAAGTCTTCAATCCTTCTGGTGTACTGCAGCAAGGAGGATTAGATGTCTCTAAGGCTCTGCTAGGCTGGCAGAGGGCTCTTTGGAAAGGAGCACACGGCCCAGGCTTCAGGCCTTGTGCACACAGCAGTTCAGCACAGAGATCCTCTTGCTAGGAGAGGGGTGTCCAAAGAGGCCGACCAAAACTCCGCCTCCCCTTTATAAAGTCTGCCCCAGCAGTCTCTGTTCTGGAGCAATGCACCCTGGGTGCTGCAAGATGTACTGGGAGATGTAGTCTCTCTCTCCTCTGCTTTCACTTCCATAATGTCTCTTTACTTCCTCCCGACTCACCTCTCACCTGGAACTTCTTGTCTCTCTGCATTAAAGGGGAACACCCCGCTACACAATATATATATATATATTTTTAATTTAAATATGTTTTCTTTTTTCTTTTCTTTAAAAACAATAAAAAAAATCTACATACTGTAACCAGAGAAATACAGTGTTACCATAGTAACACTGCACCACTCTGGGGAGTTGATCGATTTTTTTATTTATTTTTTACATACTATGTTTGCTTATAGCAGTAAACTTCACTGCTATAAGCTAATATTTTTACTAAATGACAGTGTGTAGACACTGTGTGTTATTGTGATTAGCTGTGATTGGCCACAGCTAATAACATGGTATAAATGGGCTGTGATTGGCCCTGTTTGTACCATGTGATCACTGTGACCAATCACAGCTAGCAATAAAATTGTATACAATGAATGGCATGAAAGGAAACCAACCATAGTTTACAACTGTCACGTGGTCTGCTGTGATTGGTCACAGCAATCACATAACACTGGCAGTGGGCCAGTATAGTGGTCAGTCATCCGCTGTGTCCGGTGGACACAGCGGGTGAAATATTGCGCTGGAGCATGACCCGTTCTCAGGAAGATGTCATATGACGTCCTCCCAGAACAATAGGGTTCCCGCTTACTTTAAGCTGTGCCTTTTACAGAAAGTGAGGGGAAATCACCCTAATGACACACCTGACAGTAGTTTTAAAGTATACAGTGGGTACAGAAAGTATTCAGACCCCCTTAAATTTTTCACTCTTTGTTATATTGCAGCCATTTGCTAAAATCATTTAAGTTCATTTTTTTTCCTCATTAATGTACACACAGCACCCCATATTGACAGAAAAACACAGAATTGTAGACATTTTTGCAGATTTATTAAAAAAGAAAAACTGAAATATCACATGGTCCTAAGTATTCAGACCCTTTGCTCAGTATTTAGTAGAAGCACCCTTTTGATCTAATACAGCCATGAGTCTTTTTGGGAAAGATGCAACAAGTTTTTCACACCTGGATTTGGGGATCCTCTGCCATTCCTCCTTGCAGATCCTCTCCAGTTCTGTCAGGTTGGATGGTAAACGTTGGTGGACGGCCATTTTTAGGTCTCTCCAGAAATGCTCAATTGGGTTTAAGTCAGGGCTCTGGCTGGGCCATTCAAGAACAGTCATGGAGTTGTTTTAAAGCCACTTCGTTATTTTAGCTGTGTGCTTAGGGTCATTGTCTTGTTGGAAGGTAAACCTTCGGCCCAGTCTGAGGTCCTGAGCACTCTGGAGAAGGTTTTCGTCCAGGATATCCCTGTACTTGGCCACATTCATCTTTCCCTTGATTGTAACCAGTCGTCCTGTCCCTGCAGCTGAAAAACACCCTCACAGCATGATGCTGCCACCACCATGCTTCACTGTTGGGACTGTATTGGACAGATGATGAGCAGTGCCTGGTTTTCTCTACACATACCGCTTAGAATTACGGCCAAAAAGTTCTATCTTGGTCTCATCAGACCAGATAATCTTATTTCTCACCATCTTGGAGCCCTTCGGGTGTTTTTTTTAGCAAACTCCATGCGGGCTTTCATGTGTCTTGCACTGAGGAGAGGCTTCCGTCGGGCCACTCTGCCATAAAGCCCCGACTGGTGGAGGGCTGCAGTAATGGTTGACTTTCTACAACTTTCTCCCATCTCCCGACTGCATCTCTGGAGCTCAGCCACAGTGATCTTTGGCTTCTTCTTTACCTCTCTCACCAAGGCTCTTCTCCCCCGATAGCTCAGTTTGGCCGGACGGCCAGCTCTAGGAAGGGTTCTGGTCGTCCCAAATGTCTTCCATTTAAGGATTATGGAGGCCACTGTGCTCTTAGGAACCTTAAGTGCAGCAGAATTTTTTTGTAACCTTGGCCAGATCTGTGCCTTGCCACAATTCTGCCTCTGAGCTCTTCAGACAGTTCCTTTGACCTCATGATTCTCATTTGCTCTGACATGCACTGTGAGCTGTAAGGTCTTATATAGACAGGTGTATGGCATTCCTAATCAAGTCCAATCAGTATAATCAAACACAGCTGGACTCAAATGAAGGTGTAGAACCATCTCAAGAATGATCAGAAGAAATGGACAGCACCTGAGTTTATATGAGTGTCACAGCAAAGGGTCTGAATACTTAGAACCATGTGATATTTCAGTTTTTCTTTTTTAATAAATCTGCAAAAATGTCAACAATTCTGTTTTTCTGGCAATATGGGGTGCTGTGTGTACATTAATGAGGAAAAAAAATGAACTTAAATTATTTTAGCAAATGGCTGCAATATAACAAAGAGTGAAAAATTTAAGGGGGTCTGAATACTTTCCGTACCCACTGTACGTGAACCCTCACCTTGTAAAACAACTCATTCAGTTTAAAATAGAAAACAAAGACAAAACATTTGTGTATAAATAATAATAATAATAAAAAAAACATAACCTCTGTTCTCAGATGTATAAGGGGCTTAGAGAGCTGGGGGTGGAGACTGCAAGGGGTTTGTGAGCAAGAGGCAGAGAAAGAGCAATACATTGATCTTCCCAGCAACAAGCTGTGCAGAGGGGTGTGTCAGCACAAGTCTTAGCCATTGGAGGATAGGCAGACTGTGCTCCCAGCACAGCCAGAAAATGACCACGCTGGGAAAGCCATGCATATTTGCCTAGCATGGTCAGTTTAAATTAGGAAAGCAAAGGGGGTGGTAGTAGGATAACCAGGTATTTCACACAAAAGAAGCAATACAAAAGAGAACAGGATACCTTTTATTACAAGTACATGCTACAAAACAGGCACAAATCAGAAATATGAAATATTGGGGTAACACTCTTTAAACATTCCCTACTCTATACAAAACTAGAAAAAAAGTCAACTCTTCATACTAACTATTACATACCTCCCAACATTTTGAGATGGGAATAAGGGACACCTACTAAAAAACATATGTAGGCATAGGACACGCCCTTTGCCACACCCCCTTAAAAGAGAATTAAGCAAAAAAAAAAAGGTTAATTAAATCCACAAGGGCTTTTTTTTTACCGCTACTATTCCTTTATATTGGCTTTTAAAATTTACAAATGCAGCAATTTAGAATTTGGATGAAAGGTTGGGCACTGGGAAACACTTTTTGAAAGATAAGATAAAAAAATGCATTTTATTTACAACTATATGGATCAGACCAAAATGAGGGACAAATGAGGGGGACAGAGGGACATTGCTCCAAATCGGGGACAGTTGGGAGCTATCCTATTAACCATAAACTATAGTAACCCCTAGAACAAAACAACATACGTAACCTTATCCAAGAAAAGTATCCTGTTGAATCCCTTCAGTCCCTAAGGATATGGATAGCTTGGTGACAATCTTTTAATGTCACACCAATTCCAATGTTTGCACAGTGCCTGGGGTGATAAAATACTGGTAGCAGTTGGTGACTTCTGTCTTATTCCCCATTGATTTATTCATTGTGAAGATGTGTAATCCTCCTGGATTAGCAAATCTTTCCCTTATTCTAGATAAACTCTGGTTCTGCCGCCTGTCCCCAAACCACAAAGTGCTGCACTACGGGGACCTTGAGGACAACATCGATAACCCTCCAATTGAAATGCTTGCATCAAAAAGTGAGTCTTTTTCTACTATGATAAGTATGATGGGTGACATGGGGTCTAAGTGAAAACTTGGTTATCAAGGAATGATAGGCTGGCAACCTTAGTGGCCCCCAACCTACTTTGCTGCAAGATGATATCGCGTCACCAGAGTCACCCCATCAACGATAGAGACATCAGGGATTAGGCAGAGATCGATGCAGGCAGCAGTAATCGGAATAGCAGGAATGGGCAGTCAGCAATGGGGACAAAAGATTTGAGCAGATTCAGTATAGAGCAAGGCTAAGAACAATATTCGGACAAAGTAGGGAGCTGGTAAGAATTGTCAGCACCAGCCACGATAAAGGAAAAAGTTTAAATACCCCCCTTGGCCTGTATGCATGCCAAGTGGCAGGAATGCACTCCAGCAAACGCACACTCACATCTACGTGCACAACCTGCCATCCAGCAGGGACATGACAGGATGGTCCAGGCCCCTGGATATACAGACACAGATCCTAGAGGAAATGTAATGTATCAAGAGGCGAGATGTGGGGGATTGTATACTAAAGAGGTGACAGATTATTGTAGCGGGTGGGAATGAGGGAGGGGGGGGGAGCTGTATACTAAAGAGGTGACAGATTATTGGGGTGTGTGGGGGGAGCTGTATACTGAGGAGGTGACAGACAAATTATTGTTGTGGGTAGGAAGGGGGGGGGGGGCTGTATACTGAGGAGGTGACAGATTATTGGGGTGGGGGGGGGGTTGTAGACTGAATTGGTGACAGATGCTTTTTTTTTCTTTTTAGTTGCAGTTGCAGATATAAAATATATTCTGACGGGAAAGGATTGTCCTCACATAAAGGAGAAAGGTTCAGGGAAGCAGAATAAGGTGAGTTCTCTGGTTCTATGAAATGTTGTATGGTTTTCCTACTGACATTGATAAATCTGCTCAGCATTTTGCCTTTTTTTTTTTTTGTATAATTAGTTTTTATTGAAAGAAAAACAAAAAGGTAGTACAGAGTAGTACGAAACAAAATACAGTAAAATAGGGTAGTCAGACAATGCGATATCAATCGAAATGCAGTGAGCTACAGTCCGTGAAATGTTAATCAAATTTACATCAGTCAGTTAAGCAGTGACGTAGCTCAAAGAAGTAACCGGACTAAAATTATGATATAATATAATTATTCTAATGCCCTATACATAACACTAGAAATGGAAATTGAGAAAGAAAGGTTAGAACCAGAAAAGGAAGAGAGAGGGGAGGGGGGGAGGCATAGCAGGATGGGGGGGAGTGAGAGCGGGGGAGGGGAGGGGATGTCTGCCTCGATCGGACCTCTACAACAAATGGTACTGTAGCGCTACCCCCAGTTAAGAGAGCCGCTGATATTGATTTGGGCCCTGTAGTGCACTGCTGTCAACCCCTGGCAATCGGCTCTAACCTCCCGTGGCACAGCTGGTGATAGAGGGATAGGACCGCGTGATCGCAACTGTTGGTGACGCAGTCCTATAACAAACATACACAGAATATACTTTAAAACTCCTATTAAAGTAAGCGGAACTGACACCAAATGTACTTTACCCAGATATTTTACTGAGGCTAATGGGCAAGTAATAAACAACAGTATAACAAGTTGCAGATCCCTGCAATAAACAGTAATAAAGATAAACAGAGTAATCAGAATAATTAAGTATTGCTATGCAACTCTAGCGCTGCCCTTTTACAGCTACTTCCCCTCATGGGTAGACTAACACCCAGCAATGTCTACCTATGCAGTCAGGCCTGACTGATCTAAATGGAAGTTCAGTGAAACAATATTCGCTAGCAATCTCTCGGTGGTGCACTTGAAGAACAACTTTGTAATCCCAACGAATAGTAAAGATAAAGTATCTGTCTTTAAACAGCTCTCACCACCTGGACAAGTCCAAGTCCCTTTCCTCCATCGATTCGTCTAGGAACAGGAATCCACCGACATCCAAGTCTTCAATCCTTCTGGTGTACTGCAGCAAGGAGGATTAGATGTCTCTAAGGCTCTGCTAGGCTGGCAGAGGCCTCTTTGGAAAGGAGCACACGGCCCGGGCTTCAGGCCTTGCACACAGAGCAGTTCAGCACAGACATCCTCTTGCTAGGAGAGGGGTGTCCAAAGAGGCTGACCAAAACTCCGCCTCCCCTTTATAAAGTCTGCCCCAGCAGTCTCTGTTCTGGAGCAATGCACCCTGGGTGCTGCAAGATGTACTGGGAGATGTAGTCTCTCTCTCCTCTGCTTTCACTTCCATAATGTCTCTTTACTTCCTCCCGACTCACCTCTCACCTGGAACTTCTTGTCTCTCTGCATTAAAGGGGAACACCCCGCTACACACTCCCCCCACTTGAACTCTTTGGTCCCCAAAGATAAACTTCAACAAATACTGTTTACCATTTTGGACAATGTCGAGCATGATGTTGGCATAGGGAATTCCCACCAAAACTTTGGGATGGAACTCTCTTGCCCACAGGTCACACTACCATGAGTGGCCTGCCTAACTGTGCCAGAGAGTGAGCTGGGGTTGCCCTCCACCAAATGGACGGTGGAAGGATCAGGTTGTTCAACACTTCTCCTAGCCGTTACAACAGAGTCCTCTGAGCTCGTCCCCATTTGGGGGTAAGTTAGTTTCTTGGGAGGCCTGATGACTCTGCGAGCCCTCTGCTCTCTTGGTGCTTCTGACTCTGGCACCACAGGCTCTTCTTCAGGAGTAAGTTCAGGTAACTTTGCTGGTTCTGGAACCTCTGATTCAGAAGTCGACTGACGTATAGAATCTCTAGAGTCCTCCTCAGCGCAAGTGTCAGGAACATCTTCCCAGTAATCAGCTGAGGGACTGAAGGGTATGAATTCAGTAGCCTCCGGATTCAGCGTTGCATCTGGGGTATCCCCTCCATTTGGGAGATCTATGGCGGACGTTCCCAGAGTCGAGGGAGGCCACAGCCAGTCCAGTTCTCCACCTTCTTCTGTACTCAATTGGGAGGCCTCCCCATCTTTGGCTCGAGAGGTCTGGGACCGAGTGTTCGGCCTAGGAATATCCAGGATAGAGGCCGGTTCAGGGGAGTCTCTCACGGGAGGTATTCTGACTGCCTCAGCAAGTGGGAGCAGGTGGTTCCGATGCCACGTCTTCAGTGGACCCACCTTTCCTTCTGGCTTTAGTTTGTAGACAGGCAAACCGGGCAACTTCCTACAGACAACATAGGGCTCAGATCTCCACCTGTCGGCAAGCTTGTGTTTTCCAGGGACCCCCAGATTGCGTAGCAGTACTCGGTCCCCGGGCTGCAGATCTTGCACTCGAACCTTCAGATCAAAATTTCTCTTGTTGCGGGCCCCCCTTTGATCCGAAGCCGCCTGGGCTTGTTCATAGGCCACCTGCAAGCTACGTCTAAGTCTGTCCACGTATCCCTTGTGGGATGTAGCTGAGGTATTGTCTATAGAAGTGCCAAAGGCCAGGTCCACAGGTAGCCTTGCTTCTCTCCCAAACATAAGTCGATAAGGGGAGTAGCCAGTGGCGTCACTTGTTGTACAGTTATAGGCATGTACTAGGGCTGATATGTGCTGACTCCAGTGTTGCTTCTTCTCTGTTTCTAAGGTTCCCAACATGTTGAGCAGGGTCCGGTTAAATCTCTCCGGCTGAGCATCTCCTTGTGGGTGGTAAGGCGTGGTTCTGGTCTTCTTTATTCCTAATGAATCCAAAAGTCTTCGGATCAACCGACTCTCAAAGTCCCTTCCTTGATCTGAGTGGAGTCTCTGTGGTAGTCCGTAATGGACAAAATACTTCTCCATAAGTATCTTGGCCACAGTGGATGCCTTCTGGTCTTTGGTTGGGAAAGCTTGAGCATAGCGGGTGAAATGGTCGGTTATTACCAGAACATTCCCCAATCCACTCAGGTCGGGTTCGAGGCAGAGAAAGTCAATGCATACCAGATCCATTGGGCCTTGACTCTGTAAGTGGCCCATTGGGGCAGCTTGATGGGGTAGGGTCTTTCTCTGAATGCATCGTGCACAGGAATGGCAATACTCCTCTACTTCTGCCCTCATGCAGGGCCAATAGAACCGATTTCTGACAAGCTGGAAGGTCCTTTCTGCCCCTAGGTGACCATGATGGTCATGCAGGGCAATTAGTACAGTCTCTCAGTGCTTCTCTGGAAGAAATAACTGCCACTTATCTTCTGAGTCATCAGAGGGGCCCCTTCGGTAGACCACTCCCTGATGTACCTGTAGCCTGTCCAATTCCTTCCTCAACAGGCGAGCCTCCTTTGAGGGGTGATGTAGGAATTTGTTGGGATCCTGATTCTCCAGGGCTTCGAGTACCAATCTCCCCATGGGGTCTTCCAATTGGTCACACCTCAACTCCTTCTTGGACAGTCTCGGTAGGTTGTCTTCCTCCAGTTGAGTTACCCCACAATAGTGTTTGGGGACTCCTACCATGGTAACCCCTATTTCTTTATCGTACACCACGGGACACAGAGCTAGTCATTACATAATGGGTTAAGGGTCACCAGCGGTGATTGGACACTGGCACAACCAATGGAAGACAGTTCCCCTCCATATAACCCCTCCCATCAGGGAAGTACCTCAGTTTTTTCGCCAGTGTCGAAAGGTGTTGGACGCGTTAGGAGGTGCTAAAGGAAAGCTCTACCAAAGAGACCCTCTGGGGGTAAAAGAGCTATGCTTTCGGATCCATCCAAGACGCCTACAAATGAGCTGAATCTGGATGGGATCCGGGCCTCATCCATGAGGCGTTTTGCCTGTAATGTCTCTCTTCGGAGGACTGGGCTCTAAGATCCAGCACTTTCGCTATTTCGCTATAAAGTCCTGGTAAGAGTCTTGTACAAGGCCCAGGGGAGAGGTATCCTTTAAATAGGAACCCATATCCCTGAAGGTTGGCACACATAGCCCACCGTGAAGGGTGAAGTTTGGTATCTGTCTGAAAACTTTCAGCAGAAAAACCTGCGGCGTGGATAAGGTGAGATTAGAAGGTCCATAACTAGGTTGGGACCTTTTTCAAAAAGTGGATGTCTTCTTTTTTTCCACCACTGGGGGGAGTAAAGAGCTGAATATACTCACCTCACTCTGTTCAGTGTCGGCTTCGGCGAAGTACACTGCTCGTCACCTCCGCTGCTGAGCTTGCTTGAGCACCCCGCTCCTCCTTCCGGTGGCCGATACAGACACCTGCAGATGCAGGTAAGTGGGGACAGGGGCTGATGAGAGTCCTCTCTCACTATGGCCACCACCATAGCGCTAAAGGCCGCGCGCGCGCGGGAGCGCGCTTTATCGGAGGGGGGGGGGGGCCGAGGCGTGCGCGGGCACGTGGCGCGCGCAGGCACAGAAACGGCGCCAAATTTAAAAGACTGTCAGTGTAAAAAGCACTGCAGCAGCAAGCAAGCTCGTTAGTTCTCTTGTTCCTGGCAGAGAAACACAGCAGCTATACAGGGACGTAAGACTCCATGTGGTTGGATTGGGTACTTCCTAGAAGACATCCATGTTATGCATAGTTATGTGTTAAAAGTTGCATACTTAATGTATTTGCTAAACTGAACACGGTAGTATATGCATTTAGGTACCTTGTATTTTGTCTAAACAGTAAGTCTTCCAGGGGAAGTAATGCGGACAAAAAGAGATAAAAGAGCACCGCCGCCTGAGACAGGAGGCTCTAGCTGTGCTGACTCGGTACCTTCCTCTCCTGTGTTGCCAAAAGCACCTGTACAGGATGAGCCATTACCTCTGTCAGGTATGGCGGCTTCCCCAGTGAAGCCTGGGCCTGCATATGTCACTGAGGACACTTTATCAGCTGCCCTAAATAATCTGGAGGAGAAAATTGCTACTTTAATCGCTAAATCCTCTAAAAAGGACAATAAGCGAAGCAGATCTCCTCCAGTATTGGACCTCCCTTCAGAAGTACCTGAGGAGGAGGAGGATGAGGAGGAGGCTACATCAGCAGAGGATGAGGAGTCAGACGGATCAGGGATATCGGATGAGCCTTTTTCGGTATCCCAGATTTTAAAGTCACAGGTGCAATGCTATGCAGGAGCCGTGCGAGCTGCATTTAGGTTACCCTCTTTGGAGGTAACAGAATCACCTGTCTCCTCCCTAGGATCATTAAGATCCCTGCAAGGTGCATGCTCCTTCCCGGTTCATCCGTTACTAGAGGATCTATTGTACGCAGACTGGCAACATCCAGATAAGCGTTTTTCACCTCCAAAAAAGTTTAACATTCTTTATCCTATGGAGGAAAATTTTTTAAAGAAATGGAGCCTGCCTACGGTAGATGCGGCTATTTCTTGTGTAAATAAAAACCTGACATGTCCAGTGGATAATGTACAAGTGTTTAAAGATCCTTCTGAGAAGAAGTTGGAATCCTTACTGAAATCCTCCTTCCTTTTGGCCGGCTCAATTATCCAACCTGCAGTAGCAGCAGTCGGTATGTGTCAGGTCGTCAGCCAACAGGTAAAGCAGGGGCTGAAGGAGCTGCCTTCAGAGCAGGCTAAAAATTGGGAGAATTTACCTAAAGCCTTATGCTTCACAGTGGATGCCATGCGAGATTCTATCATACAGGCATCACGCCTTACACTCCAGCTGGTACAGATGCGCAGAGTACTTTGGCTTAAGCATTGGTCAGCGGAAGCCCCATGCAAAAAGTTGTTGGCAAGTTTCCCGTTCCATGGCGAACGCCTTTTTGGGGAAGATTTAGAAAGATATATCCAAAAGATATCAAGTGGTAAAACGACACTTTTACCTGAGAGAAAGAAAAACAAGAGACCTTGTTTTAAACACACTCTCTCCCCAGCTCCCGGGAAATCGGACTCCAGCCAGTGGCGACGGCCTTTTCAGCCGCCCAAAAAAGCCAAAGAAAAGGCTCAGAAGAACAAGAAGCCGTGGGGTTCAAGAGCTAATAAGCAAGCCCCCAAAACCTCTCATTGAAGGGGCGCCCCCGCTCGGCCGAGTGGGGGGAAGGCTTCGTCAGTTCTCAGCGACTTGGCGGACAGAAACCCAGGACAAATGGGTGGTATCCACAATATCCTCAGGGTACAGACTGGAATTTCGAGAGATCCCATCTTCTCAATTCCGAAGTTCAAGACTCTCCAAGGATCCACAAAAAAGAGGATCCTTCTTCAAAGGTTTGAATCACTTAATAGCTCAAGGTGTGGTTACAGAGGTACCCCAAAAGGAGCAAGGTTCAGGTTTTTACTCAAACCTCTTTGTGATTCCAAAACCGAACGGAGAAGTCAGACCCATCCTGGATCTAAAAAATCTAAACCAGTTTCTGAACGTTCGCCATTTTCGAATGGAAACGATTCGATCCGTGGTCGCTACTTTAAAAGGCGGAGAATTCATTGCGTCCATAGATATCAAAGACGCATATCTACACATACCAATCCTCCCCGCTCACCAAAGATTCCTAAGGTTTGTGGTAGAAGATCGCCACTTTCAATTTGTGGCCCTGCCATTTGGTGTAGCCACCGCGCCCAGAGTATTCACAAAGGTGCTAGCTCCTCTGTTAGCAAACCTAAGAACACGGGGCATTGCGGTAACAGCCTATCTAGACGATCTACTATTAATAGATCAGTCAAAGGAGGGATTGGATCACGCTGTAGACACTACAGTAGGATACCTGGAGCATTTAGGATGGATTATAAACTTACAAAAATCCTCTCTCCAGGCCCAAAGAAGGATAGTGTACCTGGGCATGATCATAGATACAGCCCAAAACAGGGTATACCTGCCAGAGCCAAAGATACAGTCTCTGAAAGACCTGATCCACAAGGTCAAAGCAAACAAGAGGCCGTCTATTCGCCTTTGCATGAGACTATTGGGAAAGATGGTAGCCTCCTTCGAGGCGGTCCCTTACGCCCAGTTTCATTCGAGACTACTTCAAGGCAATATTTTAGCCTCCTGGAACAGGAAGAGCCAAGCTCTGGATATACCCATGCGCCTGTCCTCACAAGTACGCCACAGCTTCAATTGGTGGCTAGAAGCCAGGAATTTACGGAAGGGAAAGTCCTTCCTCCCAGTGGCCTGGAAGGTGGTATCTACGGATGCCAGTCTATCGGGCTGGGGTGCAGTATTCGAGGAGGCTTCTACCCAGGGAACCTGGGCCAAGACTCAGGGGATCCTGCCCATCAATGTGCTAGAGATCCGGGCGGTATATCTAGCCCTCAAAACCTGGACATACAGGTTACAGGGCTACCCAGTTCGGGTTCAATCCGACAATGCTACGGCAGTAGCTTACATCAATCACCAAGGAGGCACCCACAGTCGGGCAGCCCAAAGAGAGGTGAACCGGATCTTGGCATGGGCAGAAGAGCATGTACCTTGCATCTCTGCAATCTTCATTCCAGGGATAGAAGACTGGCAAGCAGACTACCTGAGTCGTCAGCAGCTGCTACCAGGAGAGTGGTCTCTTCACCCAGAGATCTTTCAGGCCATATGTCTGAGATGGGGAAACCCAGATGTAGACCTGCTAGCTTCCAGGTTCAACAAGAAATTGGACAACTTTGTGTCCAGAACGAGAGATCCTCTAGCCTACGGGACAGACGCTCTAATAACTCCATGGAATCAGTTCTCACTGATCTATGCATTCCCTCCGATCCCTCTTCTACAAAGACTGCTTCGCAGGATCAAGGAGGAGGGAATACCAGTAATCCTAGTGGCCCCAAACTGGCCCAGGAGGCCTTGGTATGCCGAGATCGTAAAAATGGCGATAGGAAGGCCCTGGAAGCTTCCACTTCGACACGACCTGTTGTCACAGGGTCCAGTATTCCACCCTTCCTTACAAAGGCTAAATTTGACGGCCTGGCTGCTGAGACCCACATTTTGAAAAAGAGAGGGGTCTCTGGCCTGGTTCTTTCTACGCTCATTAATGCTAGAAAGCCAGCCTCCAGACTCATCTATCATAGAGTCTGGAAAGCATACGTTTCCTGGTGTGAATCCAGAAGTTGGAATCCTCTGAAATATGAAATAAGTAGGATTCTTGCTTTTTGCCAGTTAGGAGTGGATATGAAATTAGCCCTTAGCACCATCAAAGGGCAAATATCGGCTCTATCAGTCTTCTTTCAGAGACCATTGGCATCTCACTCCCTAGTTCGGACATTCATTCAGGGGGTACTGAGGATAAATCCTCCAGTCAGGTCTCCCTTGTGTCCATGGGATTTGAATTTGGTATTGTCAGTGTTGCAAAAGCAACCTTTTGAACCTATTCGCCATATTCCTTTAATTATATTAAGTAGGAAATTGGCCTTTCTGATTGCTATAGCTTCTGCTAGGAGAGTATCAGAGCTAGCAGCTCTTTCTTGTAAAGAGCCTTATCTAATTTGTCACAAGGACAAGATCGTACTACGACCCCATCCGGCTTTTCTGCCTAAGGTGGTGTCGGCTTTTCACTTGAATCAAGACATTGTTCTGCCTTCCTTTTTTCCAAACCCGCGGACGGCGGGGGAAAAATTATTACACTCTCTAGATCTAGTGAGAGCGGTAAAGGTGTATCTGCAAGCAACCGCTCAGATACGTAAAACAGATGTTTTGTTTATTTTACCAGATGGTCCCAAGAAGGGCCAAGCGGTATCAAAATCCACCATTTCCAGGTGGATTAGACAAGTAATTGTTCAAGCTTATGGTTTAAAGAACAGGACTCCTCCTTTTCCTGTTAAGGCGCACTCTACCAGGGCGATAAGTGCTTCATGGGCAGTGCACCACCAGGCTTCGATGGCTCAGATCTGTAAGGCTGCAACTTGGTCCTCAGTCCATACATTTTCCAAATTCTATCAAATAGATGTGAAAGGACATGAGGATTCCGCCTTCGGGCGAAGTGTGCTGCAGGCAGCAGTATAGGGCTTCTGGTCCGCAAGCGGTCGGTTTGATCTGTGTCTCCCCCCCTTCATATGAGCATTGCTCTGGGACGTCCCATTATGTAATGACTAGCTCTGTGTCCCGTGGTGTACGATAAAGAAAATAGGATTTTTATAACAGCTTACCTGTAAAATCCTTTCTTGGAGTACACCACGGGACACAGAGGTCCCACCCTTCTTATGGGAACCTTACTGCTTTGCTACAAAACTGAGGTACTTCCCTGATGGGAGGGGTTATATGGAGGGGAACTGTCTTCCATTGGTTGTGCCAGTGTCCAATCACCGCTGGTGACCCTTAACCCATTATGTAATGACTAGCTCTGTGTCCCGTGGTGTACTCCAAGAAAAGGATTTTACAGGTAAGCTGTTATAAAAATCCTATTTTCTTCTGCTCTGGAGCCTCCTCTGGCTTGGAATTCAGCCCCTTGACAAAGGGCCCGCACCCCGTCCGGTGCCACTTGGGTCCAATCTTCCCAGTCATTTGTCGTGGCATGAGACCTCCGGGACAGGGCATCTGCATCCCTATTTCCGGCTCCTGGTCTGTACTTCAGACTGAAGTTGAATCCAGACAATGCGGCCAACCACCTGTGTCCGGTGGCATCTAGTTTCGCGGTGGTGAAGAGGTAGGTCAGGGGGTTGTTGTCTGTCTTCACAGTAAACTCTGCCCCATACAAGTAGTCTTTTAGCTTGTCTACTACCGCCCATTTGAGGGCCAGGAATTCCAGCTTATGAGTGGGGTAATTCTTTTCTGAGGGGGTCAGGCTCCTGCTCACATAGGCCACTGGTCGCAGTTGTCCTTCATGTTCTTGGTAGAGTACACCACCTAGACCCTCATGGCTGGCATCCACATGTAATTCATAAGGTCTGGTAGGGTCGGCGTAGGCCAGGACTGGGGCAGTGGTTAAGCTCCTCTTCAGAGCATGAAAGGCCTCTTCACACCTTGGGTTCCACTGATCTTGAACTGACTCACCAGGCCTCCTGGGCCCTGAGTCATCCTCTTCCCCTTCTGCCTTTAGCAATTCATTCAACGGGCGGGCAATCCGAGCAAACCCCTCCACAAACCTCCTATAATAGGAGCAGAACCCCAGGAAGGATCTGAGCTCTGTTACTGTGGTGGGTCGTGGCCAGGAAGTGACTGCTTCCAACTTCTCAGGATCTGTGGCCACCCCTTCTTCAGACACTATGTGCCCCAGATAGTTCACAGAAGACTGGTAGAACCGACACTTCTCGGGGGAAAGCTTAAGTCCCTCTTCGCTGAGTCTTCTCAATACTTTCTCCAACCTGGCTTCATGTTCTTCCAAGGTTCTTCCAAAGACAATGACATCGTCCAAGTACACAAGGACTTCTATAAGATTCATGTCTCCAACAGTCTTCTCCATAAGGCGTTGAAAGGTAGCAGGAGCTCCAGACAGACCCTGAGGCATCCTATTGAATTCGAAGAATCCCACCGGGGTTATGAAGGCTGTCTTCTCCCTGTCTTCTGGGTGCATAGGGATTTGATAGTACCCACTCTTGAGGTCCATCACACTGAACCATTTGGCTCCAGACAAACTTTGTAGGGCATCTTCTATCCTTGGCGTGGTGTATTGGTCAGGGATGGTTCTCCTGTTGAGAGTCCTGTAATCGATACAAAGCCTCAACGACCCATTCTTCTTTCTGACCACCACGATTGGGGAGGCATAGCGACTTCTAGACTCCCGGATCACACCAGTCTTCTTTAGTTCTACAAGTTGTTCCCTCAGATCCTCCAGATCTGCCAGGGGGACCCGCCTGACCCTCTCTCGGAAGGGCTTATCTTCTTGGAGGCGGATCCGATGGGTGGCACTTCTTGCACACCCCACATCGAATTCATCTTCGGAAAAGATCTTCTCCCACCTGGACAGCTGGGCCTTGGCTCTTTCTTTCCAAGCCCTGGGTAGGTTCGGGTTTTCCACGGACAGTTTCTCCCAAACCTCTCCTCCGTCACCCATCCCCTTGACTTCGGACCAAGTGACCGGGGCAGCAGGGCTCACCTGACCAAGCAACACTCTGGCAGGGATCTCCATGGGTCCTCCCGTAGTGTTCCTAACACTCACCGGAACTCTGCCATGGGCCTTCTTCAGGGCCTTGAACGGAATCACTTCTGGTATCACTTCCAGGCCTGAGGACTCTTCCCTTGGGTCTGATTCCAGCATGACAAAGGGGCCAGGTTGTTCCCACGAAAGCTTCACAGTGGCCCTAAGACAGGTTACTTCTCCGGGCTGTAGCACTACTCCTTCTCTGCCAAGTCTCCACACCTTCCCTATCCCCTCTCCCGGGGTCTTCTGCTCTAAGACCAGTCGTTGGTAGGCCGTCTTTAGCATGGGATGGATTTTGGTGGCTGAATGGTTTCTCTCTTTCACTAGAGGGGTCAGGAGTCTCCTGACTAGATCCGTGTTTGTCCCAATGATCAGGGAAATCTTGCTGGCTCCAGGCGGCCGGGGACACACAACTGCCAGGGTGTCAAACACTTCAGCCTTCCCAGCCACGGATGGGTCGAAAGTCATCTTTATGGGCAGGTACCCATCATAAGGGAAACTCTGGGTTCCAAGTCCCCATATCTCCAGCTCTTCTATCTTCTGGATAGGCAGATGACTCAAGTGCCTATCATAGAAGTTCCGGTATAGTAAAGTCACCTGTGCTCCGGTGTCCAAAAGAGCTTTAGTATAGACTCCTTCCACTTGAATGGGCACAGTAGGAGACGGGCCCACCAGTTCCTTTGGGTATGGCCGGACTGGGGTCACCTCTTTTTTTTTTCTTTCGACCCTTGCCCTGCTCCTTTTGGACTTTAATTTTTCCTGAGCCTGGCATGCATTGACTTTCTCCCTCTCAATGGGGGCACAAACCCGCTGAGGGATGTTATTGTTCTTTTTGGTGGATATTCCTTCTTTGGGGTGCTGTACTTCCACTGAGGGGTCTTGCCCCCTCCCTCTGGGGTACATCTTGGTGGGGGTGTACTATACCTCCTCCTAGGAGTTTTGTCTCCTCCATTCTTGGCCTTTTTTTTTAGTTTGGAGCGCACTGAAGATGATGGGCACCCGGTTGACTCCTTCACCGGGGCCCTTTGGAGTTTCCCGCCGGCTTGCAATTATCTGTTCTCTTCTTCTTTGGGCTGGAGCATACGTTTGCAAAGTGGCCACTCCCTCCGCAGTTATAGCAAATCACCTCTTCTCGGTCCTGTAGGGAGGCCGGTGCTGAGGTGTTCGGGAACAACTCCTTTCTTGGGCTTGGTTTCTCTCGTCTTCTCTGATCTTTCTCCATCAAAGAGGTCAGCATCTCCAACACTTGGGCCATTTGCGATTTCAGAGTGTCAACCTCCGCTTCTCTTTCTGGGCTCTTGACCGAATGTACCAACACTGGTACAGGTGTGACATTCGCCTTGGCCACCTGCTGATCTTCCTCCAGCGCCTCTTCGTCCCTAATAATTTTTATTAGATCAGAGTAGGTTAGTGACATTCCTCCTCCTGAGGTTTTCAGGTGCAGCCAGACCGGGTCTGAGCGCCGCGCTCCCCTCATGATCTGCTTCATGCGTGCTTCATCTGCATCTTTGGGCAGCATTCCCTTCTTCAGTACAATCTTGCATAACTGCCAGTTCAGCCTTCTAACATATTCTGACAGTTTCTCATTCGGCTGCTGGAGAGTGTGTTCAATTTGATAAATCATCTCTGACACCTTCTCCAGCTGACCAAACTCTTCCTGCAGCATGGCCAGGCAATCTTGAGCTGTACAGTTTTCATTTCCAAACCGGAAGCTCTTCACCGGTTCTGCCGCGGCACCTTTCAGACTTTCTAAGACTCGCTGTCTCTTCTGTGCCTCAGGCACCTCCCATGCTTCTACTGCCTGCAATGCCTGTTCCACCCAAGTGTCAAAATCTTCCTCCCCCGCAGGGACGGGGAGCTTCCCTGAGAAGGTGCTAAGCTTCTGGTAACCGGCCTCCACATGCACCGTACTGCTTTTCAGGCACTTAATTACAAGGTCTCCTAGAGCATTCAACAATTCAGGCCCTATAGCGGCCAGCGGTGATCCCGGGCTTAATAGTTCCTTAAGCTTTTCTGCTTTAGGGGATAGTGGTGGAGATAATTGTGGGAGTGATGGCTTTGGTGTCTGAAACCATTCTTCCTTCACTGGCAGCGTATGTATCAAGTGATAGATCTGATTATCTATGGCTTGTATACTCTGACTTTTAAAATGCTCTGGGATTTCATTTTTCCATTCTACCAGTGCGTATGTAAACGAGATCACTGGATCTGGCCTAAAATCCATCACCCATGCTTTGTGGCTCGGAGACAGTAACAATACGAGCTGTTTTATCTCCTCTTCCTTCCATCTTTTCCCCGGGAGTACAATGACTACCGCCGCGGTTGGATCGGCGCCAATCGCTGCGCACCACTGTGACATTGCCAGCGGGTCCATGCTGGTACTTCTGACCGGCTTGATTGCAGCGTGCAACGTACAAGGATCCCGGACTCGAGCCCCCACGTGTAGCGCTACCCCCAGTTAAGAGAGCCGCTGATATTGATTTGGGCCCTGTAGTGCACTGCTGTCAACCCCTGGCAATCGGCTCTAACCTCCCGTGGCACAGCTGGTGATAGAGGGATAGGACCGCGTGACCGCAACTGTTGGTGACGCAGTCCTATAACAAACATACACAGAATATACTTTAAAACTCCTATTAAAGTAAGCGGAACTGACACCAAATGTACTTTACCCAGATATTTTACTGAGGCTAATGGGCAAGTAATAAACAACAGTATAACAAGTTGCAGATCCCTGCAATAAACAGTAATAAAGATAAACAGAGTAATCAGAATAATTAAGTATTGCTATGCAACTCTAGCGCTGCCCTTTTACAGCTACTTCCCCTCATGGGTAGACTAACACCCAGCAATGTCTACCTATGCAGTCAGGCCTGACTGATCTAAATGGAAGTTCAGTGAAACAATATTCGCTAGCAATCTCTCGGTGGTGCACTTGAAGAACAACTTTGTAATCCCAACGAATAGTAAAGATAAAGTATCTGTCTTTAAACAGCTCTCACCACCTGGACAAGTCCAAGTCCCTTTCCTCCATCGATTCGTCTAGGAACAGGAATCCACCGACATCCAAGTCTTCAATCCTTCTGGTGTACTGCAGCAAGGAGGATTAGATGTCTCTAAGGCTCTGCTAGGCTGGCAGAGGCCTCTTTGGAAAGGAGCACACGGCCCGGGCTTCAGGCCTTGTGCACACAGCAGTTCAGCACAGACATCCTCTTGCTAGGAGAGGGGTGTCCAAAGAGGCTGACCAAAACTCCGCCTCCCCTTTATAAAGTCTGCCCCAGCAGTCTCTGTTCTGGAGCAATGCACCCTGGGTGCTGCAAGATGTACTGGGAGATGTAGTCTCTCTCTCCTCTGCTTTCACTTCCATAATGTCTCTTTACTTCCTCCCGACTCACCTCTCACCTGGAACTTCTTGTCTCTCTGCATTAAAGGGGAACACCCCGCTACAGTACATTTATAGTATACTATACACTTCGATCAGTCAGGTTGGGATACCAGATCCGCATATGTAGATGTGTATTTAAAGGCAATCCAGCAGGACCAAATAGAGTTCGCCAATTCGGATCTATTTCTAAGGGAAAGTGTAAGGTCTTCCATGAAGTATATATGGTCGACTTCTAGAAGCCATTGGCGTAGACTAGGCACTGTAGGTTTTTTCCAAAAACGTGGGATAAGCGCTCTAGCAGCGTTAAGCAAGTGGGGTGTTATAGATTTCTTATAAGATCCTGCTGGCTTGTCAGTACAATGAAGAAGAACTACCCATGGATCATTAGGAATGTTAAAGCCTTGAATTACATTAACCCAGTGTAGAATGGTCTGCCAATAGGAGCGAATGAGGGGGTTTGCCATTTTATTTTTACACTGCTCTGCTGTAGATTGTTTTTATTACACTTTCTGTCATAGGAGCACCAGCCCAGGGAGTTATTGATGATTCTGTTGAATTTAGTACAGTCACTGACAGAGCAATTCTAAGTTAACTGGGGAATTTGATACTTACCAATCAGTAATTTTCCTTTCCCGTCACAAAAGCATGGCAGTACACTTGTGGGTAAGCCCCGCCTTCTCTTATACCATAGGACCGACTACCCTACTAGTGTAAGCTCCACCCAGATGTCTGCATTCTAGTCACAATACAAATTGTGAACAAGGGTGGGACTTGTATGCGGTCATACTTATGTGCCAGAAAAATAAAATTACAGGCAGGTAGGTATACAATTTTTCAGTTTTCCTGGCACAAGCATGACAGGATATAGCAATGAAAACCAGGGAGGGTGATACAGAAATGATTTATTAGACATTTCACAGTACTGAGAAGTACTGGAGAACTCCCCTGAGTTGCACCATTGTCAGAGATGTCAGTTTTACCTGATAATGGTACAAGAAGGTACCATATGATGCACAAGTTGCCTCCCCTGCAGATGATTTCTGGTGGAACACTTTTTGCTGGTTGTAGCATTCCCATCCGATGGCTTCTGTGAGGGCTGCACAAGTGCGGAGACAAAGCCCTCGGCCGGAAATTCTTATAACTTTTCCTATGAGGAAGCCAAAGTACTTCATTTGTGTTGCAGAGATGAAAGGCTGGAAGAAGGAATGCGATCTGCTGTCTTGGCACTTGGTTAGCAGGCAGACCCTGAATAGACTCCTGGGCAGTCTGTAAAACCAAGGCGATCATTGAAAGTGTTACTAAACCCACAACAGTGAAATCAGTCTGTTTAAAGCATGCTTGTTATACTCACTGTGGAACCTAAGGGGTTAATCCTCTGCATTGTGTAAAAAGGGAGTTTGGTCCTGTCTTCTTTGATCCTCCCCTTCTTTCACGGTCCCCAATCCATCTCCTGATAAAACAAAGCCTTGGGGGCACTCTGCACATGCTCAGTTTTGTGTGCATTGCTAAAGAGAGGTTTTTGTTTTTAACTTGCGAGGGTGCATGTGATGGGCACAGGGCCAATCAGCACTGTCCGGACAGAGGGTCAGGAGTCATGCTTCCTCATACAGTCAGAGTGAAAGTGACAGTTTTCCACATGCCCAACATTGGCCTCTTTAGGACCACCCTGATGGGAAATAGAATGACTGGTAATGGAAACGATAACTGTGCCCCTTGACCTCGAGGATGATCTTCTGTGCAAGGAGCTTTGAGACAGCTTACGACTTCTGGATGAGCGCTGATGATGTGGGCCCTGGCTAGACAAAAACTGTCATCAACCACAAAACTCTGCAAATCGATGGGGGTCTATGGTATGGTTATCTATGACATAGTCTGGAATGCAGGCAATCAAAAGCGAGTGAGACTCAGAACACATAAAACTGCAGTGACCAAAGATTAAATGTACCATGGGCAAGGTAACACATGATCCTAGCAGCAAATCAAGTAAAGGTGGTTCAAACTGTGTGGCAACCCCCCATACTGTGTGCAACCTCCATGCAGATAGTGTTCTTACTGGAACTGGAACCCCGGTGCTGCAAGGCAGAATTGCTAACCATTAAGTTACTGTGCTGCACCAATTAAAAATAATCTAAATAGGGCCACACACGCTAAGCCCTCCGATGGGCGCACACCTACCTGCTGGGGAAAGTACCTCAAAAATGCCAGTGCTTGACTAGAAACGAAAGTGGCATTCCTGAAGGGAAAGGGGGACATTTCTGGCCTGTTAATATGGAGAAGTTACTTAGAGCCCTAAGAAAGCAGCAGCATCCCTGAACAAGATTGGATCCCCTGAGGTAGAGCACCTCCTGCTGCACCTCTTGGATATGATGTCATGCCACGGACAGGCAACCACCTTAGGGAAGTCCTTTCCAGAATAGCAGGCTTCCTCCTAGCCCAGCATAAAGGAGGGGAAATTTGCAGCTTAACCAGAAGAAACAGCAAATTGTCCAAATGTTTCACAGAAGGACCACAAGCACAGAAACAGCCTTAACGTTAAAACCACCTACCTAGCCTGCCACACCTTTTAAGTGGATTATGTGCTGAACCCCCAAAGACCACCAGAACAGGACGCGCCACATGAAATGACATATTGAGGCTGTACAATGGGGACTTTGACTAGGAGAGGTGGAGAACCTGGGTGGCATGCCACAGGAAATTGGTTAGGAAGGGCAAAAAGAGAAAAGGATTCATGTCAGATCCTGTGAGCAGGAAAAAGAATGCAGGAAATAGGGTAGCCAGTCCTGTGGTGTAAGAGGAGGTGGAGATTACCCGGAAGTATCTGCCATGCTTGTGTCAGATAAGAACCTTGCCTGGGTGCACTGCAGCCAATGAGATCCTAAGATTAAACCTCCCTGGGATGCACTGCAGACAATGAGATTTCAAGAATAAACCTCCCTGGGATACACTGCAGCCAATCAGGTTCCAGGAATAAATTTTGCTGAGATACATTGCTGCAGCCAAAGAGATCCAAAGATTAGACCTCCCTGAATGCACTACAGCCAATAAGATTCCAGGAATAAATCTCACTCGACACTGTAGCCAATGAGATCCTAAGATTAAACCTCCCTGAATGCACTACAGCCAATAAGATTCCAGGAATAATTCTTCTTATAAAAAAAAAAAAAAAGATTCCAGGAATAAATCTCACGCGACACTGCAGCCAATGAGATCCTAAGGTTAAACCTTCCTGGGATGCACTGCAGACAATGAGATTTCAATAATAAACCTCCCTGGGATACACTGCAGCCAATCAGGTTCCAGGAATAAATTTCGCTGAGATACATTGCAGCTAATGAGATCACAAGATTAAGCCTCCCTGGATGCACTGCAGCAAAAGCGATCCACAGATGAAACCTCCCTGGATGCACTACAGCCAATAAGATTCCAGGAATAAATCTCACTTGACACTGCAGCCAATGAGATCCAAAGATTAAACCTCCCTGGATACACTACAGCCAATAAGATTCCCGGAATAAATCTCACTCGACACTGCAGACAATAAAATCCTAAGGTTAAACCTCCCTGGGATGCACTGCAGCCAATGAGATTCCAGGAAAAAATCTTGATGGGACGTGCTGCAGCCAATAAGATCCCAAGATTAAACCTCCATAGGTACACTGCAGCCAAAGAGATCCCTAGATGAAACCTCCCTAGGATGCACTGCAGCCAATGAGATTCTAGGAAAAAATCTTGCTGAAAAGTGCCTGCAGCCAATGAGATCTGAACAATAAACCTCCCTGGGACACACTGCAGCCAATTAGATCAAATGAGAACAAATGGGCTTTAATACTCTTTTTAATACTCATCTAAAATAATAATTATATATTGAGCCAACCCATCCACAGCCAACTAAAATCCAATTGTGTCTCTAAATGCTATCAGGAAAGTGAGGACTTCATTAAAGCTTTGCCCTTGTCAAAGTCACTCAAATCCTTACACTTGTTCCTTTTTTCTGCTTTCAACACATTTTAAAGTCTCCAAAGGTAGTAATCATACCGCCCTTTCAAAGTAGCAAGGGTAAGATATAACCTAAATTCGGATGATGGTCAAGAATGGCGGGTGTTGCAGTGCTCGGTAACGGATCGACTACCTTTGGAGACTTTAAAATAGTCCGTCAGGCTTTGGAATAAGCATTTATGTTTACTATTATACATAAATAATTAACCTATTCTGGATTGGCTTGAGTGTACCCCAGTGACTCCCTGCTTACCAGCATTGATCGTTCTATCAGAACTACCTTCAATATATTAATGCGATACCATCTTCTTGACGGGGCATACAGTATTTATACATTGCCACTGTCTAGATAGATGCGCGACCTGACAACCTTGGCTAAATATGTGAATTTGAAAAAAATATATATGACATGCTCCTGAGGAAGCGTTTATAATTAACACGCAACATGTCGAGCAAGCTCTCCATCTCCTCTGGATCCACCTGCTGGTTATCTAGTTTATAGTTATACAATTATAAATTTCTCTCTTTTGTTTATTGTACTCAGCTGAGCCATTATAAGGAGAATATATTGTACTGTGAGGATAAATACACTGATAACCCTCTTGGACCAGTTATAATAACTGATCAATGAAACTGACATTTTATGACTGTTTTATATTTCAAATTTCTTGTATATTAATAAATCTTTCGTTTTTTATTTCTATCTACCTTGTATGCCTTTAAAGTCCAATCGTTAGTTCTTAGTTTAGTAAATACTGCTGAAGGAGTTGTAGAGGTGTTGGTAGAGGCAGTGGGTGGATTTCCCAGTAGATGCAGTTTCGCTTTTTTCTTGGCAGAAACCATTATGAGTAAAAAGAGTTCAACTGAAGGTACTTAGTGCATTGTGTAAACTTTGTCTTGTAGGATCTCATGGATCAAGCCTTCTCCATCTGCTATGACGTGGACGGTTGTTTGAATTTCATCGCTCCCTCATCTAATGATGTAAGAATGAACAGACATTGTGTATGGGAAAGATAGGGCTGACAAAGTGGGGGGTGGGGGGCAGGGAGATGCTGACCTCTATTTGGGAGATGTGGGGTGGGGACAGAGACTATACTCTGTAGTGGAAATGTCTGGCAGGGATAGAGTCTGACCTCTGTAGAGGAAGGTGGGAATGGAGGTTGTTCTCAGTATAGGAGATCCAAAACAGAGATGGAGGCTGACTTCTTTAGGAGAGATGAGATGTGGGGACAGAGACCCAGCCTCTGTGGAGCCTCTGTACTCATGGCACCCCTCCTCCACTGAGGTTAGTCTCTGTCCCTGCCTTATGTCTCCTCCATTGAGGCTGACCTCGGTAGGCGAGGGGTGGGGATGGAGGAGTGGACCAATGGTGCAGGCAGGCCTTTGTAAGGGAGATGTGAAGCGAGGACAGGGGTGGACTGCTGTAGGGAGACTTGGGGCAGTGACTGAGGGGGACCCCCATAGAGCAGAAGTGGGGTGGAGGGAGACCCCTATAGGGGTAGGACAATGACAAGGGGTGGCACTCTGAAAAGGAGATGTGTGAGGGATGGAGTTGGGCCCCTGTAAGGAAGATGTGAAGCAGGGACAGGGGTGGACTGCTACAGGGAGGCCTGGGGGCATTGACTGAGGGGGGCGCTCACTTTGTTGAGGCGGAGTGGGGTAAGGACAGAGGCAGGCCTTTGTATGGGAGATGTGAAGCCGAGGGGGGTGGATTGGGGTGAACTTCTGTAGGAAGGCTTGGGGCATTGACTGAGGGGGACACTTACTCTGTAAGAGGCGGAGTGGGGCAAGAACAGAGGCAGGCCTTTGTAAGGGAGATGTGAAGCCAAGGGGGGTGGATTGGGGTGAACTTCTGTAGGAAGGCTTGGGGCATTGACTGAGGGGGACACTTACTCTGTAAGAGGCGGAGTGGGGCAAGAACAGAGGCAGGCCTTTGTAAGGGAGATGTGAAGCCGAGGGGGGTGGATTGGGGTGAACTTCTGTAGGAAGGCTTGGGGCATTGACTGAGGGGGACACTTACTCTGTAAGAGGCGGAGTGGGGTAAGGACAGAGGCAGGCCTTTGTATGGGAGATGTGAAGCCAAGGGGGGTGGATTGGGGTGAACTTCTGTAGGAAGGCTTGGGGCATTGACTGAGGAGGACCTTTGCAGGGGAGAAGTAGGGTGGAGATGGAGGGACGCCTCTATAGGAGTGGGGTGCTGACAAGAGTTGGGGCTCTGTAGGGGAGACGTGTGAGGGTGGAGGGCCACCATATAGCTAAATGAAAGATGACCCAATTGTCTCTTGTCTTTGTACAGTTCTGTCTGTGGCTGGATGGGCTTTATGCTCTGCTGGGGAAGGAAATGCCCAGTGAACGGTGCCGCACGGATCTAGACCTCCTGCTCAATACTGAACTGAAACTCAGGTTACTGGACTTGGAGAATATTCAAATCCCAGAACAACCTCCACCAATTCCACCACGGCCTACGAATTATGACTACTGCTACCACTTCACTTCTGCGGAGGCTTGACAACCAACAAATCAATGCATTCATGTAATCTGCCAACATTACGTAGAATTTAGAATAAACACACCGTATGAATAGACGAAGGATGAGTACTACTTCTAGCCAGGGAAGATGAAGTATTCTTACTCATTATGCTTCTTTCATTGAGGGCAGGTGGGTGTCTGCTTGTACAATCTCATTCTATTTCTGAAGCTGGATGGTCATCATGTCCCGATCTTACTCAGCAGGTCCTAATTTATCTCAACCTGGAACCATTTGATTTCCCGCTCTCGTCTATCATCACTATAAATATTGGACAGAAGGAAGCACCATTTATAGGAACAAGAATGTGCAATAGTCTTTGTGAAATGGCTTTTACATACAAACCCCACAAAGAATCAATATTATGTATATTTGTGCAATAAAATCTGTAATGAACGTCACATGGGAATATTCATTCTAGTGATGTACAATGACATTTCTACTGTGTGAGGAATTTGGTTTGTGGCTGATTGCTGGACTGTGTTATGATACATAAAGCTGAATAAAGAGCACTTTGTATGATGGTGAATGAATGATGGCCTTGGAGGGTGAGCTGGGAATTTTCCCTTTGTAAAGAAGTAGAACAGAAGAAAACGGGCTACGAAAAAAAAAAAAAAAAAAATCCACTCCAGAAAATTTTACCCCTTTATGAACAGGCCATTTTTTTGCTATTCAGCACTGCGCTAATTTAACTGACAATCACAAACACTGTACCCAAATAAATTTATATAATTTTTTTCACATATATAGAGCTTTCTTTTGGTGGTTATTTGATGACCACTAGAGATAGGCTCGGGAGTGTTTGGGATCCCACCTGCTCGATCCCGCCAGGAAGCCAGAACTGCACACCCCTAATCACGGGCAGTGAGGCATTTCCGGATCTGTGCAGCTGAGGACCGGGGAATGTCTCACTGACTGCGATTAGCGGTGTTCAGTGTCGACTTCATGGCAGGATCGGGCAGGTGGGATCCCGAACACGCCCAAGCCCATTCCTAATCACCACTGGGTTTATATTATATAAATGAAAAAAGACCGAAAATATTTTTTCATTTCTGCTATAAAACATGTTCAATAAAATTTTTAAATTTTTCATAAATTTAGGCCACAATATATTCTGCTACATGTCTTTGGTAAAAAAAAATCCCAATAAATTGGTTTGCGTGAAGTTATAGCATCCACAACGGATGGTATACGTACTGGGATATATTTTTTTTTATTTTTTATACTAGTAATGGCGGCAATTTGTGAAATATAGTGTGGCGGACAGTCTGACCCTAACTGCCACTGACATCTCCAGTGACACTAATACAGTGATCAGTGCTTAAAATATACACAGTGACTGTACTAATGACACTGGGTGGGAAGAATCAAGGCAATTCCAAATCGCTAAGTGTGAATGGAGCCTAATGCCGCATACACACGATCGGAATTTCCAACAACAAAACCGGGTTTTTTTTTTCCCCCCTGATGGATGTTATGTTGGCTCAAACTTGTCTTGTATACACACGGTTACACAAATGTTGCTCGGAAATTCCGATGGTCAAGAACGCGGAGACATACAACACTACGACGAGCCAAGAAAAATGAAGTACAATGTTTCTGAGCATGCGTCAAATTGGTTCCGAGCATGCGCAGCACTTTTGTGCGCCGGAAATGGCTACACACGGTTGGAATTTCCAACAAGAACTTTTCTTGTTGGAAAAATTGAGAAGCTGCTCTCAAACATTTGTTGTCGGAAATTCCGACAGCAAATGTCCGATGGAGCCTACACACGGTCGGAATATCCGATCAAAAAATAACATCGAACATTTGTTGTCGGAAATTCCGATCGTGTGTACGCGGCATTAGGCTAAAATATTCCTTGTATTTAATAACCCCCCCCCCCCCCCCGTCTCCCTCACTCATGCAGGCTTAAAAAATTGCAGTGCTGAACCCTCGAGTCTGCAGCCCATTATGCTATTATTCAGTTATATCTTCTCGTCACTTTCAAATCCCACTGGACTACTCTAGACCATTTAGCCACTTCCAAACTGCGCAAATTCCAGCACTCGTCTCCTACATGTAAAAACCATCATTATTTTTTGCTAGAAAATTACTCAGAACCCCCAAACATTATATATATATATATATATATATATTTTTAGCAGAGACCCTAGGGAATAAAATGGCAGTCATTGCAACTTTTTATGTCACACGGTATTTACGCAGCAATTTTTCAAACACTTTCATGAATAAAAAAAAAACAGTAAAGTTAGCACAATTTTTTTGTATAATGTGACAGATGATGTTACTCCGAGTAAATAGATACTTCACGTCACGTTTTAAATTGCACACATTCGTGGAATGGCACCAAGTTCTGAACTTAAAAAATCTCCATAGGCGACGCTTTTAATTTTTTACAGGTTACCAGTTTAGAGTTACAGAGGAGGTTTTGGGCTAGAATTATTGCTCTTACTCTACCGCACGTGTGGTTTGAACGTTGTTTACATATGCCGACGCGACCTACGTATGCATTCGCTTTTGTGTGCGGTTACAGTGGCGCTTAAATTTATTTAATTGTTTTTTCTTTATTTACATTTTTTTTATTTCTACTTTCCCTTTAAAAAAAAAAAAATTCATCACTTTTATTCCTATTACAAGAAATGTAAACATCCCTTGTAATAGGAATAGTGTGTGACAGGTCCTCTTTATGGAGAGGTGCGGGGTCTATAAAACCTCAGATCTCTCCTTCAGGCTGGAAAGCATCAGATCAAAAAAGTAAATAAAAATGAACGATCTCAGGCCTTCCAGCCGAGTCCCCAGCATTGTTTATGTCCGCCGGCCCGGACATCATAACGTCACGCCTGAGCCTCCGAGAGTCATAGAGACTGCCGGGGACCATCTGGCCCTCGGTTTTCTCTATGACCAACTTCCGGCTCCGGCGGATTCCTTCTCTGGCTTGCCGATCGCACGGGCGAGCTGGTAGATGCACCGGGAGTGGTGGGGGAGGGGATTGATAGGAGGGTGGGCTAACTCAGTATTGAACCCTACGAACTAAGACTGGGATGCCATTAAAGTTAATGTGCGTGTAAAGACAGGTGTCCCAATACTTTTGACAATATAGTGCATTTCCGGAGGTGAAATTGAGACTCTCCAGAGGAAATAATTGTACCATTACAGCCAGATCACCCAAATACTGTCATCTTACAGTGAATCTGCAGCAGTAGTTTGTGTCACTAAAGCCCCGTACACACGGTCAGACTTTTGGCCAACAAACTTAATTTTGAGCAAGTTGGACCAACAATCCCACCGTGTGTGCGCTCCATCGGACAAACTTTTTTTTGCTTTTTTTCTTGTTTTCATCGGACAAAAGTTGGGTCTGCAAACGGACAAACTTTTGCCCAACAAAAGTCCGATGAAGCAAAGTCCAACCGTGTGTACAGAAAACCATCGGACTTTTGTCCGATGGACAAAACAACTAATGTTGAAATCAACCAACGATAGCAGAAGTTGACCAAAGGGTGGCGATAAAGAGCAGAAAAGAGCTGAAAAACCACGTGATGTTGCAAAAAGTTTTGGGAAAGTTTGCAGAAAAGTCCTGTGGTGTGTATGCTATGGGTGTTCCCGACTAACTCCGTTCGGACAAAAAACGACGGAAAAGTCCAATGGAAGTCCGACCGTGTGTATGGAGCTTTAATCTTGCTGTGTGTGGGAGGCTCAGCGCACACATTTTTCAATGCCAATTTTCATAAAAAAAACAACAAAATAAACAATTTATTGGGGGTAGAGGATCTCTTTAAAGGCACAATATAGTTAAACATAAAAGCTTTGACTGGCTCAGGGCACAATACCCGTCCCCTGTGCCTTTCATCTTCTGCCTACCTCATCAGATAAATCCCTTTATTTACTTGTATCCTTATTTTTTCTGTAGAGCTCTGAGAATGGCAAATTCCAGCCGGCATTGTTTTCTGCTTCTAGCCCTGCCCTCAGCAGCCACAATTACGGGAAGATGACGGGCAGGTGGCACAACACAAAACCGTGTGGCAAAAGTCTGCAGTCCTAAAAAGACACCTTTGCAGCCGCATGAGCGCTAAAGAGCCGCTCCTTTTAGCGGTGCTTTTCGGCTGCTAGTAGGGCGCTTTTAACCCCCAAAAAAGAGGCTAAAAGCGCCCGTGTTGCGGCGCTTCCAAATCGCTTTTCAATGAGTAGGGCGTTTTGGGAGCGCTAAAATAGGATTTTTATAACAGCTTGCCTGTAAAATCCTTTTCTTGGAGTACATCACGGGACACAGAGCGACATAGTCATTACTAATGGGTTATATAGTTACCGTCAGGTGTTGGCACTGGCAACTTCCAAAACCGGAAGTACCCTCCCCTATATAAGCCCCTCCCATCCGGGAGCACCTCAGTTTTGTAGCAAAGCAATAAGTGTCCCCAAAGAGGGGCGGGAGCTCTGTGTCCCGTGATGTACTCCAAGAAAAGGATTTTACAGGCAAGCTGTTATAAAAATCCTATTTTCTTTTTCGTACATCACGGGACACAGAGCGACATAGTCATTACTAATGGGATGTCCTAAAGCAATGCCAAATGAGGGGGGGGATACACCATATATAAGCTGAGCGCTATCAGACATGAGGATCTTTTGCGGCCTGCAACACACTGCGCCCAAAGGCGACATCCTCCTGACTTCTAACGTCCACCTGGTAGAACCTAGTAAACGTGTGTACTGAAGACCATGTTGCGGCCTTACAGATTTGAGCCAGGGAGGCCTGGTGATGCACTGCCCATGAAGTTCCAACTGCTCTCGTGGAGTGCGCTCTAACTTCGAACGGAGGCGGTCTCCTTCTCAAGCCATAAGCTTGCATAATGACCTGTCGAATCCACTTGGCTAAAGTAGATTTTGACGCTGCCTGACCCTTTCTGGGGCCTTCCGGCAGTATAAACAAAGTATCCGTTCTGCGAATCTGAGCAGTGGCTTTTAGATAAGCTTTAACTGCTCTTACTACATCCAAAGAATGCAATAACTTTTCCTCTACCGAAGTAGGTTTGGGGAAAAAAGAAGGAAGAACCACATCTTGGTTCAAATGAAACCTCGATACCACCTTAGGAAGAAAGGCTGGATGAGGACGTAACACTACTCTGTCCTTATGGATAACCAGATATGGCTCCTTACAGGACATAGCTGCTAATTCCGATACTCTTTTAGCCGAACAAATGGCTACTAGAAAAATCAATTTCCTGGTGAGAAGCACCAAGGAAATATGCTGTAATGGTTCAAATGGTTGTTTCTGTAGAACCGACAGAACCAAGTTTAGATCCCATGGACATATGGGAATACTAACCGGAGGACTAATACGCATCACTCCTTGTATAAAGGCTTTGACTAGTGAATGCGAAGCCAAGGGCCTTTGAAAAAATATTGACAAGGCCGAAATCTGACCTTTGATAGTACTCAAGGCAAGCTTCCTATCTACAGCCCATTGTAGGAAGTCCAGAATTCTACCTATTACGTATTTACGTGGATGCCATTTCTTGGCTTCACACCAGGCGATGTACGCCTTCCAGATTCTATAGTAGATCTGCCTGGATACCGGTTTCCTGGCATTGATCATGGTAGATACCACAGGATTAGACAGCCCTCTCTTTTTTAGAATGTGGGCTTCAATAGCCAGGCCGTCAAACCTAGGGCTGGTAAGGAAGGGTGGTATATTGGTCCCTGCGAAAGCAGGTCCGGACGATGTGGGAGGGTCCAAGGACTCCCCACAGACATTTTTACGATCTCCGCGTACCATGCTCTTCGGGGCCACGCTGGAGCCACCAGAATCACTGGTTTCTTTTCTACCCTGATTCTGCGGAGTAATCGAGGTAACAATTGTGGCGGTGGGAATGCATATATCAGCTTGAACTGATCCCAAGGGAACACTAGGGCATCCGAGCCGCACGCTAGGGGATCCCTTGTCCAAGAGACAAACCTGTCCACTTTCGTGTTGAACCTGGATGCTAGCAGATCTACATCCGGTGTTCCCCACCGCTGACATATTGTCCGGAAAACCTCGGGATGAAGGGACCATTCCCCTGGGCATAATTGTTGGCGACTTAGAAAGTCCGCCTTCCAATTCTCCACCCCTGGAATGAATACCGCAGATATGGCTGGGACATATCTTTCTGCCCATCTCAGGATGTAATTTACTTCCCTTTGGGCTGCACGACTCCTGGTGCCCCCCTGACGATTGATATATGCCACTGCTGTGGCATTGTCTGACTGAACTCTGACAGGGGACCCTTGGAGTTTGGATGTCCATGCTACTAGGGCATACCGGGCTGCTCGTATCTCTAAGAGATTGATGGGCAGGGCCTTTTCCGCATCCGACCATCTGCCCTGGAGAGACCATTGCTCCAGTACTGCTCCCCAGCCTAAAAGGCTGGCATCTGTAGTGACCACCTTCCAGGAAATCGGACTGAAGGATTTCCCTCTTTCCAGATTCCGGGGAACCAACCACCAACGGAGGCTTCTGCGAACGGAAGGGGACAAGGACATTGGTACGTCCAGAGCCTGAACTTTTTTGTTCCAGGCTGACAGTATGGCCCTTTGCAACTTCCTTGAATGGAATTGACCGTAGGGTACTGCTTCGAATGATGCCACCATTTTTCCCAGCAGCCTCATGCACAGGCGTATGGATGGCTGTCTTTTTGAACCCACTAAGTGGATCAAATCTCTCAAAGACGACCCCTTTTCTTGAGGCAAGAAAATTTTTCTCTGGTCTGAATCCAGCCTTAGCCCCAAGTATTCCAGACTTTTGACTGGTTCTAGGGCTGACTTGTCTCGGTTGATAATCCAACCGTGATATTCCAGATACTTGATTGTCTCGTGAACAACCACTTCTAGTTTTTCCACTGAGTGGTCTATCAGCAACAAGTCGTCTAGATATGCCATTATCGTTACACCTCGTGTTCTTAGATTGGCCAATAATGGGGCCAGAATTTTTGTGAACACTCTTGGTGCTGTGGCCAGACTGAAGGGTAAGGCTCTGAACTGAAAATGGCGCCCTTCTATCGCAAAGCGTAGAAATTTTTGGTGGGCTGGAAAGATGGGGATGTGCAAATACGCATCTTTGATGTCGATCGAGGCTAACCATTCCTCCCCTTGTAGGGCAGTGGCTACCGATCGGATCGACTCCATCCGGAAAGTCCTGATATGCAGGAATTTGTTTAGCCCTTTTAGATTTAATATGGGCCTCACGTCCCCGTTTGGCTTCGGAACTGTAAAGAGGTTTGAGTAAAACCCGAACCCCCATTCTTCCAGGGGGACCTCTATAATTACTGCTTGAAGCAATAATTGTTCCAGTGCCAACAGGAGGGATCCTCTCTTCTGGGGATCCCTTGGCACGTTCGACCTTATAAAGCGGGAAGGAGGGGAGTTTTTTAACTCCAATTTGTATCCCAGATTTACTGCGGAGAGCACCCATCTGTCTCGGATCGTGTCCCGCCAGGTTTCTGTGAACAACTGAAGTCTTCCCCCCACCCGATTGGGTGGGGGCAACCCTTCATGCATTTGACTTTGGGGGAGGTTTTGTACCTCTCCTGCTCCAGGGCTTCTTGTTACCCTGCAACTGTCCCTGATTTTTACCTCCGGGATTTGACCGGGGAGGCCGTCGGAACTGTTTCACAGCCGATGTCCTAGGGACTGGAGAAGCCGGCCTCTTAAAAGAGGGACCTCTAACTCTATTTTTGACCGGCAAGAGTGTACTTTTACCACTGGAAATTCTCTGGATATACTTGTCCAGGTCTTCCCCGAATAAACGCTCCCCATGAAATGGGAAGCTGACCAGCAATTTTTTACAGGGAGCTTCAGCAGACCAGTTTTTGAGCCATAGAAGCCTGCGCATATGTACTACAGACAGCGTAAGGCGGGAGGCCTGATGGATTGAATCCTTTATAGCGTCCACCGCAAAGCATAAGGCTCTAGGTAGATCAGCTAGAGCAAGCGCCTGCTGATCTGGCACGTCCCTTAAGACCTGTTTCAACTGA
Organism: Rana muscosa; assembly: GCA_029206835.1. Classification (NCBI taxonomy): domain Eukaryota; kingdom Metazoa; phylum Chordata; class Amphibia; order Anura; family Ranidae; genus Rana; species Rana muscosa. The sequence continues at coordinate 341,972,678 of CM055119.1, forward strand.
TCCTTCACTGCTTGGCAGACCCCTATAGCTGCCACTGCTGGTTGTGTCACCAATCCTGCTGTAGAAAAAGCAGATTTCAATAAGGACTCCAATTTTTTATCTATTGGGTCCTTGAACATTTGGACAATTTTCCACCGGACATGTCAGTGATTTATTCACACAAGAGATGGCTGCGTCCACTGTAGGGACCTTCCATTTTCTGACGAACTTATCCTCCATAGGATAGACCACCGGAAATCTCTTGGGGGGAGTAAATATTTTGTCAGGATGCTCCCAATCCTGGTAAATGAGCCCCTCCAATAAAGGATGGATCGGGAAAGAACAAACAGTCTGGGGAGCTTTTAGCGACCCCAACGAGGAGACAGAAGAGGAGGATGGCTCCGCAAGTGGCATTTTAAATGCTGATCGGACCATATTAGTCAGGGACTGAACCCATAACCTCTCAGCATGTGATGCTGAGAACGGCTCCTCCACTGTTGATTCCTCTACAACTGAATCAACCTCATCCTGATCCCCCTCAGGTAGGTCGACCTCTGTATGGGACTGTTGCTCTGTTAACAGGCACTCTGAGGGAGGAGACGGAGATCGAGCACTTTTCTCCTGTGACAGGGAAGCAGCAATTAGTGCTGACAATCTCTCTTCCAGCCCTCCCAGAGCTGAGGAAAAAACCTCCTCTGTTACATACACAGGAGCAGGTGAACTGGGGACAGCCACAGTACCAGGTACTCCTGGGGGTGCCCTACGGTCACTAACCTCTGATTCTTCAGGGGAGACTGGTGCAGCCAAAGCATGCCCAAGATCCTCAGAGCCCGATGGAGACCCCCTATTCCTCCTGGAATTTCTAGTCCCGGAGTTTTTAGACGGCATATTCCTAAGCCACAAAGCTGAGGTATTCCAGCCGAAAATACACCAGTTACTGATAATAGTCTAGCATAAATGCTGCTATAATAAACAGTTGGTGTCTACTAATGTGCCTTTCTAGGGGATGCCTGTATCAACCGCTTGCTGTATGCCTTTAAATGTTGTCAGCTCTGTCTCTGTACTTCATAGCCAGCTTACTGCAATAACGTGGCTTTTTAAAACCTGCTGGGACGCCCGCACATGCGCAGAAGCGCTGCGGCGCGCACAGAGCGTCATCCCCCAGGCCCCGCCCCTTTTTCCGGCCACCTCTATATATAGAGGCGCGTGCACGCGCACGCGCGCGGCCACGTGCGCCTCGGCGCTAATTTTCAAACATGGAAACCAGGGACAGGAGCCAGGGCCCCTTTTGCCGCAGGCCGGGGGATAGACGAACACTGCAACATGGCAGAGGAAACAGTTTCCTGTAGGAGAACTCACCAGCTGCCTGGACTTTGCTCTCTGAGAAGAAACTAGTCCATATGACAAGAAAAACATTCCACAGCGGCCTCTAGTGGACAAACACAGGCACCGCAGTTTAATATACTAAACATATATAAAAAAACATTCTTTTTTTTTTTTTTTCTTGACCACTATTAAAAATTATTACATTTTTTTAGTAGTTACAGGCATGCACAGATATTAGCGGGAATACCGTTAGGTAACAGACAGAAAGACAAATTAGGCTTGGGGGTCCCCCAATAGAACCAAGTTCCTGGGGGCCCCCACTTACCTGTTCCCCGCCGCAGGACTTTGTTTGGTCCACAAAAGCCCAAACTTCACCTATCACGGCAGGCATTGTAATCAAACCTTCAGGGACCGGGTTCCCAAGGATTCCACTCCCCTGGACCTGTATAGCACCCTGCACAGAAAACATCTTGGTCGTGGGTATGACCAGAGCTCTGGATCCCAGGGTCCAGCTCTCCTAAGAGAAGCATTACAGGCAGAACCTTGCTCTTCTCTGCAAGGCCCGGGTACCGACCGTTTAGCTATGAAGCTTTTTTGGTCGGATCCGGAATAGCTTACTGAGGCCCAAAAGAACCTGTACGCAAGCTCAGTGAAAAACACATGTTTCTTCTTGGCCAACACCTTAGACACTGGCAAAAAAACTGAGGTGCTCCCGGATGGGAGGGGCTTATATAGGGGAGGGTACTTCCGGTTTTGGAAGTTGCCAGTGCCAACACCTGACGGTAACTATATAACCCATTAGTAATGACTATGTCGCTCTGTGTCCCGTGATGTACGAAAAAGAAATACAGGGCGCTCCCAAACCGCCGTAAAGATGCTGCTTGCTGGACTTTTCCTAACGTCCCGCAAGCACACCGCCGAAGAGTGAAAAGTGACACTGAAATGAATGGTAGGCGGTTTTCAGGCGCTATTTCTAGCGCTAAAATGTCTGAAAACCGCCTCAGTGTGAAAGGGGTCTAATGCATCCAAGCCGTTTGCTACATCTGATGTTATAAAAGAAAAAAAAATTAGTTAAATTAGAAAGGGTAACAATTAGGGTTGCACGGATACCGTTTTTTTTATCGGTGAGTACTGATACTTTGGGTCAAGTACTCGCCGATACCGAGTACTAATACTTTGCAGAGCAATTTGCGCCAATGCAAAAGAAAAAAAAAAAAAAAAAACAGCGCAAATTGCAACGGAAAGAAACGCACGTGATTTGAATAGGAATGCAGTGCGCTGCCTATCCAAATCACATGCGATTTCCCCCACCGATCATGCGTGTGTGTGTAGAAAGGGATTAAAACTCACAGTTCATATCTGGCCAATAATCTACATAGGTGTCCTGGTCTGCCGATGGCAGCAAATCAGGGCCACCGGAGCCGCTCACAGGACTGGAGAAGTTTCGGGACCCCCCCCCCCCCTAGCTCCGGGGGGTGGACGGCCTCTACATCTCCTCCAGTCTTGTGAACACCTCCAGCAGCCCTGATATGCTACCGGATATGTTCTCTGAGTTCTAAAAATTTTTTAAACTGCTCATTAGATGGCGCTTTAATCCCTTTCTATACATACACACAGGAGCGATGGAAGAAAACGCATGCGAGTCAAACAGAAACCGCACCAAATTCCTGTTCAAATCGCATGCGATTCTTTGCAGTGCGATTTGCACCCATTCAATTTGCATTGACGCAAATCGCACTGCAAAGTATCCGTTTCGGTATCAGGAGCATTTGGCTGAGTACCGATCCTCGCTCATATGCTTGGTATTGGTGCATCCCTAGTAACAATGTACTCCTTCCAGGCAGTAACGTCTTCACTACAAAACCATTAAATATAAGAATATACTGTAGGTACTTATACTAACTTTTATTTAAATAAAGCTAGTATAAGTACTTGACTGTCCTAATATAGACTTCCTGTGATCCTTTGTCCAACAAGGCCTAGGCTAGGGAGGGGGGTCACACGCTGGGGGGATCACACGCTGGGAGGGGGGGAGGTCACACGTTGGGAGGGGGTGGGGTCACACGCTGGGAGGGAGGGGGGTCACACGCTGGGAGAGGGGGGTCACACGCTGGGAGGGGGGGGGTCACACGCTGGGAGGGAGGGGGGTCACACGCTGGGAGAGGGGGGTCACACGCTGGGAGGGGGGGGGTCACACGCTGGGAGAAGGGGGGTCACACGCTGGGAGGGGGGGAGGTCACACGTTGGGAGGGGGGAGGTCACACGCTGGGAGGGGGGGTCACACGCTGGGAGGGGTCACACGGAAGGTCACACGCTGGGAGGGGGGGAGGTCACACGCTGGGAGGGGGGGGGGGGGTCACACGCTGGGAGGGGTCACACGCTGGGAGGGGGGGTCACACGCTGGGAGGTGTCACACGCTGGGAGAAGGGGGAGGTCACACGCTGGGAGGGGGGGTGTCACACGCTGGGAGGGGTGGGGGTCACACGCTGGGAGAAGGGGGAGGTCACACGCTGGGAGGGGGGGGGGTCACACGCTGGGAGGGGGGAGGTCACACGCTGGGAGGGGGGAGGTCACACGCTGGGAGGGGGGGAGGTCACACGCTGGGAGGGGGGGAGGTCACACGCTGGGAGGGGGGAGGTCACACGCTGGGAGGGGGGAGGTCACACGCTGGGAGGGGGGGGGGGTCACACGCTGAACTAACCAAGTCTCTACTACAGGGGTAGGCATCCTCGGCCCTCCAGCTGTTTTGAAACTACAAGTCCCAGGAGACATTGCAAGACCCTAACAATCACAGGAATGACTCCTAGAGGCAGAGGCATGATGGGATTTGTAGTTTCATCACAGCTGGAGTGCTGAGGTTGCCTACCCCTGCTCTACTGCTTTGCCTTATGTATTCAATGTAATATGGTGAACATGCTTATAGGAGGAGTCAGGCACAGTGATGACTTCATGCGCCTTCTCCTTCGCTGTCCAATCAGCAGGTGCTTAGCTGCACTGGAGGTCACAGACCTGCCTATCCTGTCTGGATTTGGATCACGTGACTGGCTGAACAGAATTTAAAATCTTCTTGCAGATAAACCAGTTCACACAAATACGTTTTTCCAACTGTGTATTTAGCCATTTGAAATAAGAACACTTGAAAAGTAACAACAGTCATTTCTTTATAGTTGGATCCACTATAAGTCGGATTTGTCATTTTATAAAAAAAAATAAACAAGCGACGTTCAATTCCCTGTCCATTCATGTCAGCGTTTTCTTCTCTAGACAGGGGAGGTCCACATAAAGCCTTTTAAGCCACAGGAGTCCTGATAGGAACTATGCACCGCAATTTAACTGCAGTGATAATAAACCATGAAGACAAAAATATATCGATTTGTAGAAAAAAACTGAATTATGTTCCAAATTTCTTCTGTTTGATGGGAGGCGGCAGCTGTGCCTGAATGTCACTGAGCGTTCTCTCCACCAGAACCAACTCGCCGTTATCCAACAAGTCCATGAACAGCAATGGCTGCGAGGAGTCCAACAATCCACAAGGAGGGCGGAGCATCACCGAGAAAGAAGGGAAAAAGGGAAATTATTATATTGGTATTTTCATTTCTGTATATTAGGAATAGGCAGGAATCACATTTACTAAAAATTATTCAGAATGCCGTGTGCAGTTCTCGCAACCGACAAAAAAAAGAGAAGGTTATAATGGAACGAGTCCAGAGACCGGCAACACAGATCAGTAGAGACTGGAGGAACTTAAAGAGGAACTGCAGTCTGCTCACATAATTTGTAATAAAAACATCTTTGCCATTCTGAAGCTTTCCTCCGACCACTTTGCATATTATTTTATATACTGTGGAACCTTGGATTACGAGCATAATCCGTTCCAGAAGCATGCTTGTAATCCAAAGCACTCGCATATCAAAGCGAGTTTCCCCACAGAAGTCAATGGAAACGAAAATAATTTGTTCTGCATTGACTTCAATGGCATGCAATACCGCATGTGGGCAGAGATGGGGGGCGCTGGAGAGCCTTGTAAATGCTCGCCTGACCTCGGAAAGGCTCGGAAACACCCGGGAACCGAGTATTTCCGAACGGCTCCGAACCGTTTAGTGTCACCGGCGCCCCCGCACCTTTGGCCAAACACGGTACTGCACACCCCATTAGCTTGAATTCTGCTCGTTTTTGCGAGACAACACTCGCAAACCGAGTCAGAATAAAAAAAAATAAAAGTTGCACGTCTTTGAAAATGCTCGTTAACAGTGTTACTCATAAACCAAGGTACCACTGTATACTGATTCTGTACTTGCCAAAAATGCTGCAGAAATCTCCCTCCACTGAGTCTGGCTGCATTCATTTTAACTGTGGTCAGCTGAAGCTGCTGCCTGTTCACTTCCTAGATTTACAGAGACACACCTCCAGCTCTGCAGCTCTCATTGGCCCTCTTGTGACTCATCCCCCCTCCCTTCCTGGCAAACTCTCACAGACAAGAAGCAGGAAGTGGGCTGTATAAGGTATTTACTGGCAGAAAAAAATATATGTTTTACTATCCAAAGTTAAAACAACAACAACAAGGGCAGAAGATTTAATAGATGGAAAGATGAAAAAATATCTGAAGGTCCGCTTTAAACCCTTGATGACACAGTAACACATACTGAACTTGGTGTTGAGTTCTTCACTTTCAGGTCATCATATAGGACAAGGGGGCACTCTTTACATCTGGAGGACTTGCCTACTGGGCACTGTCACCCCCTTCCTGCCCAGGCCAATTTTCAGCTTTCAGCGCAGTTGCACTTTGAATGACAATTGCGCGGTCATGCAACGCTGTACTCAAACTACATTTTTATAATTTTTTTGAGACAGTATGGAGGGGAATGTGGACTGAGGCTACTGTGGACTTTCATGGTACCGTACAAAGGCTTGACATACAAAAAGGACAAGTATACATTTTTTTATTTCAAAAACATTAAAACATACATATATCATCATAAGAAAGATAAAAGGAAATTTGTCTTTAACATTAGGCTCTAAAAAAACACATATGAGGTGACACTAGGAAATAACCATTGTTATTAGTCATTGTCTGCGTATGAACGCCAAGGCCCGATTCACACCTGAGCGTAGCGTTTTCAGACAGAAAGTCGCATGTTTTTGCCGCAACTTTGTACAGGTCACCAATGTAAAAAGCAGAAAAACGCATGTAATCTGCCTAAAAAAAAAAACCAGAACTTTTTTGAGTTTCAGGCGTTTTGGGGCTTCTGGCTTCAAGCATTTTGGAGTGGAGATGTAAACCAGCTCCATAGAGAATAATTGTTGTTTTTTTTCTCCTCCAGCATTTTGCAGCTTCAAGCTACAAAACGCTCAGGTGTGAATGGGGCCTTATAGAGAAAACAAGCACCGGTGTAGAGATTGTGACACCACCCATTGAAGCAGTATGGCACAGGTGGCCACCTCTTCACCCAAAAGCAGTGCATTCATCTCCTCTTCCACGACAACTCACAGTGCCACTAAACAGACACAAGTGCTTTAAGAAGAGGTCTCCTTTTACAGCTATCCAAGACTTCATTAAAGTGGTTGTAAAGCTGCTTTGTGTACTTTATAGATTCTCCTTTGTTCCATGATGTTATGTGCCCCAGTGTATGTTCTATATAAAAAATAGGTTGCTGTATAACTTATTTCAGAGCGCCTCTCTGCGTTCACGTGACCGCCCGCCGCTCTCTTCTCCCAATCTGAGAAGTACAGTGGAAGGGGCTGAGAATCCCTCGTGGACATCAGCCAGTAGGAGAGGAGAAGAGCGGCGGGCGGTCACATGAGCGCCAAGAGGCCCTCTAAAACAGCAACATATTTTTTAATATAGAACATACGCTGGGGCACATAACATCATTGAACAGAGGGGAATCTATAAAGTACACAAAGTTATTTTATCAGCAGGAGGGAAGGGGCGGGCACTGACACGAGATGACAGGCGGGGAGGGGGAGAGGAGGACAGAGGATAGCTGCGGATGACGGAGGCAAGTAAACTGACCATAGTGCTAGGGCTTAACAGCCATAATAAACTGTGCTCAGTTTACAGAGGGTATAGCCGGGCAGGATCAGCCAGGTATTTTAAGTGATAGAAAGGGACCAAATTACACAACACAAGCACTGTGCTGGTGTTCATGCTTTACAGGATTCTTTTTTTTTTTTTTAGGGTTACAACCCCCCCAATTCTACCTGATTCTCCCCCCTCCCCCTCACCCAAAAAAAAAATAAAAAAAAAATAAAGAAAAGGCTTTGGCTGGACATACATCATAAATCACCTATAAGTTTAGTATTCCAGTGATGACTTCTCTCAGGAATCCATAATAAAGATCTTTGGCTCATCCTGCCAGACTATTACTTTACACCACTCATCACTAAATGGCAGCCCGTGGTTCGGATCGAGCCACTGTTGCATCCGGACCTGCGGTCATGCCATTTAGGAGCCACTTCTTTCCCCCAGCCTACGCCGCTGTTATTGTAACAAGAGAGCGGAAAGCAGTAGATTGGAGTAGAATGGAGTGTGGTAACAGGAGCTGTCAGGGATTAACTTGTAAAGTAAACCAGCAGGTGATTGGATGCAGGGCAGTCCTAGCAACCAATCACCTGCTGGTTAAAGCGGAGCTCCGCCGGGAAAAAAAATATTAAAAGCCAGCAGCTACAGCTACAGCTACAGCTGGCTTTTAATATTTGGACACTTACCTGTCCTGGAGTCCAGCGACGTCCGCAGCAGAGGACGAGCAATCGCTCGTCTATCTGCTGCCCCCACCGCCATCCTCGCTGAGGGAACCAGGAAGTGAAGCCCTGCGGCTTCATGCCCGGTTCCCTACGGCGCATGCGCGAGTCGCGCTGCGCCGTTCTGATTTGTCCTCCTGTGTTCTGGGAGCCGAGTGTCTCCCAGAACACTACGGGAAGTCTGGGGGAAGTGACGTCACTCCTGCAGATTCCCGGAGAGAGGACTCCCGGATGTGGGTGAAAATACCTGTCTTAGACAGGTATCTTCACCCCCCTCCCCCCTGAAAGGTGTCAATTGTGACACCGGAGGAGGGAGGGTTCCAAATAGCAAAAGTTGCTATTTAGGGTGGAGCTCCACTTTAATACAAAAGATTAACCCCGGCAGCTCCCACTACCATACTCTGTTCAATGCTGTGCCTCCCACAATCGATCCAGAAATGTTCAGACTCCTGCTCTCTGGTAAGAAAGTGAAGGGGGGGGGGGGGAGGAGGAGGACGGAGGACACTACTCTGGCTGTCTGGGGGGGGGGGGGGGGGGGAATTGGATGGCCACAGAAAAAAATGGTTATTTGCAGCAGTTTTACTTTACACAAATAACAGGTGTGACGGGCAACATGTCTCCGGAATGTTACTTCCGGGTTCGTGGGCTCCGGCGCTGTGATAGGCTGGAGCCGCCGGTCACGGCACAGCAGCTGAAGAATCGGCACGTACGAGCTGTTTCTTCAGTGCGCATGTGCCGATGACGTCGACACATGTGTATACAAACACATATTAATTATTTAAAACCAAACACATATTAATGACACAGGTTGTGTGGCTGATTAAGGTGGTAATTGAACTCACTTGATGTCTTTGATGCATTAAAGTGGTTGTAAACCATTTACAACCACTTTTACCAACAGGTAAGAATATAATAAGGCTTACCTGTAGGTACCGTGAATTTCTCCAAAGCTTGCAGTTTAGGAGATATTCACTGTATACGTATGTGCCGACATCATTGGCACATGCGCACTAAAGAAACGGCTCGTACGTGGCATTTCTTCAGCTGTGACCGGCACTCCGTCCAATCACAGCGCCGGAACCCGGAGGTAACGCTCCGGAGACATTTTCCCCGTCATAGCGGTAATTTATGTAAAGTAAAACTGCTGCAAATAACCATTTTTTCTGTGCTTTTACCTGCAATTTAAGTTGCTGACAGGATGTCTAAGCTAAAGCACAACCAAACGCTTTTAGCAGCAGTTTACCAACATGAGTTCCATTGCTGGCTAGCAGAGCGGAGTTTTACTATGTGCTTGCAATGGCCCTCCCCTTTATTACTAGTTATTTGCCTTTTAGCTCCATACCCTCATAGATCGGAAGGCTAAAGCACAATGTGTAATACTCTCACCAGTGTGAGCTGCTGAGCTGAGATGCTAAATGCATGCATGGGATCAGTGTAATATAGAGGAGGTCCTACCTGATATTTTCTGGTTATTTTAAAAGCATGTGCCTGGCTCATCCGCGCATTGACTGAGAGCTGCTTCAGTGTCCTCTGGTTGACCAGAACAGTCTTGTCATCTGGAAGAGGCTGTGAAAAGAACAAAAACCTTGTACATAACCCAGAAGACAATAAGTGGTACCCCTATAAAGGCGATGTTCATTTCCTTGCTGCTACTTTTTTTCTTTGTTCGTTTTTGCAGTCACATGACCCCGAAAGACTCATCTTCTTGTCTATGGCCATGGACTAGTGGCACTTCTACATCACCAAAATGAGAAATAGCCAGCACATCATCCAGGTGACATCATGCTGGTGTCTTAGTAGAAAACCCAAGGCCCACATCGAACATCAGCCTGCACACCAAGATGGATGGTTTTCGTGTGCAGGCTGGAGCAAACAAGCCCTTAAAGGGGTTGTAAACCCTCGTGTTTTCAGCTGAAACATGTAGAGCTTGTTCCATTGTAACTTATTACATCTCCAGCCGTGTCTCATATATCAGGGTTGTCTTAGCTCTGTATTTCTGACACCAACGACTACCTCTGGAGATATCAAGTTCTTCACTGTAGAGTGCTACAGTATTGCTTTTATGTGTCATTTTACAACTTACCGTATTTTCCGGCTTATAAGATGACTTTTTAACCCATAAAAATCTTCTCAAAAATCGGGGGTCGTCTTATACGCCGGTACCTGACACGTAGAATCTCAGTCAATCCGCGGCCGTCCATTTTTCAAAATCCGCGCCTCCTCCTCATGCTGTTCCGTGATAGGCGGAAAAAAACATTTTCCGAGCAGAGCCCCTGTTCAATGTTCCGCCTATCACGGATGCCCTCTCGTCCTCGGATGAGAGGGCATCTGTGATAGGCGGAACACTGAACACAGTGTCTGCTGGGAAGCTGAGTGTTCCGCCTATCACAGAACAGCACGAGGAGGAGGCACGGCTTTTGAAAAATGGACGGCCGCGGTCTGACTGAGATTCTACATGTCAGGAATAAGGTATGGGATCGTCGAGGCATGCAATGGCACAGTGAGGTGAGGCATGGCTAGTCGAAAGGGGGTCGTCTTATACGGCGAGTATATCCCAAAACCAACATTTTAGCTGGAAAATTAGGGGGTCGTCTTATACGCCGGCAAATACGGTAAGTAGAAATTGTTATAAATTAAATTAGTTTTTTTTATCAGTGGTGTCTATAAAGTAAATTTTTCCACTCTCAACCTATATTTTTCTATGATTAGGACATGGCACTGTATTATCTTATGCACCCACAGTACCATCCTGTGATGGTGTATCTAGCTCAGGGGTAGGCAACTTTGGCACTCCAGCTGTGTTGAAACTTCAAGTCCCATCATGCCTCTGCCTCTAGGAGTCACGCCTGTGATTTTCAGGGTCTTAATTGGATTTGTAGTTTAAAAACAGCTGGAGGGCCGAGGTTGACTTCCCCTGATCTAGCTCTCCAATTCAGTTTTTCTTACAATACAGGTTTTCCTTGAAGAGGCACTGTCATTTAAGGAAAGTGATGACAGTGTTTGTGCACCCCCCCATGTGACAGTGCTCGGGTATGGCAGCCAATAGCCAGGCCAGAGCACTGCTGCGTGACCAAGGGAGTGACTTCATCCCTTCCCCTAGCGTCTACATCAGCCAACAGTGGGACAGGGCAGCAATGGCAAGGCAGTGTGACAGGGAACGGGGAAGGTGACAGTTTCTCTTTATATTTACATGAGATACAAGTTGAATTGTACATCACCAACCATTTGTTACAGTATCTGAAGAATTCAACCCAACTTAGTAGGGTCTGCTCCATCCTCCCTGTGCTTACTTGTTAGCATTATAGAGTCAAACCAGACTAGAATAATAATTAATTTTCTACAAGATGTCACTTTAAAGTTGCAATAAAAGTTATCTGTTCCTAAATGCTGGGGCTGATACCTAAAAAAGAAAGCTAATATCCAGGATATGTCAGACTAAAGAAACCTGCACACCAGCATTTAAAAACAAAAAAATAACAGGGTACAATAAATGAGAGCACAATGTCCTCCACTCTGCAGTAATGTGACCTTTTAATGCAATTCTTTACAGAGGAGGATGAAGCAGGGAATAATTAAATCGCCTGTCCGTTTTTTTTTGCCATTTGTTTTACATTGGGGAGGTTTCCCTTGACTTTCTGTCCTGTAGACACAACAAGAAGTAAGAGAAAATAGGTCTTTAAGGTCCCTTTCACACTGAGGCTGGAGGTGCGGTGGCGGTAAAGCGCTGCTATTTTTAGCGGCGCTTTACCTTCGGAATTGCGGCGGTATTCGGCCGCTAGCGGTGCGGTTTTACCCCCCCCGCTAGCGGCCGAAAAAGGGTTAATACCGCCCCAGTGTGAAAGGGGTCTAATGGAAAATAAGAAACTCATTACTGGCTTAGGCTTACCATGCCTTGTTCTGCACTGTGTCTCTGTATTGTGGTGGCCATCTTGGTAGAGACAGGACTTTGGTTCCTCATGTCAGAGCCTCCAGCAAGAACAACAGCAGTGAGCAGCATAGTAGTGGCATCACTAAATGTCATGCACAGGAGTGCCTAGGTACGCTCACATACCAGAAAGTATACCGCTATTGTTTTAAAGTGGTTGTAAAGGCACAAGGTTTTCTACCTTCATGCAGCCCTCCCTAATACTTACCTGAGCCCCCTCTTGATGCAGCAATGTCCACGAGAGCCTTGGCTTTCCAGGGACTTGCACTCCCGATTGGCTTTTGGCAGCAGTGAGAGCCATTGGCTCACACTGCTGTCAATCTCAGCCAATCAGGAGACGAAGGGGGCGGGGGCGAGTCACCGCTCCGTGTGTGAATGGACACACAGAGCCGTGGGTCAAGAGCGCACCTGCTTGGGTGCTCCCACAGCAAGCTGCTTGCAGTGGGGGCACCCGGCAGGGGCCAGGAGCGTTGGTGTGGGACCCTAAAAGAGGAGGATCTGGGCTGCTCTGTGCAAACTATTGCTCAGAGCACTTAAGTATGACATGTTTGTTATTCTATAGAAAAAAAAACAAGACTTTAATATCCCTTTAAGGAGTAATTCAAGACAAAAAGGTACATTTTCAGGGTACTTAGCCACAATAAGCGCTTCTCGATGTTCCCTATGACACAGCATATCTTCACTTTCTAAATTCAGGTCAATTTACAGATGGACAAGGCAAGTGGAGTGATTCATCTGCAGAAGCAATAACTTTCATTTTCCAAATAGCTTATGGCAAATATTAGCCAAAGGGGTTGATTTACTAAAATAAGAAAGTGCTAAATCTAGTGCAGCTCTGCATTGAAACCAATCAGCTTAATTGAATAAGCTGAAGTTAGAAGCTGATTGGCTACCATGCACACCTGCATCAGATTCTGCACTCTTCAGTTTTGGTAAATCTCCCCCAAAGTCTGAACAAGCGATGCCACACTGTTTTCTTGCTCCACTTCACATAAACAAAGCCGGTTTAAAGATTATACTGAAAAGCACTTACTAGAGACTTGTCAATGGCGCAAAACATATAATTATCATGCATAAGGATGTGCTTTGATCTTGAGGGGTTAAATGAGATTCCCATGATAGGTGTGTCCCGTTCCAGCCAATCGCGATGAAGACCATGTTGGATGACTTTCCTGCCCCAGTCTGTGTACTTATTTTGAGAAATACTGAACTCAAGCACCTTTGAAGAAAAAAAAAAGTAACAGGTAAAAAAACTATACATACAATGGGGGAGATTTACTAAAACTGGAGAGTTCAAAACCTGGTGCAGCTGTGCATGGTAGCCAATCAGCGTCTAACTTCAGCCTGTTCAGTTTTTCCCTTGGTGCTGGCGCCTCAGGACCCTTTAAGGGGTTTAAAATGCCAGGAGGCAGGGCGTATAATTATGTGACCGCCGTGATTGGCCGTCACATGATTGGACAGCAGCGATCGGGAGATTTCTGTTAGCCGGCGGTAACTGTGACGGGAGCGCGCTCTCGGCACATTTGCGTTTGCAATCTGGTACACAAATATGTGGGCTGTCGGCGCCAAGAGGCCGCATATTTGCGTAAGTCAGCGCCAAGAGGTTAAGCTTTAACAATAAAACCTGGTTGCCGATTGGTTTCTCTGCAGAGTTGCACTTGATTTTGCATGCTCCAGTTTTAGTAAATCAACTATAATACGTGTGCTTTTTTAATAAACTGATACAAACAGCCATGATAATAGGCAAGGTGTAGCAAACAAATGCGACCTGGTCCAAGTTTGATCAGCAAATGGTGATTTTAGTGTTCAATTCATTGTCCAGTTTTCACACTTCAATAAAACATTGTTTTTACGAAGGAATTGGGGGGCTTCAGTAACCAAAACTGCAGTGTTTATCCTCATGGCACATCACAGGAAGCACCTCCATGGTTAACAGAGGACAGAATTAAAATTAGACTTTGAAAACTTAACAATAATAAATCCCCGAGGACCAGATGGCTTGCATCCGAGGGTACTTAGGGAACTCAGTCAATTAATTGCCAGACCATTGTTCCTAATTTTTACTGACAGTCTATTGACTGGAATGGTACCAGCTGATTGGAGAAAAGCCAATATAGCACCAATATTTAAAAAGGGCCAAAAATACGCCCCTGTGAATTACAGACCAGTTAGCCTAACATCAATAGTATGCAAGCTCTTGGAGGGGATGATAAGGGACTATATACAAGATTTTAGTAATGAGAACAGTATCATTAGCAGTAATCAGCCTGGATTCATGAAGAATCGTTGTTGCCAAACCAATCTATTAACCTTCTATGAGGAGGTGAGTATCCATCTAGATAAAGGAAGGCCCGTAGATGTGGTGTATCTGGATTTTGCAAAAGCATTTGACACTGTTCCCCATAAACGTTTACTGTACAAAATAAGGTCCATTGGCATGGATCATAGGGTGGGTACATGGATTGAAAACTGGCTACAGGGGTGAGTTCAGAGGGTGGTGATAAATGGGGAGTACTCGGAATGGTCAGGGGTGGGTAGTGGGGTCCCCCAGGGTTCTGTGCTGGGACCAATCCTATTCTACATTTGTTCATAAACGACCTGGAGGATGGCGTAAACAGTTCAATCTCTGTATTTGCGGACGATACTAAGCTAAGCAGGGCAATAACTTCTCTGCAGGATGTGGAAACCTTGCAAAAAGATCTGAACAAATGAATGGGGTGGGCAACTACATGGCAAATGAGGTTTAATGTAGAAAAATGTAAAATAATGCATTTGGGTGGCAAAAATATGAATACAATCTATACACTGGGGGGAGAACCTCTGGGGGAATCTAGGATGATAAAGGACTTGGGGGTCCTAGTAGATGGTAGGCTCAGCAATGGCATGCAATGCCAAGCTGCTGCTAACAAAGCAAACAGAATATTGGCATGCATTAAAAAGGGGATCAACTCCAGAGATAAAATGATAATTCTCCCGCTCTACAAGACTCTGGTCCGGCCGCACCTGGAGTATGCTGTCCAGTTCTGGGCACCAGTCCTCAGGAAGGATGTACTGGAAATGGAGCGAGTACAAAGAAGGGCAACAAAGCTAATACATGGTCTGGAGGATATTAGTTATGAAGAAAGGTTGCGAGCACTAAACTTATTCTCTCTGGAAAAGACGCTTGAGAGGGGATATGATTTCAATTTACAAATATCGTACTGGTGACCCCACAATAGGGATAAAACTTTTTTGCAGAAGGGAGTTTAACAAGACACGCGGCCACTCATTAAAATTAGAAGAAAAGTGGTTTAACCTTAAACTATGTAGAGGGTTCTTTACTGAAAGAGCGGCAAGCATGTGGAATTCCCTTCCACAGGTGGTGGTCTCAGCGGGGAGCATTGGTAGTTTCAAAAAACTATTAGATAAGCACCTGAACGACCGCAATATACAGGGATATACAATGTAATACTGATCTATAATCACACACATAGGTTGGACTTGATGGACTTGTCTTTTTTCAACCTCACCTACTATGTAACTATGCAACATATATCCCACATTATTATCAGGTTTTGGTTCAGGATAATAAAATGACTATTTACTAGCCAATTTAGGGCAAAATAGATCCTAAATGGGTCCTAAAAAAGGTCTACCTAAAAGGATGTTAAAGAACACTAATAATAATTTGGTTTATGTACAATACTTTAAACCTGTAAAACAGAAAAAAAACCGCAAAGAATATATATTTTCAGGAAAAAAACCTACCTGCTGGTCTGCATAGGCGATCACTAGGTTATTGGTGGATGGGTGGATACTTATTGCAGTTGTGGGAGAGTTGTACTGGGGAACAGAGCACACATACTGCAGAAAAGAAGGCATTTATTAGGAACAACCTCAGTTCTAATACTTAAGTAAAATCAAAATACAAATTTTAACTTCCTTCCACACTTACCTTTAGGTCTTTCACATTATAGATGTCAACCTGAGAATTAGAAGAGGCTACCGCTAGTAGGGAGCCATCCGAGCTGGCAGTCAGAAGGTGAACAGGATGTGAAGAAGCTGTGAACAATAATTGTCTGGTAAATCCATTGCCATCCAAAACTTTAATCTACAATACCATCTTAGTGGCCATTTCTAATATTTTTAGTACAAACGTAACATCTAGTTCACCGGCCTGTAGAACCATCTAGTTCTCCCGGCTAATCTCAACATCTAGTTCTCCCAGCTGTAGAAGAATCTCAACATCTAGTTCTTCAAGCTGTAGAAGAATCTCAACATCTAGTTCTCCCGGCCGTAGGAGAATCTCAACATCTAGTTCTCCCGGCCGTAGGAGAATCTCAACATCTAGTTCTCCCAGCCGTAGAAGAATCTCAACATCTAGTTCTCCCAGCCATAGAAGAATCTCAACATCTAGTTCTCCAAGCTGTAGAAGAATCTCAACATCTAGTTCACCCGGCCGTAGAAGAATCTCAACATCTAGTTCTCCCAGCCGTAGAAGAATCTCAACATCTAGTTCTCCCAGCCGTAGAAGAATCTCAACACCTAGTTCTCCCAGCCGTAGAAGAATCTCAACATCTAGTTCTCCCAGCCGTAGAAGAATCTCAACATCTAGTTCTCCCAGCCGTAGAAGAATGTCAACATCTAGTTCTCCCAGCTGTAGAAGAATGTCAACATCTAGTTCTCCCAGCTGTAGAAGAATGTCAACATCTAGTTCTCCCAGCTGTAGAAGAATGTCAACATCTAGTTCTCCCGGCCGTAGAGGAATGTCAACATCTAGTTCTCCCGGCCGTAGAAGAATGTCAACATCTAGTTCTCCCGGCCGTAGAGGAATGTCAACATCTAGTTCTCCCAGCTGTAGAAGAATGTCAACATCTAGTTCTCCCGGCCGTAGAGGAATGTCAACATCTAGTTCTCCCGGCCGTAGAAGAATGTCAACATCTAGTTCTCCCGGCCGTAGAGGAATGTCAACATCTAGTTCTCCCGGCCGTAGAAGAATGTCAACATCTAGTTCTCCTGGCCGTAGAAGAATGTCAACATCTAGTTCTCCCGGCCGTAGAAGAATCTCAACATCTAGTTCTCCCAGCTGTAGAAGAATGTCAACATCTAGTTCTCCCGGCTGTAGAAGAATCTCAACATCTAGTTCTCCCGGCTGTAGAAGAATGTCAACATCTAGTTCTCCCTGCTGTAGAAGAATCTCAACATCTAGTTCTCCCGGCCGTAGAGGAATGTCAACATCAAGTTCTTCTGGCCGTAGAAGAATCTCAACATCAAGTTCTTCTGGCCGTAGAAGAATCTCAACATCTAGTTCTCCCGGCCGTAGAAACATCTAGTTCTCCTGTGTGCAGAATCATCTCAATATCTAGTTCTCTTGCCTGTAGAACCATCTTAACATCAGTGTTAATTTTGTTGACTAAATTAACACTATTTTTGTAGAATAAAATACTAAAACAGAAACAATATGAAATGGAAGGAGCACGCACCTAGTGCATTACCACAAAACATTTATTCGATAAAAAAAAAATGGATACTCACAAGATGGCAAGAAAATTGTAAGCCAAAAAACACACAATGCTGGACAGTGTGGACACACGTGGCCTATTCACATCACAGGGTATAGAACTAATGCCTTTCGGGGATGCACCCCTTTCCTCAGAGCCAAGCTACCTGGGAGTCCTCTTTGTACAACCTTAACAGCCATCTCACTAACCTTACTACAGACACAATTACTATCAACAACATCAACTAACATTACGAATAAAAATGTCAGACTCAGGTTACTTTATTAATCCCAAAGGAAAATTACTAAAGAATAACCAAGCCTAGTACAAGTTCGTCAAATACAAGTACCAACTCTATAAGCTTCCCCAATAGCCCATAATACCATTAAAATAGCCCCCAATATAGTCCTAACAACTACCCCTTGACCAAAATAATAGGATTTTTATAACAGCTTACCTGTAAAATCCTTTTCTTAGGAGTACATCACGGGACACAGAGCGACATAGTCATTACTAATGGGTTATATAGATACCGTCAGGTGCTGGCACTGGCAACTTCCAAAACCGGAAGTACCCTCCCCTATATAAGCCCCTCCCATCCGGGAGCACCTCAGTTTTGTAGCAAAGCAATAAGTGTCCCCAAAGAGGGGCGGGAGCTCTGTGTCCCGTGATGTACTCCTAAGAAAAGGATTTTACAGGTAAGCTGTTATAAAAATCCTATTTTCTTTCTCGTACATCACGGGACACAGAGCGACATAGTCATTACTAATGGGATGTCCTAAAGCAATGCCCAATGAGGGGGGGGATACACCATATATAAGCTGAGCGCTATCAGACATGAGGATCTTTTGCGGCCTGCAACACACTGCGCCCAAAGGCGACATCCTCCTGACTTCTAACGTCCACCTGGTAGAACCTAGTAAACGTGTGAACTGAAGACCACGTTGCGGCCTTACAGATTTGAGCCAGGGAGGCCTGGTGATGCGCTGCCCATGAAGTTCCAACTGCTCTCGTGGAGTGCGCTCTAACTTTGAACGGAGGCGGTCTCCTTCTCAAGCCATAATCTTGCATAATGACCTGTCGAATCCACTTGGCTAAAGTAGATTTTGACGCTGCCTGACCCTTTCTGGGGCCTTCCGGCAGAATAAACAAAGTATCCGTTCTGCGAATCTGAGCAGTGGCTTTTAGATAAGCTTTAACTGCTCTTACTACATCCAAAGAATGCAATAACTTTTCCTCTACCGAAGTAGGTTTGGGGAAAAAAGAAGGAAGAACCACATCTTGGTTCAAATGAAACCTCGATACCACCTTAGGAAGAAAGGCTGGATGAGGACGTAACACTACTCTGTCCTTATGGATAACCAGATATGGCTCCTTACAGGACATAGCTGCTAATTCCGATACTCTTTTAGCCGAACAAATGGCTACTAGAAGAATCAATTTCCTGGTGAGAAGCACCAAGGAAATATGCTGTAATGGTTCAAATGGTTGTTTCTGTAGAACCGACAGAACCAAGTTTAGATCCCATGGACATATGGGAATATTAACCGGAGGACTAATACGCATCACTCCTTGTATAAAGGCTTTGACTAGTGAATGCGAAGCCAAGGGCCTTTGAAAAAATATTGACAAGGCCGAAATCTGACCCTTGATAGTACTCAAGGCAAGCTTCCTATCTACAGCCCACTGTAGGAAGTCCAGAATCCTACCTATTACGTACTTATGTGGATGCCATTTCTTGGCCTCACACCACGCGATGTACGCCTTCCAGATTCTATAGTAGATCTGCCTGGATACCGGCTTCCTGGCATTGATCATGGTAGATACCACAGCATTAGAGAGCCCTCTCTTTTTTAGAATGTGGGCTTCAATAGCCAGGCCGTCAAACCTAGGGCTGGTAAGGAAGGATGGTATATCGGTCCTTGCGAAAGCCGGACGACGTGGGAGAGTCCAAGGACTCCCCACTGAAATTTTACAATCTCCGCGAACCACGCTCTTCGGGGCCACGCTGGAGCCACCGGAATCACCGGTTTCTTTTCTACCCTGATTCTGCGGAGTAATCGAGGTAACCATTGTGGCGGTGTGAATGCATATATCAGCTTGAACTGATCCCAAGGGAACACTAGGGCATCCGAGCCGCAAGCTAGGGGATCCCTTGTCCGAGAGACAAACCTGTCCCCCTTTGCGTTGAATCTGGATGCTAGAAGATCTACATCCGATGTTCCCCACCGCTGACATATTGTCCAGAAAACCTCGGGGTGAAGGGACCCTTCCTCTGGGCCTAATTGCTGGCGACTTAGAAAGTCCGCCTTCCAATTCTCCACTCCTGGAATGAATACCGCAGATATGGCTGGGACATATTTTTCTGCCCATTTCAGGATGTAATTTACTTCCCTCTGGGCTGCACGACTCCTGGTGCCCCCCTGATGATTGATATATGCCACTGCTGTGGCATTGTCTGATTGCATTCTGACAGGGGACCCTTGGAGTTTGGATGTCCATGCTACTAGGGCATACCGGGCTGCTCGTATCTCTAAGAGATTGATGGGCAGGGCCTTTTCTGCATCCGACCATCTGCCCTGGAGAGACTATTGCTCCAGTACTGCTCCCCAGCCTATAAGGCTGGCATCTGTAGTGACCACCTTCCAAGAAATCGGACTGAAGGATTTCCTTTTTTCCAGATTCTGGGGAACCAACCACCAACGGAGGCTCTTGCGAACGGAAGGGGACAAGGACATTGTAAGTCTAGGCCTGAATTTTTTTGTTCCAGGCTGACAGTATGGCCCCTTGCAAATTCCTTGAATGGAATTGACCGTAGGGTACTGCTTCGAATGATGCCACCATTTTTCCCAGCAGCCTCATATACAGGCGTATGGACGGCTGTCTTTTTTGTACCCACTAAGTGGATCAAATCTTTCAAAGACAACACCTTTCCTCGAGGCAAGAATATTTTTCTCTGGCCTGAATCCAACCCTAGCCCCAAGTATTCCAGACTTTTGACTGGTTTTTAGGGCTGACTTGTCTCGGTTGATAATCCAACCGTGAGATTCCAGATACTTGATCGTCTTGTGAACGACCACGTCTAGTTTTTTCACTGAGTGGTCTATCAGCAACAAGTCATCTAGATATGCCATTATCATTACACCTTGTGTTCTTAGATTGGCCAATAAAGGGCCAGAATTTTTGTAAACACTCGTGGTGCTGTGGCCAAACCGAAGGGTAAGGCTCTGAACTGAAAATGGCACCCTTCTACTGCAAAGCGTAGAAATTTTTGGTGGACTGGAAAGATGGGAATGTGCAAATAAGCATCTTTGATGTCGATCGTGGCTAACCAATCCTCCCCTTGTAGGGCAGTGGCCACCGATCGGATCGACTCCATCGGAAAGTCCTGATATACAGGAATTTGTATAGCCCTTTTAGAATTAATATGGGCCTCCCGTCCGCGTTTGCTTCGGGACTGTAAAGAGGTTTGAGTAAAACCCGAACCCTCATTCTTCCAGGGGAACCTCCATAATTACTCCTTGGAGCAATAGTTGTTCTAGTGCCAACAGGAGGGATCCTCTCTTCCGGGGATCCCTTGGCACGTTTGACCTCAAAAATGGGAAGGAGGAGAGTCTTTTAACTCCAAACTGTATCCCAAACCTACTGCGGAGAGCACCTATCTGTCTTGATCGTGTCCCGCCAGGTCTCTTGCGAACAACTGGAGTCCTCCCCCCACCCGACTGAGTGGGGGCTTCATGAATTTAACTTTGGGGGAGGTTTTGTACCTCCCCTGACCCAGGGTTTCTCATTACCCTGCTACTGTCCCTGTTTTTTACCCCCGGGATTTGACCGAGGAGGCCGTCGGAACTGTTACACAGCCGATGCCCCAGGGACTGGAGAAGCAGGCCTCTTAAAGAGGGACCTCTAACTCTGCTTTTAACCGGCAAGAGCGTATTTTTACCGCTGGAAATTTTCTGGATATATTTGTCCAGGTTTTCCCTGAATAAGCGTTCACCATGAAATGGGACGCTAACCAGCCATTCTTTACAGGGAGCTTCAGCAGACCAGTTTTTGAGCCATAGGAGCCTACGCATATATACTATAGACAGCGTAAGGCGGGAGGCCTGATGGACTGAATCCTCTATGGCGTCAACCGCAAAGCCTAAGGCTCTAGGTAGATCAGCTAGGGCAAAGCCTGCTGATCTGTCAAGTCCCTCAAGACCTGTTTCAACTGATCGTTCACTGCTTAGCAGACCCCAATAGCTGCTACTGCTGGTTGTATCACCAAGCAGATTTTCATAAGGACTCCAATCTTTTATCTATTGGGTTCTTGAACATTTGGACATTATCCACTGGACATGTCAGTGATTTATACATACAAGAGATGGCTGCGTCCATTGTAGGGACCTTCCATTTTTTTTTTTTTTTTGATGAACTTATCCTCCATGGGATAGACCACCGGAAATCTCTTGGGGGAATAAATATTTTCTCAGGACGTTCCCAATCCTGGTAAATGAGCCCTTTCAGTAAAGGGTGAAGTGGAAAAGAACAAACAGTCTGGGGGCTTCTAGCGACCCCAACGAGGATACAGTAGTGGTTGATGGTTCCGCAAGGTGCATTTTTAAATGCTGATCGGACCATGTTAGTCAGAGACTGAACCCATAATCTTTCAGCTTGAGATGCTGAGAAAAGGTTCCCCCACTGTTGATTCCTCTATAACAGAATCAACCTTATCCTGATCCCCTTCAGGCAGGTCGATCCCTGTATGGGACTGTTGCTCTGCTAACAGGCACTCTGAAGGAGGAGACGGAGATCGGGCGTGCTTTCCCTGACAGGGAGGCAGCGATAAATGTTGACAATCTCTGTCTAATCCTCCCAGAGCTGAGGAAAAAACCTCCTCTGTTACATACACAGGAGCAGGTGACTGAGGACAGCCACAGTACCAAGTACCCCTGCGGGGTCTCTACGGTCACTTACCTCTGAACTTCAGGGGAGACTGGTGCAGCAGGAGTATGCCCAAGATCCTCCGAGCCCGATGAGACCCCCTTCGCTTCCTGGAAGATTCAGTTCCGGAGCTTCTGGACGGCATATTCCTAAGCCTAAAGCTGAGGTATTCCAGCCGTAATACACCACTTTTACTGAGAATAGTCTAGCACAATTGCTGCTATATCACAGTTGGTGTCTACTAATGTGCCTTTCTAGGGGATGCCTGTATCAACCGCTTGCTGTATGCCTTTAAATGTTGCCAGCTCTGTCTCTGTACTTCATAGCCAGCTCACTACAATATTGTGGTTTTTTTAAACTGCTGGGACGCCCGCACACGCGCAGAAGCGCTGCGGCGCGCACAGAGCGTCATCCCCCAGGCTCCGCCCCCTTTCCCGGCTCACCTCTATATATAGAGGCGCGGGCACGTGCGCCTTCGGCGCTAATTTCAAATATGGTAACCAGGGACAGGAGCCAGGGCCCCCCTCTTTGCCGCAGGCCGGGGGATGGACGAGCACTGCAACATGGCAGAGGAAGCAGTTTCCTATAAGAGAACTCACCATCTGCCTGGACTTTGCTCTGCTGAGAAGAAGCTAGTCCACATGACAAGAAAACATTCCACAGCGGCCTCTAGTGGACAAACACAGGTACCGCAGTCTAATATATTAAATATATAAAAAAAAAATTTTTTTTTTTTTCTTGACCACCATTAAAAATTATTACATTTTTTTAGTAGTTACAGGCATGCACAGAATTTTGCGGGAATACCATTAGGTAACAGACAGAAAGACAAATTAGGCTTGGGGGTCCCCCAATAGAACCAAGTTCCTGGGGGCCCCCACTTACCTGTTCCCCGCCGCAGGACTTTGTTTGGTCCACAAAAGCCCAAACTTCACCTATCACGGCAGGCATTGTAATCAAACCTTCAGGGACCGGGTTCCCAAGGATTCCACTCCCCTGGACCTGTATAGCACCCTGCACAGAAAACATCTTGGTCGTGGGTATGACCAGAGCTCTGGATCCCAGGGTCCAGCTCTCCTAAGAGAAGCATTACAGGCAAAACCTTGCTCTTCTCTGCAAGGCCCGGGTACCGACCGTTTAGCTATGAAGCTTTTTTGGTCGGATCCGGAATAGCTTACTGAGGCCCAAAAGAACCTGTACGCAAGCTCAGTGAAAAACACATGTTTCTTCTTGGCCAACACCTTAGACACTGGCAAAAAACTGAGGTGCTCCCGGATGGGAGGGGCTTATATAGGGGAGGGTACTTCCGGTTTTGGAAGTTGCCAGTGCCAGCACCTGACGGTATCTATATAACCCATTAGTAATGACTATGTCGCTCTGTGTCCCGTGATGTACGAGAAAGAAAAGTTATTTATATTTATTCAGCCATGTACAGCCATAGGATGGACAACTCTATTTGAAGCCGAAGTGCAGCCAAAATCACAAACACAAAAATCAGCACAAGGGACATCATTTGCAGTCAGTAGGATGTGTTCCTTGTGCTTCTTCTGTCCTGCTATCAGTCATCTGCCCATCCTCCATTCTTAGATCATGTTCAAATCATAGAAGCTGTAGTACAGCTTCTATGAATTGAGCAGCTAGGCATAAAGGATGGGAATTAAACACAACCAAGGGTGCGACAGCCCCTATAGCATATTAAAAGAGAAGTTCGGGATGCTAAAAAAAAAAACAATTATACTTACCTAGGTGGATGCAGCATTAATCCTTTCCATCCGTCGTCTGTGTAGTGAGAACTGAGTGATCAAACATGATTGATCGCTCAGTTCTCCCCCTCCGCTATGAGCAGAGAGCTGTGACGGTCAGGCATTAGCTCTCTGCTCTCCCCTCCAGGGCTCGCTGGAGCACAGGGCTGTGGAGGGAGCAGCTGAGAGCTTGAGACAGGTGCCAGTCTAGGCTTCTGGGCTGATCTAGACCACATAGTCAGGATCTTTCCTGAGCCTGAACCAGCTGAGTGACATCAGCCGACAGTGGGCTTTAGCTGTCGGCTGAAAACGCGTTACAGGAGTGCAGAATGAACTGCACTCCTGTGATCCATAGGAGAAAGTATGGTCAAAAAAGCATTAGCGATACTTCTCTCTTATCCCTCAGCGCACCACAAGATTACAAGAGGGAGGGACGGACAGAAGAAGAATCAGCACAAGGGAAACATACAAGTGGTTGTAAGTTTTGCCCCTTGTGCTGATTTTTCTGTTGTTGATTTTGGCAGCACCTAGGCTTTAAAGAAGTATGATGTCTTCTCTTACAATCTCATTAGTATTTCACCGCCACATTACCTGATGGTGGTTGTAGAGTGTGACTGTGCTGGCAGGTGCCTTTGGACAAGTCCATAATATGAACACATCCTCTTTCTGCTCCCACATACAGCTGTTTGGAGTCAGGAGAAAATTTAAGATGCAGAGCTGCGGTTGGTGGTTGGGCGAACTTTGGAACCTGCATATAGAGATAAAAAATAAATGTTTTAAATGGCTTGGCAGATATCCAACTGTATCAAAGGTGGAAAGATGAACACACCAGTGTGTACAAAGATAAAATGTTATCCTGGAGATGGGCTTAAAGCGGGATTCCACCCGCGATTTTTTTATTTATTTTTTTAAAAGTCAGCAGGCTACAAACACTGTAGCTGCTGACTTTTAATAAGGACACTTAATTGTCCTAGGCGCCCGCGATGTTGGCCCCCCCGAGGCCGACCCCTCGATCCTGGCAGGTCCCGGCGCCGCCATCCTCACTAAGGGACTTCACTGCCCGTTTTCTGCTGCGCATGCGCAAGTCTCGCAGCGCTGTATGAATCGGCGGCTGCTCTCTGGGATACACACAGTTCCCAGAAGGCAGCGCGCCCCATTACCCTGAAGGCAACGCGAGTCGGACGAGGAAGAAGACCTGCCGAGGACTAGGAAGAGGCAGATTAGGAACATCCGCATAGCAACCGCCTTTTCTGGTGAGTAAAAAACTTTTTTTTTTCAATTTTTGTGCAGGATTTTTGTGTATTTATTTTTTTTTTTTAGAGTGGAACTCCGCTTTAAAAAAAAAAAAAAATTGAAGTGATGCCGATATCCTTGTTTAATTTTACTCTAAACGAAAAGTAAAAGTTAGTACAGCACACAAATGGGCCTCCTAAAAGTGTCCAAAATAACGGAAAATTTATATCAAATACTTACCGTAATTTTCCTTTCCTGATGGACTCCATGGCAGCCTACGTGTGGGTTAATCCCGCCCCTCATACCTCATAGGACCCTTCTCCCATAAATCTTTGCTCTGGGCCAGAGGCTGTGTTCCATAATTTAGCCTACTCCAGCCACTGGGAGGGAACTCCTGCTGCCATGGAGTCCATCAGGAAAGGAAAATTACGGTAAGTATTTGATATAAATTTTCCGTTTTCCTGACAGACTCCATGGCAGCCTACGTGTGGGAAATAACTAGCCATACACACCCGGGTGGGCAGAGTGCTGGACAAAAGAAAAAAGGTTTAATTGGCACCATCACAGACAAGATAAGTAAACCACTACGCAGTAGTGTGCCATGAACGTGTTAATTGAAGACCACAAGGCCACCTTGCAAATAACTTCTGGAGGCACGTGACGTCATGCCGCCCATGATGAAGACACTTCTAGTTGAGTGAGCAGTCACCGCTTCTGGAGGCGCCAAGCCCTTGGCTTTATAGGCCCACTGAATGGCCTGAACAATCCATGCTCCGATAGATCTGGAAGAGGCACGCATTCCCTTATACTTCCTGTGAAAAGAACGAGCAGGTGGTCGGTCTGACGGAAAGAAGCTGTAGCTTCAAGATACTGACTCAGAGCTTTTCCAACATCTAAGGGATAAACACTGGAATCCTTGGTAGATCTGAACGTTGGAAGAGCAATCTCCTGATTGTCATGAAACACAGATGCCACTTTGGGGTTTGAACCCAACATAGGAATTAAAAAGTTTAGAAATGGCTCCTTGCATCCCTGAGAGCTGATTTCAGAGACCCTCTTGGCCGATGTTATAGCCACCAAGAAGACAACTATTAGAGAGAGTCATTTGACAGAAGATTGATCTTCATGTTCCAACTCTCTACCTAAGAAAAAATCCAGGACAAGGGGAAGATCCCAATTAGAAAAACTTGGCTCTGAGGTCTGAGCCTTATTGCTCCTCTGAAAAACGACTGAGTAAGAGGGTGTCTAGCCCAGGAAACACCCGTAAAGGCAGAGATTACAGCGATTTGGACTCGCAGCGAGCTGACTGAAAATGAGAGATCCAATCCTGATTGTAAGAAGCCCAGGATATCATGTATCTTTGGGTTATTGCAAGAACCTGCAGTGGAAGAGGTGTAGTCTGAAAACTTTTTCCAAATCCTCTGGTAGACCCTGTTGGTGCCTGTTCTTCTGGCATTTAATATTGTGGAGATGGCTCTACTTGGACAGCCTAGGGCCTCCGACCTTCCCCTCTCAAGAACCAGATCATCAGATGTAGATGGGCCGGGCATGGATGTAGAAATGCCCCTTGTGATAGGAGATCTGGTCTGGAGGGTAGAGGAACTGGGTCCCGGAAGCTGAGTTGCATCAGCAGTAGAAACCATGGCTTGTTTGGCCAGTATGGGACTATTGCTACTATCTCTGCTTCTTCCATCCTGAGCCTCGACAAAAAAACGGAGAATGACAGGAACCGGGGGAAAGGCATAGGCCCTGTGGAACCGCCAATGGTCTGTCAGAGCATCTACCCAAAAGCCTGGGGATACCAAGACCTTGTGTAGTATCTCTCTAGTCTGAAGTTGCATGGGGAGGCAAACAAGTCTACTTCCGGAATGACTCCCAGGGACAGGACCCACCTGAAGACTTCGGGGGGGGGAGTCCACTCGTTGTCCAGAGAAACTCTCAACAGAAAATCTGCCTGAACGTTCAGGACTCCAGGGAGATAGACAGCTGTCAGGTTGGCCAGGTTTTTTCTGGGCCCAGATCATGATGGGCTCTATTTCCTTTGACAGGGAGAGTCTGCGAGTACCCCCCTGTCTCTTGATGTATGCGACTGCCGTTGTGTTGTCCAGTCTTAGGAGGACTGAGTCTCCTGCTGTTAAGTGGTGAAAGGCCTGCAGAGCGCAGAACGCTGCCCGGAGTTCCAGAACATTGGAGACTATCCTGTGAGAGGGAAAATTCCATATGCCTTGGGCTACTTCTGTCAGCCCCGGTTGCTGGCATCTGTAGTGATGGTGACCCAAGACACAGGTGCGATGGAGTGACAATTGAGGAGGTTCCTCTGTTGTAGCCACCAAGGAAAGCTCTCCCGCATGGATGAGGTTATTTGGATAAAGTGATCCCGAAGCCCTGGATTATACTGCTGGAGAAAACCCTTCTGGAAGGGCCGCATTTTCTACTGAGCCCACTTTACCATGGGTGTTGTTGCCACCATGGTGCCAATGATCTTTAGGCATTGAGAGGCTTGGAGATGAGGACGACATTGCAAGCCAAACTCTGTCCCGGATCACTGGGATTTTTCCAGGGGTAACAAGATGGTGCTCTTGATAGCGTTGAAGTGTGCCCCGAGGAATACCAGGGACTGCGTAGGATCCAGATGGCTCTTTTCCAGATTCAGAAGCCAACCAAACTCGAGTAGAGTGGAGATGACCTGGGATCTGTGGATTAGCAACTGCTCCTTGTCCCGAGACAACAGCAGGTCGTCTAGATACTGATACAGACGGATACCTCTGGTCCTGATCAGAGCCACCACAGCCAACAAGTTTTGAAAACACACGAGGCGATGTTGTAAGCCCGAAGGGGAGACAGGGGAACTGCAGACGGATTTGATCGACAGCAAAGTGAAGGTATTTCTGGAATTCTGATGCGATCGGAACATGGAAGTAGGCGTCCTTCAGGTCTATAGAGACAAGCCAATCGCCTGGTTGGATTGCTTGACTGATCATGAGTAGTGTCTCCATCTTGAACTTCTCCTTCTAGATAAAAGAATTCAAGTGGGTTAGGTCTATAACTGGCCTCCAGGAGACATTTTTCTTCAACACCATGAAGAGGGGCGAGTAGACCCCTTAAAACCTTTTGTCATCTGGAACTGGAATTGCAGCGCCCTGAGCCACAAGAGAGACAGGAGAATTTGCTTTTTCTCTTCCGAGAGAGGCAAGGATGCCGACTCGCTCTGTTTTAGGCAGGTGCAATATCATAAAGACTTAGGGGATTCTTGTCCACCGGAAGATGCCCCTTTTGAAAACTTCTGGCCCGAAGGCTGTTTTTTTCTTCCAGGTCTTCTTGAACTCACGGCCAGGCCTATAGTAGCAAGCATTCCTTGCTCGATCTGAACTTTGCCTGGGCTGTGTTCTCTTCTGGTTTAGCAGACGGCGATCCTGGGGAAGGAACCCCGACTTGCCCCCTGTGGCACGGGTGATGGCACTGTCCGATATGTTCCCAAAGAGGGACGAACCCCCAAATAGAATCCTGCACCATGCCTGCTTGGAGGCAGGGTCAGCTACCCATGGGCGCAGCCACAAGGCACGCTTAGCCGTGACAGATGTCAGCATGATCCGAGCCACCAGGCGAATTATGTCTAGGGAAGCCCCACGAGAAAAGCCAACGTCAACCTTAGCCCATGAATAGGTGAGCTCCTGGCCAGTTCTTCCGAGATGCTCCTCAGAGAAGCATCTACGTCGTCTGCCCAGACTTCCATCGCTTTAGAAAGGGCTGCGAGAGCTAGAGCTGGTTTGCAGGTCATACCCGCTGTAATGTAGATCTGCTTGAGGTCGGTATAAATTTTCCACTCCAGGCAATCCCTAAAGAAAACAGTATCCTCCAATGGGAGTGTGACATGCCTCACCATCCTCATTAGGGCTGAGTCAATGAGAGGAGCCGACTCCAGGTGTTTTACATCCTTGCTTTTAAATGGGTACATTTTTGATACCTTCATTAACAGGCAATTCTTCCTTTCAACGCCACCCCATTTGTCGGTAATTATTGCGCTGAGTTCACCCAAAAAGGAGAAATTAGGGTGTTCTTTTTTGAGGTGTTTAAAATATTTCCTCTGTTTGGAGGGTGCCTCCACTGGCTCTTCCATCTCAAAGCTTCTTTGACAGCTTTTGACCAGCTGTGGTACTAGGGCAAATTCAAAACCTGCACCAGGGTCATCTACCTCCACCTCACTGTCTGAGGCTTCAATTGAGGAATGGCTTGGCTGTAAAGGGCCTGGAGCCTTGAGATCATCCCTAATAGGGACTGACATAGTGTCGCCAGCAGGGTTGTGGGTATGACCAGAATCCCCTTTACTCAGGGACTCATGGACCACCTTTCTGACCAGTGCTTCCACTTGTTGGTCTCCACCCTCTCTTTCTTATGCGACTTTAGAAAAGCATCGCTTGCAGAGCGATTTGCCTTCAGGAACCTGGGCCCCGCATACCCAGCAGGCTTTCCTCACAGAGCGGCTGGAGTGGCGGTGAGAGTGACGCCCAGAGGTGGTTTTAGACTCCTATCTGTGGTACCTAGATCTAAAGGAAGATCTGACGCCTGTACCTTGAAGAGGAGTGACAACGTTGAGACCTAGGACGGTCTTTGCCGTGCTTTGGTGTTCAGACCTAGAAGAGCTGAGTGAAAAAGAAAGGGTTAACAGCTCCTGAATGAGTGAACCCAAGCATCACAGGTAGAAAATAAATAAATCCTACCTGCAGCGCAAGGGTTGGCCACAAGAGGGCGGTGACAGATCCATGGCAAGGCAGTTTGAAAGTGAAATGAATCATTACAGCCTTATAAGAAACAGGAGTGACAACAGGCATGAGAGAGCACATAACAAAACATAGCCAGCACCCAGGGAGCCTGCAGCAAACAATTTACCTTGTAAACCAGAGCCCAGTGCCTGGGAAAATACTGCATAAGCCTGCAAGTCATCCCAAGTAATAGCTGCTTTGACAGCTATTTAAATCTGCCACTGTTAACGATGTCACCGCCCCATAGCGGTTGCCATCCGGTGGCGGCCAATCGCATTCGCGACCACCGCCGCCATTTTGGCGAAACTGCGCCTGCACGAACCAAGCACAGAATCTTTGTTTGCGGCTTGCAGATGCGCAGCGACTTCCTGAAACGGCGAGCTGGAACGCAGCTGCGCTCCAGCCGCCGTGGCCACTCACTGGAGCTTGATAGAAAATAAGGAGACACACAAAACACAGAGATACGGCTGCCATATAAAAGGAATATCTTTGTACATTACCACCACCACGGCACGATCCGGACCAGAACCTGGGACTGGGGAGCTGTTCGCTCGACCCACCGCACGATCGGGCGTTTACAAAGCCTCCCGCTAATAGCTGGGACGTTTGGCCATATTGCCGCTTGCCTGCCAATGGCCAGGTTAGTAAGCTCTTCATGGTATCACATCATATCGCCCATGTCCACCTGCTAATAGCTAGGATTGCTGGACTGCAGAGAGGATCACCGCTAACCACCAACGTATCGCCGTGCACACCGCCAGGCCTGGATTACAGGAAAACTTCATGAAAAGGTAAGACTATATCTTGGTCCTAGGAGGAGGACAAAAAAAGGAACACGGCCTCTGGCCCAGAGCAAAGATTTATGGGAGAAGGGTCCTATGAGGTATGAGGGGCGGGATTAACCCACACGTAGGCTGCCATGGAGTCTGTCAGGAAATAACATTTCTGTCTTTAGCAACAAATACATGACATGGAATAAGACTCGTCAGCTGAAGCAACACAGACATTTTTTATTTCACAGGCCTATAGATAGGTGATGATGTGACTGTTGCAATATTTATGGCTGGATCAGGCCCCTTTAAATAAAATATTACATGGTAGGGACTTCTCTCTCTCTGGAGAACAAAGTGATGATATAGTACTATACATCTATTTTACATACAACACACTTCTCACCTTATTGATACTGAAATTATTATTGTCGTAGTGCAGCCGATGGAGGAAGAGGCGAGAGGCGGTGGTGTAGGACAGCCATGACCCACAGCGGGAGATACAGCTACATCGTATACTCTCAGATCCCTAAACAGAGATAGAAATAATGGGTCAGTCCATCATCTTCACTCCGTTTCAACCATTACATAAAAAATAAAAAAAACACAGCTGTAAAAGTAAAATATAAAATAGGTTCTCCAACAGAGAAACTGTACGCATGAAGGAGCTATATGAAGGACCCCTTATAGCTGATCTCTAGACCGATATAAAATACACAAATTATTGCAGGTCTGTATTCATTAATACATCAATAAATGTATTTTTTTTTTTTATTAGTTTTTTTTATATTAAAGCGAAGCTTCACCCTAAAGTGGAACTTCCGCTCATCGGAACCCCCCCCCCCCTCCGGTGTCACAATTGACACCTTTCAGGGGGGAGGGGGGTGAAGATACCTGTCTAAGACAGGTATTTTCACCCACTTCCGGGAGTCCTCTCTGCGGGAAATCCTCGGGAAGCACGTCACTTCCCGCAGAATACCCGTTGTGTTCTGTGAGACACTCGGCTTCCAGAACACACAGGGACCAGTCAGAGCGGCGCAGCGCGACTCGCACATGCGCCGTAGGGAACCGGGCAGTGAAGCCGCAGCGCTTCACTTCCTGGTTTCCTCACCGAGGATGGCAGTGGGGGCAGCAGAGTGACGAGCGATTGTTCGTCCTCTGCTGCGGATGTCGCTGGATTCCAGGACAGGTAAGTGTCCTAATTTCAAAAGTCAGCAGCTGCAGTATTTGTAGCTGCTGGCTTTTAATAAAAAAATTTCGGCGGAGCTCCGCTTTAAAGAGGAACTGCAGTCTGCTCACATAATTTGTAATAAAAACACCTTTGCCATTCTGAAGCTTCCCTCCAACCACTTTGTATATTATTTTATATATACTGGGATTCTGTACTTGCCAGATATGCTGCAGAAATTTCCCATCACTGAGTCTGGCTGCATCCATTTTAACTGTGGGCAGCTAAAGCTGCTGTCTGTTCACTTCCCGGATTTACACAGACACTCAGAGGCACACCTCCAGCTCTGCAGCTTTCATTGGCCGTCTTATGACTCACCCCCCCTCCTCCTGCCAAACTCTCACTAGAGTGAGAGAGAGAGCTGTGCATGATGTCATAAGCCTAGGCTAATGAGCAGACAGGAAACAGGAAGTGGGCTGTATAAGTCATTTATTGGCAGAAAAAAATATTTTACTATCCAAAGTTAAAAAGAGGGCAGAAGATTTAATAGATGGACAGTTGAAAAATGACTGAAGGTCCGATTTAAGCAGTGTCTGAATTTGGCTTGGTATTCGCCCCTTGAAGTCCCTAATTGAGAGGGAAAATCAGCACAGATAGCCAATCAGTTGAGCTGCAGTGGTCATGTGCCAAGAAATGAAATGCTGACAGGAGGAGAAAGCAAAGTGACCGATGAGCTCACCAGTTTGCTTCTCCTCCTTTCATTATCCAATCAGGCATGGTCACCAGGAAAAAAAAAGTGCTGAAAATGGTTTGTAGTTTTGTGCACTGCTCTGCACATCTTAGATCCATTGTGGTGTGAACAGGACACATAGAATAGTCCCTTAATGATATCACTTACCTTTCTCTTCAGCTGTAGAAGGAGCTCCTGTTCATGTTTCACAGGAAGGATATCCCCGTCTTTACCTAACAGGCACAGAATACAATGCTTACAATACTAAAATCTATATTAGGAAGTATTCAACTTTTAGAGCACTTTAAAATAATGCCTTGGATACAATATTCTAAACTATTAACTTTCCTTAGTGCCCTTTCACACTGAGGCGCCCATAGCATCGGCGGTAAAACTCCGCTATTTTTACCGCAACGATATGGGCGGATTTGCGGTGCATTTCGGCCGCCAGCGGGGCGGTTTTACCCCCGCTAGCGGCCGTGAAAGGGTTAAAACCGCCCGCAATGCGCTGCTTCAGCAGCGCATTGTGGGCGGTATAACGGCGCTGTCCCATTGATTTCAATGGGCAACAGCGGTGGAGGAGCGGTAAACACACCGCTCCAAAGATGCGTCTAGCAGGACTTTTTTTACCGTCCCGCTAGCGCAACGCTCCGGTGTGAAAGCCCTCGGGGCTTTCACACTGGAGTGAATGTGACAGATTTTTACGGGCGGATTGCAGGCGCTATTTTTAACGCTATAGCGCCTGCAATACGCTCCAGAGTGAAAGGGGCCTTAAAACGAAAGTAAACTTATTGACTTAACAGTTTTAAAAAACAGTTCATATCCGGCAGGTGACGGGAATGTAACTGTCACATTGGTTGTGCTCTCAACTAAACTGTCAACCATCCAATGGCTGGTGTCATAACGAATCACATGTGCAGCATCATGGCAGTTGAAGATCAGAGGCCAAGATGGCAGCTTCCTTGGCTGAAAACGATAGGAGGGTTTACTTCCACTTAAACAACTTCAATACTGGCCACTCTTACCCCCTTCCTGCCCAGGCCAATTTTCAGCGGTATCACCCTTTGAATGACAACTGCGCGGTCATGCAAGGCTGTACCCAAATCACATTTTTATTTTTTGAGGCAGATAGAGCTTTCTTTTGGTGGTATTTAATCACCACTCTGGTTTTTATTTTTTAGCAAAAAATTGACAGAAAATTTTGAAAAAGGATTTTTTTTCTTAGCTTCCGTTAGAAAATTGGGTAAATAAGTAATTTTTCTCCTGCACTGATGAAGCTACACTGATATGCAGCACCGATGAGCACTAATAGTCTGCACTGACTTGCATCACTGATGGGCACTCTTGGGGCTGCACTGATAATCAGTGCTGATTGGCTCTCCTCTCCTCACACTCTGTCAGTGCGAAGAGAGAAAGGCCGATAGCTGGCATTTCCTTGTTTACATGTGATCAGCTGTGCAGCGGCTCTTTACCGAGATCAGGGATGCGCTGTGTCCCAGGGACACAGCACGTCGCAGAGCTGCGCACCCCCACGGATACACAAGCGTGGCGAGAGTGGGATGATGTCATAGGACGTTGTCCCAGAAAAAGAGAGCCACCCCCTCCACCTATATGGCAGACGGGAGGTGGTTAAAGTGAGCCTGAACTTTGCCCATACCAGAAAAAAATGAAGATTACCTGGCCAGGAGGTACGAGGTTTAACTCAGTAATTTTATAAAGTATAAGGCTTCATGCCCACTGACGTTTTTACAGCTGCGTTTTTTACAGCTTAAAAACGCCTGTCCATGTTATTGTAAATTTTTTTTTTTTATTAAAAAAAAACAAAAAACGTCAGAGCTAAAAAATAGGATTTTTATAACAGCTTACCTGTAAAATCCTTTTCTTGGAGTACACCACGGGACACAGAGCTAGTCATTACATAATGGGTTAAGGGTCACCAGCGGTGATTGGACACTGGCACAACCAATGGAAGACAGTTCCCCTCCATATAACCCCTCCCATCAGGGAAGTACCTCAGTTTTGTAGCAAAGCAGTAAGGTTCCCATAAGAAGGGTGGGACCTCTGTGTCCCGTGGTGTACTCCAAGAAAAGGATTTTACAGGTAAGCTGTTATAAAAATCCTATTTTCTTTATCGTACACCACGGGACACAGAGCCAGTCATTACATAATGGGACGTCCCAGAGCAATGCTCATATGAAGGGGGGGAGACACAGATCAAACCGACCGCTTGCGGACCAGAAGCCCTATACTGCTGCCTGCAGCACACTTCGCCCGAAGGCGGAATCCTCATGTCCTTTCACATCTATTTGATAGAATTTGGAAAATGTATGGACTGAGGACCAAGTTGCAGCCTTACAGATCTGAGCCATCGAAGCCTGGTGGTGCACTGCCCATGAAGCACTTATCGCCCTGGTAGAGTGCGCCTTAACAGGAAAAGGAGGAGTCCTGTTCTTTAAACCATAAGCTTGAACAATTACTTGTCTAATCCACCTGGAAATGGTGGATTTTGATACCGCTTGGCCCTTCTTGGGACCATCTGGTAAAATAAACAAAACATCTGTTTTACGTATCTGAGCGGTTGCTTGCAGATACACCTTTACCGCTCTCACTAGATCTAGAGAGTGTAATAATTTTTCCCCCGCCGTCCGCGGGTTTGGAAAAAAGGAAGGCAGAACAATGTCTTGATTCAAGTGAAAAGCCGACACCACCTTAGGCAGAAAAGCCGGATGGGGTCGTAGTACGATCTTGTCCTTGTGACAAATTAGATAAGGCTCTTTACAAGAAAGAGCTGCTAGCTCTGATACTCTCCTAGCAGAAGCTATAGCAATCAGAAAGGCCAATTTCCTACTTAATATAATTAAAGGAATATGGCGAATAGGTTCAAAAGGTTGCTTTTGCAACACTGACAATACCAAATTCAAATCC
Source organism: Rana muscosa (assembly GCA_029206835.1). Taxonomy (NCBI): domain Eukaryota; kingdom Metazoa; phylum Chordata; class Amphibia; order Anura; family Ranidae; genus Rana; species Rana muscosa. The sequence continues at coordinate 342,008,383 of CM055119.1, forward strand.
CATGGACACAAGGGAGACCTGACTGGAGGATTTATCCTCAGTACCCCCTGAATGAATGTCCGAACTAGGGAGTGAGATGCCAATGGTCTCTGAAAGAAGACTGATAGAGCCGATATTTGCCCTTTGATGGTGCTAAGGGCTAATTTCATATCCACTCCTAACTGGCAAAAAGCAAGAATCCTACTTATTTCATATTTCAGAGGATTCCAACTTCTGGATTCACACCAGGAAACGTATGCTTTCCAGACTCTATGATAGATGAGTCTGGAGGCTGGCTTTCTAGCATTAATGAGCGTAGAAAGAACCAGGCCAGAGACCCCTCTCTTTTTCAAAATGTGGGTCTCAGCAGCCAGGCCGTCAAATTTAGCCTTTGTAAGGAAGGGTGGAATACTGGACCCTGTGACAACAGGTCGTGTCGAAGTGGAAGCTTCCAGGGCCTTCCTATCGCCATTTTTACGATCTCGGCATACCAAGGCCTCCTGGGCCAGTTTGGGGCCACTAGGATTACTGGTATTCCCTCCTCCTTGATCCTGCGAAGCAGTCTTTGTAGAAGAGGGATCGGAGGGAATGCATAGATCAGTGAGAACTGATTCCATGGAGTTATTAGAGCGTCTGTCCCGTAGGCTAGAGGATCTCTCGTTCTGGACACAAAGTTGTCCAATATCTTGTTGAACCTGGAAGCTAGCAGGTCTACATCTGGGTTTCCCCATCTCAGACATATGGCCTGAAAGATCTCTGGGTGAAGAGACCACTCTCCTGGTAGCAGCTGCTGACGACTCAGGTAGTCTGCTTGCCAGTTTTCTATCCCTGGAATGAAGATTGCAGAGATGCAAGGTACATGCTCTTCTGCCCATGCCAAGATCCGGTTCACCTCTCTTTGGGCTGCCCGACTGTGGGTGCCTCCTTGGTGATTGATGTAAGCTACTGCCGTAGCATTGTCGGATTGAACCCGAACTGGGTAGCCCTGTAACCTGTATGTCCAGGTTTTGAGGGCTAGATATACCGCCCGGATCTCTAGCACATTGATGGGCAGGATCCCTTGAGTCTTGGCCCAGGTTCCCTGGGTAGAAGCCTCCTCGAATACTGCACCCCAGCCCGATAGACTGGCATCCGTAGATACCACCTTCCAGGCCACTGGGAGGAAGGACTTTCCCTTCCGTAAATTCCTGGCTTCTAGCCACCAATTGAAGCTGTGGCGTACTTGTGAGGACAGGCGCATGGGTATATCCAGAGCTTGGCTCTTCCTGTTCCAGGAGGCTAAAATATTGCCTTGAAGTAGTCTCGAATGAAACTGGGCGTAAGGGACCGCCTCGAAGGAGGCTACCATCTTTCCCAATAGTCTCATGCAAAGGCGAATAGACGGCCTCTTGTTTGCTTTGACCTTGTGGATCAGGTCTTTCAGAGACTGTATCTTTGGCTCTGGCAGGTATACCCTGTTTTGGGCTGTATCTATGATCATGCCCAGGTACACTATCCTTCTTTGGGCCTGGAGAGAGGATTTTTGTAAGTTTATAATCCATCCTAAATGCTCCAGGTATCCTACTGTAGTGTCTACAGCGTGATCCAATCCCTCCTTTGACTGATCTATTAATAGTAGATCGTCTAGATAGGCTGTTACCGCAATGCCCCGTGTTCTTAGGTTTGCTAACAGAGGAGCTAGCACCTTTGTGAATACTCTGGGCGCGGTGGCTACACCAAATGGCAGGGCCACAAATTGAAAGTGGCGATCTTCTACCGCAAACCTTAGGAATCTTTGGTGAGCGGGGAGGATTGGTATGTGTAGATATGCGTCTTTGATATCTATGAACGCAATGAATTCTCCGCCTTTTAAAGTAGCGACCACGGATCGAATCGTTTCCATTCGAAAATGGCGAACGTTCAGAAACTGGTTTAGATTTTTTAGATCCAGGATGGGTCTGACTTCTCCGTTCGGTTTTGGAATCACAAAGAGGTTTGAGTAAAAACCTGAACCTTGCTCCTTTTGGGGTACCTCTGTAACCACACCTTGAGCTATTAAGTGATTCAAACCTTTGAAGAAGGATCCTCTTTTTTGTGGATCCTTGGAGAGTCTTGAACTTCGGAATTGAGAAGATGGGATCTCTCGAAATTCCAGTCTGTACCCTGAGGATATTGTGGATACCACCCATTTGTCCTGGGTTTCTGTCCGCCAAGTCGCTGAGAACTGACGAAGCCTTCCCCCCACTCGGCCGAGCGGGGGCGCCCCTTCAATGAGAGGTTTTGGGGGCTTGCTTATTAGCTCTTGAACCCCACGGCTTCTTGTTCTTCTGAGCCTTTTCTTTGGCTTTTTTGGGCGGCTGAAAAGGCCGTCGCCACTGGCTGGAGTCCGATTTCCGGGAGCTGGGGAGAGAGTGTGTTTAAAACAAGGTCTCTTGTTTTTCTTTCTCTCAGGTAAAAGTGTCGTTTTACCACTTGATATCTTTTGGATATATCTTTCTAAATCTTCCCCAAAAAGGCGTTCGCCATGGAACGGGAAACTTGCCAACAACTTTTTGCATGGGGCTTCCGCTGACCAATGCTTAAGCCAAAGTACTCTGCGCATCTGTACCAGCTGGAGTGTAAGGCGTGATGCCTGTATGATAGAATCTCGCATGGCATCCACTGTGAAGCATAAGGCTTTAGGTAAATTCTCCCAATTTTTAGCCTGCTCTGAAGGCAGCTCCTTCAGCCCCTGCTTTACCTGTTGGCTGACGACCTGACACATACCGACTGCTGCTACTGCAGGTTGGATAATTGAGCCGGCCAAAAGGAAGGAGGATTTCAGTAAGGATTCCAACTTCTTCTCAGAAGGATCTTTAAACACTTGTACATTATCCACTGGACATGTCAGGTTTTTATTTACACAAGAAATAGCCGCATCTACCGTAGGCAGGCTCCATTTCTTTAAAAAAAATTTCCTCCATAGGATAAAGAATGTTAAACTTTTTTGGAGGTGAAAAACGCTTATCTGGATGTTGCCAGTCTGCGTACAATAGATCCTCTAGTAACGGATGAACCGGGAAGGAGCATGCACCTTGCAGGGATCTTAATGATCCTAGGGAGGAGACAGGTGATTCTGTTACCTCCAAAGAGGGTAACCTAAATGCAGCTCGCACGGCTCCTGCATAGCATTGCACCTGTGACTTTAAAATCTGGGATACCGAAAAAGGCTCATCCGATATCCCTGATCCGTCTGACTCCTCATCCTCTGCTGATGTAGCCTCCTCCTCATCCTCCTCCTCCTCAGGTACTTCTGAAGGGAGGTCCAATACTGGAGGAGATCTGCTTCGCTTATTGTCCTTTTTAGAGGATTTAGCGATTAAAGTAGCAATTTTCTCCTCCAGATTATTTAGGGCAGCTGATAAAGTGTCCTCAGTGACATATGCAGGCCCAGGCTTCACTGGGGAAGCCGCCATACCTGACAGAGGTAATGGCTCATCCTGTACAGGTGCTTTTGGCAACACAGGAGAGGAAGGTACCGAGTCAGCACAGCTAGAGCCCCCTGTCTCAGGCGGCGGTGCTCTTTTATCTCTTTTTGTCCGCATTACTTCCCCTGGAAGACTTACTGTTTAGACAAAATACAAGGTACCTAAATGCATATACTACCGTGTTCAGTTTAGCAAATACATTAAGTATGCAACTTTTAACACATACCTATGCATAACATGGATGTCTTCTAGGAAGTACCCAATCCAACGCCGCAGGTTTTTCTGCTGAAAGTTTTCAGACAGATACCAAACTTCACCCTTCACGGTGGGCTATGTGTGCCAACCTTCAGGGATATGGGTTCCTATTTAAAGGATACCTCTCCCCTGGGCCTTGTACAAGACTCTTACCAGGACTTTATAGCGAAATAGCGAAAGTGCTGGATCTTAGAGCCCAGTCCTCCGAAGAGAGACATTACAGGCGACGCCTCATGGATGAGGCCCGGATCCCATCCAGATTCAGCTCATTTGTAGGCGTCTTGGATGGATCCGAAAGCATAGCTCTTTTACCCCCAGAGGGTCTCTTTGGTAGAGCTTTCCTTTAGCACCTCCTAACGCGTCCAACACCTTTCGACACTGGCGAAAAAACTGAGGTACTTCCCTGATGGGAGGGGTTATATGGAGGGGAACTGTCTTCCATTGGTTGTGCCAGTGTCCAATCACCGCTGGTGACCCTTAACCCATTATGTAATGACTAGCTCTGTGTCCCGTGGTGTACGATAAAGAAAACGCGACCGCGCGTTAGTGCGCGTTTTTGAGCGTTTTTTGACGCTCGCGTTTTTTTCTGCCTAACTCCGACGCTGAGGAACGCACTGGTCCTGGTTTTTTTTTACAGCTTAAAAACGCCTATGCTATTTGCAGCTCAAAAACGTCTAGGTGGGCATGAAGCTATAGACTAACATGGACAGGCGTTTTTAAGTTGTAAAAAACGCTCAAAAACGCGGCTGTAAAAACGTCCGTGGGCATGAGGCCTAAACCCGAGGATCCTTCACATATCAGATTTAAATAAAAAAAACAGGTATTTTGTTTTTGTTTTTTTAAATCATTGATTTTTATCCACCCTGAATTTACCATCAACTATGTAGTGCACTGTAGCCTGCCTGATTGCATACAAATTAAGAGTGTTTAAGTTTGACCTCATATTATATGGTTTTGGTAAGTCTAAAGGAAAATGGTATAATGTATGGCTAGCCTTAGTGTCCTTATTTTCAGGTGTATTAGTGAGATTTAAAATGTACAGTTTTTTTAAATTAAATTTGAATAAAATACTTTTGGAGTAAAAAATAGGATTTTTATAACAGCTTACCTGTAAAATCCTTTTCTTGGAGTACACCACGGGACACAGAGCTAGTCATTACATAATGGGTTAAGGGTCACCAGCGGTGATTGGACACTGGCACAACCAATGGAAGACAGTTCCCCTCCATATAACCCCTCCCATCAGGGAAGTACCTCAGTTTTGTAGCAAAGCAGTAAGGTTCCCATAAGAAGGGTGGGACCTCTGTGTCCCGTGGTGTACTCCAAGAAAAGGATTTTACAGGTAAGCTATTATAAAAATCCTATTTTCTTTATCGTACACCACGGGACACAGAGCTAGTCATTACATAATGGGACGTCCCAGAGCAATGCTCATATGAAGGGGGGGAGACACAGATCAAAACAGGCCGCTTGCGGACCAGAAGCCCTATACTGCTGCCTGCAGCACACTTCGCCCAAAGGCGGAATCCTCATGTCCTTTCACATCTATTTGATAGAATTTGGAAAATGTATGGACTGAGGACCAAGTTGCAGCCTTACAGATCTGCGCCATCGAAGCCTGGTGGTGCACTGCCCATGAAGCACTTATCGCCCTGGTAGAGTGCGCCTTAACAGGAAAAGGAGGAGTCCTGTTCTTTAAACCATAAGCTTGAATAATTACTTGTCTAATCCACCTGGAAATGGTGGATCTTGATACCGCTTGGCCCTTCTTGGGCCCATCTGGTAAAATAAACAAAACATCTGTTTTACGTATCTGAGCGGTTGCTTGCAGATACACCTTTACCGCTCTCCCTAGATCTAGAGAGTGTAATAATTTTCCCCCGCCGTCCGCGGGTTTGGAAAAAAAGGAAGGCAGAACAATGTCTTGATTCAAGTGAAAAGCCGACACCACCTTAGGTAGAAAAGCCGGATGGGGTCGTAGTACGATTTTGTCCTTGTGACAAATTAGACAAGGCTCTTTACAAGAAAGAGCTGCTAGCTCTGATACTCTCCTAGCAGAAGCTATAGCAATCAGAAAAGCCAACTTCCTACTTAATATAATTAAAGGAATATGGCGAATAGGTTCAAAAGGTTGCTTTTGCAACACTGACAATACCAAATTCAAATCCCATGGACACAAGGGAGTCCTAACTGGAGGATTTATCCTCAGTACCCCCTTAATGAATGTCCGAACTAGGGAGTGAGATGCCAATGGTCTCTGAAAGAAGACTGATAGAGCCGATATTTGCCCTTTGATGGTGCTAAGGGCTAAATTCATATCCACTCCTAACTGGCAAAAAGCAAGAATCCTGCTTATTTCATATTTCTGAGGATTCCAACTTCTGGATTCACACCAGGAAACGTATGCTCTCCAGACTCTCTGATAGATGAGTCTGGAGGCTGGCTTTCTAGCATTAATGAGCGTAGAAAGAGCCGGACCAGAGACCCCTCTCTTTTTAAAAATGTGGGTCTCAGCAGCCAGGCCGTCAACTTTAGCCTTTGTAAGGAAGGGTGGAATACTGGACCCTGTGACAGCAGGTCGTGTCGGAGTGGAAACTTCCAGGGCCTTCCTATCGCCGTTTTTACAATCTCGGCGTACCAAGGCCTCCTGGGCCAGTTTGGGGCCACTAGGATTACTGGTATTCCCTCCTCCTTGATCCTGCGAAGCAGTCTTTGTAGAAGAGGGATCGGAGGGAATGCCTAGATCAGTGAGAACTGATTCCATGGAGTTATTAGAGCGTCTGTATTATTAGAGCGTCTGTCCCGTAGGCTAGAGGATCCCTCGTTCTGGACACAAAGTTGTCCAATTTCTTGTTGAACCTGGCAGCTAGCAGGTCTACATCTGGGTTTCCCCATCTCAGACATATGGCCTGAAAGATCTCGGGGTGAAGAGACCACTCCCTGGTAGCAGCTGCTGACGACTCAGGTAGTCTACTTGCCAATTTTCCATCCCTGGAATGAAGATTGCAGAAAGGCAAGGTACATGCTCTTCTGCCCATGCCAGGATCCGGTTCACCTCTCTTTGGGCTGCCCGACTGCGGGTGCCTCCTTGGTGATTGATGTAAGCTACTGCAGTAGCATTGTCGGATTGAACCCGAACTGGGTAGCCCTGTAACCTGTATGTCCAGGTTTTGAGGGCTAGATATACCGCCCGGATCTCTAGCACATTGATGGGCAGGATCCCCTGAGTCTTGGCCCAGGTTCCCTGGGTAGAAGCCTCCTCGAATACTGCACCCCAGTCCGATAGGCTGGTATTCCTAGATACCACCTTCCAGGCCACTGGGAGGAAGGACTTTCCCTTCCGTAAATTCCTGGCTTCTAGCCACCAATCGAAGTTGTGGCGTACTTGTGAGGACAGGCGCATGGGTATATCCAGAGCTTGGCTCTTCCTGTTCCAGGAAGCTAAAATATTGCCTTGAAGTAGTCTCGAATGAAACTGGGCGTAAGGAACCGCCTCGAAGGAGGCTACCATCTTTCCCAATAGTCTCATGCAAAGGCGAATAGACGGCCTCTTGTTTGCTTTGACCTTGTGGATCAGGTCTTTCAGAGACTGTATCTTCGGTTCTGGCAGGTATACCTCGTTTTGGGCTGTATCTATGATCATGCCCAGGTACCCTATCCTTCTTTGGGCCTGGAGAGAGGATTTTTGTAAATTTATAATCCATCCTAAATGCTCCAGGTATCCTACTGTAGTGTGTACAGCGTGACCCAATCCGTCCTTTGACTGATCTATTACTAGTAGATCGTCCAGATAGGCTGTTACCGCAATGCCCCGTGTTCTTAGGTTACTAACAGAGGAGCTAGCACCTTTGTGAATACTATGGGCGCGGTGGCTACACCAAACGGCAGAGCCACAAATTGAAAGTGGCGATCTTCTACCGCAAACCTTAGGAATCTTTGGTGAGCGGGGAGGATGGGTATGTGTAAATGTGCGTCCTTGATATCTATGGACGCCATGAATTTTCCGCCCTTTAAAGTGGCGGCCACGGATCGGATCGTTTCCATTCGAAAAATGGCGATCGTTCAGGAACCGATTTAGGGATTTTAGATCCAGGATGGGTCTGACATCTCCATTTGGCTTTGGAATCACAAAGAGGTTTGAGTAAAAACCTGAACCTCGCTCTTTTTGGGGTACGTCTGTAACTACCCCTTGAGCCCTTAAGTGATTCAAACCTTTGAAGAAGGATTCTCTTTTTTGTGGATCCTTGGAGAGTCTTGAACCTCGGAATTGAGAAGATGGGATCTCTCGAAATTCCAGTTTGTACCCTGAGGATATTGTGGATACTACCCAATTGTCCTGGATTTCTGACCACCAAGTTGCTCAGAACTGACAAAGCCTTCCTCCCACTCGGCCGAGCGGGGGCGCCCCTTCACTGAGAGGCTTTGGGGGCTTGCTTATTAGCTCTTGCACCCCACGGCTTTTTGTTCTTCTGAGCTTGCCCCTTGGCTTTTGTGGGCGGCTAAAACAGGCCGCCGCCACTGGTTGGAGTCAGATTTCCCGGGAGCTGGGGAGAGAGCGTTTAAAACAAGATCTCTTGTTTTTCTTTCTCTCAGGTAAAAGTCATTTTACCACTTGATCTTCTGTATATATTTTTCTAAATCTTCCCCAAATAGGCGTTCGCCATGGAACGGGAACTTGCCAACAGCTTTTTGCATGGGGTCTCCGCTGACCAATGCTTAAGCCAAAGTACTCTGCGCATCTGTACCAGCTGGAGTGTAAGGCGTGATGCCTGTATGATAGAATCTCTCATGGCATCCACTGTGAAGCATAAGGCTTTAGGCAAATTTTCCCAATTTCTAGCCTGCTCTGAAGGCAGTTCCTTCAGCCCCTGCTTTACCTGTTGGCTGATGACCTGACACATACCGACTGCTGCTACTGCAGGTTGGGTAATTGAGCCGGCCAAAAGGAAGGAGGATTTCAACTTCCTCTCAGAAGGATCTTTTAAACCCTTGTACATTATCCACCGGACATGTCAGGTTTTTATTTACACAAGAAATAGCCGCAACTACCGCAGGCAGGCTCCATTTCTTAAAAAAAAAATTTTTTCCCCCATAGGATAAAGAATGTTAAACCTTTTTGGAGGTGAGAAACGCTTATCTGGATGTTGCCAGTTTGCGTATATTAGATCCTCTAGTAACGGATGAACCGGGAAGGAGCATGCACCTTGCAGGGATCTTAATGACCCTAGGGAGGAGACAGGTAATTCCGTTACCTCCGCAGAGGTTAACTTAAATGCACTGCTATAGCATTGTACCTGTGACCTTAAAATCTGGCTCCTCATCCTCTGCTGATGTAGCCTCCTCCTCCTCATCCTCCTCCCTCAGGTACTTCTGAAGGGAGGTCCAATACTGGAAGAGACCTGCTTCGCTTATTGTTCCTTTTTAGAGGACTTAGCGATTAAGGTAGCAATTTTTTCCCTCCAGATTATTTAGGGCAGCTGATAAAGTGTCCTCAGTGACATTCTCACCTTATCCACGCCGCAGGTTTTTCTGCTGAAAAATTTCAGACAGATACCAAACTTCACCCTTCACGGTGGGCTATGTGTGCCAACCTTCAGGGATATGGGTTCCTATTTAAAGGATACCTCTCCCCTGGGCCTTGTACAAGACTCTTACCAGGACTTTATAGCGAAATAGCGAAAGTGCTGGATCTTAGAGCCCAGTCCTCCGAAGAGAGACATTACAGGCGACGCCTCATGGATGAGGCCCGGATCCCATCCAGATTCAGCTCATTTGTAGGCGTCTTGGATGGATCCGAAAGCATAGCTCTTTTACCCCCAGAGGGTCTCTTTGGTAGAGCTTTCCTTTAGCACCTCCTAACGCGTCCAACACCTTTCGACACTGGCGAAAAAACTGAGGTACTTCCCTGATGGGAGGGGTTATATGGAGGGGAACTGTCTTCCATTGGTTGTGCCAGTGTCCAATCACCGCTGGTGACCCTTAACCCATTATGTAATGACTAGCTCTGTGTCCCGTGGTGTACGATAAAGAAAGATAGTTTTCTATTTAAGATACAATAATAATTTAGTTTATTCAGCTTAGTTATGTAGCATGAGGCTGTATATTCTGAAATGTTTTCATTTGGTAATGAATCCAAGCTCTGCAAGCTGAGATAACATGCACTTCATTGATGCATTCACAAAATGTCACAGTAACCATGAGATAAAACAAAGTTCAGGAATATTCCTTTATCCCATTGTATTACAAATCTATGTACACTACAAACTGTATGATTGAATCGGTTGATATCGCCGTTTTACTAACCTGACAGCTTATTATGCTAAATAGGAAACCTTCATTTTGTTTGCAAATATTAAAGATTCTAACTACCAGCAAGAATAAGTCCTTACATTAAAAGAGCACCTGTCATTTCAGATCCATCATGGCAGCGCCTGTTAGCGAACATCCACTCACCTGCTGCCGCCACGTCCCTCACCTTGTTGCTGCATCACCAGTAGGGATGAGTTCAGGCGTGTTCACATTGAACACGTGCAGAGCCCGCCAAGGAAGTCGGCACAGTCGGAACCGCGCTGCGCTAATCACAGGCAGGGAGACATTTCCCGATCTCTGCAGCCGAGCATCGGGACAATGTCTCCCTGCCTGTGATTAGCCCAGCGCAGTTCCGACGGTGCCGACTTCCTTGGCGGGCTCTGCACGTGTTCAATGCGAACATGCCTGAGCTCATTCCTAATCACCAGCCGTCCCAGTAAAGTGAATGGGACTGTCGGTGAGTCAACAGCGGGTCAGAAGCTAGGGCGCTGTGGGACAGATGACAGTTTCTCTTTAAAAATTATGATTTAAATCAAGCTTTTCTTTACTAGCAATTTAAATCTTGGTTTAAATCGTGATTTAAATCAAATCCACCCTGGGTAAATCAAAATAAAATTTAATAAGAAAATGTTATAATGTATGTTCACACCATGTGCGTTACCGCAATGCACATCAATGTGGCGCGCACAGTGCTTTTTTTTTTTAAACAGCACCTGAACCTACCTGTGTCACACTGAACGGGTGCAGCAGGACATACGATTTTGTGCGCACGTTACAGTACACTCTTTTTTAATGACCTAACTCGGTGTCAACTCCAGTCCTAAAGGCGCCCCCAACAGGTCATGTTTTCAGGCTTTCCATTATTTTGCACAGGCGATTTCATCAGTTTCACTGCCTTAGTAATTACCACAGCCGTTTCGTCTGAGGGAAATACTGAAAACATGACCTGTTGGGGCGCCTTGAGGACTGAAGTTGAGAAACACTGACCTAGCTAACACAACACGCCTATAAAAACAACGCGCGCGCTGTAGTATTGTGAACAGGTCCTTACTACTTATAAACATGGGAATTGTTTGAAACGCAGGTCAGCAGGACTTCCATTTGGCTGAATAGTGCAGGATGGAGAACGGCTTTGAAGAAGAGTTTGGCCGGCTTTGTGTTGCCTTTATGTGGACACAGCCTGTCCTACCGAGATGTGATTGTGCTGAACGCAAAGTAAGCCAAATGCTGATTTTCACTGTGATCTGCACTTTAGCGCATGTGTTTGATGCCGCGTACACACGACCATCTTTAATGACGAGAAAAATGCCATTTTTTTAAAATGGTCAATAAAAACGATCGTGTGTGGGCTCCAGAGCATTTTTCACGACGTGAAAAATGGCCATGAAAAAATTGGACCATGCTCTAATTTTTCTCGTCGTTTTTCACCTCGTCGTTTTTCTCATCATGAAAAACGGCCGTGTGTGGGCTTTAACGGCGTGAAAAAAAATGCGCATGCTCAGAATCAAGTATGAGACGGGAGCGCTCGTTCTGGTAAAACTAGCGTTCGTAATGGAGATAGCACATTCGTCACGCTGTAACGGACTGAAGAGCACGGAGACTGAAAAGCGTGAATCGTCTCTCAACAAACTTTACTAACATAAAGGGTGGCACCATCCGAATGGAACTTCCCCTTTATAGTGGCGTTGTACGTCACCGCGCTTTACTCAAGCATTTTTTTCAACGATAGTGTGTAGGCAAGGCAGGCTTGAGAAGAATCACGTCGAGAAAAATGCAGTTTTATTCAATGACATTAAAAACGGTCGTGTGTACGCGGCATCATGCAAAGACCATTGTCTGGCAGCACTGCCCCTGTATTATGTTTATGTCTTTGCCTTCCCTGCACTTCCAGGCCACTCCGCTGACCAAATGGCACATTGAATTTTTTTTATATACCAATTATAAATAATAATAAATATAATAACCCTTTCATGCCTAAGCCCATTTCTGATATTTGTTGCTTACAAGTTAAAATCCGTATTTTTCGCTAGAAACTTACTTAGAACCCCCAAACATTATATATATTTTTTTAGCAGAGACCCTAGAGAATAAAATGGCGATCGTTGCAATATTTTATGTCATAACATGTCACGCTTTGAGACTGTGTAAACTCGTGGAATGGCGACAAACAACGGTACCTAAAATTCTCCATAGGCGACGCTTTAAATAAAAATAACGGTTACAAGGTTAGAGTTACAGAGGAGGTCAAGTGCTAAAATTATTGCTCTCGCTCTGACGATCGCGGCAATATCTCACATGTGTGATTCGAAAACCGTTTACATATGCGGGCGCGACTCACGTATGTGTTTTCTTTGCTGCGCGAGCTCGCGGGGACAGGGGCGCTTAAATTTTTTTTTTTACATGTTTTTAATTTTTTTGATTTTTGATCACTTTTATTGCAGTCACAAGGAATGTAAACATCCCTTGTGACAGTAATAAGTGGTGACAGGTACTCTTTATGGAGAGATCGGGGGTCTAAAAGACGCCAAATCCCTCCTTTGCACTTCAAAGTATTCAGATCGCTAAAAACTGTGATTCTGAATACTGTATTTTTTTTTTTTTAAACCGGCGCCATTGGCAGCCGAGTAAACCGGGAGTGACGTTGCTTCCGTGTTTACATACAGGAGACTGGAACAAAGCCATTTCCGGCTTCCTGACAGTCTGTCTCTAGCCGCCGGAAGTGGCGTATCGGGTCTCCCGGTGGGACGGGAGACCCAGTAAGAGCGGCGGAAGACGGAGGGAGGATGTCCCCTCCCGCTCCTCCGGTATAACAGCCGAGCGGCTTTTAGCCGCATCGGTCGTTATCCTTGGAAAGCCAACCGCCCGCTCTAAAAAAAAACGGTACCGGGATGATGCTTGCAGCTGCAGGCATCATCCTGGTATAACCCCCTAAAGCCGAGCCCGCAAATGTGCGTACGGTTGGCGCGAAGGGGATAATATAAAAATACAATAAAAGTACACATTGTATTTTCTTGTATTACTTTTATTTAGATAAAAAAAATTAAACAAGCTTCCTACTGCCTATACTAACCCCTCAACCGCCATGAGACCGTGCTCAGGACCAGTCATTTACTGCTCAGGCACCCAGGGCTGCCTCATGGCAGGAATGAATTGCAAGCTTCCCATACCAGGAAGTACTGAATATTTGACTTTGCTCCAGTGGGTAAACGGGGCACCGGGCAGGGAACACAACGGGCAAAGTACAGGTCCACTTTAACTGCCCAACTCCCAGAACTTTGTGTCATCTCTGCATTCTAGTTATCACATTATCCAAACCTGATTGATCAGTCTGACCCAGACGCCACAGCTCCAGATGATCGGGGAACTGGAAGAGCAGCAAGCGGGAAGCCTGAGCGCAAGACACAAGGTGGCGCTGTGAAGGGAAAGACATGCTTAATTATATGCACTTTTATAGAGTTTAAATGGTTTTCTTCAAACATAAATTCGGATTTGGCCAAGCTGCCAAAATCAAGCAGAAGTCAGCTATGAAAGAATATTCAAGTGGGTTTAAATCCCAGAACAAAAATGTAATATTGTTCATTTCATATCCTGATCTACAATTAAATGTAGAGAAAAATTTATATAAATTAAACTTAACCTGATAACGGGCACACTAGCTGTGCAGACCAGGGAACTAAGTGCAGAGATCTCAGCCATAAAGTCTGCAAGAGACATAAGAACCTGCAGAGTGGTTTTACTCCCCATCACCTTCCAAACCGGAATATCAGTTTTAAAAGGGTTGTAAAGGTTCGTTTTTTTTTTTAATAACAAACATATTATACTTACCTCATCTGTGCAAGGGATTTGCACAAAGTGGCCCTGATCCTCCTCTTCTGTGGTCCACCAGCGGCGCTCCTGGCTCCTCCCCGCATTGAGTGCCCCCCTCAGGGGCTTGCATTCCAAGGGGACACACGTGCAGGTGCGCTCCCGAGTCATTGACACAGACAGCAGGATTCGGCCCCACCCCCGGGTCACGGGAGCCAATGGCTACACTGCTATCAATCTATCCAATGATGCCCTGAGACAGCGGCTGGAGCTGCTGCGCTCGTCGCGGTTGATAGAATGACCAAGTTCGGGTAAGTAAAAGGGGGACTCTGGGGGGCTGCTGAACTAGAGGAGGTTTTTCACCTTAATGCATAGAATGGTGAAAAACCACGAGGGTTTACAACCCCTTAATTATAACTATGGCCCCCCATAACATATTTCTGCTGCCGTTCCTTATTAGATCTGCAAAGATTTCTCTTATACTAAACAAAATTGCAGCACTTCCAACAATAGAAAAAGTAGTCCACTCCATACATAGAAGTTTATAAAAAGTGCGATGCTTCTTTAACCTCTTCAGCCCCGAAAGATTTACCCCCCATTATGACCAGGCCATTTTTTCAATACGGCACTGCGTTACTTTAATTTGCGCTATAAACAAAAAAGGAACGACAATTAAAAAATATATATCTATATATATATATATATATATATATATATATATATATAAAATATTTTTTACTTTTTTGCTATAAAACGTATCCAATAAATAAAAAAAAATCAAATTTCTTTATCAGTTTAGGTAAATATGTATTCTGCTACATATTTTTGGTAAAAAAAAATCCCAATAAGCGTATATTGATTGGTTTGCGCAAAAGTTATATATAGCGTCTACAATCTATGGGATAGATTTATGATTTATTTTTTTATTGTTTTAAGTTTCTTTTACTAGTAATGGCGATCAGCGATTTTTAGCGGGACTGCGACATTGCGGCGGACAAATCTGACACTTAAGCCCCGTACACACGGTCGGACTTCCATCGGACTTTTCCGTGGTTTTTTGTCTGAACGGAGTTGGCCGGGAACACCCATAGCATACACACCACAGGACTTTTCTGCAAACTTTCCCAAAACTTCTACCAACATCACATGGTTTTTCTGCTCTTTACCGCCACCCTTTGGTCAACTTCTGATATTGTTGGTTGATTTTAACATTATTTGTTTTGTCCATCAGACAAAAGTCCGATGGTTTTCTGTACACACGGTCGGACTTTGCTCCATCGGACTTTTGTTGGCCAAAAGTTTGTCCGTTTGCAGACCCAACTTTTGTCCGATGAAAGAAAAAAAAAAACTCCAAAGTTTGTCCGATGGAGCGTACACACGGTCGGATTGTTGGTCCAACTTGCTCAAAATGAAGTTTGTTGGCCAAAAGTCCGACCGTGTGTACGGGGCTTTAGTCACACTTTTTGGGGACCAGTGACACCAATACAGTGATCAGTGCTCAATAAATGCACAGTCACTGTACTAATGACACTGCAGAGAAGAGTTTAACATAATGGGCGATCAAGGGGTTAAATGTGTTCCCTAAAATCGCTTTCTAACTGTGTGTGTGTGTGTGCGCTTTGACTATCTGTGACAGATCTGTGTTGCTGCTTAGCAGAAACACAAGATCTCCATCTTCCCCTCTCACAGAACGGCGATCTGCCTTGTTTACATAGGCAGACTGCTGTTCTACCTCTCTCTGTGAACGATGATTGGCTCCTGCTGTGTGTCCAATGCGTGTGCGCCCCAGACTCGGAAGTAAAAATCACGTACCTGTACCTTTTTCCCAGGAGCCCTGTCACAGTATATATGCGTGGGGTGGTCCGGAAGGGGTTAAATGTGCAAGCAGGTTTGTGGCAGCGTGACGTCACGTGGACAGCTCCGCCCAACGCGCTTCCCAATGTGCGTTCTCAGCAAGCTACTGCTTGAGTGGCGGCGGTTTTGATGTTTCATTTGGTGTTGCGAGCGGCTATATGTCCCCTAAGGATATCTGAATGAGTTACCCGGAATAGAGGACACAGGTGGGTTTGTCCGGATCCTTCGATCCATCTATCCATCCCTGTTGAGCGTGCTGGCTGTATGGTCATATACTCCTTTTGGTGAGTTTGCATTGCATGTGGGGAAGGCAGAGTGGAGAACGGTTGTATTAACCTCTGTCATTATCACGGGTGATCACTCTCACTATTGCATTGAATACCATCAATTACTACATTATGAGGCTTTTCTTTTGTATGGCTGGATACCACTACACATGATTCTGAGGAGGTGACAACATTTCATACCAGATGTGAATAAACACTGGGAAGTACATGTGCATTGAATTGCATATAGTGTGTTGGCTGTTCTCTGAATGAGACAGCACCTGTCTCTGGTGAGTTGCCATTTCGCTTATTTGCACGTTTAAAAAGGAGCACCGCACTTTTTATGGACTTTTATGTATGAACTATTTTTTTGTATTGTTGGAAGTGCTGCAATTTTGTTGTGTATGTTTGATTAAAGTGATACTAAAGTCTTGTTTTTTTTTTCTTTAAAAACAACAAACATGTTCTACTTACCTGCTCTCTGTAATGTTTTTGCACAGAGCATCCCGGATCCTCCTCTTCTCTGGTCCCTTTTCGGCTTCCCTGGCACCTCCCTCCTGTGGCGTGCCCCCAGAGCAAGCAGCTTGCTATGGGGGCACCTGACCCGCAGCTTCGTGTGTCCAATCAGACACAGAGCCGTGGCCCGTCCCCGCATCTTCTCTCTCCTGATTGGCTAACTGACTTTGATTGACAGCAGCGGGAGCCAATTGTGCCACTGTTGTGTCTCAGTTAATCAGGACGGAGAGTCCCAGACGGCCGAGGAACTCGTGCACACTGCTGGATAGAGATTGGGCTCAGGTAAGTATTAGGAGCGGGAGCTGCACAGAAAAAAACTTTATTGCTAGCTCCCTTAGTCCCCATGCATAGTTCCACATATACCTATTGATCCTACCAGGGAAATCCACCTAATCCAGCCATGCTCATTTAGACTTGTGCCTCTTGCACAGCTTGGGATAAGATCATATTGTAGGGTGTGTGGCTATCAGAATTGTCCCTGCCGATTCACAAGCCTGTAGCTTTTGTCGTTTTACAGGCTTTTTGTTTTTTTATTTCTGAGCGTTTGTACGGGTGGTTTTGCGTCTTATGCTGCGTACACACGACCGTTTTTCATGACGAGAAAAATGCAATTTTTTAATTTGGTCAATAAAAACGATCGTGTGTAGGCTCCAGAGCATTTTTCGCGACGTGGGCATTAAAAATTTGGACATGCTCTATTTTTTCTCATCGTGAAAAACGGGCGTGTGTAAGCTTTAACGACGTGAAAAAAACGCGCATGCTCAGAAGCAAGTTATGAGATGGGAGCGCTCATTCTGGTAAAACTATCGTTCGTAATGGAGATAGCACATTCATCACGCTGTAACGGACTAAAGAGCACGAGGCTGAAAAGCGCGAATCGTCTCTCACCAAACTTTAATAACACGAGGATCAGCAAAAGCAGCCCAAAGGGTGGCGCCATCCGAATGGAACTTCCCCTTTATAGTGCCGTCGTACGTTTCGTACGTCACCGCGCTTTGTTCAAGCATTTTTTTTATGATAGTGTGTAGGCAAGGCAGGCTTGAGAAGAATCACGTCGAGAAAAACGTAGTTTTTTTAATGACATTAAAAACGATCGTGTGTACGCGGCATTAGGCTTGAGCGTTTTTTGAAAGCTAGCTATTAGACAAAAACAATGTGCAATATGTGCGTTTTGTGCACTTTTCAGGCACACCCATTGAAGTCTAGTGAGGCTGAAAATGCTTGAATTTCAAAATGAGCTAGTGTTCATTTTAAAAGGTACAAGCTTCAGGCGACACTACACTCAGGCGTGAACAAGCACAGTTGAAAAATTATGGGGATTTTCGCAGTTGAGCATTTTGAAGCTTCATTCAGGTGTAAATGGGACCAAAGTGTACCCATATAAACACACACAAAAAAAACAAAAAAAAAAAAGCTAAAGTTTCATTTAAAATAGCCCAAATAATTTCTGAAGACACAATGAACGAGACTCACATGCGGGAAGGTGATTTTTCTCAGTGCAGCCTCATAGGATTTTACTTTTATCCT
Source organism: Rana muscosa (assembly GCA_029206835.1). Lineage (NCBI taxonomy): Eukaryota > Metazoa > Chordata > Amphibia > Anura > Ranidae > Rana > Rana muscosa. The sequence goes on from CM055119.1 coordinate 342,026,339, forward strand.
CTCCAACAACGGTCGTGCGACAATATGGCCATCCAAGCCTGTGAAAAGAAATGACTTGTTTAGAATAGGAACAAAAGCAAAATACCTATCAAATACAATACAAAAAAAAGTTCTCTACCTCCAGAAATCAGAGACGTACTGCTGTGAGCCACCGCCCGGACGTCACGGCTGTGATGCTGGAATGGTTTGGTGGCAACCCATTGCTTCTCATCCTTCCCAGCCTGCAGTGCCAAGTGCTGGAACTGTAAGACAGATCCCTGTGCAGTGCCCACCACCAGACTGTCTTCTTTCTGCAATGATAAAGAAAATCACACCGATCAGCCAGAAATTTATGACCACCCACTGAATTATCAGACCAGGCCACCTTCTTCCACTGCTCCATCGTCCAGTTCTAAAGCTTGCGTGCCCATTGTAGGCACTTTTGGCTTTTGACACAGGTCAGCATCGGCATCCTAACCAGTCTGCAACTACACAGCCCCATACATAGCAAACTACAATGCCCATTTTTTTTTTTTTAAAGGGCAAGTTCACCTATACAGAAAACTCTGTAAGATGAATTTACACAGATCTCCCACCTGCCCCCAGGGGCGGATCCAGGGGGGGCAACTGCCACCCCCGAGAAATTCATTTTTAACAAGAGAGAGAAATTAGTTTTAGTTGCGGAACTTGCGGGCGCCGAGGGACTGAGCGGGCGGCTCCGCGAGTGAGAGTCAGAGAGTGGGCGGTCAGCTGGTCGGCTCTGTGGGTGAGTGGGCGGCTGGCCAATCAACAAGCCGGGGGAGCAGAGAGATGACATCATCTCTCACCGCCCCGCGCCCGCCCTGCATCCCTGCAGTAACTTCCGCCCTCACTGTGCAGGCAGCAGAGAGATTACATCATCTCTCTGCTGCCTGACTCTGACAAGCAAAACAACACCTTAGCAAGTGACAATCCGCAAGGTGTGGCAAGTGACAATCTGCAATTTGTGGCAGGTGACGTGGCAAGGGACAATCTGCAACATGTGGCAGGTGACGTGGCAAGGGACAATCTGCAACATGTGGCAGGTGACGTGGCAAGTGACAATCTGCAACATGTGGCAGGTGACGTGGCAAGTGACAATCTGCAACATGTGGCAGGTGACGTGGCAAGTGACAATCTGCAACTTGTGGCAGGCAAGTGACATTCTGCAACTTGTGGCAGGTGACAATACACAACTTGTGGCAGGTGAGGTGGCAAGTGACAATTTGCAACATGTAGCAGGTGAAGTGGCAAGTGACAAGTGACAATCCGCAACTTGTGGCAGGTGACGTGGCAAGTGACAATCTGCAACTTGTGGCAGGTGACGTGGCAAGTGACAATCTGCAACTTGTGGCAGGCAAGTGACATTCTGCAACTTGTGGCAGGTGACAATACACAACTTGTGGCAGGTGAGGTGGCAAGTGACAATCCGCAACATGTAGCAGGTGACGTGGCAAGTGACAATCCGCAACTTGTGGCAGGTGACGTGACAAGTGACAATCCGCAACTTGTGGCAGGTGACGTGGCAAGTGACAATTTGCATATGGTGGCAGGCAAGTGACATTCCGCAACTTGTGGCAGGTAACGTGGCAAGAGACAATCTGCAACGTGTGGCAAGTGACAATCTGCAACATGTGGCAGGTGACGTGGCAAGTGACAAGCTGCATCTGGTGGCAGGTGACGTGGCACGTGACACACTCGGGGCTCCCACTGATTCTGCATTATGGTGAGTTGAACCATTTTATATTACATCGTTAGTGAGGGTGGTCGGGTGTCAACATATATGTAAACAATTAATTAACCGCACCATCATCCCTGTAAAATTGTGAAAACATTTTATATTACAATGTAATAATATAAATAATGCGCTTCATTCATCCTGACACCATAACAACCATGGTGCCTTGATCATGTAAGCGCTAACACCAGTCATTTCCCTGATAAATTGCCCCCCAAAAAAATATATTTTCTGGTAGTGCCCTTCCCGAGACTAGACTCTGGATCTGCCCCTGCCTGCCCCAACCCCTGCCTAAAGTCTGAAGGACTTTGGAGACCCCTGGTTTAGATTATACACACCTCCCCAATATTTCTAAAAACATCTTTGTGAAGTTCTCCTTCAAATAGATTTCTGTATAAGCAATCTTTTTCATAGTGTTATCTGTACTAGTTACAAAATCTAGACTTTGCTGCATAGAAAATTGTTGGCGAGATTTAAAATCTTTCCTGGCGGCTGCTAAAAATCTGCCCATACACATTGCAGCATAGGAGGAAGGATGTTTAAAAATATTAATGTAAGAAGCCTTCTGGCCATGACTGCTAATTACTAGAGCTTCAGGGTATTTGTGTTCACTGAACGATTTTACCATTTGCCTGAAAATATAAAAAAAAAAAAAAAGAAAAGAAAAAAAGTGAGCATCGGATGTACCTGAGACACGGCTATGCACAGGATATCACTGGTGGCGGCCGTGTATGAGCGGATAAGTGTCCCCGTCTCTAAATTCCAGAACTGGAGCTTCCCAGAAGAATCCACGCTGACAATTTCCCCGCAGGACAGAACAGACACTCCCCAGACTATACATTCTCTTTTCCGGCCGACCAGCCCACGGCGGTCCATCTTTAGAACTTGCAGCAGGCGACCTGCGGCAAAAGATTACAAAATATGTTACACTGATAGGTCGAGCATCGAATATATGAATATGATAACAGAATGGAAATGACAAAAAGCATTGCAAGGTTATAGAAACTTCCACAGCATTGCTTCCCAAAGAATTTGCATCACTGGCGGTATTGTGTCATCCTGGCATTTTGAAAAAAAAATATTTTTTTTTTTTTACTTTTTGCTATAAAACATATACAATAAAAAAAAATGTAAAAAAAAATCGTATTTTTCATAAATTTATGCCAAAATGTAATTCTGCTACATCTTTTTGGTAAAAATAAATAAAATAAAATCGAAATAAGCGTATATTGATTGGTCTGCGCAAAAGTTAGAGTGTCTACAAACTACGTGATATATACTGGAATTTGTAATTATTTTTATACTAATAATGGAGGCGATCAGCAACTTTTAGCGGGCCTGCAATATTGCGGCAGACATGCTGACACTTTGTGGGAAACAGAGACACGAATACAGTGATCAGTACAAGTATGCTGGGAAGGGGTTTTAACATCTGGGGCGAGTAAAGGGTTAAAATGTGGGCCTAACCAGTGTTTGTGTGTACTGTGCGTAGTGCTTTTACTATTGATGGATTTTCATTGCTTCCCCCCGGTCAAAACAGAGCCCTGCCTTGTTTACATAGGCAGAGCTCAGTTCTGTGTGTTTTCCCAACGATCGGCGGGTGCTGGCGGACATCCGCTGGTCGGCACCCCTGATCGGCTTCTGCTGTGGCAAATCACTAGGTACGTCATCTGGCACAGAAGAGCCGCTCTGCAACCGTACATCCTCACGATGCAAGCGGTTAAAGCATATGAAAACACACACAGATCAAAATGTAGTATATGGTAGCTTAACGATCCCAAGTTTCTTTAGTTTTCTTTTTTTCACTCAGTGATCCTGCCAGCAACACCCTTCCTGTGTCCTAGACTTACAATGTTCACTCTATCTAGGTAGTCACCTTAGCCTGCTCCCCTAATTTGGACTACAAACACGTCCTTATTATCCATCACATATGGGGAAGGCGTTTTGTAGTTCACAGAACATATCTGAAGACTGTTTAAGATTTTGGTTCAGTCCAAAAAAAAATAAAGGATAAAAATACTCAAGATTTCTGGCAGGATCAACGGTTATTTTAGAAGGGAAGAATGATGACTGCTTAGTTCTGATTACTTTGGTATTCTGTACACTGCTGCACTAAACTATTAAATAAGTCTAACAGTGAAGCATGTGGGATCTTTAACCACTTAAGGTCCGCTCTATAGAAGTTTTAATGCTACAGGGCAGCACCTGTGTGCATATGTATATATATATATATATACACACATATACATACACACACACACACACACACAAACAAGATCAAAAAGTGTTTTTTAGCAGTAGCCTATGGTTGCCCATTTGCCTATATATACACACATGTGATCCGACACTTCCGTGTAGGGTGCGTGCATGCGCGCCACCGGCAGCTTGCTCTTGCCGATGTCCTCCGGCACCCACCGATCGTTAGGTAGAAACCCAGAGCGGCAATCTGCCTATGTAAACAAGGCAGATCGCCGTTCTGGCAGGAGGGAAGGGATGGATTTTGTGTCCCTGCGAAGCAGGGAATAAATTCATTCTCTTCCCCTAGTAAAAGCACCTCACACAGTATAGTGAAACACAGGTTAGGCACTTAACCCTTTGATAGCCTCTGATGTTAACCCCTTCCCAGCCAGTGTCATTAATACAGCGACAGTGCATATTTTCCAGCACTGATCACTGTATTACTTTTTGGGGACAAGTGAAACTGTCAGTCAGTGTCAGAATGTCCGGTGCAATATCGCAGTCCCACTATAAGTCGCTGATTGCCACCATTACTAGTAAAAATAAAAATATCCCATAGTTTGTAGACGCTATAACCTTTGCGCAAACCAATCAATATATGCTTATTGGGATTTTTTTAAACCAAATAAATGAAGCAGAATACATATTAGCCTAAATTTATAAAGAAATTTGATATTTTTACATTTTTTTTATTGGATTTTTTATTGGAAAATGCACAAGTGATTAAATACCACCAAAAGAAAGCTCTATTTGTGGGAAATAAAGGACATCAATTTTATTTGGGCATGGTGTGGCACGACCGCGCAATTTTCAGGTAAATTAATGCAGTGCCGTATCGCAAAAAAGTGGCCTGGTCATGAAGGGGGGTAAATCTTCCGTAGGTCAAGTAGTTAAAAGAGTAAACTGCTAGGACATGCAAGGCAGCAGACAGAACAGGTATGTAAAAAGTTTGGAAAAGCCGTTATCCGCTGAAGGAGCCATTATGGACCCCAGGAAGCTCTGAAAGAAGCACCGACCACAGCAACCAATCAGCTCTTCCCTAGAATGTTATAAAACCAGATTAAAAAAACTAAAATCTAATAGAATTGGCTCCTGGGTTCCCCACCTGATGAGACGCTGAACACTTTAATCACGTTGATGGAACCAGTAACAATATGGGAACCTGAAGGATGCCAAGCGAGGCACAGAATACGCTCTGTGGGAAGAAATAAAAGACGTTAGATGACAAGTCTGTCTAATTCCAGCTCCGTCATGTCAAGATCATCCATCCGCCAATCACCTTTCTGCCGATCCAAGCTCTTCTCAAACACAATGTGCTCTGGTGTAATGGTGAACATCTTCACGGAGCCGTCCTCACATCCCATCTGAAACAAGAAGAACAGATCACTGATGGCTCTCCGAGGAAGGAACCATCTAGTCTGGGCTTTAAACATAGAGATTACCCATCTATGGGGTCATTGTTGTTGTGAACCATTTGGACCCCACAATGATCTCCCACTCGAGCCAGAGGTTTCAGGCGTGGATGTTCCAATCCATTGGTGTGTTTTCACCACAAGCCTTGACGACTCATCGGGCGAGTATTTACTCTTTTAACACTTCACTGTATATTCATGTTTTCACACGTGTTAACATATGTGTATAGAACCTATTTAGTTATCACCTATACGGTCTCTTATTATTTAGCGACTGTTCTTTTTAGCGCTGCACATTTAATCTGTTATCATTTGTTTGCAATTGTCTTTTGCTGTTCTGGCTGCTATTTAGTATTCAGAGCGACAGCGCAGTATTTCCCATTTTCACTTTGGGCTTTAAACTGTAGCAAGAGATCTGCAAGGACCATAAATGAACTTTGTGTGCTGCTGAACTATCCCTCAGCATGTGAAAACACAAGACTTTCAGCGTCCAGAACTAAACACTTTGGATATATTCAGCATTTATTTGTTCGTTTTGTTCTCATACAGAAACAATCATCAAGAAGATAAGAAAACAATATGATCTAAATTAAAAATTCAGACAGGAATCGCACCGCCTACCTGTTTAAATCACATGCGATTCTTTACAGTGCAATTTGAGCCCATTAATTTTGTATGAGCTCAGATCACACCGTAAAGTATCAGTAATCGGTATAGGTAAATATTGACTAAAAGTATCGGTACTCGTAGATAAAAAAAAAAGAAAAAGAAGAAGTAGAAGGCATCAGTGCAACCCTAGTCTAAATACTTTAACCAATTCAATATCGGGCATTCTTACCCCGTTCCTGCCCAGGCCAGTTTTCAGTTTTTGAAGGACAATTACGTGGTCATGCAACACTGTACCCAAACTAAATTTTTATCATTTTTTGAGACAGAAAGAGCTTTCTTTTGGTGGAATTTAATCACAGCTGGAATTTTTATTTTTTTGCTAAATAAAACAGAAAAAATACAGATTTTTTTTTCTTCATATTTTTCTTACTTTCGAATATAACATTTTGCAAATAAGTAATACTTCTCCTTCAATGATGCGCGCTAATGAGGCTGCACTGATTTTCAGGACACTGATTATCAGTGTAAACGCCCTGTTACGCTTGCCACTTAACGCCTCTCCTCACAGCGTGCGAGGAAAGGAATGCCAATAACCATCGGTTTGTTTACATGTGATCAGCTGTGATTGGACACACCTGATAACATGGTAAAGGGCCACTGTGATTGGACACACCTGATAACATGGTAAAAGGCCACTGTGATTGGACACACCTGATAACTAGGGATGAGCTCCGGCGTGTTCGCATTGAACACATGCAGAGCCCGCCAGGAAGTCGGCACTGCGCTGCGGTAATGACAGGCCGGGAGACATTTCCGGATGCTCAGCTGCAGAGATCAGGAAATGTCTCTCTGGCTGTGATTAGCGCAGAGCGGTGCCGACTTCCTGGCGGGCTCTGTACGTGTTTAATGCGAACACGCTGGAGCTCATCCCTACTGATAACATGGTAAAGGGCCACTGTGATTGGACACACCTGATAACATGGTAAAGGGCCACTGTGATTGGCATTTTACCCAGATCAGAAGAATGACACAGCGATCACAGAGTGTGCCGGATGCGTGCCCCAGCAGGTGCGCGGCGGGTGTGGTTCTGGGAGGACATCCATGGATGCCCTCCCAGGATTGGACGACCGCGCTGTGGCCATCTTTCAGCTATAGTGCGGTCAAGAAGTAGTTAATGGGATATGGGCTGAGTCATTCACCTCACCCTCTGCCTGCTGACTTCCTGAACCTTTATACCACCCATACACCTGGCAAAATTGTGGCAATTTCAAACACTGAAATTTATAAAAGATTTTCTTTTAAGAGACTCACTATTACTGATATCACTACTATCCACTGAATGAGCGAGGTGACAGAATACAAATTTTGTTAAAATCTGCTGTTATTCCTTTTAAAATCTCTCCACTTCTCAAGGAGCAGAGCATCGCAGCTTCTACTGGAACATACGGCTCCTGCAGATGATTATGGGTTTGTACTAGGAGAGTCAAGGCATGGAACTTACGGCAAGCCGAGATCCACAAGGACTTGGTGTGATGTTCCATAAGGGGCCTCCAAATCCATTCACAGAATATTTGACGCACAGTCTCTCCAGGTCGTATTCGATGATCTCTCCATTCAGACCCGCAGAGAAGAGTCGGTCACCGGGCACCCAACATATAGACTCGGTGGATCTCTTCTCATCACCAGGAATGATCTGCATAGCAACGAATGAAAAATGTGACAAACACCAAGATCACAATAGCATTCGATTAAAGAAGAATGACAGCCTCCATTATTTTATCGGTGAAGGTTTCCTTTTAAATCATGTTTTTAACAAAGTGTGTCTGGGGCCTTTCATTAAATAAGACTCATACAGTTATACCAGCACTATGAAGATGAACTAGAGCGTTAGCTCCTCTTTACCAACTCCAAGACATCATTAGAAATACGTACACGACAGTAACATCACTGCTCTCTCGCTCCTCACTGGCTCAGAAGCAGCAGCAGCCAGTGAGAAGGGAGCAGGGGCGGGCAGAGCCACACTGTGTGCGTCAATGGACACACAGCACACGGCTTGGGAGTGAGCCCACATGAGTGACCCCATAGCAAGCAGCTTGCTATAAGGGCACTCAGCAGTAGGGGGGAGCCAGGAGCGCTGGTAGGGGACCCAAAAAGGGAAGAATCAGGGCTGCTATGTGCAAAACCATTACACAGAGCAGAGAAGTATTACATGTAATAAGACAACAGTAAAGTAAGCCCAATTTTTTGTTATATTAAGAAAGATAATGTTACGGCAAGTAAATTGATACCCAACATGTCACAAAATTGCACCTGCTTGTGGAATGGCGAAAAAAAAATTACCCTTAAATATATATCTCCATAGACGACGTTTAAAAATGTCTACAGGTTATATGTTTAGAGCTACAGGGGAGGTCTAGTGCTATAATTATTGCTCTCACTCCAACGATCGCGGCGATACCTCACATGTGTGGTTTGAACACCGTTTTCATATGCAGGCGCAACTTACATATGCGTTCACTTCTGCGAGCGAGCTTGGCGGGACATAGCGCTTAAATTTTTTTTTTTACTTTATTTTTACACTGTCCTCTTTAAAAAAAAAAAAATTGTTTGTATCACTTTTATTCCTAATACAAGGAATGTAAACATCCCTTGTAATAGAAAAAAAGCATGACAGGTCCTCTTAAATATGAGATCTGGGCTCAAAAAGACCTCAGATCTCATATTTACACTAAAATGCAATTGAAAAAAAAAATGAAATGTAATTAAAAAAAAAAAAAAAAAAGTCTCCTTTAAGAGCATTGGGCGGAATTGACATTTGACTTCGCTTCTGCCCTCCAATGCTATGGAGCTGAGCAGGGGCCACCTTTCCCTCACTCGGCATCCAGGCAGTGAGGGGAGCGGACGCAATCATCTCCAGTAAGCGGCGGAGACGACCGGAGTGCGGCGGGAGAAGGGGGGCCCCTCTCCCACCCCCCCGATAAAAGTGATCTTGCGGCGAATCCGCTGCTGAGACCACTTTTATCTGAAAGAGTACTGCTGGCCATTTTTAAAAATACCAGGGTTATGGCAGCTAGCTGCTGCCATAACCCCGGTATTTAACGTCAAAGTAGCGACGTATAACGACGGTGGGCGGTCTGGAAGTGGTTAATGTACCTTATCCCATATACACAATCCTATACCCACAGTTCATCCAGAGGAAGGCAAAAAAACCCCAGCAAAAAAAATAATAAACAAAAAACAAAAATTGATGCGCTTAATAATACAATAGTCCATATGGTGCTCAAAAAGTATGTGAATAGTGACAGCCAATAAGAAGAGTCCTTGAAACAGTGTCCAAAGAAAGTGGAGGAAATTCCACCAAGTCAAACGCCACCATGATAACAAGTAAGGTGTATTGCTTTCCCGATCATTAGACTCCACATTATAAGAGTCTGGACAGGCATTAGGTTATGACCCAGAACTCAGATCACATCTGTCAGTGGTTGGACCAGAAAAGGTGGTGTCATGGCTGACCAAGCAAATCTCTAGTAATCCTCAAACTTGACCAATAAGGGAGAGAAAGGGATCAACATAGTTTAAAACCATAAGACGCTTTATTTTGAAAACAAGCTGCTGAATACTTACATCGGTCCAGTTAAAAGCCAGCATTTAAAAACAATGGTTCCTGGGATAAAATCCACTTGTATACAGTCTCGGATAGTGTGGCCACTTCAGACATAGACTCCGCCCTACATGTTTTGTCAAATGTGACGTCATCGAGGGCATGCCCCCCATACTCCTGCTGAAGCAAATTGGATCATGCTTTGCTGGGATTTTTTTGCCTTCCTCTGGATCAACTGTGGGTTCAGGATTGTGTATACAAGAGTGTATGATTTTTTTTTTCCCCCCTTTTTTTGGTTGGACTTGTGTCTTTTTTCAACCTGACTATGTAACTACACTACTGTGTTGAGAGTTCACTCCCAGTACAGTAACCAGTGTATACCAGATATCTCACGATAAATACTTATGATGGGGAGCTTTCCGATCATGAGACAGCTGTGACTGCCAATCAGAGCAGTCACACGATCAGAATGCCCACCTCCACCTCCTGGCATTTAAAACCTCTTAAAGATTCGGGAAGAATTGGCAGGAAGGAGTTAAATATAATTAGTAAACCCATACCTTTTCCTGGTAGTAGTTGGCAGGAAAGTTGTAGACTTCCACAGACCCGTCATTGCGAGCCACAGCGAGCCGACCTGTCTGTTCGGAGTATGAAATGCATCGCACACCGGATGGAACATAGTCGAAGAACCGCACGCGGTGAACCACAAACTCTCCCATTCCTATATAACAAACAAATATTAAAGATTAGTGATCTGTGCTCACTCGGCTCTCTGTATAAAGTGTAGTGGAAAGCAGCATGTGGGTTATTGTACAGAGCAACCAGTTAGAAGATTTACTTTCAGACATTCCCTTGATAGGGCACCCCTTCACCTTCTCTGCCCTCCGTCCCCCTCCTCTGTACCCCGTCACCCCCCTCTGCACCCAGTCATCCTCCTCTGCACCCCGTCATCCTCCTCTGCACCCCGTCATCCTCCTCTGCACCCCGTCATCCTCCTCTGCACCGTCACTCTCCTCTCCACCACGTCAGCCTCCTCTGTCCTCCGTCCCCTCCTCTGTATCCCGTCACCCCCTCTGCCCCCTCCTCTGTACCTCCTCTGCAACCCTTCTGCCCTCCATCCCCTCCTCTGTACCCTGTCACCCTCCATCCCCTTATCTGTACTCCATCACCTCATCTGTACCCCGTCACCTTCTCTGCATTAGGAAAAAACTGGAACTTCAGGGTATGAAGGAGAACGTGACCTTCTCCCCCTTTCCCAGGATGCAGTGCCAAGGCCTGAACATGGTCAGAGAGGGGAAGGCAGAAGATCAGGAATCCTGTGTAAGCTCCTACACTGGTATTAGACTCTGCGCTCCCATTGGTGGCCATGGCAGTGAGGAAGTCAAGTAGTAAGCTCCATGCACCGGGGCCAAACACCCAGAGTACATAGGGCCTTAGTGGGTAGAGGGTGTCCTACCAGAAGCACTGATTACTTTGTATTTATATAAAGACCTGGAAACATAACGAGTGAAATCTGCCTGATAGAAGCATCATTTCCATCTTTCTCTATATCAAAGATGTCATGGCTGAAAGTCATGTCCACAGCATGGCTGATCTCAGTGCTGGACATGTATGACACCAATGCAGGCTGATCTCAGTGCTGGACATGTATGACACCAATGCAGACTGATCTCAGTGCTGGACATGCCCGACACCAATGCAGGCTGATCTCAGTGCTGGACATGTATGACACCAATGCAGGCTGATCTCAGTGCTGGACATGTATGACACCAATGCAGGCTGATCTCAGTGCTGGACATGTATGACACCAATGCAGACTGATCTCAGTGCTGGACATGTATGACACCAATGCAGGCTGATCTCAGTGCTGGACATGTATGACACCAATGCAGGCTGATCTCAGTGCTGGACATGTATGACACCAATGCAGACTGATCTCAGTGCTGGACATGTATGACACCAATGCAGACTGATCTCAGTGCTGGACATGTATGACACCAATGCAGACTGATCTCAGTGCTGGACATGTATGACACCAATGCAGACTGAACTCAGTGCTGGACATGTATGACACCAATGCAGACTGATCTCAGTGCTGGACATGTATGACACCAATGCAGGCTGATCTCAGTGCTGGACATGTATGACACCAATGCAGACTGATCTCAGTGCTGGACATGTATGACACCAATGCAGGCTGATCTCAGTGCTGGACATGTATGACACCAATGCAGACTGATCTCAGTGCTGGACATGTATGACACCAATGCAGGCTGATCTCAGTGCTGGACATGTATAACACCAATGCAGGCTGATCTCAGTGCTGGACATGTATGACACCAATGCAGACTGATCTCAGTGCTGGACATGTATGACACCAATGCAAGCTGATCTCAGTGCTGGACATGTATGACACCAATGCAGACTGATCTCAGTGCTGGACATGTATGACACCAATGCAAGCTGATCTCAGTGCTGGACATGTATGACACCAATGCAGGCTGATCTCAGTGCTGGACATGTATGACACCAATGCAGGCTGATCTCAGTGCTGGACATGTATGACACCAATGCAGGCTGGTCTCAGTGCTGGACATGTATGACACCAATGCAGGCTGATCTCAGTGCTGGACATGTATGACACCAATGCAGGCTGATCTCAGTGCTGGACATGTCCGACACCAATGCAGACTGATCTCAGTGCTGGACATGTATGACACCAATGCAGGCTGATCTCAGTGCTGGACATGCCCGACACCAATGCAGACTGATCTCAGTGCTGGACATGTATGACACCAATGCAGACTGATCTCAGTGCTGGACATGTATGACACCAATGCAGGCTGATCTCAGTGCTGGACATGTATGACACCAATGCTGGACATGTATGACACCAATGCAGGCTGATCTCAGTGCTGGACATGCCCGACACCAATGCAGACTGATCTCAGTGCTGGACATGTATGACACCAATGCAGGCTGATCTCAGTGCTGGACATGTATGACACCAATGCAGACTGATCTCAGTGCTGGACATGTATGACACCAATGCAGACTGATCTCAGTGCTGGACATGTATGACACCAATGCAGACTGATCTCAGTGCTGGACATGTATGACACCAATGCAGGCTGATCTCAGTGCTGGACATGTATGACACCAATGCAGGCTGATCTCAGTGCTGGACATGTATGACACCAATGCAGGCTGATCTCAGTGCTGGACATGTATGACACCAATGCAGGCTGATCTCAGTGCTGGACATGTATGACACCAATGCAGACTGATCTCAGTGCTGGACATGTATGACACCAATGCAGGCTGATCTCAGTGCTGGACATGTATGACACCAATGCAAGCTGATCTCAGTGCTGGACATGTATGACACCAATGCAGGCTGATCTCAGTGCTGGACATGTATGACACCAATGCAGGCTGGTCTCAGTGCTGGACATGTATGACACCAATGCAGGCTGATCTCAGTGCTGGACATGTATGACACCAATGCAGGCTGATCTCAGTGCTGGACATGTCCGACACCAATGCAGACTGATCTCAGTGCTGGACATGTATGACACCAATGCAGGCTGATCTCAGTGCTGGACATGCCCGACACCAATGCAGACTGATCTCAGTGCTGGACATGTATGACACCAATGCAGACTGATCTCAGTGCTGGACATGTATGACACCAATGCAGGCTGATCTCAGTGCTGGACATGTATGACACCAATGCTGGACATGTATGACACCAATGCAGGCTGATCTCAGTGCTGGACATGCCCGACACCAATGCAGACTGATCTCAGTGCTGGACATGTATGACACCAATGCAGGCTGATCTCAGTGCTGGACATGTATGACACCAATGCAGACTGATCTCAGTGCTGGACATGTATGACACCAATGCAGACTGATCTCAGTGCTGGACATGTATGACACCAATGCAGACTGATCTCAGTGATGGACATGTATGACACCAATGCAGGCTGATCTCAGTGCTGGACATGTATGACACCAATGCAGGCTGATCTCAGTGCTGGACATGTATGACACCAATGCAGGCTGATCTCAGTGCTGGACATGTATGACACCAATGCAGGCTGATCTCAGTGCTGGACATGTATGACACCAATGCAGGCTGATCTCAGTGCTGGACATGTATGACACCAATGCAGACTGATCTCAGTGCTGGACATGTATGACACCAATGCAGGCTGATCTCAGTGCTGGACATGTATGACACCAATGCAGGCTGATCTCAGTGCTGGACATGTATGACACCAATGCAGACTGATCTCAGTGATGGACATGCCTGACACCAATGCAGGCTGATCTCAGTGCTGGACATGTATGACACCAATGCAGACTGATCTCAGTGCTGAACATGTATGACACCAATGCAGGCTGATCTCAGTGCTGGACATGTATGACACCAATGCAGGCTGATCTCAGTGCTGGACATGTATGACACCAATGCAGGCTGATCTCAGTGCTGGACATGTATGACACCAATGCAGACTGATCTCAGTGCTGGACATGTATGACACCAATGCAGGCTGATCTCAGTGCTGGACATGCCCGACACCAATGCAGACTGATCTCAGTGCTGGACATGTATGACACCAATGCAGACTGATCTCAGTGCTGGACATGTATGACACCAATGCAGGCTGATCTCAGTGCTGGACATGTATGACACCAATGCAGGCTGATCTCAGTGCTGGACATGTATGACACCAATGCAGGCTGATCTCAGTGCTGGACATGTATGACACCAATGCAGACTGATCTCAGTGCTGGACATGTATGACACCAATGCAGGCTGATCTCAGTGCTGGACATGTATGACACCAATGCAGGCTGATCTCAGTGCTGGACATGTATGACACCAATGCAGGCTGATCTCAGTGCTGGACATGTATAACACCAATGCAGGCTGATCTCAGTGCTGGACATGTATGACACCAATGCAGGCTGATCTCAGTGCTGGACATGTATGACACCAATGCAGACTGATCTCAGTGCTGGACATGTATGACACCAATGCAGGCTGATCTCAGTGCTGGACATGTATGACACCAATGCAGGCTGATCTCAGTGCTGGACATGTATGACACCAATGCAGGCTGATCTCAGTGCTGGACATCTATGACACCAATGCAGGCTGATCTCAGTGCTGGACATGTATGACACCAATGCAGGCTGATCTCAGTGCTGGACATGTATGACACCAATGCAGGCTGATCTCAGTGCTGGACATGTATGACACCAATGCAGGCTGATCTCAGTGCTGGACATGTATGACACCAATGCAGACTGATCTCAGTGCTGGACATGTATGACACCAATGCAGACTGAACTCAGTGCTGGACATGTATGACACCAATGCAGACTGATCTCAGTGCTGGACATGTATGACACCAATGCAGGCTGATCTCAGTGCTGGACATGTATGACACCAATGCAGGCTGATCTCAGTGCTGGACATGTATGACACCAATGCAGGCTGATCTCAGTGCTGGACATGTATGACACCAATGCAGGCTGATCTCAGTGCTGGACATGTATGACACCAATGCAGGCTGATCTCAGTGCTGGACATGTATGACACCAATGCAGGCTGATCTCAGTGCTGGACATGTATGACACCAATGCAGGCTGATCTCAGTGCTGGACATGTATGACACCAATGCAGACTGATCTCAGTGCTGGACATGTATGACACCAATGCAGGCTGATCTCAGTGCTGGACATGTATGACACCAATGCAGGCTGATCTCAGTGCTGGACATGTATGACACCAATGCAGGCTGATCTCAGTGCTGGACATGTATGACACCAATGCAGGCTGATCTCAGTGCTGGACATGTATGACACCAATGCAGGCTGATCTCAGTGCTGGACATGTATGACACCAATGCAGACTGATCTCAGTGCTGGACATGTATGACACCAATGCAGACTGATCTCAGTGCTGGACATGTATAACACCAATGCAGGCTGATCTCAGTGCTGGACATGTATGACACCAATGCAGGCTGATCTCAGTGCTGGACATGTATGACACCAATGCAGGCTGATCTCAGTGCTGGACATGTATGACACCAATGCAGACTGATCTCAGTGCTGGACATGTATGACACCAATGCAGACTGAACTCAGTGCTGGACATGTATGACACCAATGCAGACTGATCTCAGTGCTGGACATGTATGACACCAATGCAGGCTGATCTCAGTGCTGGACATGTATGACACCAATGCAGGCTGATCTCAGTGCTGGACATGTATGACACCAATGCAGGCTGATCTCAGTGCTGGACATGTATGACACCAATGCAGGCTGATCTCAGTGCTGGACATGTATGACACCAATGCAGGCTGATCTCAGTGCTGGACATGTATGACACCAATGCAGGCTGATCTCAGTGCTGGACATGTATGACACCAATGCAGGCTGATCTCAGTGCTGGACATGTATGACACCAATGCAGACTGATCTCAGTGCTGGACATGTATGACACCAATGCAGGCTGATCTCAGTGCTGGACATGTATGACACCAATGCAGGCTGATCTCAGTGCTGGACATGTATGACACCAATGCAGGCTGATCTCAGTGCTGGACATGTATGACACCAATGCAGGCTGATCTCAGTGCTGGACATGTATGACACCAATGCAGGCTGATCTCAGTGCTGGACATGTATGACACCAATGCAGACTGATCTCAGTGCTGGACATGTATGACACCAATGCAGACTGATCTCAGTGCTGGACATGTATAACACCAATGCAGGCTGATCTCAGTGCTGGACATGTATGACACCAATGCAGGCTGATCTCAGTGCTGGACATGTATGACACCAATGCAGACTGATCTCAGTGCTGGACATGTATAACACCAATGCAGGCTGATCTCAGTGCTGGACATGTATGACACCAATGCAGGCTGATCTCAGTGCTGGACATGTATGACACCAATGCAGGCTGATCTCAGTGCTGGACATGTATGACACCAATGCAGGCTGATCTCAGTGCTGGACATGTATGACACCAATGCAGACTGATCTCAGTGCTGGACATGTATGACACCAATGCAGGCTGATCTCAGTGCTGGACATGTATGACACCAATGCAGGCTGATCTCAGTGCTGGACATGTCCGGTCGGTGATCGGTAACACACAGTCCAGGCCCCCCGGTCCCTCTCTCTTGTACACTGACCGGCTCTCACGTTGCTCCTCTTCTTTCACGTGGAGGCTCCCTGAACCCGGAAGCGGAAAGACGTCACGAGAAGCCCCGCCCCCGAAGCGGAGAGGCGGCGGATTCGGATCTGGAGGTAGCGGGATGGCGCAGATTGTGGTGTCCAGGTGAGGAGAGATGGACAGAGCCCGGGATTCTCTCCGGTCACAGCACTCAGCCTGAGAGGACCGGGCACTGCCCTTCCTAGAGAGAACACTGATAGATGAATTGGAGTGTGACCGGAGGGGGGCGCTGTGTGTGTGTGAGCAGAACAGGGACATGATAGACCCCAATGGGGTGCTGGGACTGTATGGAGGAGAGTCCGGGGAAGGTCCCAGCTGTCATTGTAGATGGACGGTGTGTGATCTGTGTCCTTCTCCTCCAGAGACGGAGAGCCGGGGGAATGGATGCTGATGGAGCTCCAGGGGGAGATCGAGTCCCGGAGACAAGATGGACTGACCGGGAAACTGATGGGGGACCTTCACTTCACCAAGGAGGTGAGCGACCTGACCTCTGCCCCCCCCATTACCACACCCTGACCTCTGCCCCCTGACAACCACACCCTGACCTCTGCCCCCCCGACAACCGCACCCTGACCTCTGCACCCCCCGACAACCACACCCTGACCTCTGCACCCCCCGACAACCGCACCCTGACCTCTGCACCCCCATTACCACACCCTGACCTCTGCTCCACGACAACCACACCCTGACCCCCCCCCATTACCACACCCGACCTCTGGATCCCGCCCACTGCACTCCGCACCCCAACCACCACACCCCGACCTCTGACCCCCGACCGCGGCACTCCAACCTCTGACCACCCCAGCCTGACCTCTGCCCCCCCGACAACCACACTCTGACCTCTGCCCCCCCGACAACTGCACCCTGACCTCTGCCCCCCCCCCGACAACCGCACTCTGCCCCCCCCGACAACCGCACTCTGACCTCTGCCCCCCCGACAACCGCACCCTGACCTCTGCCTCCCCCGACAACCGCACCCTGACCTCTGCCCCCCCCGACAACCGCACCCTGACCTCTGCCCCCCCGACAACCGCACCCTGACCTCTGCACCCCGACAACCACCCCCTGACCCCCCCATTACCACACCCGACCTCTGGACCCCGCCCACTGCACCCCGACCTCTGAACCCCCCCATTACCACACCCGACCTCTGGACACTGCACCCTGACTTCCGCACCACAACCACCACACCCTGACCTCTGACCCCGACCGCGGCACTCCAACCTCTGACCACCCCAGCCTGACCTCTGCCCCCCCGACAACCACACTCTGACCTCTGCCCCCCCCCCCCGACAACCGCACCCTGACCTCTGCCCCCCCGACAACCGCACCCTGACCTCTGCACCCCCATTACCCCGCCCACTGCACCCCGACCTCTGAACCCCCCATTACCACACCCGACCTCTGGACACTGCACCCTGACTTCCGCACCCCAACCACCACACCCCGACCGCGGCACTCCAACCTCTGACCACCCCAGCCTGACCGTTGCACCCTTACCACGGCAGCCTGACCTCTGCACCCCGACCACCACACCCTGACCTCTGTACCCCAACAACCGCACCATGACCTCTGCACCCCCATTACCGCACCATGACCTCTGCCCCACGACAACCACACCCTGACCCCCCCATTACCACACCCGACCTCTGGACCCCGCCCACTGCACCCCGACCTCTGAACCCCCCATTACCACACCCGACCTCTGGACACTGCACCCTGACTTCCGCACCCCAACCACCACACCCCGACCTCTGACCCCCGACCGCGGCACTCCAACCCCTGACCACCCCAGCCTGACCGTTGCACCCTTACCACGGCAGCCTGACCTCTGCACCCCGACCACCACACCCTGACCTCTGTACCCCAACAACCGCACCATGACCTCCGCACCACCTGATGGCACTTGGGAGGCGGTTTTGAACTCGTAAAATAGTTTTAGAATATGTTAAAGACAACATTTTTTTATTTTGGATAGAGTGGAGGGTTATAACCCCACCAGATTTTTTTTTTTTTTCTATTCTTTTGCCATCTGTGTCCTATTGAGTTTTCCCTTCCTGTCCCAAACAGGAAGTGGTGAACCCCGGCTAGCTGTCACAGTGGGAGGTGCGGGGGCCGGTGCATTCATAACAACATGTTACATCCCGAACATGTTATGGAAGGTGAACTTATCCTTTAAAGTGTAACTAAAGACAAAACTTGTTTTCATTTTGGTTAGCATACAGGAGGGTTCTAATCCCTCCCATTTTTGTTTTGCCATCTATGGCCCATTGGGGAGATTTTTTTTCCTGTTCCTTAACCAAACAGGAAGTGAGATAAACCCAGAGTGTCACTAGAACTAGTGTCCCCATTGGAAGAAATCCCCTCTATTAGTGTTCTGGTGACAACCCAAAATTTGGGAATTTCTTTTACTTTCACTTTTCAATGATAATAGTAAACAGGACAAATAGAGAGACTCGGGTGTTCTAATCCCCCCTCAATGGGACACAGATGGCAAAAAAAGAAATTGTTACGGGTTATACCCTTCCCTTACTGTATCCAATATGAAGAAAAACTTTTTGCCTATAGTTGTACTTTAATCTCTGGAATACTTTCCACCATAGAAACTCCACATCTTCCACCAGGAACCCCCGCAGCTATATCAAGCCCTGGCCTGGACTTTGTTCTGGTATCCACCCGGCTCCGAATTCAAGTTTGGAGTGGATTTTTATCTTTAAAGGGCAAGATCCCCTTTGTAATATAATTCACGGTGCAGTGAATTTTACCTAAAGGATAAGTTCACTTTTTAGAAAAAAAGAATAAATGCACATTTTTTGCAGGTAGGTAAAAAAAGGTGCATTTTTTTTGGGGGGGGGGGGGGGTGGCCTGTAAAGCCTTGCACCAGCGATCAGCAAATCTCTGGTGCCATGCAGGTCTCCTGCAGATCTGTCAGTGTATCTGTGTGTCCATACAGACAAGCAGATCTACTGACAGGAAGAATCCATGAACTACCTAGAGGGCTCCACAGCGTTGTGGTAGTAAATTGAGAACTACAAGCTGACAGCTGCAAATGTCAGAGCTTTTATCTCATTCACACACAGAGCTGTGGGAAGGAATGACGCAGCCCTGTGGGCGGAGCCCCACCTGGCCGCACTGATTTCAAAAACTGACAGCTAGTACGGGGAACTTCTCCCTGCACTACTGTCACAAGGGGGCATCGGAAAACTATATGGGCATACATACACTGTATATAAAATAGACTGTCACCCACCAAGACTTGTCAGATTTGACATTTAAGGTAAACCTGTCACCATGTTAAGCCTTTAAAGAAGTACAGCCAAAGCTCGTGTGTGGATCGCACGCTCTGCACGCCTGTGACTTGGTTTCAGCAGACAGCGGGCTGATGTCACAGAGCCGGTCCAGGCTCGGGCAAGATTGCGACAATGAAGTTGGGATCCGCCCACATGTCTGGACTGACACCAGACTCGGCCTCTTAAGCTGGCCATACACCAT
Source organism: Rana muscosa (assembly GCA_029206835.1). Taxonomy (NCBI): domain Eukaryota; kingdom Metazoa; phylum Chordata; class Amphibia; order Anura; family Ranidae; genus Rana; species Rana muscosa. Next base: position 342,046,693 of record CM055119.1, read on the forward strand.
TCGATTATCTGCAGATTTTCTATGGTTAGATGGAAAAAGTGCAACAGGTTTCTCCATGTATATTAACTGTGTGGATGGAGGAATCTCCCACTTTTTCCATCTAACCATAGAAAATCTGCAGATAATCTAATGGTGTATGGCCAGCTTTAGTGAGCCGCTGAGATCCTGAGCTGGCCGCTCCCACCCCCTCCACAGCTCAGCGCTCCGGTGAGGGGGCAGAGTGGTGACTGACAGTTAGCAGCTCTCTGCTCATGGAGCTGTGAGAACTGAGTGATCGGTGGTATTCGATTGCTCGGCTCTCAGTGTTAGAGGCGCCGGGGGACAGATGCAGCATCCACCTAGGTAAGTAGGATTCTTAAAAAAAAAAAGCCCATACATCTCTTTTAAACATACAAGCTCTACTACAACAAGGTGCCTGCTATTCTCTTTTATTAGCAAGCAAACTTGCCCAAAATAGCAGCTATAATTTGGCTGCTAGGGGCAGTTCCTCCATTTACCTTTATGCTCGGTGGATAGGCAGCTGAGACAAACAAGTACTTGGGGCTGGCCATACATTATACAATTTTCCTTTTTAGATTTTCCAAAACCATATACAGGCATACCCCACTTTAAGTACACAATGGGACCAGAGCATGTATGTAAAACGAAAATGTACTTAAAGTGAAGCAATATATTTTTTCACTTCTAGGCTGTAGTGAGGGAGTCAGGGGCTGTTATGGGGCTTCAGGGGCTGTAGTGGGGGTGTCAGGGAAACACTCGCATGTAATTAGGCTCATCTGATGCAAGGGGGGGCCCCGCTCCAATCCATCCCCCGGACATCGCGCTGTACACAGGAGTTGGGGCGGCGGCCAGGAAACAGGAAGAGCACACTGGAATAGGGTAGGCTACATGCTCAGAGCTTAAGTTCCTTCTACTACGGCTGATGGTGCAGGAATGTTTGTACTTGTGAGGCACTTTACGTACACTCGCGGGTATTTCCGTACTCACGAGAGTACGTAAAGTGAGTGTCCGTAAAGCGGGGTATGCCTGTAATAGGAGGTCAAATCAAAACAATTTGTATGCAATCAGGTAGGCCCTTGCACTACATAGTTGAAGATAAATCTAAAGGAAATTGAATAAGAAAATTGTATAATGTATGGTTAGTCTAAGACAGAGCAGCAACCAGAAGAGAACAGAGGGGATCTGCCATTAGCACTATCAAGGGATAGTTTGCATTTGTTTCTAGAGACAGCTTGCATAAAAGAAAGCAAAACTGCAGTTATCAGTGGAAATTACAAATTCCCTTATCAGTACTAGACTAAAGAAAAAAAAAAAAAGAGCATGAATATGTGTTGGCTTATGAAGCGTTGGTTGTTCTTTCATAGAATATTTGCACATTACAGAGAGAAGTTGATTTACACATAAGAAAAAAAGAGGCTTCGGATAATGGTTCAATTGTAATACTCAGTAAAGCCACTAGGTGTCACCCAGAAACTACCTATCACATCTCCACTGCCTGTATCACTCTCTGAAATGAGTAATTTCCTCTGAGATTCTGACTCTGGTCTTATGGAAAAAATAAAGGGGGGGAAAAAAAGACAGTTGTATGTGCAAAATCACTTTTCCTGCCAGTTCTTGTTTCTTTCAGTGTTCACAATGTAAAATAGCTTTGCTTTGATTTCCTCCCTTTTGCTGAGCAATTTTATAATGGAGTCTTACCTCTGCCTTGTAACACATACATTACCAATCTGTGAACTCTACAGCTGCCTCAATGGAATATGATCTGTCATGTAAAATTGAATGCAATATGGCAACGTGAAAACCTTCTGTACACAGTTGGTGTACGTAACGCTCCCCCACCCCCCAGAAATGTAATTTCTTGCTTGTGCGATTGGCTTACTGATATTCCCAGAAGTCTGCACTAAGATAGAAGTCTTTGGGCATCCCCTGCAACAAAAATATCACTTTTGGTGAGATATTCCCAAAGGTAAAACATGTCTAAGTGCCGGTTCACATTAGTGCGCTGTGCGAGATTGCATGTGATTCGCACCGCACTGCAAATCATATGTGATGTCTGTGCGATGCGATTTCAGCCATACAGATAGTATGGCTGAAGTTGCATCGCATTCGGACCAATCTCACACAGGACCCTTTTTTTTGGTCCGCACCAGAATCGGATCGCATGAGTGTTCACCTCTATGTGATCTAATTCCTGTCAGTTCACACTGCAATATGCGAACTGAAATGAACATTGTATTGACACTCCCAGCAGTTCGCATAGTGCAGTGTAAAACTGACTTGCGGATCAGGTGCGATGCGGGAACCCGCAGTGGATTCGCAGTGTTTCCCCATGTGAACCGAGCCTTAAGGGATGCAGACCTTGCCACTTTCCTCACTAGAGTCCTGCAAGTGCAAAAGCTTATTCATAATTCTGAAACCACTCCGCACAGAGAAACAAAGAGCTATTTACTCAGAATAACAAAAGGAAGGAATCTGCAACAAAGTTTGTTAAAATTCCTGCAATGTACAGAGATCACCCAGAGGGAAAAGTTTTTTTTTTTTCTCAACAAATGTGGAGTTGCACTTTAATGTTTGCATCTGTTATAGAAATGCACAGAAGTTTGGCGTTTTCAGCATTTCGCCGATAGAGAAAAAAGGTGCAGATAATGGCGCTGAAAACGCATGCGATTTTACTACAGTTTTACTGTGCTTATGGTGTGTGTTTTCATAGGTGATATGACTCAAAAACTGCATCAAAAATGAAATACGGGTGCGTTATTGATGCGTCCTTCTTGCGTTTTTAATGCATTTTAATGGGAAGGTGGGTTTTTTTTTTTCTCTTCTTTTTTTTTAGCAAGCAGTATTTTCAACACCAAACGGAAGTGCAACGGATCAGTGTGAAAACATACATAGAATTTAAAGGGATGCATTTTTCTTGAGATTTTCTTGCACTAAAGGTGCCGATTATGGCCGACAATAAATTCATATTAATTTAAATTCATGATAATAAAATAAAAAATCGTGTGTGTGTATGTATGTATGTGTGTGTGTATGTATGTATATGTGTGTGTGTGTGTATATATATATATATATATATATATATATATATATATATATATATATATATATAATTTTTTTATTATTTTTTTCTATCTTTTTTGGTTTCAAGTGCATCCCGAATTTTCGGCACCAAAATTTCCATTTGGCGCACCTCTAGTCTGTTATTATTGGTTGATTTAAATCACGGATTGGGTTGCATATCTTGGGGAATAATTATGGCTTTGTGTACTTTGTCACCAGGGCGTCCCCCTTCTCATTATTGGACATCACATCCTCTATGGGAAGATCGCACGTTTAGAGAAGCCCTTTGCTGTTCTAGTGAAGAGTAAGAACATCTCCGGGGAGGAAGCTGAACACGCCGCTGTGGAGACCAAATACACCGTGACCGCACTTATTAAGAGAAAGATTATTTTTAAGACAAGGCCAAAGCCTATCATCATCAATGTTCCCAAGAAGGTGTGAGAAAATGGTCCATACAGAAGCAGCTAAACTTTATCAGATCACCCAGTCTGATGTCACCTATCCAGAATCTGCAGCTTATCTGCAGAGCCCCATTGTGTTCCAATGAAACCTTTAGCCTGTTCCTATAGGTAACTTGTATGGAAGAATGTCTGGTGACTGTCTCTTCCAGTGTTAGATGTGCACTTTTAGGCGACTGTATACCCTATGAAGTTTAGGTCATCGGTGGTTCGGTACAATAATTGTCTGGAGCATCTCATCATGAAGCCCAGTTTGGAAGACACTTGGCGAGGGTTGAAAATGTTCAGCAAGCCATCCGTTTGAACTTAACAATTTCTCTCTTTTTTTTTTTTTCATATCTTAATTGTTTTTTTGTTTTTTTCTGTTTTGATGTAGGTAAATATGTCTGTAAAATGTAAATTTTTATTTATATAAAGAACATTATTACATTCAGTTGTCATTCACACTTTTCCTGTATTCCGTAAAGTAGCTCTTTGGGGTTGGAGATGACGCTGGACTGACTCGATCAGTCACTGGTCATCGGTGGGTGTTATTGTCAGCAGAATTTCCTTCCTATTATTTGTACCAAACTTGAAGGAAGGTGGCTGTGGGCCCTTTATTGGCGCCTGGGCTGCGGCCTCTAGGAACGGCCTTACAGCGGTAGTACAGTCCGCTTTGTGATTTTTTTACCTACAGGTAAGTCTGTAATAAAGCTTACCTGTAGGTACAATGAATTTCTCCAAAACAGGCATTGTTTAGGACAGTGGTTCTCAACTCCTGTTCTCAGGACTCACTAACAGGCCAGATTTTAACAGGCCTTGGGGAGATGCAGACTAAGTATACTGCAATCACTGACCAGCAAATGATATCACCTGTGATGTATTTCAGTTATCTTGCAAACCTGGCCTGCTAGTGCATCCTGAGGACAGGAGTTGAGAGCCACTGGTTTAGGAGAAATTCACACTAGATGCACCCGGTGATGTCACCGGCGCATGCGCTCTGCAGGTCCGGCATACCATGCCAGACCATCAGAGCCCCGTGCCGTAACCGAGAACTCCCAGGCATATGCACGGCAGTGACGTCGCCGTGGCTCCAGCCACTCACACAGCCGGAATCCGCGAACCCGGAAGGAAGACTTTGTACATCATCAGCCATCTTTTCCTATCCATCAATCACTTAAAGTGGTTGTAAACTCTTACATATACCCAGCGAAGGTACTAGCATCAGATGATATCCAGAGATTAAACAAATCCTCCTATATAAGTTGTATCGGTTTATCTACAGTCTTGTCTACAGCCATTCATAGTCCAGAGTTTATACAGTTTATCTAAGCTTTCAGAAAGCAAAGGGTAGGGAACTGAAGTTACACTCTTCAGAGCTCAGTGAGATCTAATTGAAGGGAAGGAGCACACCCCCTTCACACAGCACACTGGAACAGAGCTAAGACTATCAATCACAGGCTGTGTGCTAGAGCTCCCTCCTCTGTCACCTTATTACCTCTTGGTGTCGGGAAAACATGTCAGAAGTGACTCGTAACGATAACAGGGAACAGAGGCAGGAAACAATAATGGCGCTTAGTGCTCTGGATTGAGACAAGTAAACGCTATAGAGGGATATACTTTGTTCATTGTTCACGTCTCCAACCACTTTAAAGATTGAACTCTTAAAGGATGGAAGGAAATCTTTTTATGTCAAGGACTTGGAAACCACTTTCTCTCTTTAATTTTGAGAAAAAAAACGACTGTTTATATGTCTTTAGTTGGATGCCTGTTCTGGGGACAATCCAACATTTGGGATTTTCTTTTACTTTCAATGAAAATAGTAAACAGTAAATAGTAAAGGGTGAATCTTCCTAAAGGGGACACAGACGGCAATAAAATCTGACGTGTTCTTATCCTTCCCCACTCTATCCAAAACAAAAAATTGCCTTTAGTTACACTTTACGTTTTTACTGCTGGAGCTTCAGCCCTTTTTAATTTGGCCAGAAGGTTGTTATGGATCAAGACATGAGATGGTGATATAATCTCCAAAATTAAGCTTTTTGGAATCCCTTTCATAGGAAACTCACTTTTTGTTACAGGCTGTTCTAATCCATTCTTCTGAAAAGGGTAAGAAGTTTCCACCTAGACTTAGGAGGTTTTGTGGAAAGAAGCCGTTTTGTGCGCAACAGAACATCTCCGGCCGATACCAATAATGGCCAAGGAACAAAGATGAGAGGGTCCTTTGAAATAAATAAAGGAAAGGATGGCATTTTGTTCAATACTCCTGAACCCTCTATGAAAATTAAGTGACGCCAGCGGTGGGAGGAAGGCTCTCTTTTTCTACAGTCAGTGAAAAAACATTTCCAGCAGCCCATTTGTACTGCAGAATACAAGAGAAGGCTTGAATTTGTAGGTCCTCCATCCCATCATTTTGAAAGACATTACAGTTCAGCTAAAAGAAAGTTCAAAGGGACCAGGACATTCAGAGGTTTTACTCCCATGCCTCTCTAGTCAGGAAACCTTCAGGGAAGTTCAGAATGATTACAAAATGCTAAGGATTATTTCCTCTGTGAAAGAGATCAGGCAGCTCTTACGAGTCTTTCTCAGGCAAATCATGAGAACATTGGGCCTGATGACCGTTTCCATCCCAGGCATGCTATGGGCCCAGCTGCATCATCATACAGTACAGCAGGGCTCAAAATTTCAAGTCCTGAGCTACTAGCCAGGCTTCAAAGGTTACTCGCCACCAGTGCCTCACTCAATCACAAACCCTGCCCAGCCCCTAGACACACCCTCTTAAATTATCTCATGAAATGACACTTAAATGTTTAATGCAAAAATAAGTTACTAAAATAAATATTAACAACTTTATCAGTATAGCCTCACCTGTGCCCACCATTGCAGCCACACTGCCCACCATTGCAGCCACACTGTGCCCACCATTGCAGCCACACTGTGCCCACCATTGCAGCCACACTGTGCCCACCATTGCAGCCACACTGTGCCCACTATTGCAGCCTCACTGTGCCCACTATTGCAGCCTCACTGTGCCCACTATTGCAGCCTCACTGTGCCCACTATTGCAGCCCCACTTTGCCCATTGCAGCCTCGCCTGGGCAGAGGAATGCATGGCTGGAGGAAGAGGAGAGCCGTGGGATAGCACGCGGTTACCGGTGCTTACATTATAGTTGTCTCCGCTCTGCTCAACACGGCCTCCTCCTGACCCCGTGCCTGTGATAGACAGAATGCCGGTCCAATGCTGCGATTTGTTCTATCACAGGCGCAGGTCAGGAGGAGGCGGGGCTGTGTCAAGCAGAGCTGAGACAATTATAATGTAAGCGCCGGTAACAGCGTGCTATCCCGCGACTCTCCTCTTCCTCCATGCTCTCTTCCCCCCGGGGCGATCGATGGGAGAATGGCTCCCGATCAACCCTGCCGGCGGTGCTCTCTGCCCCCCCTCTCCCAGGCAGGCAGCCCAGCTCACAAGCCCTCATTTTCCACTAGGCGAGTGGAAAATTTGAGGGCTGCAGTACAGTATAGTATTTTTTGCTAGAATGGGGGTACTGGAGTCACGACTCCCTACCAGACAGGGGTTCCTCAGGATCTCTCCTAGTGGAAAAATCCTTTCAACCTGATAAGGGGACTTATCTGGGCTCAGACTTCTTTATTTCGGATAACCTCAGATGCCAGCACCTGGGGATGGAGGGCCCAAAGAGATGGTTTGCAGTCTCAGGGAACTTGAGGTCCAGAATTTGTAGACCATTCCTCCAATTTCAAAGAGCATTTAGCAGTAGGAAAGGCACTGATCGCCTTCAAAGAAAAAGATGTGCAAGTGCTGTCAGACAATGCAATTACAGTCTCTTATATCCACAAGTAAAGGGGGTAACAAGGTCCCGCTCCTTCTTAACACTCGCTAAGGAGCTTCTCTCAAGGGGGAAATTGCACATGAATTCTCTATTGGTGGTACATATGACTGGCTCTCTCAATGTTCTAGCAGACTATCTCAGCCAAGTTTAGACTCGGCAGGGAGATTGGGAACTGAACATGAGCTAATATGGGAAATAGTAGACAGATGGGGCGCCCCAGGTGTGGATGTTTTTTTTTTTTTCCACCAAGAACAAAAAAGTTGACAGGTTCTTCTCTGCAGAAAGGGAACCCACAGCTCTCTCTTGGAACAGAAGCCCTGATGCATAGGTAGGACTTCAAACTAGGCTGTGCTTTTCCCCCATTCTCAACCATCCCACTGGTGGAGGAGTTCATTTTCAACTCTCAGGTCTCTCTGTCTGTCCTTGGATTCTGCCAGACCATCTGACTTTATTCGACGGTTTAGAGCAGGGGTGTCAAACTCAAATTCAGCAGAGGCCAAATCAGCAGTATGGTTGCCCTCAAAGGGCTGGTTGTATGCAGCGTGCAGGGTTCAGGAATGCATTACTTACATAATGCGGGGTTCAGGGGTGCGCAATGTGCAGAGTTCAAGAGTGCGCTGGATGGAAAGGAACACGCCAACGGCCGAAGCTGTCATGTACCCCTGCATGCGCTCAGCTACACAGAAACCTGCTGCCGCCGTCTTGGAGCCGCACAACTGTAGCCATGGTCAAGCTCAGTGGTGAGTATGGGGACCCACAACCCCTCCTACCCTGTGCCTTTATAACTAATACTGTGCCATATTGCCAAATATATATATATTTTTTCATCCTAGGTACATTGTTACACACATCCACCCCTGAAGAGCGAGCTAGATCTCGCAAAACTAGTCGGGTAGTATGATGCCCGTGTACTCCGACTGTTACTAAATTTATGTACCAATATTCCTTGTTTATGTATCTTTTTTAATTGGCAACTGTTGGTGTTATCTATGCATGTAAACAATTTTACTTGAATAAACCATATACTGTATTTATTACTGTTATGTTTACTGGCGGAAACGGTACACACTTCATTTAAAGTCCTTTGTTTTATTATATTATATGTTACAGGGATGGAAGTGTGTTACTGGGGACACCAGACCTTTCCCCTTTCTTTAAGCTACACAGAAAGGTGGCACCACTGTCAAGACGAAGAAGAGAGCAGAGGGGAGTGTTTACGCTTGTTGCCAAGATAACCTGTTCTGTGACCGCGGGAAGCAGAGGGTGAGAGCAGGGTGAGGTGGCCTGAAGCTGCTGTGAGGGTCACATGACAAGGCCTGGCGGGCCTGATTCGGTTTGCCACATGTGATTTATAGGCTCAAAAGTTTATTCTTAGAAACGTAGGGTGTTCTAATAAAGTGATTGAAACTATCCTCGGTAGCCATTAATTCGCCACAAGGAAAATGTTTGGATGATTTTTTTTTTTACCTGATGAAAGAAATTTAATAGGCTCAACTGTTCTATTCCAGATGTGTTGGGTTTCCCCCAGGCATGGGTTGATAAAAAGTTGTCTCCAGCACCCCTAAAGTGCAGGCGGCAGCCTTGTCAATGTATGTTGAATTCAAGTTGGCAGAGGATCCTCTTATCAAAAGATTCCGGATGGCCAGAGAACGCTGTATCCCAGGAATCACTAAAATGATTGCACCATGGGACTTCATGCTGGTTCTGAATGCTCTCACTAACAGCCTTTTTGAACCCCCGTGCGGACTGCTCGCTTATGTATTTTCAACATACTTTTGTTGGTACCAGACATCATATATCTAAAATGACTAAGTTTTTCATAGTCCTCAGGGGGTCAAACTTCCAACCTTCTGTAATTCTCCAGGAAAAAATAAGAGATGAGGTCAATTGTCTAGCTGTCAGAAGGTGATGTCTGAGCGATTTAGAATTAACTAAGGACTTTAGCATATCTGGTCATCTACTTGTTATTTTCAGTGGCCCGAATAGTGGAATAAACAAAGCTCCTAAAAGTTCCATTCCCAGATGAATTTAGAGGGGCAATACTTTTGACTTACATAAACACAGGGCAGAAAACACCTTTTAAGACCATGGCACATTCTACAAGGTCAGTGGCTACTTCTTGGGCAGAAAGGGCAGGAGCCGCTTGGGAAGAGATCTGCAGAGCAATGGTGTGATCCACAAACCATGCTTTCATGGAGCATTACTGGGTCCAGTTCTTATCCATTATGGCCAGAAAGGTTCTACCCACTGTTGTCCCTCCCTACGGTATAATAACTTATTTTTTAGCCTCTCACATAGCTGTCGTGAAAGACGACCAGGTATAACTACAGCTAGACTAACCAATAACAGTATGTCCTGGAGTCTTATGCCGTGTACACACAACCGTTTTTAATGTAGAGAAAAATGCAATTTTTTTAAATGGTCATTAAAAACGATCGTGTGTGAGCTTCAGAGCATTTTTCACAACGTGAAAAATGGCCATGAAAAAATTGGAACACGCTCTAATTTTTCTCGTCGTTTTTCTCATCATGAAAAACGGCTGTGTAGAGGCTTTAACGACGTGAAAAAAAATGTGCATGCTCAGAATCAAGTATGAGACGGGAGCGCTTGTTCTGGTAAAACTAGCGTTCGTAATGGAGATAGCACATTCGTCACGCTGTAACGGACTGAAAAGCACGAGGCTGAAAAGCGCGAATCGTCGCTCAACAAACTTTACTAACATGAAGGGTGGCGCCATCCGAATGGAACTTCCCCTTTATAGTGCCGTCGCACGTGTTGTACGTCACCGCGCTTTACTCAAGCATTTTTTTCCACGATAGTGTGTAGGCAAGGCAGGCAGAAGAATCACGTCAAGAAAAATGCATTTTTTTTCAATGACATTAAAAACGGTCGTGTGTACGCGGCATTACAGGAGGGACTCTGTTTACATTTTCACCCATGTTTGTTTCTTATTGATTGGAGTGTTATTTTTTTTTCATGGTTTCCGCTCATGCATATTGGTGGCACTTCTTGCTTTTATAACATTGAGGACAAGGGAGCTGGGAGGGGCTTTTAACCATATTTTATTGGCTTGTGTTTCCTATTGAAGGTGGAGTCATTTATCTCTTGGGGAGATTTCCTGGAGGACTCCTTGAAAAAACGTTATTGATAAGTTAAAAAAAAAAATCTGCAGTAAAATTCCATGGCCGCTATTGGAATTTGCCCACTGTTGTTAACTGTCAGTCACAATAGAGGTGGACCCGATTGGGAACTAGTCTCATCATGCTCCACCCACCCCACAACAAAACTCCTCGGCTGATGCGCCTGTCTGGCTTTGACCAAAGGAGCTTAGTAACACCGATCCTGTAGGCCACATCCTGAGACAAATTCATGTACCGTAATTGTTCCTGACAGGTGTTGTAAGCACTGAAAAATTTGGTGGATGCAGAGAAACAATGGAATTCTAAGGAGTGTCTACAATGTTAATATATATACAGTATATATAGTATTTAATATAGATACTATATGTACAGACAGGGCAGCCACTAGAAATTTTCGGGCCCCTTACACAGCTTTAGGCCTGGGCCTGGGCCTGACCACTAACGATTCCACTGGCCGTCCCACTGAATCCACCCACTGGCCATCCCACCGAGTCCTTCAGTTTACCCACTTTTTTTTTTGCAATCTCTTAAAAATTACTATATGAAAATGAAACCAATCCATTAAAAATGAGACATCCCCATCCAGCAAAGAGACATCCCCATCCAGAAAAGAGACATCCTCATATATTCAACAAAGAGATGTCCCAACCCAGGAAAGAGACATCCCAATCCAGCAAAGAGAGAGTTCCATAAATTCAGCAAGGAAACATCCCCATATATTCAGCAAAGAGGTGACCCAACCCAGGAAAGAGACATCCCAATCCAGCAAAGAGAGTTCCATATATTCAGCAAGGAAACATCCCCATATATTCAGAAATGAGACATCCCCATCCAGCAAAGAGACATCCTCATATATTCAACAAAGGGACATCCCCAGATATGATCTGCGATGCTAATAGGGGTTAACGGCTCTACGGAGCTTCGGACTACTCCAAGGACCCCTACACTTGGTGATCTTCATTGTGTTACCCCAAATGTTGATTGTGACTGTACAATGTTATGTGGCGACTTTTATACATTTTGTATGACAAAACTTGAATAAAAAGATTGAAACACAAAGGGACATCCCAATCCAGCTAAGAGATGGCCTAATCCAACAGAGACATCTCCATATAGCAAGGAGACTCCCCATATAGCAAAGAGACAGCCCACTCAAACAAAACGGAAAATGTATTACCAATACTTACCGTAATTTTCCTTTCCTGATAGACACCATGGCAGACTACGTGTGGGTTAACCCCGCCTCCTCTCCACAGCTATAGGACCCCTTACCCATAAATTTGAGCTCACCTCCACAGACAGGTGTTCCGTAACTAGCCGACTCAAATTTCGACTCTCATATTTTTATTCATGGGTGGGAACTCTGTCTGCCATGGAGTCTATCAGGAAAGGAAAATTACGGTAAGTATTGGTAATAAATTTTCCGTTTTCCTGACAGACTCCATGGCAGACTACGTGTGGGAAATAACTAGCCAATCCACACGGGAGGGTATGCTTAAACAAAAATATATTTTAATCTTTCCCATCAACTGATAGGATTTTTAGACCAAAATTTACAGAGGAAAAGGAAGCAGGCTCAATACAATAATGAGTCATAAAAGTATTAATAGAAGACCACGAAGCTGCCTTGCATATCACTTCAGGAGCCACGTGTCGAGCTGTTGCCCATGAGGCTGCCATGCCTCTGGTGAAATGAGCCATCACCGCCTCTGGAGTAGGGATGAGCTCGGTGTTCGACTCGAACATCGGCTGTTCGATCGTTCGACGAACAACGAACGATTTGGGCCGTTCGCGCCAAATTCGACTGACGCGAACGGCC